>CM035839.1:267619023-268219023 GCA_020510985.1 Pholidichthys leucotaenia
ATCAAAAATTGAGTTTTGACCTTGTCACTTAAGGTGCATTCAGACTAAACGCGGACAGGCAAATTTTTTACACAGCACGATTACATTTAACTCATTGTAAACACTCGAATAGACGTGAATTCACCACCTGAGTGAGTTGCAGACGGGTGTAGTTGCCTTTGCAGCTGTGTTCAACCTGCTGTGGAAATTCCCAAAACACCGTCATGCTTAGGTTTGTTATCCAAAGGGGGTCTCACCTGAAAAAGTTGTCCCTGCCTCCAAAATTTCACCTGGATGACGAGTGTTTACACTGCTACCCTGCTAGCCTTGTTAGCACGTCCATGGCAGGAGTCCGTGGGTAAATAACTCTGACATTCCGATTCAGCTGCAGAGCTCCCGGTCCATCTGTCTGTGGGTGAGTGGCAGTCTCATTTTCAAACTAGTTTGCTCTCCAGTAGGGATGTTAATGATTCAATAAGAATTTAGTTGACTAAATTAAATTAGTTGTCAATTAACTGATAACTCGGCAGCCCTTTTCAATGGGAGATTATTCTGTGAAATGTAGTGGCGTTGCCGCCCAGGCGGGGGCACATGCAGTCAGCCATTGCCACCTTTCAACTGAAACTAAAGAAAAAGAAGAAGACGCCAAGCTCCCAGAGCTCATGCACTGTGCACAGTGAAAAACCTTGTCCTTCCAGGTTATGTTGGAGAGCCACAACAAGTTCCAATGGCACACAAGCTTGAAGATCCACCTGCCTGCTTCAAATTGGCAGGGTGGAGGAACGGACCGGTGCCAGGAAAAAGACTACACAAGTGTAAAACCCCATCCCCGCTGCCTTCAACCCACTACTAGACGGGAAAGCAGACCGGACCCAAGTTATCACTGAGGTGACATTTCAACACACAGCAGCAGAGGAGCCCGGCATGGACTAAAGCTGGGTTCATGCTGCACCTCCGCCGTCCACATCTGCTCGACCGTGAGGCTTGTGTGATTAAAAATGACATTGTCTCCAGTCCAGATTGTACTGGGTTTTCCTGGACTGCCGGGGTACTCTGATAATGTTTAACATGTAACAGATAAGATAAGATAAGCCTTTATTAGTCCCACAATAGGGAAATTCCAGGATTGCAACAGCACAGGGATAGCAACACTAAGAGCAACAATCAGAAGGCAAGAAAAAAAACAAGAGCAGCGAGTATACATATGTACATATAAATATATATATATATGACAGTGCGGAGCATTGTAGCTAGATGGGATAGATATATAAATATATAAACACAGTGCGGAGCATTGTAGCTGGATGGAATAAATATTTGAGTATTTAAACAGTGCGGAGCATTGTAGCTAGATGGAATAAATATGTAAATATATAAACACACACAGCGTGGAGCATTGTTGCTAGATGGAATGAACAGCATAACTGTCTACTTAGTTATCCTACATGGTATGATTATGTACCCGTACATATTGTCACCCTCCGTAGCGACCGGTATTTTCCTAGTTGTATACCGGAGGGGACCATTGTGTAAGTCTGTTGCGTAGATGAAGCAGCTCACAGTTTATTTTGCTGTTAAAACAGTCTACTAGTGCATCACAGTAAATTGGAACAATGTGAAAGTTATTTTTTTTGTAATATAACTAAAAAAGATAAATTTTATGATATTGGTCGTAGTTTTTAATATAAAAATCAGGCCATTTTTAATTTACATACTGAGATACACCAGCACATAGTACACACGAAACAGTACAAAATTTGTAAACTATAACAAATGCCATTGTCTGTAGTAAAAAAAATGTAAATGGTACAATAAATTTTTATTTATTTATTTATTTATTTTTGTGATTTTGTATACTTTATTGAACCTAACCTGCGTGTTTTTGGCCTGTGGGAGGAAACCGGAGAAATCCCGGAGCAAACCCACACAGATACAGGGAGAACATGCAAACTCCACACAGATCACTGTTGGTCAGGGGCTGGGATCGAACCAGGGATCCCATGGCCAAGGGTGAGTTGCTGTGCTGCTGCAGTGCTAACCACTGCACCACCGCACCGCCCAAATCATTGAAGAATATGATCACATTTTATTCAGTATATCAAAAACGGTAATTAAGTTTTTGTATGTTAGAGATGGACCATATTGTACAGAGGGAAATTCAGATTCTCAGGAAAATTGCTGCTTATCAATTAATCGTTAATCAATCGATAAGGTGAATCAACTAATGATTAATGAATTAATCCATAGGTTGCATTCCTACTTTCCAATGTTGATACAGTTGGGCTAATAAGTTTACATACTCCAGCGGAACTTGCGATTTCTTTTTTTGGGGGGGGGGGGCATTTTTCAGAAAATATGAATGATTGCACAAAAGCTTTTCTTTCACTCATAGTTGGTGGTTGGGTGAAGCCATTTATTATCAAACAATTGTTTACTCTTTTTAAATCATAATGACAACAGAAACTACCCAAATGACCCTGATCAAAAGTTTACACACCCTAGTTCTTAATACTAGGTATTGCTGCCTTTAACATCAACTGGCACATTGCCTGGAGAACCAAGTCTTCCTGTCTGAAACAGGTTTCCCAGTCGGGCTTTCCAGGCCCAAATGTAGGCTGTGTTTGAAAGTGGAATACAGAGGTGTAGCCTATATGTAGACAATCGCATGTTAGACTTTGACAAATATGAAGGGGACTGAAATGAGATTTGTTTGATTGTGTGAATATTAATTACAGAATAATTGAAAATGAATGGGACATCCAATAAGCAACTTTCTCATTATGAGTGCATACAGTATGTGCGGACTATGTGAGTTCAGAGTTCACGACTACCAAACATTCCGGTAGCCACCTCGCTTTTGTATAGAGACAGTACTGTCACACCTCAACAATTGCCGTTTAAAGTCTGCTTCAAGCTTTAAATCTCTGTTATGCTAGGTGCACATTGTGCCGTAGTGAAGTGTGGGAACGGCATGTATCATCTAGAGCGGTGGAAAAAGAAAACTTGTAGCATACATGCGTGTAACTTCGGGACCAGCATGTGTACATGTCCACTGCCATTCATGTTATATACATTCCCCATGGAGCTGAAGGATCCGGACGGACGTAATTGTTGGATTAAATCAGTAAATCTATATTATAACATAATTAAATAGTGTTGTGTATTGTTCAAGTTCTAGCCTAATTGACACGAGTCTAAACCCTGAAGTAGTGGGTACGGGACAGGCAGGCCTGGATCTAGGATATAGTTCTTTGTATATTGGTAATGAAGCTTGATCTACACACACATGTAATTAAGGCCATTGATAAGTAGGCTGGTATAAAATAAAATTGCAAATCATTGAAAACGTGTGGTACTTAAACTATAGTAGTATCGACCTATAGATCTAAGTTAAGCAGGCTATGCCTTGTAGTGAAATTTACTCAGAATGTCAAAACCAAAGTTGAGCTGTCAAACCACTCACTTCCCTTCTTTGTAGTCGTTTCAGAGTTTTGCAAGTAAGGCTGCTTGGTCCTTTGACAACAAAAAATCTGCTATGTCAGCGTACATACAGGGGGACCATTTTGGCCAATTTCTGCAATGTGGCCACGAATGCAAACGCAACTAGATCATCCTTGCGTTTGCGGGTACAACCGGGAAGACCCCTACGCATACAGTATGCTTGTAGATCAGGAACTTTCCATAGATTAAATGTATCAATAGAGCATGTTTGGTAGCCACGTTCCCGTGATGCTTTGCGCGAGCTGAGATGTGAAAGTCGCTTATATTAGCCACTGTTTAAGAACTGCTTGTTTTGTTTTTTTGTTTTTTTTGTCAGATCACTTATTTGTGTGATCTTTTATAAGTTATTGAGCGTTTTTGTGTCTGGTTTGGTGATGGTCGTCGTTTAACCATGCATGTGGCCACATATGATATGCAGTTGATCTGGCCATTCTGCTCCACAATAATTAACTTTTAATAATTGTGTGAGTACACCGAGAGCAGCGCCACCGGCGACGGCGAGTCATGGTCCTGCAAAGGGACTCCTGTGTACCGCTGACTGGGGCAGGCTGGGCGTTCCTCCCTGTGAAGGACCGTGGTCCTCCTGGTCAGGCCGCTGCTTCTCCTGGCATGTTCGGTGTTGATACACCGGTGTTCTTTGTCAGACCCGGGTCCCCACTGACGCGCCCGTCCAGTCTGCTCGCACACCTCATGTTCTCCACATATGCCAAATTATCCTTTAGATCTATGCAATCACGGCAACTTTATAGTATAAGTTTTTTTAAGCATTAAATCTTCAGTATTATCTTTTTCTAGTCAAATTTGTCATTTTTCACTTCCTTGTTTTGTCCAGGGAACACTGTGGTGACTGACTGGACAATGCGCAGCATCATGACCTATCAGCATGGCTGTGATGCGGTGTATTATCCAATAAGCTTTTCTAGTCTTTGTGACTAGAAAAGCGCTATATAAGTGCAGGTTAGTTAGTAGTTAGTAAGCATGGAGTCAAGCACCCCACCCACACTCTTGAAGCCAGGACACAGAGAGCGGTCACAGAGCAGTGGCTAAACTTTTATTGATAAAAATTACATATTTTGATTGAGCAACTCCACATTTGGGGATGCACACCCTCGTAACTTCAGGAAACCACGTTTAAAATCTGAGGCCAGTCCGACAAACGGTTCGAGAGATATGCGTGGAATAGACAGACACACACACAGACAGACATTTGGTGAATTTATAGAGGACAGCTTGAAGTCTTTTGTGGTAGTTGCAGATGAGGTTCTTTATTTTCTTAAATGGTAAAGCTGCCTGTTCTTCTTGGCAAAAAGCCTCCTGACTTTTTGAATGATTTTATGTACTGTACATGATGGAATATTCAAAGTCTTTGCAATTTTATGTGAAGGAACGTTATTCTAAATGTGCCACACAGTATGCAGACACTTTTTGCAGATTGTTAAACTTTACTTTTGAGAGTCTTTACCTCTCAGAGGTGTCTTTTTTTTTTATACCCAATCATGTTACTGGCCTGTTGCCCATTAACTTAATTAGTTGCAACATTTTCCTTCAGTTGTTTCTTTTTTTGTACCACTTACTTTTCCAGTCTTTTGAACCCCTGCTCCAACTGTTTTTGAGAAATGTTGCTGTCATGAAATTTAAGTTGAGCTAATGTTTTCAGGATTGGTTTTTACCTCCACACATTAAAGGAGGTAAAAAGGATCGAAAGGAGCCACCTGAGGTGGTTTGGGCATCTGATCGGGATGCCTCCTGGACACCTCCCATGTGAGGTGTTTTGAGTATGTCCCACTGGGAGGAGACCCGGGGGCAGACCCAGGACATGCTGGAAAGACTGTGTCCCACCTGGTCTGGGAACACCTTGGTATCCTCCCTGAAGAGCCAGAGGAGGTGGCAGGGGAGAGAGCAGTCTGGCTTCTTGGATTAGATTGCTGCCTCTATTATCTGGACCCCAGGATAAGTGATAGATGAGGGATGGATGTATAGTTTTATTTTTTACCTTATTTTCTGTCCTCACTGGTAGTTGCATTTGATGTGACTTTAGCAATATAATTTAGGCTTTTGTTGATTGATTTTGGAGATGATGACGGTGAAACATGAGCATCACCTGACATTAGATGTTCTTCAACACACAGCTAAACTAACTTTGACACTGAACCTGGGGCCTCATGTACAAAGGGTACTTACGCACAAAAACATGGCGTACGTTCTTTTCCACGGAAAATTTCAGATGTATCAAGAATGAAATGACTGTGGAAACAGAAGATTTTCTGGCTCAGGATGATGACTGGCTTGTCAGCTGGTTTAGGTTTCCATGGACAGTCCTTGTAGAATGCATTTTGGACATAATATGTACTTGTTGAATCTAATATGACCTGTTTTCAACTAACAGGTGACCGTGGCTACCCACTAAATAGGTTCATATTGTCTTCTTTTCGTGACTGTTTTCCTTTATTCAACCAGCTGATCCATCCGGCTGGTCACAAATCGATTGATTTATTCATCATTTAAAATATTATTGTATAAAAATGACAACATACATCTAAAAACAATGGGATGGCACAAGAAAGTGTGCACACTTACTTCCATTGTGGTCCCTAAAAGAGATTGCAGCTGGTCTCGTACCTGCAGCCTTTTGCTTTGAAATCTGGCAGGTTAACCACTGAGCTACACATAGTGACAGTCACAGCGCTCAGCTGATGCTTCTGAGGACGACTGCAGATGTCAGTCTAAATATGTCAAAGTTAAACGTCTCCTTCTTATCCCTGCCTGAATAAAGGAAACAAACTAATCTTCTACGGCTGTGAGCAGGCTATTGAATTACCCGTATCTGGCGCTAATGCCGGAGGACAGTGTACCAAACAAAATGTTTTTACGTGCTTCTGCCTCATTCAGCAGCACCAACTTACATTCTGTGAAATTTCATTAAATCCATTATTTTTGATCATGGATACAGGAGAATCAAACATGCTGGGCTTGTATATATCTATTTGCATATTCAAATAGAGGCGTGTCAAGGGAGGAGTCTGGTATTTCCTCAACTGCGTTCAATTTCAAGCAGATTGGAATGTACAAAGGAAATGTGGTTGGATTCCTGCGTACGGATGGTTTCATACATCTAGAGTTTTTTTTGCTTACGACATTTTCTTAATTTAAACGTATACCATCTTTCAGTAGGAAATCCACACAAGTCTTTGTACATGAGGCTTCTGGTCCAGAGCAAACTTGTTCACCGGTGTAAGTTACTATGATAACTGCAGGGATTCATGTAAGCCACGTGGATGAAGTGGAACTCTCACTTAAATCAGCCAGACCTACTGATATATGTAAAAAACAATTTCTTGAAAACATTTGAGGTTTAGTAGCTGAACATAGAGGTGTGACTCTGCAGTGGTCTCGTGGTTCAATTAGGATTCAGCCATTAATGATTAGAATGCAAAATGATTCACGATGCATCTTGAATGCATCTCTGTGTTGCATATTCAATTCTAAATTTTTGTTCTATGTAATGCCTTTTTTTAGACTTCAGCATTTGTCTTTGAAATTTCTGAAAGGAAAACATTAAATTGCTGTGGTGATGGTGTTATAAATAAATTTCCTTTTCCTTATTCCATGACTACTTTTTCATCAGTTAATAGAATCAGGCTGGTAAATGTGAGCCCGTTATTTAGAAAGAGCTATATCAGACATCAAGTTTATAAATGTGCTGCTTCACTTCTGTTACATGTGATATTTACATGATGAGCTTTATGCAATGTGCTGCTTCACTTCTGTTACATGTGATATTTACACGATGAGCTTTATGCAGAGGCTCCGTTAGCTGTGCTTTGG
Source organism: Pholidichthys leucotaenia (assembly GCA_020510985.1). Taxonomy (NCBI): domain Eukaryota; kingdom Metazoa; phylum Chordata; class Actinopteri; order Cichliformes; family Pholidichthyidae; genus Pholidichthys; species Pholidichthys leucotaenia. Next base: position 267,626,329 of record CM035839.1, read on the forward strand.
AACACTGGACTTCCAGACTTGAAATGGTAGAGACTGAGCAGTAAGCTTTTCCTTTCCTCCTCTTAGATATTAACTCGCAACAACAGAAGAGGACTGCTGCCTTCACCCATGTGTTGATGTGGTTACGTGTTTAACACATAACTTAGAGGAACGGTATAAGTGTGACGTCATTATGCAGCCATGATATTTTCCTTTGGGATCAAAATTTGCTCCATGATTATTGTGAACAATACAATATGGCACATTTCAAGTCTCTAGTAGTTTTTAGTTGTAGCCAAAAGAAAAAGATCCAGATCTGGATCTGCTGGCATATTGGACTAATTCACTTTTCTAGCATTGTGAGAGAGGCCTTCTTTGTGGATTTTTGCTAACGCACTGAAAATTAATAGGATAGTTAATTATTTTTTTTAAACATATTGTATCATGATTGCAATAATGGCTATACTGTGACCTTTTTCTATCCATGATAATGGTGCAGTGAAACTCTGACGTTATGGCTGCTGTAGTCCACATCCGGTCCCATGCTCTCCTAGATGCATTCATCAGTTCACACATGTCGTGAAGATGGTAAATGGAGAAAAGCAAAGCTGTCTTATCAGTGCTTATCATGGCACCCTAGTCAGGTTCAGGTTCAGGTTACTTTATTTGTACCCACAGGTAGATTTGTTTTGCAGTCAGGTGACATCCGTATTTACAAACTACAATTACATTCAACATAAACACAAACACAGGCACACATGAAGCTGACTACAAATATGATAAAAATGCTCAAGGCTCCACCAATCAGGACATAAGACAAAGAGATGAGAGAAAAACCAGAGATAAGAGAGAAGGGTCATATTAAAAAGTTAAAGACTAGTCAAAGAAGTTAAAAACTCAAAAGTCTAAAACCCAATAAAAGATTTAGAACCCAAATAAAAAAAAAACCCTACAAAAATAAGTAAATATAAAATGAAATTAATAAATGGGCGCTTAATTAATATTGGCGCTTCTGAATGTCAACTCGGCTTCAGTTCCGGCAGGCGTCTCTGACTGTCTACTCGGCTTCATTTACGGCAAAATGCAACGAGCTTCTCTGTGACCATCTCAGCTTTGCTGTGTTGTCAACCAACAGAGCACCTCGCCAAGGGACACTGCCTATGCGCCAAGCAGTGTCGTCATCACCATAGGTGCAGCCCCACAGTTTTCAGTGGAAGTACAGTTAAGGAGAGAAGATATGGCTACCGCATACGGGGGAACCGATGCGCCACTCAATACGGCAGTGGCGATAAGTGGACGAAGTCCGTATACTGCTACCGCATCCGGGGTAACCGACGAACAACACCATCGACCTTCTGTTTCGAACTCATGTAAACAATGCCTCAATCTCGGTGCTTGGAATGTCCGTACAACCAACGACAGTGAGTCTTCAATCAGACCTGAAAGAGCAACAGCCCTTATCTGTCGTGAGCTCGAGAAAGCATCCATTGACATCTGTGCCCTAAGCGAAGTTCGGCGACCTGGCACCGGAAACGTAGTTGAGAGGAGTCACACAATCTTCTGGAGTGGAGGAGAAGAGAGAACAGCTGGCGTTGGCTTTGCTATTTCCAACAGGCTAGCTGCTCAAGGTATCACCCCTACACCAATTAGCGACAGGCTCATGTCAATGCGCATACAGCTAAAGGGAGGAAACAGTCTAACTCTCATTAGTGTATATGGGCCGACCATGCAAAGATCTCAGGAAGAAAAAGAGCAGTTTTATGAAAAGCTTAGCAGCTGCACATCTGCCGCCGAGATGGACATCATCATCATCCTGGGCGACTTTAATGCTCGAGTGGGCAAGGACTGGAAATCGTGGCCGAATGTAATTGGAAAACATGGCGTTGGTAAAATGAACTCCAACGGGCTTATGCTCTTAGAATTCTGCACCAGATTCGAGCACAGTGTCATGGGTACTATGTTCCAACAGAAAAACACCTTAAAGAACACATTGCAACACCTACGTTTAAAGCACTGGCACCAAATCGACCATGTACTATCCAATAAGGCCGCAAAACCATATGTTACAGTGACACGAGTCAATCAAGCAGCAAACTGCTTCACCGATCATAAGCTCGTGGTATCTAAGTGCCTGTTCTTTATTAAAAACAAGAAGAGTGGTACAAGGCCTCCCAAGAAGCTAGACACACATCTGGATGATGACAAAAAAGCATTACTGGAGCTCTTCCTAGACGAAAAGTTGTCTACCTGTAAGGCGGACTTTGATGAACTCAGACTTATTCTCCAGAATGCTGCCACACATGTCTTCGGCAAAAAGAAACGAGTGCAGAATGACTGGTTTGATGATCAGGACCAAGAAATTCAAAAGCTGCTTCAAGACAAGAACTTGGACAGGCATGTTCTAAGAAGGCGGATCAGAGAGCTAAAGAATGACTGGTTTCGGCGCAGAGCTGAGGAGGCAGAGCGGCACTCTCAGGAGAAGAACCACAGAGAGTTTTTGCTACCCTCAATGCCGTCTATGGCCCTAGATCCAGAAGCACCCATCCTGTGAAGTCCAAAGATGGTGAGCTCCTGACTGTTCCTGACAAGATAAAGGACAGATGGGTTGAGCACTTCAGCGACTTATTAAACCAACCAACGGATGTTGACTTGAGCATCGTCGATGACATAGACCAGTTCCCAGTTATCGAATCAATGAGCCTTCCGATTGAAGACCAAGAACTTGACCAAGCCCTTAGAAACACCCGATTAGGAAAGAGCCCAGGTCCAGATGGTATTCTACCTGAAGTACTTGTGCATGGAGGACATCACTTAAGAGCTTTCCTACTTGTCCTATTCAACATCTGCTGGACTACAGAGATTATCCCAACCGACTGGATAGACGCCATCATCACAATTCTGTTCAAAAAAGGTGACAGAAGCCTCTGTGGCAATTACAGAGGAATCTCACTGCTCATTGCTGTCGGTAACGTCTTTGCGGACGTTATCTTGCAGAGGCTTCACCTGTTAGCCGAATATATCTACCCCCAGTCACAGTCAGGGTATCGAAACGGTAGAAGTACAATAGATGGGATTTTCACCCTTCGCCAGCTGATGGAAAAAAACAAGAGAGCAGCGCAGATGTTTGTACATAGCTTTCGTGGATTTTGTGAAGGCGTTTGACATTGTCAATCGTGAGCTCCTCTTCATCATCCTTGGCAAACTTGGCTGTCCTCCAGAGTTTATAAGAATCATCAAGAGACTATACACGGACGTGCACGCCCGACTTGCTATCAATGGTGAACTTACCCAATCCCTTGAATACAACAGCGGGGTCAAGCAGGGGTGTAAACTAGCTCCAACACTCTTTGGCATGTACGCAGCAGTCCTACTTTGGCTCGCTTTCAAAGAAATCAAGCACACCTGCAGCGTACAGATCAGACTGCGTTACGATGGCGATCTTTTTGACCTCCGCAGATTAAAAGCGAAATCCTCTTAGAGAAGGAAGCTCAGTCTTATTAGAGAAGCTCAGTATGCTGACGATATCGCGATCTTCAGTGATACACCAGAGGGCCTGCAGACGTTATTATCCTCCTACAATGACGTCGCTAAGAGAATGGGTCTCTGCATCAACACAGTCAAAACGGAGACCATGTGTATTGGCAATACAGCTGAGTTCTTTATTGACAACATCAAATTGGCCAACGTTACTCGCTTCAAGTATCTCGGCAGTTATGTCAGCAGTGACTGCTCTATGAAGGAAGAACTTGCATCTCGCATTCAAGCAGCATCGTGTGCTTTTGGCCGTCTGCGCAAGAGGGTGTTTGATTCGCATGACCTCACAGTCTCTACCAAAGTCGCAGTTTATAATCAGTGCCTTATGCCCCTACTGATGTATGGCAGCGAAACCTGGACCCTATACCAGCACGAAGTCAGGAAGCTTCGCATAATCCAACAGCGCCACCTTCGCCTGATACTAAACATCAAGTGGGCCGATTTCATCAGCAATGAGGAGGTGCTGCGGCGGGCACACGTCAAAGACATCGAGATCAAGCTTGTAATGAGTCGCCTGCGCTGGTTAGGTCATGTCTGTCGAATGAATGATGATAGGCCGGTGAAGGAACTCCTGTATTGTGAGCTGGCTCATGGTTCTCGCAAAGTAGGTTGACCCAAACTCCGTTTTAAGGACACATGCAAAAATGCATTGTAGTGTGCCGATGTCCTCTGCTGCACGGTGGCACAGTGGTTAGCACTGCGGCAGCACAGTTTACCCTTGGCCGGGGGATTGTGGGGATCGTGGGATCGTGGGTTCGATCCCAGCCCCCGACCAACAGTGATCTGTGTGGAGTTTGCATGTTCTCCCCGTGTTGCGTGGGTTTACTCCGGGATTTCTCCGGTTTCCTCCCACATGCCAAAAACATGCATGTTAGGTTAATTGGCTGTTCTAAATTGTCCCTAGATATCTGTTTCCTATAGGCCCTTAGAATAGAGGGTTAGTATTAATGAAAGCGCTTTGAGTGGTCTTTGTGACTAGAAAAGCGCTATATAAGTGCAGGTTAGTTAGTAGTTAGTTAGTTAGTTTTAGATCAATGGCAATTGGTAGTACATGATGGAGCGGAATGGAAGAACCTCACAAGGAAAGTTTGTAGGGCGCATAATACAAAGAGAGTGATAGCTCACGAGAAAAGATGGGCTCGACACAGAGCGGAGAGAAGTAAGAAAGGAACTGTGGATATACCCGTTTCGGTTGAAAGGCGATAATAATAATAAATGGGTAACTAAATTATGTGCAATATATTGTAACAACTTGTTCAACTCTTTGACAGCAGCAGGAACAAAGCTGTTTTTGTAGCGCTGGGTTTTACTTTTTGGGACAGCAAACCTCCGTCTTGAGGGAAGAAGCTGAAAGTGGCAGTGCAAAGGGTGGGAGTCATCATTTAAAATGGAGGTAGCAATCCTCTGTACCTGTCCGGTGTACAGGGATGTCAGGCTCAGCTGTGACTCACCAAGCTAACGAGTGGACCATCTAACTACCTGATCCAAGGATTTCCTCTGTTTCACTTTTATCTGACCAAACCATGACACTAAAGAAAAGGATAAAACAGATTCAATTAAAGCCCGATAAATCATTGTCATTATGGTTCGGTCAATTTGGAAGCGTGCAAGTTTCCTTAAACAATGCAAATGTTGCTGACCCTTTTTGCACACCCTTTCACAGTTCTCTTCAAAGTTTAAATTACTATCAATAATCGTCCCAAGATATTTGTAGGATTGTACACATTCAGTGGTCTGGCCTTTTAATACAGTGACTTCGTGCCTGGGAGTTTTCCTCCTAAAGTCAATAATCATATCTTTAGTTTTTGTCGTATTCAGCTGCAGGTAGGAATCCTCACACCAGTGAACAAAATCATCAACTACTGGGCTGTGGCCACTCTCACCATCCTGGAGGAGACTGACAATAACTGAATCATCAGCATACTTTATAATGTGTCTGTTGTCATGTCTGCTCCGACACATGTTTGTGTACAGGATGAAGAGTAGTGGTGACAACACACACCCCTGAGGAGAGCCAGTAGAAGAGCACTTTAGGTCAGACAGTGTACCATTGACCCTTACTCTCTGCGTCCTGTTGGTTAAAAAATCCAGAATCCAACCCACCAGATTATTACTCAAATCAAATTGTTGCAGGAGCCTTTCAACTAAACTATGAGGTTGGATTGTGTTAAAGGCGGAAGAAAAGTCCACAAATAAAAGCCTGGCGTGTGTCCCGTTAAAATCCAGATGTTTAAAAAGCATGTTAAACAGAGTGACAGTGGCATCCTCCACTCCTCTGTGAGGCCTATAGGCAAACTGCAGAGGATCCAATGCATGCTCAGTCTGCTTTAGGACCTCACATCTGACCAGTTTTTCAAAAATTTTCATTAAAATTGAAGTCAAAGCAACTGGTCAAAAGTCGTCGTAGTCATCCACCACCAAAATCTTTCAAAATGTATGAAGCTTATTTATAGTTGGGTGAAATAACATGACACAATATGTCGGAGCTTTTTTTTTTTTTGTAACTTAGATTTTTATTCATTTTTCATCATATATAATGCATTCAGATCACATTCTACATTTAAAAAAACAAAGGGGTTAGGGTAGGGAAAATAAAAAAATAAAAGGGGGGGGGACAAATGTTGGAGCATCAAGTTTTTAGTTTCCATCTCTTAATTCTTCTGTTTTTTTCAGTGTCTTTGGTTATTCTTTCAATTTCTGCCTCGTTGTTGCACTTTGTAGTGTGTCCATTTCCGCCATTTTTTCTCCCATATTCCTTCTTGCATTCTTCGTCGATATGTTAGTTTTTCCATCATACGTATGTCCTCAACAATGTCAGTCCATTGTTCTTGGTCAGGAAGAACTTCTGATCGCCATTTTTTTGTGATAGTTTTTTTACATGCAATCAACAAGATTTTAACTAGATATCTGTCCTCAGCCTGTATAACATTGTCTTTTTTAAGATCACATAAGTACATCAGGTTACAGTTCATTGGTATATTACATCCTAATATCCTCTGTATTGTCACATGCATAGATTTCCAAAATGATGATATTTTGTAGCATTTCCAAAACATATGTGAGTGGTCTGCATTTTGAGCCCCACATCCCCTCCAGCATAAAGATTGGGTATTTGTATATTTTCCTTGAATCTGTGGTGTAATGAAAAAGCGAATCAGGTTTTTCCATCCAAATTCCCTCCATGCCCTTGAATTTGTTCATGTGTGTTGTGTTTTCCATATTTCCTGCCAGCTTTCTTCTGTTATGTTTAAATTGAGCTCTTTCTCCCATTTCTCCTTTATATAGTTACTTGTATGATTGTTTGTCATAAGTTTCTGATATAGTTTTGAAATAATTCTTATTTTATTTCCTGCATATGAGCTTAAAATAAGTTGTATAATCTCGTTCACATCTGTTTGGAGGTTATGCCTAATCTTCTTCATATAGTAATCTCTCATCTGCAGATATCTGAAAAATTCCGATCTTTCTAATTTAAATTTTCTCCTGATATTTACAAAGCTCCCGAGATCTTTTTTTCCGATATTGCCCCATGCTGTGATTCCCTTGTTCACCAGATTTTTGTATCCCCTATCTTGTTTTGCCGGTTCAAACTGACTGTCAAATGCTACCCATTTCAATAGTTTTATGTCTTCCCTTATATTATATTTTTGTACTATTTTATACCACAGTTCTAAAGTAAATTTAGTGATTGGGTCTATTTGTTTGATTTGCTTATATGCATCTTTATCCCCTATTATGCTTTGTACTGGGAGTCCCTCAATTTCCTTTTCCATTTCTTTCCATTTTGCCTCATATCCCTCGTCGCACCAACATATGATATATCTTATTTGTGCTGAGTAGTAATATTCCTTTAGACTCGGTAGGCCCATGCCTCCTTTCTCTTTTGGTATTTGGAGGGTTTTATATTTCACTCTTGGTTTTTTACCTCCCCAAACAAATCTCGATATCATCCTGTCCCACTTTGAGAATTGGGCATCTGGAATCTCTGTTGGTATAGCCTGGAAGAGGTAAAGTAATCTAGGTTGTATGCTGATTTTGACTGTCTCAATTTTTGAATTCAGGTCCATATTTAAGATTGACCATCTATCAATATCTTTTTTTATTTCTTGTTCCAACCTATCATAGTTTGCTTTATATATTTTGCTTAGGTCTTTAGGTATGTTCACTCCAAGGTATTTTATTTCTTTTTGGTTCCAGTTTAGTTTGATCTTATCAGTTATCTGGTTTAGAGGGTTATAGTGGAATGTCAGTATTTGTGTTTTTGTTATGTTTATCTTGTATCCTGATAATTTTCCAAAATTTTCTATCAAGTTCATCATTTCCATTATTGATTTATCTGGTTGTTCAAGGTAAACTATAATATCGTCTGCAAATAGCCCAATCTTGTGTTCCGCCCCCTTTATTGTTACACCTTTTAATTTCTTATTTTGTCGTATCGCTTGAGCCAATGGTTCTATGAACAGAGCAAACAAGGTGGGCGATAAGCAGCATCCCTGCCTAGTTGATCTTTGTATATTTACTTTGTCTGTTAAGCTACCGTTTATCTTGATTCTTGCCACAGGTTCTTGATATAGCGTCCTTATGCATTGTACTGATTTTTCGTTAAATCCAAAGCGCTCCAGTACACTATATAGGAATTTCCAGTTAACCCTGTCAAATGCTTTTTCTGCGTCTAAACTCATTATTACTGCGCTTTTCTTTTCTTTATGTATTTGGTTAATTATATGTATTGTTCTCCTGATATTGTCATGTGTTTGGCGTCCCTCTATGAATCCAGTTTGATCATCTTCTATCAATTCCGTCAAGAATGCCTTTATTCGTTTACATATAATTGTTGTGTATATTTTATAATCTACATTTAATAAAGAGATTGGTCTATAGTTTCCGCATTGTTCTTTATCTTTCCCTGGTTTTAAAATAACTGAAATGATTGCTTCGTTCCATGATGGAGGTATTTTGTTGTTGTTCAGCGTCCAATTAAATGACTTTAGGAGTTGTGGCGTGAGTTCTTCTATAAACAGTTTATAAAACTCAGATGGGTATCCATCACTACCTGGTGATTTACCGTTTTTAAGTGACTTAATCACATCTCTGATCTCTTGTGTTGTTATTTCTGCTGTTAGTTTTTCATTTTGTTGATTTCCTATTGATGGCAAGTCCAATGTGTCGAGAAATTTTTTGATATCTTTAGTATTTGTTTCTTCAGGTTGCGAGTATAGTTCTTGGTAGAAATTATGGAAAATTTCTTCGATGTTTTCTGGGTTAACTGTGGTTTTATTTGTGGTGGGGTCTTTAATCTTGTATACATTATTCATTGTTTGTTGTTTTCTTAACCGTTTTGCCAGCAGTTTTGTGGCTTTTGGCCCCGTTTCATAATATTTTTGCTTTAGATATCTATTTTTCCTTTCAATTTCATCCATTTGTGTTTCTTTTATCTTTGTTTTTTCTTCTTTAATTTCTTGATATATTTTTGGATCATTTGTGCTTTGATGTTTACGTTCTAATTCCCTCAGTCTCTCACATCTTTGTTCATACGCTTCCAGTTTAGTCTTATTTGCTTTTCCTGTTTCAACAATTAATTTACCCCTTAACACGGCTTTTAGTGCGTCCCATAGTATTGTTGGGTCCACTTCTTCATTGTCATTCTCTTGGATATATTCGTTTATGTTTATTTTTATTCTTTCTTTCATTTTCTCATCATTTAACAGTCCTACGTTAAGTTTCCATGTTGTTTGTCGTTTTCTATTGTTTAAATATATTTCCATGTATATAGGATTATGATCTGATATTTCTGCCCCTCCAATCCAACAATTTCTCACCCTGTGTCTGTCACCTTCATTCATAAGGAAGTAATCTATTCTAGAGTGTACTTTATGGGCTGCTGAATAATGTGTATAGTCTTTTTCGAGTGGGTGTAGGTCCCTCCATATGTCTACCATACCCATTTCTGCCAGTGAGGTTCTTATGAACTTTGTTACATGTTTTTTTGTCTTCTTAACACTTGTTGTGTCAACTTCATGATCCATGACAGCATTTAAGTCTCCTCCACAAATTAGGACTCCTTCACTGTGTGTTGCTATGAGATCAAACAGATGTTGAAAAAAACCCTTGTCACTTTCTGGTGGGGCATAGATGTTCACTAATGTAATCTGCATACCATCTATTCTTCCCTTTATTATTACATACCTGCCTTCTTTATCCTGGATTTCCTGTTCACTTTCAAATTGTATTTTGTTTGAGATTAGTATCATAACCCCCCTTTTTGCTCCTCCCTTAAATGAACTGTAGTAGGAGTTCTTATAGCCAAATCTCTTTAGTTTCACATGTTCTGTCTTGCTCAAATGTGTCTCTTGCATAAATATAATTTCAGCTTTTTCCTTCTTGAATTTTCTTATTATTCTTTCCCTTTTAACAGGTGAGTTCAGACCATTCACGTTTAATGTCATTATCTTAAGATTTTTACCCATATTCATGTTTTTCCATTTTTTTAACTTGTGCTCCTAACCCTTTTAACAACAAAAACAACACATATTTATATAAAAACACATTAAAAAAACTCGACCTCCGTACTTTGGGCCTTTCTTCTGCCCACTGGTCCCTGTTGGTGGGTGGGGGGTTTGTCTTCACAGAGTGAAGGGCCCTCCCTAGACCTCTAATTACTATCCAAGTAATAGTCATTAGTCTAGAAATGTCCAACAAATATCACTTAAACCTCTCCTAGCCGTCTGTTTCTCTTTTACCTTGTCTTCTTGGCCTTCATTTCTTCTGTGCATTTCTTAATCTTTGTTATGATCTAGGCTTTCAGTTGAAAGCTTTGTAGCTTGTCCTGGGCCCACTGCTCTACGTCTCTCCCCCTTCTTCCGCCGTTCACTCGTCTCCACTCCGTCTGTCGTGGTGCGTTCAGGGCCGCCGCTGCTCCAGCCGTCTCCTTCGGCACGCTCACCTCAAGGCCCCGCTCCATCATATCCCGCGCTGCCTCTTCGGCCGTGTTTTTTTTTTTTTTTTTTTTTTTTTTTTTTTTTTGTTACTTATTTGTACCCGTAGGTAGACTTGGTTTGCAGTCTGGTGACAAGCCACCGGCTGCTGGTCGCTGCGTGCGCGAGCGCCCTAAACCTACATGTTTTTGGTATGCGGGAGGAAACCGGAGAAATCCCGGAGTAAACCCGCGCAACACGGGGAGAACATGCAAACTCCACACAGCTCACTGTTGGTCGGGGGCTGGGATCGAACCCACGATCTCATGATCCCCGCGGTCCCCCGGCCGAGGGTAAAACTGTGCTGCCACAGTGCTAAACCACTGCGCCACCGTGCAGCCAGTGTTGTAGGTTCTTGTGCCTTCCTCCCAATGAATCCTCATTTTCGTTAGCGGCGTTTGGAATCTAATTTTTTTCTCTTTCAGCGTTTTTTTAATATTGGCATATTTCTTCCGCTGCTGCACGATTTCTGTCGGGTAGTCATGGTCAAAAAATACCTGTTTGTCGCCGATTCGTATCTTTTTTTTCCATGCTTGCGTCAGGATTCTTTCCTTTATGTCATATTTCACAAAGTTTACCACAACTGACCTGGGTGGAGAGTTTGTTTTCGGGTTCTGTGCCGGTGTTCTGTGCGCCCGTTGAATCTGCAGATCCGTTTCTCCGGGTATTTCCAGTTCTTTTTTTAAGAACTGATCCATGAATTTTGTCATCGAGTTGCCTTCAATGCCCTCCGGAATTCCAAAGATGCGCATATTGCTTCGTCGGGATCTGCTCTCCAAGTCGTTTATTTTCTCCTGCATCCTCTGCGTTTGCGTCGTCAGGGTCTGTAGTTGTTCGTTTGCCTCGCTTTTCCAATCTTCTAGTTCCGAAATTCGGGTCTGCGCTTCTGTCATACACGCCCGCTGGGAGCGCAGCTCCTCCATGTTTTCCGTTAATTTACGCTCCATTTCTCTTCGGAGGTCCATGATTTCCTCCTTAATTTCTTTTTTCAGTTCCTCCTTAAGAGCCGCTAAATCCTGTTGTAGCTGTCGCTTGAATTCTCTTAACTCTTCACCCAAACTGGCGATGCCAGCGTTCATGTTGTCGAGTCTGGTGTCTTCCATTTTCTCTGCTGTAGACACCTCGTTTTTTTGGGCTTTGCGTACAGCGGTTTTTCCTGCGTTGTTGGAGAGGAATTCTTCAATTTTACCCTGTTTTTGTCCTTGTGCCCGGTTCCTTCGTGTTTTCATCCCTTAGTTTATTGATTCGTTTATGTCGAGTTGGCCATTTACCGATGATTTTTAATCCGGCTAGGGAGAGCTCTTTGTTTAAGTGTTATGTCTCTCCGCCATCTTCCCGGAAGTCCACAATATGTCGGAGCTTTATGTTGTCATGGTGTTGTGCTGTGATGGTATAGTGCCACAGTGGTTCAGTACTATTGGCTCACAGCTAACAGTGTCCCAAGTCAAATCCCCTAGTTAGGGATTGAATGTAGACTGTAGAAAAAACACTTTAAATGGTTATTATCACTGAGTGTTAGGGTGTGTAATACAGTAACTATATTCAACTTTAAGACTTCTCTAAATTCAAAAAATGCACAGTATAGTAGGCTAAAAATGTTTGGTTATTCTGCTTCTGCACTCAAGGCATACCCTGATCCTCACCATGGCAGTGCTCTGTTCATGTCCATGGCGGTTTAGGCCCAGTGTAGGTTTGGAGACCAGCTGTGGCATTCTGGGGACCACAACAACAATACTCGCTTTAGTTATACAACCCCAATTCCAGTGAAGTTGGGACATTGTGTAAAATGTGAATAAAAATGGAATACAAGGATTTAAAGATCCTTTTCAACCAGTATTTAATTGAATACACTACAAAGACAAGATATTTAATGTTCAAACTGATAAGCGTTGTTTTGTTTTTTCAAATAATCACTCATTTTAAATTTGATGCCTGCGACACATTCCAAAAAAGCTGGGACAGGGGCATGTTTACCACTGTGTTACTTCACCTTTCCTTTTACAACACTCAGTAAGCCTTTAGGAACGGAGGACACCAACTGTTGAAGTTTTGTAGATGGAATTCTTTCCCATTTTGCTTGATGTACGACTTCAGTTGCTCAACAGTCCAAGGTCTCCGTTCTTATAGTTTGCGCTTCATAATGCTCCACACATTTTCAATGGGAAACAGGTCTGGACTGCAGGCAGGCTAGTCTAGTACCCACACTTACTACAAAGCCATGCTGTTATAACACGGTGAAATAAGCAGGGGCGTCCCTGAAAAAGACGTTGCTTGGATTGCAGCATATGAACCTTTCCGGTTCCGGTTCCGCCGGACCGGCGGCGCCACACGAGTCGGCTGCCTGTTGCAACAGCCTTTTTTTTTTATCTTCCTTCTTCTTTCTACACCTTTCACTCTGTATATATATCACGGACGCACGGATCGCCCCGGGGGTCTCCCGGGTCGGCGGACGGAGCCACGGTTTGCAGCGGGAGACGTTACAGCGGGGAGGAGCTAGTGCTAGCTAGCACTTGGCCGCCGCCCGGTGCTAATGGGAAACTCGACATACCGGGAGCTGTAGCGAAAACGAAGCGGGTGCCGGGCTGGAATTTAGGCGGCGTGAAAGAAATATAAGACAGAATAATAAAGAGCGATGGCAAGAACCAAGCAGACCGCCCGTAAAATCTACTGGAGGAAGAAGCCCCCCAGGAGACAGCTAGCCACAGGGCTGCTCGGAGAGGCGCTCTGGCCACCGGCAGAGTGAAGAGGCCTCGCCGTCACAGGTCCGTGGCTCTGAGAGAGATCTGTCGCTACCAGAAATCCACGGAGCTGCTCATCCGTAAGCTGCCCGTCCAGCGGTGAGGGAGATCGCTCAGGACTTCAAGACCGTCCTGCGTTTCCTGAGTTTCGCCGTCATGGCTCTGCAGGAGACCAGCGAGACCCACCTGGTGGTCTCTTCTTCGCTAAGGGGGTCACCATCATGCCCAAAGACTTCCAGCTGGCCCACCGCATCCGCGGAGAGAGAGCTTAGACTTTCTGCTGCACATCCACCAGCCATAATGCTCTGCACTGTGTGTCTATATATATACATTTATAGTAATATGGACATATGTTTACTAGATGTTGTTTTTTCTTGCCTTCTGATTGTTGCTCTGAGTGTTGCTGTCCCTATGCTGTTGCAATCCTGGAATTTCCCCATTGTGGGACTAATAAAGGCTTATCTTATCTTATCTTATGTTGCTCCAAAACCTGTATGTACCGTTCAGCATTAATAGTGTCCTCACAGACGTGCAACTTGCCCATGGCATGGGACACCCCCCATGCCACCACAGATGCTGACTTTTGAATTTAACGCTGACAACAGTCTGGATGGTCCTTTACCTCTTTAGCCCAGAGGACTATCCATGGTTTCCAAAAACAATTTGAGATGTGGACTTGTCAGATCACAGCACACTTTTCCACTTTGCATTAGTCCATCTCAGATGAGCTCGGGCCTAGAGCAACTGGCGGCATTTCTGGGTGTTGTTGATATGACTTCAGCTTTGCATGGTGGAGTTTTAACTTGCATTTGTACGTCTAGTGACAAACTGTATTAACTGGCTGTGGTTTTCTGAAGTGTTCCTGAGCCCATGTGGTAATATCCTTTACAGAATTATTCCAGTTTTTAATGCATTGCTGCCTGAGGGATCGATGGTCATGGGCGTTCAGCGTTGGTTTTCGGCTTTGCCGCTTATGTGCAGAAATATCTCCAGATTCTCTGAATCTTTTGATAATATTATGGACTGTAGATGAAGAAATCCCTAAATTCCTTGCTATTGTATGTTGAGAAACATTGTTCTAAAACTGCTGGACTATTTACCCATGCAGTTGTTGACAAAGTGGTGAACCTCTCCCCATCCTTGCTCGTGAATGACTCAGCCTTTCAGGGATGCTCCTTTTATACCCAATCATGACACTCACCTGTTTCCAATTAACTTGTTCACCTGTGGGATGTTCCAAAAAGGTGTTTTGTTTTGTTTTTCAAGCATTCCTCAACTCTCCCAGTCTCTTCTTGCCCCATCTGAGCTTTTTTGGAATGTGTTGCAAGCATCAAATTCAAAATGAGTGAATATTTGAAAAAAAAAAGTTTATCAGTTTGAACATTAAATACCTTGTTTTTCTAGTGTAGTCGATGGAATATAGGTTGAAAAAGATTTTTAAATCATGGTAATTTGTTTCTATTTATGTTTCACACAGCATCCCAACTTCACTGGAACTGGGGTTCTAAACAGTTTACAGTGACAGAACTAAAACTAATTAGAAGTGAAGTGAAGTCTGGCTGTTGACATGAGGGATGGTTTTAGGAAGATGAAGAGTCATTTATGTGTTGTTAAAAACACAACAGTGTGACAGCAGCTTCTCACCGGGGCTCATTAACCGTGTTCACACTGATTTATGCACGGCCCCTTGTGGTTTACATGCACACCTTACATCTCCAAGATGCTGTGGCACAACCCTCACTTTAGTTTAAATCAAATGGTGCATAAGATTTATATATTTTTGTAGGTTTTGAAGAGATATTTTGAAGCACAGTGAAGGACGTCCTTCTTTTTCAGCAGTTCATACAGACAATGCTTTTTTCATTCCTTTACAACCCGTTTTCTTCTTTTTTTGAAAAGTCCTGAATGAAAAAGATGTGTAGTATGGCCTAGGTCAGGGCTCTGCAACTTTTGCCAACTGAAGAGCTGTTTTGCAAGTATCTGACTAAAATAGAAGTGGTTGAGGGCTGCAACAGCAATTTGACCTTTAAAATAAAGATTATGCTGTTTATAAAGGTTTTTTTTTTTACATAGCTCTATTATGTGGCATTAATGAATTCATACTACAGCAATGGAAAAAAAAACTGTCGAGCTTTATACATCACTTCTTTTCTTTCAAAGGTCTTTTTATTATTATTAATTGAAGTATCAATACAATACAAAGTATTAGAAATTTTCATTTTTGTTTCAACCAAACAGTAAAAAACTAGAACTTAAAGCCAACAAATGTAAATGCTTCAAAGCACAGAAACCTTTAAATAAACAATAAAAAAAAAAAAATACAAAGAAAAATTATGTATGTGAAGTGGGGTTGGGGTAAAGGGGATATGAGCTACTCAGAAACTATAATCGTGGGTCTTTCAAAGAAATCAAGAAACGGGCGCCATAATTTATAGAATTTGTTTTCAGAGCCACAGACTGTATATCTGATTTTTTCTAAATCCAAACAGGACATTATATCTTTTATCCACTGTAAATGTGAAGGGGGCGAAGAGTCTTTCCACTTCAGTAATACAGCACGTCTGGCCAATAATAATGAAAATTTGAATACTTTTAATTTGGAACTTGGCAAGACAAGTTCTGGAGCCACACCAAAAATGGCGCATAATGGATCAGGTTTAATTTGATATTGCAGGACTTCAGACATAGTGATAAAAACAGAATGCCAAAAATTCATCAATGCCGGGCAGGACCAATACATGTGAAGCAAAGTGCCAGGAGCGCTACCACACTTTTCACAAGTTGGGTCTATATCCGAGTAAATACGTGCTAACTTAACCTTGGACAGGTGCATCCGGTGTACAATCTTAAATTGAATAAGAGCGTGACGAGCACACATTGATACAGTGTGAACCTGGCCAAGAATAGAGTCCCACAGTTCATCAGTAAAAGTAAAATTAAGATCTTGTTCCCAGTTCAATTTGATAGCGGCCAGAGAAGAAGATTGTAAATTTGAAATTAAATTATATAAAACTGACATTACCCCCTTAGAAGTTGGTTTAACTAATAAAAAATCATCTAGAGGATTATCAGAAGGTTTTTGAGGGAATTGTTTTGTCATGGTTTGCACATAATGTCTGACCTGGAGGAAACGGAAAAAGTGTGTAAAAGTGATGTCGAATTTGGTGGAAAGTTGAGAAAAACTTGCAAATTGACCATCAAAATATAAATCCGCAAAAGATTTTAAACCTTTTCTGTGCCATATATGAAATGCACTATCAATAGTTGATGGGGTAAATAAATGATTTGCGGCAATTGGACTTCTAATGGAAAAAAACTGAAGACCGAAATTTTTCCTGAATTGAGACCAAATTCTAAGAGACTGACGAACTACTTTATTATTACCCAGTGTAGACAAAGCAAGGGGAAGTGGTGAACCTAAAATTGCCGGTAGGGAAGTTTGATTGTCCACATGTGACTCCATAAGGATCCAAATAGGTGATTTGGGTTCCAGATAAAAATGTTTCCAATATAACATGCACCTGATATTTGCTGCCCAGTAGTAATATTGAAAGTTAGGCAGAGCCATGCCACCTACTGATTTGGGTCTTTGAAGAAAAACTTTCCTCAATCTCGGATGTTTACCATTCCAAATAAATGAGGTAATCAGAGAGTCCAAAGACTTAAAAAAGGATTTAGGAATAAAAATGGGGAGACATTGAAACAAATATAAAAACTTTGGAAGTAACATCATTTTTACAGAATTGATTCTGCCAATTAAAGACAAGGATAATGGGGACCATTTGGAAAGTATTAACTTGCACTGGTCAAGTAAGGGGAGAAAATTATTTTTAAACAAGTAATTAAATTGTTTAGTGACACATATCCCAAGATAATTAAAATGATCAATAACAACCTTGAAAGGAAAATTTTCAAAATCCTGAACTTGAATCTTTTCATTAATCAGAAACAGTTCACTCTTATTAAGATTAATTTTATAACCAGAAAACCTACTAAAACTATCCAAAATGTTGAGTATAGCGGGTAATGAAGTAAGTGGGTTGGAGAGAAATAATAAAAGATCATCAGCATAGAGTGAAACCCTATGCTCAATGCCACCCCTACGAATGCCTAGAAAGTCCCGGCTCCCACGGATTGCAATAGCTAACGGCTCAACTGCCAAGGCAAAGAGCAACGGGCTCAAAGGACAGCCTTGCCTCGTACCACGGTAAAGTCTAAAATAGTCAGAATAGCGACAATTAGTTAACACTGAAGCTAAAGGACTAGCATAGAGAAGTTTAATCCAGGAACAGAAGGAAGGACCAAAACCGAACCTCTCCAAAGTAAAAAACAAATACTCCCACTCAACCCTATCGAATGCCTTTTCAGCGTCCAAACTAATAAGACATTCAGGTATGTTGTGGTGAGGAGTATAAATAATATTAAACAACCGCCGCAAGTTAAAAAAAGAATGGCGATTTTTAATGAAACCGGTTTGGTCCTGTGAAATTATAAAAGGAAGAATCTTTTCCAACCTTGAAGCTAACAACTTTGACAAAATTTTAACATCGGTATTTAACAAGGAAATAGGCCTGTAAGAAGCACAATCAACAGGATCCTTATCCTTTTTAAGCAACACAGTGATACAGGCCTGATAGCATGAAGGAGGAAGTGTACCAGAGTCAAGCGACTCTGTAAAAACTTGACAAAGGAAAGGGGCGAGGTCATCAGAGAATTTTTTGAAAAAATCAGCGGAAAACCCATCAGGTCCTGGAGATTTTCCTGATTGCATGGATGATATTGCCAGCTGAATTTCTTCTTTTGTGATGGGAGCTTCTAAAATTTGCCGAGATTCTGAAGAAATCAAAGGAATATCAATAGAATCAAAAAAAATTTCCAAATCCTTTAAGTTTGTTGTATATTCTGAGGTATATAATTTGGAATAAAATGACCTGAAAATATCATTAATCGCTTGTTGGTCAGATGTCACCTCTCCTTTATCTGTCCTAACTCCAGTAATAATTTGCTTAGCTCTAATACCACGTAGTTGATTAGCTAGAAGTTTACTGGTTTTTTCACCATGTTCATAAAATTCACTCTTGTTCCTTATTAAACAACCTTCAATTTGTCGAGTAGAAAGTAAATTAAATTTAGTTTGTAATGTCATACGTTCCTTGTACAGAGCGGGTGATGGAGATTGAGCATATTGTCTGTCAATGTCCAGGATTTGATCTAAAATAACCTTCTGTTCCTGTATTAAGGATCGTCTTTTAAATGCTGCCAATGAAATAAATTCCCCCCTAAGAAATGCCTTCATGGCCTCCCATATCGTTTTATTTGACATACCAGGAGTTTTATTTTCTTTCAAAAAAAAATTAATTTTAGAAGAAATATTCGCAACCAATTTTTCATCTGTAAGTAATAATGGATCCAATCTCCAATGCTTTCTCATGGAGGCACATCCATGGAGGATCATTTTAAGTACAAGAGGGGCAGGATCAGAAACCGAGATGCTATCATAACTGCAAGAGCAAAGGTTATTAATTAATAAATTGTCAACAAAAAAATAATCTATTCTGGTATAAGTATGGTGTACGTGAGAGAAAAAAGAATAGTCCCTGCCGTTAGGATGTAAAAAACGCCAAGGATCTGTAAGGCTATATTCCTCAAGAAAAGACTTAACATAAGTTGCAGATTTATTAAGACTAGCAGGTTTTGAAGATGAGCGATCTAAGATCGGATCCATATACAAATTAAAGTCACCCCCAAGAATTAGAGAATGAGTATTTAAATCTAGAAGTTGCGAAAAAAGGTTGCGAAAAAAGTGCACATCATCAAAATTCGGTGCATACAGATTAGCCAAAGTGACATGTTTATCGCCAAGTTTACCTGATACTATTACAAATCGTCCATTTTTATCTGATACAACATTAGAGGGAATAAATGGGATATTTCGATCAATAAGAATAGCAGCGCCCCTGGCCTTAGCTTTAAAATTTGAATGAAAAAATTGTCCTGACCAACATTTTGACAAACGCAAGTGGTCGGAATCCTGCAAATGGGTTTCCTGCAAAAACAATACCCCAGGCTTAAACTGCTTTAGACGTGACATGACTCTCTTTCGTTTAATTGGATGGTTCAACCCCTTCACATTCCAGCTTACCAAAGTAAGATTACTATTCATTCAAAGAGTAAAATTTATATATTATGTTGTGTAGCCCAAAGAAGAATAAAGTGAGATACGGGTAAAAAAAAAAAAAAAAAGGAAGGGGTAAGGGGGGTGTAAATAAAACCATAACAAAAAAACAAAACAAAAAAAAAAATAAATAAAAAAATAAAAATTAAAAAAAAATAAATAAATAAAAGAATCCAACAACCAAACCTATAACAACACTCCAGCCGGTTGCAAAAAAACAGCAACCGCTCCATCTCCTGCTCTATTTTCATCCTAACAGAATGCTCCCATACAACTGGCTTCAATCCTGCATAATATGAACGTTTTACCCTAAAAAAAAATAAATAAATAAATAAGATAAAATTAAAAAAAAGAATTAAGTAAACAACAACGTATAGGGAGCCAATTTTACCTTGTTTTTAAACATCTGAAAATGCATCAATGTCCAGTCAGTGCAGCTTCAATGAAGTAACAAGCAGTCCAGCGCGGCAGCTGGTCAACCCAGAAATGTCCAGTTCAAGGCGAAAATTGCTGGTTTCTCTTCATAGTTTGCATGAAGCGGGTGGCCTCTGAGACGGACGCCAGCCACTGGTTTTTGCCGTCTGGAAGAGTTATCCGGAGCCTGGCGGGGAAAAGAAGAGAAGGACGAAAACCTCTCTTGTACAACTCGGACATAACCTCCTTATATTCGGCTCGCTGCCTCTGAACGTCGGCGTTATAATCCTCGTAGAACTGAAGTTTATGCCCACGATATTCCAAAGTCCCACGGCGTCTCCGCGCTTCTCTCATCACCAAGTCTTTGGTCCGAAACCGGTGGAAACAAATAATGACAGCGCGCGGCTTCCCATTCGGACCCGGCTTGGACCTGAGGCTGCGGTGGGCTCTATCCAGCTCTGGGGGAGATGGCAAAGTTTGTGCGCCAAAGACGTCCACCAACAGCTGAGAAAAAAATTCAGATGGCCGTGGACCCACATCAAAGGACTCCGGCAGACCCACCAGACGAATATTCAGCCTCCTGCTTCTTCCCTCCAGGTCAGAAAGTTTGTTTTTCAAAAGTTTGTTCTCCTCCTGTATTGACTCGCATGTAACTTCAAGCGCCGCTAGGCGCTGGCTGACGTCCTCCGCGTTGTTTTCAAGGTCGCCAATGCGTTGCTCCTGGTTCGCCACATCTGCTTGAATTTTGTCCAGCTTACCATTAATAAGTTCAAATGAAGCTTTGAAGTCAGCAGCTATGGACATTCTGTGTTGCTCTAGCAAGGCAACAAGTGCAGGGTTAAGGCTGATACTAGCATCCTCAGCTAAGCTGGTGTTAATATTGTTCCCTGCTGCCTCCTTTTCAGTCTGCTTTCTTGTTTTGGACATATTTCAAAACAGATTCTGCATGTATTAAATGTCCAAAACATTAACAGCTTACAGCAAAATAGGGTTTAAAAAGTAAAGAAAAAAAAAATATAGCAGGAGCCAGCAACGCACACACCTACTCCATTGCCAGCACACCTGAAGCCCTATACATCACTTCATTCATGAAATAAAAGTATTAGAAATATATTTTAAATTGTTTTGTGCTGAAAAATAAATTTCTGAATATCTGACCATAATGTTTTGTATAGTTTTTAATTATCAGCACATTCATAAATTGTTTAAATCTGAAAAATATCATCCAGCTCCTACTTTCAACAGTGATCCCACAGCTTTAGTTCCTGACATTTTAATAAATTAGAGACAAAAGTTTTCTTAAAAATAAGTTACTTTTCATCCTTTTTGTTTCCTCATAATGCTCCTTATTCAGATGTATTAATATAAAATAATATAATAATAAATCTGTATCCTTCACCTGTTCTGCAGACTCTCAGTATGACAACTAGCGGATTGGCTGTCTTGATATTTTTCATTTTGGAATAAAACAACAAAAAAAAAAATCTAAACAACTTTCTAAATATAACTTTAAAAATCATTTGGTGCAAATTAAGTCAATTAGAAATAATTACAACAGAATGGGGGGGGGACGTTTAAAAAAAAAAAAAAAATTCTTCTTCCGCTGAGCTAAATAGTTTTTGGTTTTGTTTTTTTTGTTTTTTTAAATGCGTGGCATTGATGGACAATCTGCACATATAATTCACTGTCCAAAACTCCACAGATAACAAAGTAGCAGTTATCCTGCAGACAAAAAGCTGAAAACATCCTTAAAATAGAAGGTTCGTCTTCACATCACTGTCACAGAATCTTCTCTCCTCTTTTTTTCTTTTTTATTTACAGATTGAGGAAAAACTGTTGGCTGTATGTTGCCGATTTCAGAAAAGTATATCCAGTTAACAGCGTTTCATAATAAAAGCGCATAACAGACACAACCTTTCTGAAAACTGAATTGCTGTAGAGGGCTTTTATTTTTATGTCACTCGGGAAGTATTGAGGTGTGACGGGGAAAATAAATTCACATTAATTCACACTTCAGTCATGTCCAGTATTTATGGCACAGGCGACTGTATGGTTATTGAGCAAGAATTCAAGGATTATTTCTCATTTTTAAGGATAATTAAGAGAAGGTCAGAAGGAGTTGCACTGTGTCTTTGTGGATCTAGAGAAAGCATATAATAGGGTGCCAGGAGAGGAAGTGTGGTACTGTATGAGAAAGTCAGGAGTGGCTGAGAAGTATGTGAGGGTGGTGCAGGACATGTATGAGGACAGTGGGATGGTGGTGAAGTGCACTGTAAGAGTGATGGATGGATTCAAGGTGGGGGTGGGGTTACATCAGGGATCGGCTCTGAGCCCCTTCTTGTTTGCCATGGTGATGGACAGGCTGACAGACGAAGCCAGGCAGGAGTTTCCGTGGACCATGATGTTTGCAGACGACATTGTGATCTGCAGTGAGAGTAGGGAGCAGGTGGAAGAGAACCTGGAGAAGTGGCGGTATGCTCTGGAGAGAAGAGGAATGAAAGTCAGTAGAAGCAAGACAGAATACATGAGTGTAAATGAAAGGGAGGCAGGTGCAACGGTGAAGCTGGAAGGTGTAGCGGTAGTGAAAATAGATGAGTTTAAATACCTGGGGTCAACCATCCAAAGCAATGAAAGGTGAAAAAGAGAGTGCAGGCAGGATGGAGTGGGTGGAGACGAGTGTTGGGTGATTTGTGACAGAAAGGTAGCAGCAAGCGTGAAAGGGAAGATTTACAAGACGGTAGTGAGACCTGCTATGATGTATGGTTTGGAGATGGTGGCACTGACAAAAAGACAGGAGGTGGAGCTGGAGGTGGCAGAGTTTAAGATGCTAAGATTTTCATTGGGAGTGACTAGGAGGGACAAGATTAGAAATGAGTATATCAGAGGGACAGCTCAGGTTGAGCGGTTTGGAGACTTAAGTAAAAGAGGCAAGGCTGAAGTGGTTTGGACATGTGCAGAGGAGGGATAGTGGATATATTGGACAAAGGATGTTGAAGATGGAGCTGCCAGGCAGGAGGGAAAGAGGAAGACCACAGAGAAGATTGATGGATGTAGTGAAAGAGGATATGGAGAGGGTTGGTGTTAGAGGAAGATGAAGGGATAGGGTGAGATGGAGGCAGAAGATCCACTGTGGAGACCCTTGGAGGAGGAAGAAGAAGATTTTAGATAATCACATTTAAGACTTTTTATGTACCTGTAGACACTAATGAGGCGGCTGTTTTCTCCTTGTTTGTGTTCTCATGGAGAAATTCTCTCCACAACAACCATACATGAATGCAAATTAATCTGTCCACAGAATTAGACTCTGTTTTCCTCTGTGATTTTACTTTCTCTGGATTTGTTCATGGCTTACCAAGAGTGGCAGGAAGCGGCTGCTGTCTGTGCTCTCTGTCCACATGCACTGAGGACGGAGAGGCTGAGCGGCTCTCTGTGCAGCCGCCGTCAGATGTGACACAGTCACGCATGGTTGATAACATAATAATTTAAAAAAATATATTTTACATTCATAAAAGTATGCATTTCCATTAAATGTATCCAATTGCAATAAACAATAATTTAAAAAAATAAAATAATTAAAATTAGCTTAATTAATTTCCATGTGTTTTGAGATATAACTGGAGGGAGCCACAGCATGGGGGCTGAAGGGCCACGAGTTGCCGACCTCTGGCCTAGATTATTCTGGAAGATGAGAGATTAGATGTAGTTGTGCTCGCGGGCTCTTGAGGGGATTAGAGAGCACACTTTACTAGAAACCAGAGGGAGGAGAAGTGGGGGGATGGTAGAGGTTTTAGAATTCTGCTGTCAGGGACATCTGTCCCATACAGGTGCATCTCAGTGAATTACAGTGTCATCAAAAAGTTGATTTATTTAAATGATTCAATTAAAAAAATTTAACTCATATAGATTCATTCCACACAGAGTGATATATTTCAAGTGTTTATTTATTTTTTATTTTTTTCATCTCAGGCATTGGTTTGCTTGCTACCAGATAAGCATGAAAACCAGTACTACCTGTCTCATGGGTCGGGCCATCGGCGAGTCAACCGGCAACCCGGCCCTTCCGAGGGTGTGGAGGGTAAAACTGGGCATTCTGGCAGAACTAAAAACAATATCTATCACAGGTCTGTGGTGGACCACTCCCAGTTACAGGGGGTGAGACTGGACATCCTGGCAGATAAGCACATCTGCTGCAAGGTCTGTGGTGGACTTTTGCCAGTCGGTGCATCGTGACATGCACTACACAAAGAGCAGAGATAAATAAACCTATCATCTGGTCAGTCACTGCAACAGATACTGGAGTCAGTTTGTCTTGGCCTGTCCTTGCCACTGATAATACCTTTATCTGCCAAGAATGTTCTGCTAGTCCAGCAAAAGCTAGCGGTACTCAATTACTTTGCAAGCAGTTTCATGAAATGGTCAGTCAGAAAGTAACTCATACCGGCTCGGACGTCGCCCAGGTTAACAAGGTCAGGAGTTCCTGGCAGTGGAGGGCGAAGGACAGAGCTGCGTGGAGGAATCTGATCAGACCTAAATGAAACGGTCATTGTCGCCCCCAACAGACTGTCATATTTCTTTTTTGATGGTCATGGCTTATAGCTAATGAAATTCACTTTCTCAAAAAATTTGAATATTACATAAAAATAATTTTAAAAATTAATTTTTAATAGAAATGTTGGCCAACTGAAAAAACATGTCCATGTACACACTCAGTACTTGCTCAGGGCTCCTTTTGCATGAATTACTGCATCAGTGTGGCATGTCATGGAGGTGATTGGCCTGTGGTTCTACTGAGGTGTTCTGGAGGCCCAGGTTGCTTTGATAGCGGCCTTCAGCTCATCTGCATTGTTGGATCTGGTGTCTCTCATCTTCCTCTGGACAATACTCCATAGATTCTGTGTGATTTAGGTTAGGAGAGTTTGCTGACCAATCAAGCACAGTGATACCATGATCATTAAACCAGGTTTTGGTCCCTTTGATAGTGTGGGCAGGTGCCAAGTCCTGCTGGAAAATGAAATCAGCATCTCCATAAAGCCTGTCAGCAGAAGGTAAGATAAGCCTTTATTAGTCCCACAATGGGGAAATTCCAGGATTGCAACAGCACAGGGATAGCAACACTCAGAGCAATAATTAAGAAGATACGAAAAATATAGATAAGAGCAGTGGATATACATACGTACACATAAATATATAAATATATATACAAAGTGCGGAGCATTGTAGCAAGATGGAATAAACAGCATAACCGTCTACTTAGTGATCCTACATGGTATGAATATGTACCCATACATATTGTCACTCTCCGTAGCGACTGATATTGTCCTAGTTGTATACTGGAGGGGACCATTTGTGTAAGTCTGTTGCATCTTTTGCATTCAATACTACTAGGTTGTCACATTTTTTTGCAATCTCTGCGAGCAGCCCTGCTTAGGTTATACAGTCTGACAGCCATAGGTGGGAAGGACCTGCGAAACCTCTTGGTTGCGCACCTAGGAAGGAAGGAAGAATGAAGTGCTCTAAAATTTCCTGGAAGATGCTTGTGCTGACTTTGGACTTGATAAAATACAGTGGACAGACACCAGCAGATGACATGCCCCCCCCCCCCCCACCAAAAAAAAAAAAACAAAACTTCCGGCGCCACACGAGTCAACAGCGGCTCAATTCTGAGTTTTTTTTTCTTCCTCTCACTTTCTGATCCGGTGACAACTTTCTGATCCGGCGACACCTTACACTCCATATATATCACGGACACACAGATCGCCCCAAATGTCTCCCGAGCCGGTGGACGGAGCAACTGTTTATAGCAGGAGACGGTACAGCAGGGAAGAGCTGCTAGCACTCAACCGCCACTCGGTGTTAACGGAAAAACTCGACATATCGGGAGAACTGAGGCGAAAACAACGTGGGTGTCATGCTGGACTAAGACGGCGGGCAAGAAATATAAGGTACAGACCCACCCTCCCGTCCGTTGTTATGGGGAATGTACGATCGATACTGGGAAAGGTAGATGAGCTAGCGGCTATCTCCCGCTACGATAGCATATACCGGGAGTGTAGCCTGTTCCTATTCACAGAGACTTGGCTAACAGGACTAGCAGCAGATGCTAACATTGAACTGGAGGGTTTCCACGCGATACGGGCAGACCGAACACCAGACAGTGGCAAAGCAAGGGGCGGTGGAGTGATAATGTATGTTAACAACAACTGGTGCAGACCGGGACATATCACTGTTAAACAACAACACTGCAGCAAAGACATCGAGTTGCTAGCTGTTAGCATGCGGCCTACATATCTCCCAAGGGAATACTCACACGTGATCTGCATTGTTATTTATGCAAATCCGACGGCGAACGCTGGGACAGCGCGTGACGTCATCCACTCAGTAACTGGCAGGCTGCAGACAGAACACCCAGATGCTCTTCTCCTCATCTCAGGCGATTTCAACCATATTTCACTGTCCCCCATTCTACCTACGTTCACCCAGTATGTCAAATGCCACACTAGAAACAATAAAACACTGGACTTATTCTACGCAAATACTAAGGAGGCGTACACCTCATCACAACTCCCCCCACTCAGGAGATCGGATCACAACTTGGTTCGTCTCCGGCCGGAGTACAAACCCCTAGTGCATAGACAACCTCCGGCCATGCACACAGTGAAGTTATGGTCTGAGGAGGCAATGGACGCTCTAAAGGACTGTTTTGAAACCACCGCCTGGGAGCAGCTCTGCGATCCATATGGTGAGGACATCGATGGCTTCACTCACACCATCACGGACTACATCAGCTTCTGTGTGGACAACACCGTTCCCACCAAGACCATACGGTGCTGCTCAAACAACAAACCCTGGATCAACCCTGAGATAAAAACACTTCTGAGAGAGAAGAAGAGGATCTTCAGGTCGGGGAACAGGGAGATGCTGAAGTCCGTACAGAGGGAGCTGAGGAGAAAGATCAGAGAAGGCAAGGACAGCTTCAGGAAGAAGATGGAGGACAAGCTGCAACAGAGCAACATCAGCGGGGTCTGGAGAAACCTTAAAACCATCTCTGGGCTCCAGAATACCTCCCCCCAGGCCACGGGGGGCAGGGAGTGGGCAAACAATCTGAATCTGTTTTTCAGTAGGTTTGACCAGCCGCCCTCCCCCCTGACTGCACAACAACCACTGCTGCCTCTAAAGACATCAAGTCCTGCTGCCCACTCCCCACTCCACCAGCACCCCCCCACTCCCAACAGACAGCCCCCCAACCTGACCCTCACTAAGACCCAGGTGAGGACGGAGCTGAGGAAGATCAAGGCGAGGAAGGCATGGGGACCGGACGGCATCAGTGCAAAGCTCCTCAAGTCCTGTGCAGACCAGCTGTGTGGGATTGTGGAGCACATCTTCAATCTGAGCCTGAAACTGGGGAGGGTACCACAGCTGCGGAAAACATCTTGTGTGGTACCTGTACCAAAGACTTCCCACCCCAAAGATCTGAACAGCTACAGACCAGTGGCCCTGACGTCCCACATGATGAAGACCCTGGAGAGACTGCTCCTTGCTCACCTCCGCCCCCTGGTGGGACCAGCGATGGATCCACTCCAGTTCGCCTACCAGCATGGCATTGGGGTGGAGGATGCGGTGATCTTCCTCCTTCACCGTTCTCTGTCCCACCTGGAGAAGCCCGGGAATGCGGTGAGGATCATGTTCTTTGACTTCTCCAGTGCTTTCAACAGCATCCAACCGATGATCCTGAAGGACAAGCTGCTGTGCGCAGGGGTGGACCAGCACCTGTCATCATGGATCCTGGACTACCTCACAAACCGGCCTCAGTTTGTGAGAACCCGGGACTGTGTGTCCGACACGATCATCGGTAGCACGGGGGCCCCCCAGGGAATGGTTTTGGCTCCCTTCGTGTTCACCCTTTATACTGCGGACTTCTCACACAACACAACACACTGCCATCTACAGAAGTTCTCTGACAACTCTGCAATCGTCGGCCTCATCTCCAACGGAGATGAAGCTGAGTACAGAGGGCTTATCCAGGACTTTATGGATTGGTGCCATCGGAACTGCCTCCAGATCAACGCGAGGAAAACTAAGGAGCTGGTGGTGGACTGCCGCAGGCAAGGACAACCCCTCACAGCACCAGTAAATATACAGGGAACAGACATCGAGATGGTGACATCCTACAAGTACCTGGGTGTTCATCTGAACAATAAACTAGACTGGTCACACAATACCGACACACTCTACAAGAAGGGACAGCGCAGGCTGTTCCTACTGAGGAGTTTCAGGTCTTTTGGTGTACAAGGGGCGCTGCTGAAGTCATTCTATGACACGGTGGTGGCATCAGCCATCACTTTTGGAGTGGTCTGCTGGGGCAGTGGCATTACAGCAGCCGATAGGAAGAGACTGAACAAACTGATCAAGAATGCTAGCTCTGTCCTGGGGCAGCGCCTTAACCCAGTGGAGGAGATAGGAGAGAGAAGGATGGTGGATAAACTGTCATCTTTGCTGGAGTCCGAGTTCCACCCTATGCAGGACATACTGAACGCACTAAGGAGCTCATTTAGCAGCAGACTACATCATCCTACGTGCACAACCGAGAGGTTTCGCAGGTCCTTCCTACCTACGGCTGTCAGACTGTACAACCTAAGCAGGGCTGCTCGCAGAGATAGCAAAAAGACGTGACAACCTAATAGTATTGAATGCAAAAGACGCAATAGACTTACACAATGGTCCCCTCCGGTATAAAACTAGGAAAATACCGGTCGCTATGGAGGGTGAGAATATGTATGGGTACATAATCATACCATGGTGGATAACTAAGTAGACGGTTGTGCTGTTTCATTCCATCTAGCTACAATGCTCCGCACTGTGTGTTTATATATTTATTCCATCTAGCAACAATGCTCCACACTGTGTGTCTATATATATATATATATATATATATATATATATATATATATATATATATACACTACCGTTCAAAAGTTTGGGGTCACCCAGACAATTATTTTGTGTTTTCCATGAAAAGTCACACTTATTTACCACCATGGGTTGTAAAATGAATAGAAAATATAGTCAAGACATTGACAAGGTTAGAAATAATGATTTGTATTTGAAATAATAATTTTTTCCTTCAAACTTTGCTTTCGTCAAAGAATCCTCCATTTGCAGCAATTACAGCATTGCAGACCTAACACGATTGCACAAGGGTTTTCTAATCATCCCTTAGCCTTCTGACGCAATGAGCAAACACATTGTACCATTAGAACACTGGAGTGATAGTTGCTGGAAATGGGCCTCTATACACCTATCTAGATATTGCACCAAAAACCAGACATTTGCAGCTAGAATAGTCATTTACCACATTAGCAATGTATAGAGTGCATTTCTGATTAGTTTAAAGTTATCTTCATTGAAAAAAGTGCTTTTCTTTCAAAAATAATGAAATTTCTAAGTGACCCCAAACTTTTGAACGGTAGTGTATATATATTTATATGTACATATAAATATATATACTCGCTGCTCTTGTTTTTCACTTGCCTTCTGATTGTTGCTGAGTGTTGCTATCCCTGTGCTGTTGCAATCCTGGAATTTCCCCATTGTGGGACTAATAAAGGCTCATCTTATCTTATCTTATCTTAAATCGACTGTAGAAACTTCACACTGGACATCAAGCAACTTGGATTCTGTGCCTCCCCACTCTTCCTCCAGACTCTGGGACTCTTAATTAACTTTCATCTGAAAAGAGGACTTTGGACCACTGAGCAGCAGTCCAGTCTGTTTTCTTCTTAGCCCAGGTAAGACGCTTCTGACGCTGTCTCTGGTTCAGGAGTGGCTTGACACAAGGAATGTGACAGTTGTAGCGCATGGCCTGGACACATCTGTGTGTGGTGGCTCTTGAAGCTCTGACTCCAGCCACAGTCCACTCATTAGGGCCTTTTCCACTAGCACGCTTTAGCGCGACACGGGACGGCTCAGCACGCTTTGTACGCTTTTCCACAAGCCCCAACACGGTTTAACAGCCGCGATTCTCAGCCCCGCTCCAAGGCAGGGTACAGCAGTGCTGAGCTGTGCCGTGTTGTGACGTTAACAGACTGGTCGCCGCTGATTGGTCAGGTCATAACCGGCGCTGATTGGTCAGGTTGTAACCGCCCCTCTCCTCCTCCTCATCTACCAAATCTTCACGACCTTCTCAATAAAGTTTTTGAAAAAAAAAAAAAAAAAGAATCTTCACGACCGCCTTTACTCAGCACGCACCACTGTTGGCGGTTCCTTTTCAGTGTATTGCTGTGCTATTTTCATTTATTCTCTATCAAAAATGGCTTCGCGTAATAAGGGTGTTCCATGGACCAATAAGGAGGTGCAGTGTCTGCTCACTGCATTGTCAGATGAACGTATTCAGCGCGAGTTAGATGGAGCCGCCCGGAATGAAAAAATATACCGGGAGGTCTCGACATCGGAGTCCTTTAACGGTGAGTTTTAATTTTTTTTTATTGTGCGTTTTTTCGCAAATATATTCGGTAAGACGCTCAGTTTATTTATGCAATAAAAAAGCTGTTCATTTGTGGATGGATCGCTGCTTTATTGCAGCACACTGCGGACTAAAGCTTTTATTTTAATTATTCATGTGAACAATACGCTGAAATAAGCTTATGTATTCTTGTTAAAAACTATTGTCTTATCTGTATATATTGCACTTTCGTGCTGTATTTTATTGTGTGCATTTTCCTTGTAGAATCATCCCACGCGTCCGCCGCGACAGCCCGCACGGATTATTCAACCGAGCCTTGCTGACCCACAGCTGGCAGAGACGGCTTCATTCATCCGAGTCGTGACCCAGTTTGGGAAGCTGGTGTAGACACTCAGTGGTCGGCGTGTATAAAATGTCGATTAACCTTCATGTTGTGTTGCAAAGTTTTTTTTTCTTTTAATATTTTGTATATAATAAAATGGAATTGTTTTGGAAAGTGTGGTTTGTCTGTTATAACACTGAATTATAAAACAGTATAATTACATAGAAATTCCATTGCCTAGTCTGATCAAAATTATGCTGATCTTCCTGTCAGGGTCAACCATTGTAAAGGTAATGTAATTTTTAACTAGACCAAGAAACAAATCTTTTTGTAAGCTTTCTGTTCTTTTTATTGAAATATCATAAAAAATTAGCACCAAGTCAAAGTAGGTACAAGTATATGTAAATTGAATGTTCTATCGGCATTCCAAATTCAGAGGTTTACAAAACTTTAGAAGGAGTGTAGCATCATCTAAATGGAAAATAATAATACTGTTGTTCCAAACGTTGACCTGAAGGTGAAAAACATGAATTTTTTTAATTCAGTACATCCACAATGCCCTAGGATGTAAAAAATAATACAATTTGGTGTAGTCCAGTGTGCCACCGTCTCATTATTTAATACGAATAAAAACAAGTTTCAGCTCATTATTTCTAGGTCATTTGGCAGTTAATTCAAAACAAAAGTGACTTGTGTTGTTGCAGCTTAATTATGAGATAAAATTAATTGTGAGATAAAACCACAGAGCGAGCAAGGCAATAATCCTTGGATCCTTTTTTGTCTCGTGTAAATAAGGACTCAGTCGGGTGCGTAACGTCACGGGAGTGTGGCCCTGCCTCGCTGAGAATCTGCTGCCGCCCCGCTTCTAAAACCTCCTAACACAAACCATCACAGCACAAGCACAACACCGTGCTAATGGAGACAGAAGCATTCCGAGCCGTACTGAAGTGAATCGAGCCGTACCGAGGTGTGCTGGGCTAGTGGAAAACAGGCTATTGTGAATCTCCCCCAAATTCTTGAAAGGGCATTTCTTCACAGTCCTCTCAAGGCTGCCTGTATCCCTGCTCCTTGTGCACCTTCTTCTGCCACACTTTTTCCTTCCACTCAACTCTCCGTTTCTGTGGCTGACCCTCCTTGTGGAGGGTGTCGGTAACAGTCAAGTCAGCAGTCTTCTCCATGACTGTGTTGACTAGTGAACCAGACTGAGACCATTCAAAGGCTCAGGAAACCTTTGCAGGTGTTTGAAGTTAATTAGCTGATTAGAATGTGACACCATGAGTCTACTGTATTGAATTTTTTCACAAGATTCTAATTTTTTGAGAAACTGAATTTAGGGTTTTCACAAGCTGTAAGCCAGAACCATCAAAATTAAAGAAATAGACTTGAAATATATCACTCTGTGTGTAATGTATCTGAGTTTCATTTTTTGAATTGAATTACTGCAATAAATTAACTTTTTGATGACATTCTAATTTATTGAGGTGCACCTGTGTGCTATACACTGAGAGAAAACAAACTTGAATTTGATTGAACTCGACTAAATCCTGTAGGTGTGAAAGCACCCTGCAAAGACCAGAGGTCTTTTCATAGATTTCTTTAGTCTTTTTTTTTGAAAACTTTATACAGAGTAGAAAAAGAAAATAAATGCATTAAAGTGCAGCATTAGCAATCCTAGCATGTAGGAATGTGGTTTCCTTTTTCAAGATATAGATAAGATAGAGCTGGTTGATGGGAGGCTGCTGGGTTAAGGTAGGGAGTCCTTAGCCGGGGCTGCAGTAATTGTTTCACCAAAACATAATGCTACAGCTTTTTTTGGGGGTCCAAATTACAGCATACTGCTTTGTTTTGCATGAGGATCGCTAACAACTAGGTAAAAAGAAAGTCATGTTGAATCCAAATAATGCAGTACAGAGTAATTTTGTGCAGAAAAAGACCTTGGAGATGAGAGATGGGGAAAATTGATGCATTGTAATGTGTTGATACTTGGTGGTGGTGATACTGTATTGATTTAGAGACACCAGGGTCATGATATTTTATTACAAATTATTAATAAATGTTGTAAACACAAACTGGCCTATAGAGAGCCTAAGTCGCGCCCCCTCTTTCTGCATATATATCCATCCATCCATCTTCTACCGCTTTTCCGGAGGTCTGGGTCGTGGAGGCAGCAGTTTAGAGAAGCCCAGACTTCCCTCTGCCCAGCCACCTGCTCTAGCTCTTCAGAGAGGATACCAAGGCATTCCCAGACCAGCTGGAAGACGTAGTCTCTACAGCGAGTCTCTCCTCCCAGTGGGAGGCGTCCAGGAGGCATCCTAAACAGATGCCCATACCACCTCAACTGGCTCCTTTCAATGTGGAGGAGCAGCGGTTCTACTCTGAGCCTCTCCCGGATGACTGACCTCCTCACCCTATCTCTAAGGGTGAGTTCAGCAATACTATGAAGAAAGCTCATTTCAACCGCTTGTATCCGCGATCTCATTGTTTCAGTCATTATAATCGACCGGTAAATCGACAGCTTTGCGTTAGAACTCAGCTCCCTCTTCACCACAACAGACAGGTACAACTTCTGCATCACTGCAGATGCTGCTCCGATCTATCTGTCAATCTCTCGCTCCATTCTCCCCTTACTTGTGAATAAGACCTGGAGATACTTAAACTCCTCTACTTGGGGGAGGAGCTTGTCCCCAACCCGGAGAGGACAATCCACCTTTTTCTGGCTGAGGACCATGGACTCGGACTTGGAGGTGCTGATTCTCATCTCAGCCGCTTCACACTCAGCAACAAACTGTCACAGTAAGACCTGTAGGTAATTGCTGGGTGAAACCAACAGGACAACATCATCTGCAAACAACAGAGATGAGATCCTGTGGTCACCAAGCATGACACCCTCCATTCCCTGGCTGCGCCTAGAAATCCTGTCCTTAAAAATTATGAACAGAATCGATGACAAAGGGCAGCCCTGACGAAGTCCAACTCTCACTGGGAATGAGTCCGACAGAGTGTTGGCAATACGAACCAAACTCTCACAACAGTCGTATAGAGACCGGATAGCTTGTAATAGCAAGCCCGATACCCCATACTCCCGAAGCACTCACCACAAAAAACCACGAGGGACGTGGTCGAATGCCTTCTCCAAGTCCACAAAACGCATGTAAACTGGTTGGGCAAACTCCCACGAACTCTCAAGGATTCTCGAGAGGGTAAAGAGCTGGTCTGATGTACCATGGCCAGGATGAAAACCACATTGCCCCTCCTGAATCCGAGGTTCAACCAACGGCTGGACTCTCCTCTCCAGTGTCTTGGCATAGACTTTCCTAGGGAGGCAGAGGAGTGTGATCCCTCTAAAGTTGGAGCACACCCTCCGGTCCCCTTTTTTAAAGAGAGGAACCACCACCCCGGTTTGCCATGCCAAAGGCACTGTCCCCAGCCTCCATGCAGTGTTGCAGAGACATGTCAACCATGACAGCCCTACAACATCCAGGGCCTTGAGGTACTCGGGGCGAATCTCGTCCATCCCCGGGGCCCGGCCGCCAAAGAGATTTTTAACCACCTTGCGACCTCAGCCCCTGTGATGGGGGAGTCGTCCACAAGCCCTGCTTCCTCTGTGGAAGGCGTGTCAGTGGGATTGAGGAGATCCTCGAAGTATCCCTTCCACCGCCCGACAATATCCCCAGTTGAAGTCAGCAGTGCCCCATCTGCACCATACACAGTCTGGACAGGGAGCTGCTTCCCCTTCCTTAGCTGCCGGACAGTTTGCCAGAATCTCTTTGATGCCGACCGAAAGTCTTGTTGCATGGTCTCATCGAACTCCTCCCACACCCGAGTTTTTGCTTCAGCAACCACCCGAGCTACACTCCGCTTGGCCTGCCGGTACATCTGAGCTGCTTCGGGAGTCCCACAAGCCAACCAAGGTCAATAGGACTCCTTCTTCAGCTTCATGGCCCCCCTCACCACTGGTGTCCACCACGTGGTTCGGGGGTTGCCACCATGAGATGCACCGACGACCTTGTGGCCACAACTCTGGGCAGCCGCTTCAACAATGGAGGTGGAGAACATGGCCCAGTCAGACGCCATGTCTCCAGACTTTCTTGGAATGTGGTCAAAGATCTTCCAGAGGTGGGAGTTGAAAATCTCCCGGATAGAGGCCTCAGCCAGGCGTTCCCAGCACATCCTCACTATATGTTTAGGTCTACCAGGTCTGAATGTCATCCTCCCCTGCCATTGGATCCAACTCACCACCAGGTGGTGATCAGTTGACAGTGCTGCACCTCTCTTTACCAGAGTGTCCAAGACACACGGTCGCAGGTCTGATGACACAATAACAAAATCAATCATCGACCTGCGACCTAGGGTGTCCTGGTGCCAGGTGTACATATGGACACCCTAAAGCTGGTTTCATGCTGCACTTCTGCTGTCCGCGTACGTGCAACCGGAAACCTCGTGTGACAAAATTTATGTTGTCTCTACTCCGCGAGTATATGTGGGGCTCTACTGCAGACGACCGCGTGCAGCCCAGATTTTCTGACTGCGCGGCCTGCCCATGTTCTGAACGCGTTGATAGAGCATGTGCAAGATTGAACGTCCCATTCACAAGATGGTGCTATCAACACAACATACAAAGACAAAGTAGATGAGGAAGACAATGAGGTGGCGGAAGACAAGAATAAACATACATGAATCCTTTTGCAGCAGCTTGAGCGGAGAAGAGCACTAGAAAATGCTAATTCCTCCTTTTCTTTGAAACAACACCATTGTTGTTGCTACAAAAAAAATGTGTGTCACTCTCGTGTTTTATAGCCGGTGAACAAACTGGCGTGTTAGCGTATTTGCGCTACCCATAGGGCTGGGGCGAAACTACAAATAACAGTTGTGCGCATGCGTCAACTGCTTGGCCTGGTAGAAAGTGAGCATGTACACCCCTGTGTGCACGCCGGGCTTGTCCAAAGGGCATACGGACCAAAGCGGACTAGAAGGGAAATGCAGCATGAATAAGGCTTTATGCTTTAACATGGTGTTTGTTATTTACAAACTGTGGTCAGCACAGAATCCAATAACTGAACACCACTCGGGTTCAGATCGGGCAGGCCGTTCCTCCCAATCATCCCCCTCCAGGTTTCACTGTCGTTGCCCACATGCGCATTGAATTCCCCCAGTAGGACAATGGAGTCTCCAAGAGGAGCACTCTCCAGCATCCCAGTCAGAGACTCCAAAAAGGGTGGGTACTCTGAACCATCATTTGGTGCATAGGCACAAATGATGGTCAGGACCAGTTTCCCAACCCGAAGGTGCAGGGAAACAACCCTTTCGTCCACCAGGGAAAACTCCAATATTGAGACAGCAAGGTGGGGGGATACAAAAGTACTCACCCCTGCTTGTCGCCTCCAGCCCGGGGCAACTCCAAAGTAGGCCAAGCTCCAGCCCCTCTCCAGGAGACTGGTTCTGGAACCGGAGCTGTGTGTTGAGGTGAGAATGACTTTATCTAGCCGATATTTCTCAACCCCATGCACCAGCTCAGGCTCCTTCCCCACCAGAGAGGTGACATTCCACGACCCAATTGCCAGTTTAGGAAGCATGGGATCAGACTGCCAAGGTCTCCGCCTTCGACCGCCACCTGATCCACATAGCACAAAAACGGTGACACAGCTTAACGTGAGTCTGTGTTTGTAGTCTTTAATTTACGTACACTACCGTTCAAAAGTTTGGGGTCACCCAGACAATTATTTTGTGTTTTCCATGAAAAGTCACACTTATTTACCACCATGAGTTGTAAAATGAATAGAAAATATAGTCAAGACATTGACAAGGTTAGAAATAATGATTTGTATTTGAAATAATAATTTTTTCCTTCAAACTTTGCTTTCGTCAAAGAATCCTCCATTTGCAGCAATTACAGCATTGCAGACCTAACATGATTGCACAAGGGTTTTCTAATCATCCATTAGCCTTCTGACGCAATGAGCAAACACATTGGCTGCACGGTGGCGCAGTGGTTTAGCACTGTGGCAGCACAGTTTTACCCTCGGCCGGGGGACCGCGGGGATCATGAGATCGTGGGTTCGATCCCAGCCCCCGACCAACAGTGAGCTGTGTGGAGTTTGCATGTTCTCCCCGTGTTGCGTGGGTTTACTCCGGGATTTCTCCGATTTCCTCCCGCACACCAAAAACATGTAGGTTTAGGGCGCTCGCGCACGCAGCGACCGGTAGCCGGTGGCTTGTCACCAGACTGCAAACCAAGTCTACCTACGGGTACAAATAAGTAACAAAAAAATAAAAAATAAAAAAAATTGTACCATTAGAACACTGGAGTGATAGTTGCTGGAAATGGGCCTCTATACACCTATGTAGATATTGCACCAAAAACCAGACATTTGCAGCTAGAATAGTCATTTACCACATTAGCAATGTATAGAGTGTATTTCTGATTAGTTTAAAGTTATCTTCATTGAAAAAAAGTGCTTTTCTTTCAAAAATAAGGAAATTTCTAAGTGACCCCAAACTTTTGAACGGTAGTGTATTTTCACAACCTTATACCTTAACTGTTGGACAACAACCCTCACTGTTATTTACGTGGAAAGTTATCTTTTAAATTGGCAAACATACGTGTAACTCGTGGCAAAATTTGATCGGGATCAAGAGATAATTTCTCTTTTGTCACTTCCATGGAGATTTTTTCCGATTTAAGATCCCATATGCGGAAGTAGAGGCGGCGTGAATTAGACTCTCTATGTAGGTACCAGAGTAATAAAAGCTTTTTTCAGTCCATTAGATGGTGCTAAATGTTCACTGTCTGATTTGGTCAGCACAGCGATGGAGTAACTCCTGACATCTTGCCACGAGTTGGACAAGACAAAGATCAGGATGGGAAATCACAATACTCACTGTATCGCATCATCATGATGATATGGCCCAAGTATCATGACCATGTTGTGTGGTGTGGCCTCTGGTGATTCCCACCCAATTAGAGATACGTTTTTCAGTCCTTGGGTCTGCGACTGAATTACAGGATTGATGTAATCATTGAGAACACATTTCCTCTCATGTAATATTGCTTCATTAATGACTGACATTTAAAACTCAACTCTCAAGTAGTGCAGACACGGCTAACCAGAAAGAAGCTCCAACAGCAGGAAGAAAGAAGGGGGGGGGCTTATGTAATTTTTTTTTTTTTTTTTCCAACTGTTGACCTTCAGATTTCCTCTCATGAACAGATGAGAGAAGCTCCTTTGCTTTAATTTTCCTCGAGCAGAAGTGACAACTTTTTGCCTTACAGGTACGTCTCAGAAAATTAGAATATCATGAAACAGTTAAATATTTTTTTTGAAACCCATATATGGAATTGGAGTGATATGCTTTCCTGACCAGATACAGTGATAATATAGAGTGAAGTACGTGGCGGTAATGCACCTGTAAGCTGGTTGCCAACCGCCTATCAAATCTAAAAGAAAAAGAAAAGAAGATTCATTACACACAGAGTGAAATATTTCAAGCCTACAGTGATGCCTGTGGAGGGGGAAAAACTTCCAACACATGCAGAAATATCATGACCCCTCTGCTGAAACTTTGTGGATTTTCTCATGACCAAAGATGATGTGATAGAAGCAAAGCAGAAGATGAGCACTAATGAGTCTTTTTTTAATCAAATGTAGCTCCTGTCTGTGGCAGAACACCTGTGTTACATCTCCCATCTCCACTTCATTCTCCACATCTGACTTGTTAACGTTGCTCAGCTGCTGTTTGGTAAAATAACTGTTTATTTGTATGACTGGCTGATATGCAGAAGAAACTGCTCCAGTGCTGCTCACCTTTTTTTTTGTGTCATGACGGGTCAGCAGCCTGCAGCTTTGGAGATAGTGGTGAAGGGCTTTCACAGACGGTGGGAAGATGAGTGTGGGTGACAGTAAGTGGTATCTGACTCTGACATGATGCTAACATGAAAACCTACAGAAACGGGAGACAACGGGACATTCGTATTTTATTGGACAATCAGCTCATTAATTGGTGTCAGTAGCGTGTATTTTTGGAGCTGTGTGACCTCAAATCAGCATCTGGTAATTGAATTTGGGGGGGAGGTGTGCAGAGGTACAGCCAATAATGAACTTCAGTCACATTATCTGAATTTCCTAGGAGTTAATTATACAATTTTTTACTTAGGTTTTACTTTGTTTTTCTAACCTATCAGAGAGAAAGAGACTTAAATTATTCAGTATATTTGTAAAAAACATAAAAACTTCTCATTTATTGTGAAAGTTCAGCTTTTATTTTGGAAGGCTGTGCTTTCTGCAATCAGACATATGCAGTCTTTCCTTTCATTTTGTACAATGGAATCACTAACCCTATCTCACAGTTTCCAGACTGCAGTTGCGGTCCCTTATGGCTGTGATGTGGTTGCTGCAGCAAATGGTTCCCATTTGGGAGAGAGTTGGGAGAGAGAAGGATGGTGGCTAAACTGTTATCGCTGCTGGAGTCCGAGTTCCACCCTATGCAGGACATACTGAACGCACTAAGGAGCTCATTTAGCAGCAGACTACATCATCCTACGTGCACAGCCGAGAGGTTTCGCAGGTCCTTCCTACCTACGGCTGTCAGACTGTATAACCTAAGCAGGGCTGCTCGCAGAGATAGCAAAAAGACGTGACAACCTAATAGTATTGAATGCAAAAGACACAATAGACTTACACAATGGTCCCCTCCGGTATACAACTAGGAAAATACCGGTCGCTACGGATGGTGACAATATGTATGGGTGCATAATCATACCATGTAGGATAACTAAGTAGACGGTTATGCTGTTTCATTCCATCTAGCCACAGTGCTCCGCACTGTGTGTGTTTATATATTTACATATTTATTATTACCTCCGCCAAGGAGATTATGTTTTCATCGGCGTTGGTTTGTCTGTCTGTCTGTTTGTTTGTTAGCAAGATAACTCAAAAAGTTATGGACGGATTTTCATGAAATTTTCACAGATTGTCAGAAATGGGGTATCCTACAGATGATTACATTTTGGTGGTGATCCAGATCACCGTCCAGAAGAAAACCGCCATTACGCAAAATGCCATTTTCGTCAATAACTACTGAACCACTAATCCTATCATTGTGAATCCAATTGCTAGTCATATGTTTTCATGGTCAAGGAATCTGAAAACGTACACACAAACACTGTATGGGGGGGAACTGTGGCGCTTGGCGGAGGTCTGCGCTCTCCGAGTGCTTTTCTAGTCCCATCGAGCTACGGTGCTCCGCACTGTGTGTTTGTGTTTGCATATTTGTTCCATCTACCTGCAATGCTCCACACTGTGTGTGTGTTTATATATTCATATATTTATTCCATCTAGCTACAACGCTCCACACTCTGTGTGTGTTTATATATTTACATATTTATTCCATCTAGCTACGGTGCTCCGCACTGTGTGTGTTTATGTGTTTGCATGTTTGTTCCACCTAGCTGCAATGCTCCGCACTGTGTGTGTTTATATATTCACATATTTATTCCATCTAGCTACAATGCTCTGCACTGTGTGTGTGTGTTTATATGTTCATACATTTATTACATCTAGCTGCAATGCTCTGCACTGTGTGTTTATATATTCATATATTTATTCCATCTAGCTACAACGCTCCACACTGTGTGTTTATATGCTCATATATTTATTCCATCTAGCTACAATGCTCCGCACTGTTTATATATCTATATATTTATTCCATCTAGCTGCAATGCTCCGCACTGTGTTTATATGTTCATATATTTATTCCATCTAGCTACAATGCGCCGCACTGTGTGTGTGTTTATATATTCATATATTTATTCCATCTAGCTACAACGCTCCACACTGTGTGTTTATATGTTCATATATTTATTCCATCTAGCTACAATGCTCCGCACTGTGTGTTTATATATCTATATATTTATTCCATCTAGCTACAGTGCTCCGTACTGTGTTTATATGTTCATATGTTTATTCCATCTAGCTACAATGCTCCGCACTGTGTGTTTATATATCTATATATTTATTCCATCTAGCTACAATGCTCCGCACTATGTGTTTATATGTTCATATATTTATTCCATCTAGCTACAATGCTCCGCACTGTGTGTTTATATATCTATATATTTATTCCATCTAGCTGCAATGCTCCGCATCGTGTGTCTATATATTTATGTTTATATGTACATATGTATACTCGCTGCTCTTGTTTTTTTTTGCCTTCTGATTGTTGCTCTGAGTATTGCTATCCCTGTGCTTTTGCAATCCTGGAATTTCCCCATTGTGGGACTAATAAAGGCTTATCTTATCTTATCTTCTTGTCAGTGTTCTACTCTCCACCAGATACGGTACATTGCGGCACAGAGCCGTCTTGTTGTGACGGATCATTACAGATATGCAACAAGTCTATTTTTGACAGATGCCATATCCAGCACACAAAGAAATGCAGCAGTATCTACTGTATTTAATAACTGTTTGTTCATTTAAAACTGTTTAAGGATCTGCTTTTAATTATGCACTATCAGGGTTGGGGTCGCTTCTTACTGGAACTGGAACTGAAGTTGGAATTAAGTCATCTGTGCAAGTGGAATTGATCAATTCCATTTTCAATTCCAGTGATCTCTGTGTCGCGTTGCTTGCTGTTGCCTGTCTGTGATGATGAAAGATGTATATATGTCTGGCAGCTCGGTGGTTAGCAGTGTGGCAGCACAGCAAGAAGGTCACAGGTTCGATCCCACCCCT
This sequence comes from Pholidichthys leucotaenia, assembly GCA_020510985.1. NCBI lineage: Eukaryota > Metazoa > Chordata > Actinopteri > Cichliformes > Pholidichthyidae > Pholidichthys > Pholidichthys leucotaenia. Next base: position 267,667,651 of record CM035839.1, read on the forward strand.
GACCATCAGTGACCCTTCTGTGTGGAGTTTGCATGTTCTCACCGTGTCTGCGTGGGTTTACCCCACGTACTCCGGTTTCCTCCCATCCATCCATCCATCCATCCATCTTCTACCACTTTTCCGGAGGTCCGGGTCGCAGAGGCAGCAGTTCAAGCAGAGAAGCCCAGACTTCCCTCTCCCCAGCCACCTGCTGCAGCTCTTCAGAGAGGATACCTAGGCGTTCCCAGACCAGCTGAGAGACATAGTCTCTCCACCGAGTCCTGGGTCTGCCCCGGGGTCTCCTCCCAGTGGGACGTGCCCGAAACACCTCAAGTGGGAGGTGTCCAGGAGGCATCCTAATCAGATGCCCATACCACCTCAACTGACTCCTTTCAATGTGGAGGAGCAGCGGTTCTACTCTGAGCCTCTCCCGGATGACTGAGCTCCTCACCCTATCTCTGAGGGCGGGTCAGCAATCCTACAGAGAAAGCTCATTTCAGCCGCTTGTATCCGCGATCTTGTTCTTTCGGTCATTACCCAAAGCTCGTGACCATAGGTGAGAGTAGGAACGTAGCTTGACTGGTAAATCGACAGCTTTGCCTTAGAACTCAGCTCCCTCTTCACCACAACAGACTTTTTTTTTTTTTTTTTTTCCCCCCAAGTATGTCTCAGGGATGTGTGAATGGATGGTGGGGGTGGGGGGGGTGAAGCTATGTGTGAGTGTGTCTTAAATCATTCTGCTTCTATTTATATTGATGCCGAGAGAAACGCAATTTCATCTTGCCTGCACTACAGTTGTATGTACAGCAATATGACAAAGTTTGATTGATTTGGTTTGGTACAACGTCCACATCACTGCAGATGCTGCTCTGATCGGTCTGTCAATCTCTCGCTCCATTTTCCCCCCACTCGTGAATAAGACCCCAAGATACTTAAACTCCTCCAGTTGGGGCAGGAGCCTGTCCCCAACCCAGAGAGGACAATAAACCTTTTTCCAGCTGAGGACCATGGACTCGGACTTGGAGGTGCTGATTCTCATCCCAGCTGCTTCACACTCAGTGGCAAACCGTCCCAGCAAGAGCTGTAGGTCATTGCTGGATGAAGCCAACAGGACAACATCATCTGCAAACAGAGATGAGATCCTGTGGTCACCAAGCATGACACCCTCCATTCCCTGGCTGCACCTAGAAATCCTGTCCATAAAAATTATGAACAGGATCAGTGACAAAGGGCAGCCCTGGCGGAGTCCACCTCTCACTGAGAATGAGCCTGACCGAGTGTTGGCAATATGAACCAAACTAGCCTGACCGAGTGTTGGCAATATGAACCAAACTCTCACAACGGTCGTACAGAGACCGAATAGCTCGTAACATCAAGCCCGATACCCCATACTCCCGAAGCACCCCCCACAAAAAACCACGAGGGACGCGGTCAAATGCCTTCTTCAAGTCCACAAAATACATGTAAACTGGTTGGGCAAACTCCCACGAACCCTCAAGAATTCTGGAGAGGGTAAAGAGCTGGTCCGATGTGCCACGGCCAGGACGAAAACCACATTGCTCCTCCTGAATCCGAGGTTTGACCAACCGCCGGACTCTCCTCTCCAGTACCTTGGCATAGACCTTCCCAGGGAGGCTGAGGAGTGTGATCCCTCTAAAGTTGGAGCACACCCTCCGGTCCCCTTTTTTGAAAAGAGGAACCACCACCCCGGTTTGCCATGCCAAAGGCACTGCCCCCGACCTCCACGCAATGTTGCAGAGGCGTGTCAACCATGACAGCCCAACAACATCCAGGGCCTTGAGGTACTCAGGGCGAATCTCGTCCACTCCCGGGGCCCGGCCACCAAGGAGATTTTTAACCACCTTGGCGACCTCAGCCCCTGTGATGGGCGAGTCATCCCCCTCGTCCACAAACCCTGCTTCCTCTGTGGAAGGCGTATCAGTGGGATTGAGGAGATCATCGACGTATTCCTTCCACCGCCCGACGATATCCCCAGTCGAAGTAAACAGCGCCCCATCCGCACCATACACAGTGTGGACAGGGAGCTGCTTTTCCCTCCTGAGCTGCCAGACAGTTTGCCAGAATCTCTTCGAGGCCGACCGAAAGTCTTGTTCCATGGCCTCACCGAACTCCTCCCATACCTGGGTTTTTGCTTCAGCAACCACCCGAGCTGCACTCCGCTTGGCCTGCCGGTACACCTCAGCTGCTTCGGGAGTCCCACAAGCCAACCAAGCTTGATAGGACTCCTTCTTCAACTTAATGGCCCCCCTCACCACTGGTGTCCACCTCTTGGTTCGGGCGTTGCCACCACGAGATGCACCGACCACCTTGCGGCCGCAGCTCTGGGCCGCTGCTTCAACAACAGAGGTGGAGAACATGGCCCATTCAGACTCCATGTCTCCAGACTCCCTCGGAATGTGGTTGAAGTTCTTCCGGAGGTGGGAGTTGAAGACCTCCCGGACAGGGGCCTCAGCCAGACGTTCCCAGCACACCCTCACTATACGTTTGGGTCTACCAGGTCTCAATGGCTTCCTCCCCTGCCATCGGATCCAACTCACCACCAGGTGGTGATCACTTGACAGCTCTGCACCTCTCTTTACCCTGGTGTCCAAGACATACGGTCGCAGGTCTGATGACACAATAACAAAATCGATCATTGACCTGCGACCTAGGGTGTCCTGGTGCCAGGTGCACATATGGACACCCTTATGCTTGAACATGGTGTTCGTTATGGACAGACTGTGGTTAGCACAGAAGTCCAATAACTGAACACCACTCGGGTTCAGATCGGGAAGGCGGTTCCTCCCAGTCACCCCCCTGCAGGTTTCACTGTCGTTGCCCACATGCGCATTGAAGTCCCCCCCAGTAGGACAATGGAGTCTCCAAGAGGAGCACCCTCCAGCACCCCAGTCACAGACTCCAGAAAGGGTGGGTACTCTGAAACATCATTTGGTGCATAGGCACAAATGATGGTTAGGACCCGTTTCCCAACCCGAAGGCCCGGGGAAGCAACCCTTTCGTCCACCGGGGAAAACTCCAATATAGAGGCAGCAAGGTGGGGGAATACAAGAATACCTACCCCTCCTCGTCGCCTCTCGCCCAGGGCAACTCCAGAAAAGGCCAAGCTCCAGCCCTTCTCCAGGAGACTGGTTCCGGAACCGGAGCTGTGTGTTGAGGTGAGGCCGACTATATCTAGCCGGTATCTCTCAACCTCGTACACCAGCTCAGGCTCCTTCCCCTCCAGAGAGGTGACATTCCACGTACCAAAAGCCAGTTTAGAAAGCTTGGGATCAGTCCGCCAAGGTCTCCGCCTTTGACCGCCACCTAATCCACATAGCACCGGACCCCCATGATCCCTCCTGCAGGTGGTGAGCCCACTGGAGGGTGGACCCATGTAACTCCTTTGGGCTGAGCCCGGCCGGGTCCCATGGGTGGAAACCCGGCCACCAGATGCTAGCCATCGCTCCAGGGTGGGGCCCCGGTAACCCCATACTGGGCGGGGTACACTGAATCCTTGATATAGAATTTATCATGAGTCTGTTGGATCGTTCTTAGTCTGGCCCTTCACCCAGGACCAGTTTGTCTTGGGTGACCCTATCAAAGGCAAATTGCCCCGGACAACACAGCTCCTGGGATCACTGGGGCACGCAAACCCCCCACCACGATAAGGTGACAATCCATGAGGGGGCGGTTTCCTCCCACAGGCCAAAAACATGCAGGTTAGGTTAACTGGAGACTCTAAAGTGGCCCTAGGTGTGAATGTGTGTGTGTGAATGGTGAAGGGATTGGTACCAAACTGGATGCCCTAAATTTTCCTCTGGGATTAATAAAGTATACCAAAAAAAAAAAACACTTTGCAGTCATATGACCATTGTCATAGCAACACCTATGCACAGTCACAGCATCATTAAGCACAACTGGCTTAGTACAATGCCTGGATAAAAACGGCTCTGAAAAGCTAGAAAACAAGATATAATGTGGAAAAAGTCTTTATGGAAAAATATACCTGCACTACTTTTGGCTACTAGGATGTTATGAGACGGTTATAAGCTAAGTGATGGACAAAATTTATCATTTTTTATCTGATACTGTGAATGTGTTGCTGCATATGACTTATGACCTAGAGGTCCACATGATGACAGTTAGGTGACCAAATACGGAGTTGTCTCTGTACTGTTTGATGGAAAAATGCGGAGTTAGGAATTTGCTTGTGCTGAATTATCAAAACTGATGTATCTGGACCCAGGAACCACCGTCGGCACATTCCACCATGGACCAATCAGAGGAGACGACGCCTGGAAAAGACTGAGATAAGACTTGCACAGAGTTAGGTTTTCCAATTCAATCCAATGCACTGAGAGAGATTTGTAGCTGTTTGCACTGTGTTGAATTCCATCAGCTGATGCTCTCTTAAATTCCCTTATATTTGACAACTGCCTGGTTATTTCTACATAGGTTATAAAAAAATTTTACCCATCACTGAGAAACTAAACCTTATAGGTGGTAAAGATCTATGTAAAACAAAAATGCTCATCAGACTAACCCCATAGTTTTGTTTGGATTAGAGATGCTTCACTGGAGCATAAATTGAAATCAGTTGATTATGATAAAGACAGTTTTAACACAGGGCAGCTCTGCCATTTCCTGGAATTTGAATAGGTGTGAAAACGTGAACTATGACTACTCATCAGTAGCTCTCAGTCTCAGAATGCATGAATCAGAATTGATCATCTAAATCTCAGTGGAATTGAAAGCAGAGTTGGAACTGTAATATAGGACTTGACCCCAATCCTGCCCATTTTTTTCCACAACCACTGTGTCAAAAAAGTTCAAAACTTTGACATGCCATACAAACATTTAAGACAATTAAAACTGATGGGCTACTTGCACATCGTCAAAGCAGACATTAATCCAGATTGACAGCGACGCATCATGCTTCTTTGTTGTCATCATGTGATTGCGATCAGGCTCTCTGTCTGTCTCGGGCTCTTGCGTTATTTCATATAATTTTTATGTGATCTTGTCGTGCAAACCTTGTTTTGATCCGTGCTCCGTGGGGATTGCTGCAATCCTGAGACCACACCACAGTCGCAATGAATCACAACCACAGCCCATGGAAATTGGGGGTAAAGCAGCTCTGCATCAGTGCTGAATTTTTTTTTTTGCGAGCCTAGCAGGATACAGCTGAAGGAAACCAGTCAGAGTTGAGCTAAACCAAGCTGCTGCTGCTGCATGGAGAGACAGGAACTCACATGAATGCTGCCTGACTGTTGCTCTGTTTCTCACTGTCACAGAGTTCTAGTATCTCGTACTGAAGTCAATAAAGCACTTTTTGGGGTGTCTACGTACATAGGGGGACAGTACACGAAGACACGCAGTGTTGAAAGTCAGTCTGTCTTCATCAGGATTTGATTCATCCTAGATAGAATTGTGGATATTTTGAGGGTGAGACACCATGCTTTTACTTCTGTTGACTATCATGATTCCACCCGTGCTCAACTGCTGCTGCACCATTTGCAAACTTTAGTGTATGAGTTGATGTTTAACAAAATAGTAAACCGACACCTGGTGGAGTAGTTATAAAGGGTTTCTGTAGGACATTAAAAAGTATTAAGTCATTAAATGTATTATGCAAATCAGTTTAGAATGTGATTGCCACAGACAGTGTGTCACTAAGTGCATTTACACAATCACCAGTGTCCCAGTTATGAGTTGTGTTCTGCTTATGGTCATACTCCAGCTGAGGGATTTACTGTATGTGGCAGAAGAGAAACCTGATTGTTCATATCCCCGTACACAAGGCCACACAAGTGTCCTGGTTCTTAAAAATATTGCCTTTGCACATGCATTTGTTGTGTTTACATCTCTGGTTGCAGAACTTGCATCCCTGTGAGTCAGTCTTGGCTAAAGATGAGATGACTGGCTTATAGCAGCTGTAGCTCTGCTGAATATCAACATTGATTTTGGAGCTTTCCTTACTCACCTTATTATTGGTAACAGGAGACTACAGACAGAACATGTCCCTCACTGTGACAGCTGTCAGTATGATGCCATCATTCCCACAAAGGACCAGTGAGTGGTGGATGAGTCAGAACTGGTGGGACAGAGTTGTCATGATGGAGTTCAGACACTGTGTGGGGACAAACATCTGTATAAGTAGGGCATCCTTTAACTCGCTGCTGCCACCATGTTTGTACATTTCTGCTGGATCACGTTGCATAATGACCCACATGTGCAGATAGCCTGCAGCTGTCAGTAATCTGGGCATGGTAAATAGTACATGCATTAATATCCTAGTTACTCTGGGAATACTCCAGGTTTGACATATTCAGATGTTCTTAGAAATGGGATAAGAGTGTATCCCGATTTCTCAAACAGAATGATGTTCATGCACAGTCACATAAACAGTATAATTCACAAACCCAGGATCCTGGTGCTGATGTGAGCTGTGAATCTGTAAAAAAGGTTAAACCCAGGTGATGTCTTTTCTCATGGCTCTCAAAAAAAAAAAAAAAAAAAAAAAAAAATGGCTTTGTTAGATTCCTTTTTATCAAGAAGTGATAAAAACATTGTTCAAGTTGTTAAAGAAATTGTCTAAAAATTTATTTTAAAGCACAATTTGAGGACTTAAATGTATAAAAATCAGTTTTTGATGTTTTTCAGCAGTAGGTGAGGGTAATCGTTATGGCTCACGGCCTTCTGTTTTGTCCTTTTGATGAAGTTATTCATCTTTGTCGGTTTTCCTACCCCCACATCGCTCAGTTATGCAGCTCTCTCATTTGGTGTCTCACTGGTCCAACTGTCCCCTCCCTCATCCAGCCCCTAACTGAATTCCTGAGTCTGATTGGACTGGTGCTTCTAACTCCACCAATCAAGCCTTGCCTCCAGTCAGCACCTGCTTATTGAGGATTTGCCTCATTGAGTGATGTGACTGGTCATGTGGGTCGCGGCATTGGTAGGTGAGCTTGGTGAAAGGAACAATGACAGAAATGGTTTGTCATGGCATGTGACATTATTTTATTGGACTATGCAAAATCTCTCAGCAAAAACCATCTGGAGTGTTACAGAAAACTAACCGGGTGATTAATGGTGGCAGGTCAGCTTATAAGTATTCCTGACATTTGCTGCTGACTGAGAAGTGTATTTAACAGTTTTACAGCAATTCTTCTTCTTGTTCTTCTTCGCAGTTCACACCCACTGTTGCAGTGCACTGCCGTCGCCTGCCTGGGTGCACAGAGTTTGAGACCCACGTGGATGCAGTGAAAATATGGCCGCCGAGTCATCTGTGTACAGGATCTGGGGACCGGAAGTGACACAGAGTTCCGTGGAAAGGATGCCGTATTTTAACATTTTTTTTTTTTTTTTAAGATGATTATAATGTTACATTTTGTTTTCCTGGCTGCTATGTGGGCAACTTCCTGTCTCCAGCTCACACAAGGGTGTCCTTTCCACGGAACTTTGGGTCACTTCCGGTACACAGATCTGGTACACAGATGACTCGGTGGCCATATTGCCGCTGCATCCAGGATCTCGTGCAGAGTTTCTATAATTTAAAAAACAGTTTAAGTACAAAAAGTAAAATCAGTGAAAATGCACAGCAAGGCAAAAAAAGGTAAAAACCAGAAGCATTAAAAGTAGTTATAAAAATGATTTGCAATAAAAAAACCCATAAAGTTAATCAAATTTGGAGGACTAAGCCTACAAAAATAAACAGTTTTACAAGAAGAAGCAGAAGCAAAATATTAAAATCGGCATCCAACATAAAAGCTATGATGTGATAAACGAGCTGTTATGAGCTGTTTACTGTCTGTAATCTGCTTGCATGCTGTGGGCCATCAAACTTGCGCTTTCTGATGAGTGATGATGTGCTGGTCTGGTCTGGGGACTTCTGGATAATCCGTTTTTTTCACCATACAAAAAATGCTAAAAGGAAAAAAAACAGTATTGTTTCAAAGCTGAGAACGATAAAACCACCAAAATTCATTGTTTCATTTCCAATAAAACATTGAAGAACCAATCAAATCTGTTTTTCCTGTTCTTGCCAGTTTGTTTTGTCCACTTTCATTTTTGAACAAACTAATAAAATACGGCTGACTAGACTCACTCACTTTTTGTCATCAGACATGAATGAACTAAACCCACACGCTTCCTCCTTAGTCTGCTTTGAAAACCAGGAGATGACCAGACCTCATGACAGGAAGTTGTAAATGCAGAGTAGGATGTCAGTATAAAAGCCTCTACCTTTACAACAAATGTGCAAAGTTTAACCTTTATCCGTCAGATCTGCAGCATGCTGAATATAGACAGGACAGACAGTGTAGTGACTTGTGTATATGGCTATATAATTCTGCCTTTTACTGTCAAGTGCTTCAGCAGTTCCTGTACCTTAATTCCTGTTCCACTATGGTCAGCACATGGCCATCTGTTTTATTTTAGATAAATTATCTGGTGACTTGCAGACAGCAGTCATGTTTTATATTTCCAGATACAACCTCTGGCAAAAATTCTGGACTCGCCACTCTTGGAGGATGTTCATTCAGTTGTTTAATTTTGTAAAAGATAAATGAATCACACACTGCCACCATCAGTGGGTGAATGTGTGTGAGAATGGGTATATAGCAGGATCTGTAAAACGCTTCGGCCTCCCAGAGATGAGAAGAAGAAAACCGCTGTGTAAGTGAACACCATTTACCATTTTTACACCTCTCCATGGATCGTGGTGGAGGGGTTTACATGCCCTAATGATCCCAGGAGCCATGTTGTTAGGGGGAACTTGACCTTGGTAGGGTCTCCCAAGGCAAACTGGTCCTGGGTGAAGGGCCAGACCAAAAGTGGTCCAGTGGATCCCTGTGAAGAAGCTACAGCAAGGATTCAGTGTACCGAAAGGAGCTGCATGGGTCCGCCCTCCAGTGGGCTCCCCACCTGCGGGAGGGATCATGGGGACCATGGTACTATGTGAACTGGACATCAGTCTGTGCTTCTCTGCTTGGACTGCTGCCCCCACGACAAGGACCCCCAAATAAGTGGTAGAAGATGGATGGATAGAAATAATAGTTCAGTTTTTCAAACATGAATGAGGAGGAAAAATCTGTTTTAACTTGAATGAATGAATTTATTCGGTAATATAAATACAATAAGAACAACAAAAATATGTAGAACACACAAAAGAACAACCAAAAGGGTGTAGGCTGAAGTTAGTGCTTATAAAGTGCCTACCCCGTTACAATTTTAAAATCAATAACATAAAAATTTAAGTCTTACCCAAAATCAACAAAGAAAATCAAATAAAACAAGTAGACAAAAAACAAAAACCTTTAAGTTATTACAAGTTTATCTCCTATCACTTACAGTGAGATACTGGGAGATTTTCTCATCTTTGTACAATTTTTTTTGAATTGCTTCAGAGTTGAACATGTTTTAATATTTTCAGGGCAACAGTTCCACAGTTTAACTCCAGTGACAGACATGCAATGATTCTTTGTATTTGTTCTCACCTTTGGCTTATTAAAAACACAGTTACCGCTTAGCTCATATTTGCTTTCCCTTTTTTTTAAACAGTCTCTGAATATTAACAGGTAATTGGTTATTATTTGCTTTGTACATGATTTGAATGACATTATAATCTACTAGATCTCTAAATTTAAGAGTATGTTTCGTCGGCCTCCGTCGGTCTATGATGACCATGGAAGAGAATCCTAAACGTCTACTCTGCTGGAACAGCACCGCCTGTGGCTGAACAGGCCGATGCGCGAATGACAGTCCCTGTCACACAGGTCACACTTGTGGGTGGTCTCCGTGCTGCTGGGTCTGTGGCGGTTCTTCCTGCGGGTCCTTTTTTCATCTGCTGCAGCAGTCAGTCTCTCTTCACCCGCCTTGAGCTGTCTGGTCAGGGTGCCTCTCCATTTGGAGCGGTCCGTTGCAAGGTCCTCCCAGCGCTCTGTGTTGATATCCAGGGCCTTCATGTCTCTCTTGCACACGTCTCTAAAGCGCAGCTGTGGGCGGCCAACGTCTCTCCTGCCAGTCGCCAGTTCTCCATAGAGGACGTCTTTGGGGATTCTGCCATCCTCCATACGGTGAACGTGGCCTAGCCAGCGGAGCCTGCGCTGCCTGAGTAGAGTGAACATGGAGGGAAGGCCGGCGCGGGACAGAACTTCTGTGTTGGGCACTTTGTCCTGCCAGGATATGTCCAGGATGTGGCGAATGCAGCGCAAGTGGAAGGAGTTCAGTCTCTTTTCCTGCCGGGCGTATGTTGTCCACGTCTCACTCCCATAGAGCAGTGTGCTGATGACGCAGGCGTTGTACACTGCCATCTTCGTCTTGACAGAGAGTTTGGGATTCTCCCACACTCGTGTGGTGAGGCGAGCGAGTGTGAAGGCTGATTTTCCAATCCTCTTGTTGATCTCTGTATCAAGGGAGAGGTTGTTGCTGATCGTGGACCCCAGGTACGTGAACTGATTCACGACCTCCAGCTTGTAGTCATCAATGGTGATGGTTGGTGGTGCTTCCGTGCCTTGCGCCAAGACGTTAGTCTTCTTCAGGCTGATGGTAAGCCCGAAGTCCTTGCATGCCTGGGAGAAGCGGTCCATCAGGGTCTGAAGCTCCTGCTGTGTGTGGGTTGCGACTGCAGCATCGTCTGCAAACAGCATGTCTCTGATTAGAGCCTCGCGTACTTTGGTTCTGGCTTTCAGGCGGGCGAGGTTGAAAAGCCTGCCGTCAGATCTTGTGTGCAGGTAGATTCCCTCTGTTGCTGTGCTGAAGGCATGCCTCAGGAGCATAGCAAAGAATATGGATGCCGCTTCTTATATGGATGCCGAGAGAAACGCAATTTCATCTTGCCTGCACTACAGTTGTATGTACAGCAATATGACAATAAAGTTTGATTTGATTTGATTTGAAAATCCCAAAGAGGGTTGGCGCAAGTACACAGCCCTGTTTCACTCCGCTGCGTATGTTGAATGGCTCTGAGACGTTGCCATCGTGCTGCACTATCCCCTGCATGTTGGTGTGAAACGATTCGATGAGGCTTTGCAACTTTGGTGGGCATCCTATCTTTGGCAGGATCTTGAAAAGGCCCTCTCTGCTGACCAGATCGAACGCTTTGGTGAGGTCGATGAAGGCGACGTACAGAGGCATGTTCTGTTCTCTGCATTTCTCCTGGAGTTGGCGGATGGAGAATATCATGTCTACCGTCGATCGCTCAGCGTGGAAGCCACACTGAGACTCGGGGTAGACACGTTCGGCAAGCTTCTGTAGACGAACGAGAACAACTCGTGCGTAGACTTTGCCAACAACGCTGAGGAGGGAAATGCCCCTGTAGTTGTTGCAGTCGCTTCTCTCCCCTTGTTTTTGTAGAGGGTGATGATCTTGGCGTCCCTCATGTCCTGTGGTACGGCACCTTCCTTCCAGCACTGGCAGAGGACGTCATGCAATGGCAGCAGTAGGGCGGTCTTGCAGTGCTTGATCAGGTCAGGGGGTATGTCGTTGCCGGGTGCCTTGCCAGCGGCCAAGCTATCAATGGCCTTACTGAGTTCGTCGATGGTTGGCTCGGCGTCAAGTTCGTCCATGGATGGCAGGCAGTCAATGGCATCAAGGGCTGACGGTGTCACGGTGTTCTGTCTAGAGTAGAGGTCGGAGTAGTGTTCCACCCATCTCTCCATCTGCTTGTTCTTCTCTGTGATCATCTCCCCAGTGGAAGATTTGAGGGGGGCCGTCTTGCTCTGAGCCGGACCAAGTGCTTTCTTGATGCCATCGTACATACCACGGATGTTCCCTGTTATGGCAGCGGTTTGAATGTCTTGGCTAAGCTGAGTCCAGTACTCGTTGGCACAGCGCCGAGCAGTCTGCTGAACTTTGCTTCTCGCAGCCCTGAGAATCTGGAGATTCTTCTTGTTTGGGTACTTCTTGTACTCAGCAAGTGCTGAGCGCTTGGCTTCAATGACGGGGGTCATCTCGGTCAACTTGGCATCAAACCAGTCCTGTGACTTCGAGGTCTTCCTCCCAAAGGTAGCCAAGGCTGTGCGGTAGATGGTGTTTCGCAGCTCTTCCCACTTCTGCTTTGCAGATTCTCCTCCTTGTGGTACACCAAGTTCCTTCTCAAAGGTGGAGGCAAACTGCTCAACAAGTTCTGGTTGGGCCATCTTGCTGGTGTCAATCCGTGCCTTTCCAGGTTGTCTAGCACGATGGAATTTCTTCAGCTGCAGCTTGACCTTGCAACACACCAATGAATGGTCTGTGTCGCAATCTGCACTCTGGAACGAATGGGTGATTAGCACGTTCTTCAGTGAGGTGCGCCTGGTCAGGATCAAGTCTAGCTGGTGCCAGTGCTTTGAGCGCGGATGTTGCCAGGAAACCTTGTGTTGGGGCTTGGTCTTGAAGAACGAGTTTGTGATGCATAGATCGTGATATGTGCAGAACTCGAGCAGCCGTTGTCCGTTGTCGTTCATTCTGCCCACGCCAAAAGGTCCAAGACAGGAGGGCCAGGAGTCGTGGTCAGCACCCACTCTGGCATTGAAGTCTCCAAGGAGAATGAATTGTTCAGAGTTGGGGATGATCCTGACAGTTGTTGCGAGATTCTCGTAGAACTCGTCTTTTGCCTCTGGTGTGGCTGTCTGTGTTGGGGCATACACACTGACAAGGGTGACTGGGCCTTCGGTGGTGTTCAGGCGGAGGGTGAGGAGTCGTGCAGAGCCAGTGCTGCCCGGTTCCACCATCTTCAGCAAAGTGTTCTTCACTGCGAAGCCCACTCCGTGTTCCCTGTGTTCGTCACTGCCCTTTCCCTGCCAGTAGAACGTGTAGTCCTTCTCTCTCAGTGTGCCTGCATCAGCTAACCGTGTTTCCTGGAGAGTGGCGATATCCACTCCCAGTCTCTTCAGCTCATTATTGATGATGGCAGTCTTCCTGGTGTCGTTGATGTCCTTGAGGTTAGCAGCGAGTCCTGTCATCATAGTGCAGACGTTCCAAGTTCCCAGTTTTAGAGTTGGTCTCTTTTGTTTTATTGTCTTGCCTGGTGCGAAGGTTCTCAGCCTGCTGTTTGGATTTCTCCTTATCCCCATGCACCCAATGAGGAAAGCAAGCTGTGGCGGGACAACACCTTATTGGCTGGGGGCTGCCCAGCTTGAGGCGGGCGGTAGCTGTCCAGTGAGATCTGATGCTCCCTCCCACCGTCGGGAACAACCCCTGGCGCCACGCTCTACGCCAATTGAGCAGTGGCTTATAACCGGTAACTGTCATTCCCCGTATTTTGTCTACGCCAAAGGTGAAGCTGGAGTGTCCTCTCCAGTGATCCGGTGTTCTACCTTCCAGCGTTGGGCGTTGGTAGGATTCAAGCCTGGGCAGGAAGATATGGAGGACAAGATGTTGCCCATGCAGCATGTCCCCCCTCTCCACGTCACTGATGAATCCAAAGGAACAGCAGGGCTGCTACAGTTTGGCACCAGCGCCGTTGCAGGAGCTGCCAGAACGATGTTGAGCACAACATAGAACTGCCTTAGGGGCTCCGACTCCGGATTTTTCCTCAGGGTTGACTCCCGAAGCCTTTCCCGTGACCGGGTATGCCGCAAGGCAGCAGAGGTTTGAAATCAGGGTTTACCTTCCCCTAGATGGGCTACCTTCCCAGGTTGACGAGCCACCATCTACCCAAAGCATCTGGTTTTAAGGCGCCAGAGATCCGCCCTCGCCCCTTCTCCTATTAGTAAAAGCAGTTCCGCCGGGCTTAGAGACTAAACCACACGGGCAGGCTAGGAGTTGGACTTAGTTGTCAGAGGCTTTTCGAGACGCACGCCATAAGGAGCATTTTATGAGCACTGGGAGCTTAACCCCAGTGCCGCTCCTGGCTGTGACAACCTTGGAACCTTGGAAGAGTATGTAATTGAATGAATATTGGATTTGTTGGTTCACGGTAAGGTTTCTTTGATACAATGCATACGGCTTTTTTCTGTAGTGAAAAGATTAAGTTTGTTTGTTTTGTATGTGCTTCCCCAGATCTCCACACAGTATGTCATAAAAGGAACTATCAGTGAATTATATAAAATGCAAAGAGAATGCTGACACAGGAGATCCTTAACTTTATACAGTACGGCAATGGATTTAGACATTTTAATTTTGACATAATTTGTGTGTGATTTCCAGTTTAGTTTATCAACACTGACCTCTAGGAACTTGGTTTCAGAAACTGTCATTTTCAACATTTATTTTAATTTTTCTGTGATTATGTAATTTGCGGTTTCCAAATATTATACATTTTGTTTTTCCAAGGTGAATAGATAATTTATTGGCAGTGAACCATTGATTGATTTAAGTTCATTTTTTACTAAATCCAGAAGCTGCTTAAGATTTTCTCCACTACAAAAAAAAGTTGTCATCTGCAAATAAAATACACTTGAGCAATTTAGACACAGAACATAAATCATTAATATACAAAATAAACAGCAATGGACCAAGTACAGAACCTTGTGGTACCCCACACGTCATCTTCAGCATCTCAGAGTCTATTATTCACATGAACATATTGATATCTGGCTTCTAAATAGCTGTGTAACCAGTCAAAAGCAATTCCTCTGATGCCATACTTATGTAATTTACTGAGGAGTAATTTATGGTCAACTGTATCGAGTGCCTTTTGTAAGTCCAGAAATATTCCAACTGTGTATTCTCTTCTATCTGTTCAGCAAAGTCCATGAGTGCCAGTGAGGTAGTCCGGTTCTTCCTGAATCCATACTGATGTTCACAGAGTATATTGTGCTTATCAATGAAATCATTTAGTCTCTTAACAAATATTTTTTCCAGTATTTTGGAGAACTGAGGTAACAAGGAGATGAGTCTGTAGTTTGACAATGAGTGTTTGTCACCAGTCTTATACAGAGGAACGACTCTTGCTATTTTCATTTTCTTTGGAAATTTACCAGCAGTAAGTGACATGTTGCATATGAAAGTGAAGTGTTTAATAATACGATCAATAATACATTTAACCAAGAACATACTTGAACTCATTACAATCAGTTGATTTTTTGTCTTTGAATTTGTTAACAATGTCAAGAATTTCTTTTTCATCTGTTTCTTTCATAAACATTGAGTAGCGTTTATGTTGACGACATTGTCAGCGCCACCTGGATTTGCTGATCATACAGTGGAGTTGGCGATCTTTTTTCCTATATTAACAAAATAGTCATTAAACGTGTTGGAGATCAAGCTATTTTCATTGATTATTCCATTATCTGACTTTAAATAAGAGATGTGGTTGGAATTTAGTTTTCCTCTCTTTGTTATATTATTTAACACCTTCCATATATGACATGTGTTAGTTTTATTTTCCAGTAATTTACTGTAATGTTTTTTTACTCGATCTCAAAATACTGATGAGTTTATTTTTATAAGTCTTGTATTTCTTTTGTGCTTCCACAGTTCTTAATTTCAGAAACGTTTTGTATAAAAAGTTTTTCTTTTTACAAGCATTTTGCAGGCCCTTGGTAATCCAAGGCTGATCTCTGGATTTAACTTTAGTTTCCTTCACCACTAGAGGGCAGTGTTTATTATATAGTTAGGATAAAATAGAGACAAATTCTCCATATGTTGTCAACATCGTCAACATAAACACTGCTGCAGTCGTGTATTTTTAGATCATTTCTAAGATTGTTGATTGCGGTTTCTGTTACAAATCATTTAAAAACCTGATCTATTTCAACGTTCTGTGTTCCGCCAGTGTGTGAAGAAACAAAAACAGGCAGATGTTCTGTCACATCACTGACAATAAGACCAGCAGTTACATTCCCCTCAGTGACATTTGTGAAAATGTTCTCAATAAGCATTGTTGAATGTGTTGTTATTCTAGTGGGGTATGTTATTGAAGGGTAGAAACCCAGACAAAACATGGAATTTATGAATTCACTTATTTGGATATGGTCATTTGGATTTAATAAGTCAATACTGAAGTCTCCACAAATAAATACCAGCTTCTTATTACCTACTGCACTGAAAAGCTCAGACAATTTTTCTTTGAAAATGTCAATATCGGTACCCGGTGCTCTATAAATGCAGCTTATTATGATGTTTTTTGTAGTTGTAATTAATTCCACAGTTACACACTCCATGATGTTTTCCATTTCAAAAGACATATTATCTACAACTTGGCTTTGGTAGTAGGACCTGATATATAAAGCAACACCACCACCCCTTTTTTTGACGTTCTTGTGGTATAGAAATCATAGCCTCTCATTTGCACTGTATGAAGTTGGTCAATTTTTAGCCAAGTCTCAGAAACTGCAACAGCAGAAAAATTTGTTATATTGCAACAAACTGTCCTGGATTTTGGAAGAATTCATGTTGAGACTTCTACTATTAAAGTGTATTATTGACAGTGATTGGTCAGAAATTGTATTTTTTAGTTGGTCTGAGCTAAAGTATTTACATTGATGATTTTTACTGTTGAAAAAGTGATTTTCAGGATCGGTTTCATATTCAACACTGTGTGGCTTATGCTCAGTATACTCGTACCCTTTAAAAATAAGGTTGTTTCCTATAAAATTTTGCATTTTAATTATTCCAGTCAATGGAAACAAATGCACAGTTTACATCTCTTAGATGATAATGAAATGTCAATCATTTCTGGTTGATTTTTGGCTCCATTGATTTTGGTGTACTGTTACGGGGATGGCGTGGGTGAATAATGAGTCTGTCGTACCTTAAGTAGGCTATGTCCCCCCGTGCTCGTGCAGCTTTCAGCTCTGGCATTAATTCTTTTCTCTTCCTTCTTACCAAATCAGTGAAGTCCTCATTGATGAAGATTTTTGTTCCTTTGAGGGACTTGGCTCTTTGAAGAATGGTCATCCTGTCCTTGTGCCGCAGGAACTTGACCACAGTGGGCCTCGGTCTTTCTCCTCCAGGTTTCCGGGTGCGGTGGGCTCTCTCCATCTCGATCCCTGGTGGTAACTGTATTTTCTCCATGAGAATATTTTTAATCTTCTCCTCTGTGTCGACCCAGGTCTCTCCTCATGCCTCCACAACACCGTCAAAGACTAGATTATTTCTCGGGGATTGTCCTTCCAGGTATTCAGATTTGTCGGTGATAGTCAACAGACTGTCACACACTTGCAGGTGGAAAAAGACACCCATTTCATATTATTTACAAATATGATCAAACAGAAGTAAAGAGTAAATGTTAAGCACATATCCTGTGATTAGTGCTTGTACTCAGGGTAACGTTTGTACAACATATAGTGTTTTTACATAAATTATGTCCATATTGATGTGTAAACCCAAATATTGTGGTGGGTCCATCAGACCTTGGGTTAATAATGAAATTATGCACACCACATAAGGATTAATGATATAAGAAAAATGAGAATGTTCCATTCAACATGCATATATCATTTTAACAAACGGCTAAATATATTTTTGGTTACAACAAATCCCAGTCTCAGGGAAAAATAAATTATGCTTTGAAACAACAGATTAGATTAGATTAGATTCAACTTTATTGTCATTACACATGTATGAATACAAGGTAACGAAACACAGTTTCGTTACCTTGTACCTTCGTTACAGATGTTTTAAAGATGCACTCCAGTGGCTGTAAATCCCCTATAAAAACAAATCTACATTGTCTAAAATGGTATCTTATGCCTGTTTTCTACAAAAAAGCCTTTTATTATCTTACGGGTTCATGTCAAAATCTTTTCACTCCCCCCTCCCCCCAAAACAGCAGAATTGGTGACGAGACCTAACCCACATACCACAAGGCTAATATTTGCACGTGCTACATTAAACGGAATAAATCGTGTGATAAAAAGACTTGCTGGTTGAAGGGCATGCCCAGTTGTATGCACAGTGGCCCAGGATAATGACTTAAACATTGTCCTTAAAAGCAGTTTAATGGTAAAACTATCTTCATTTAGATCATGTTTTCAAAGCATTTTAACTAGAGGGCACTCAGAGAGCGCGTACCTCCACCAAGACTCCGTCCCTCCCTCCCTTTGTCCATATCGCCATCCATCTGTACATTTTGAGATAGGGCCTTGGTGGAGGTATGCACTCACATATCACCTCCAACATCTAATGAGTTCATCTTTGGGCCAAGGGCCACCTCTGGTGAAAATGTCATCCAAATCCATCTAGGAGTTTTTGCCTGATCCTGCTAACAGACTAACAGCAGCCAAAACAATATGACTACATTATGCAACTACATTATAATAAAGAGACTGTAGAGGAGCTTGAAATAACGAGGCGATGTGATTCATAAACCAAAGTTTATTATCAGCTCCTCTAACAAGTCTCATCCTAGTGCAGCAGCAGAAGAAGGAAAAAGAGGCCGAACAGTTTCGGCTCTATGAACTTATACTTGCACATAACAAAAGACATGCATATCAAAGGCTGACATCCCTCATTATCTTAATCTCCCCCATTGTCTTCGTACTCCTCCTCATGGCCCTGGGGGGTGAGGGCAGCTCCTCCGGTCTCCCCCGCAGTGTCTGGGAAAGTCTTTGTTCTTACACTGGCGGGTGAGAGTCTTTGTCCTTTCTGAGGTGTGAAGTCGCCTTACATATGTAATCACCAAACATTCCCACATGCTTCAACATATGTAGGTTATGGAATATATGATCAATATAGCCCACAGCCCCCCCCCCCCAAACGACTAAGAAAAGGACAATAGAAAAATTCACAGTTTAAGATAATTACTATGACATACTAACTGCTACACCTCTTGCCACAGAAGAAACTTTCCAGCAGCCATGCTCCTAAGAGAGTTCAGTGGTAATCATAACAGCATAGTAAAATCACAAGTCAGTCCTAAACTGTTACAGCACAATTAGTGAACAACTGTTGAGTAGTTTGCATCAGTCCCTGTGCTGTCTGGGTTTTAATCTTCTCCCGAATCTGCTGTAGGTCCGCTTGGGCGTCCTGCTGGGACCTTCCTGTAAGGAATCTGCAGCTTGGGGAGGAGAGTGATTAATTGTTCCCTGCAGGGGGGCTGAGTCTTTTCTCTTGGGGGGTCTACCCCGCCGAGGTGCTCTCGCCAACCGTGCAGGCTCGTCTCTCAACAAGAAAGCAGGTTTAAGTCTGCCAATGCTGACTGTTTCTTTTCTATCCCCAAAATCAAGCACAAAGTGTTTATCACCAGGTTCCAGCACTCTGAATGGTCCATCGTATGGTGGGCGGAAAGTTGGTTTTAAAGCTTCATGCCTAACAAAAAAGAATTCAGCGTTTTTTAAAGCTTGGGGGACAAAAACCCGTGGAAAAGAGTGATGTGCCAGTCCGGGGAGAGAGTCCGGTCCGTTGCTGCCTAAAAACCTCGGGGCTGGAAGATGCCCTGGCTTTGGGTTCTCTGGTAAAAATTTACCTGGGAGCCTGAGAGGTTGTGCAAAAACTAATTCTGCTGGAGAGGCGTCTAGATCCTCTTTAGGCGCAGCACGCAACCCCAATAAAACCCAGGGAAGTTTATTTACCCAATTTGTATCCGTTAGTGAGGCTCTGAGGGCGGCCTTTAAAGACCTGTGAAAACGCTCGCATAACCCATTAGCCTGAGGGTGATAAGCGGTGGTGCGGTGAATTGTCGCCCCTAAGCTGCTGGACATGGCTGACCAAAGCTCCGAGACAAATTGAGGCCCCCTATCGGACGTGATGTCTGATGGGATGCCGAAACGTGCCACCCAGTTTGTCAAAAAAACACGAGCAACTTCCTCCGCTGTGATTGACGCCAGAGGGACTGCCTCTGGCCAGCGCGTGATGCGGTCTATCATTGTTAACAGGTGTGTGAAACCTTGGGAGGAAGGTAGTGGCCCCACGAGGTCGACATGAACGTGGTCGAACCTTCTAGCAGGGATTGGAAAAGGCTCCAGAGGGGCTTTTGTGTGTTTGTGTATTTTGGCGCGCTGACAAGAAATGCAAGTTTTTGCCCATTCTTTTACGTTTTTGCGCAGACCAGGCCACACAAACTTTTCGGCGACCATTTTAACCGAGGCGCGCACACCTGGGTGCGCGAGGGAGTGAATTGAGTCGAAAATACGGCGGCGCCATGTAGCTGGGACTAACGGGCGAGGTCGGCCGGTTGAAATATCGCATATTAGGGGGGGCACGCCGTCACGTAAACCCCTTTCCTCCAGCCTTAACCCTGTTGGTCCAGACAAGAGTGCGCGCATGTCCGCGTCACTGCTTTGCTCCTCTGCCATGGCTGCATAATCTATCCCTGCATGGATTGGGGCCGTGTATGTGTCCGCGTTGGTGAAGAGTTCCGCGGCTGAGGTAGCATAATCTGTCTCCTCGCGCTCTGACGATGTCACAGCGCGAGAGAGGCAGTCTGCTACCACGTTAAGTTTGCCTGCCGCATGTCGAATGTCTGTGGTGAACTCTGAAATCGCAGCCAGCTGTCTTTGTTGCCTGCCTGACCACGGTTCGGAAATTTTAGCCATAGCAAAGGTGAGCGATTTGTGGTCTACAAAAGCCGTGAAACTCCGCCCTTCTAACCAGAACTGGAAGTGGCGGATGGATAAATGAAGCGCTAGCAGCTCCCTGTCAAAAGTGCTGTATTTACGCTCGGTTTGGTTTAGTGATTTGCTGAAGAATGCCAAAGGTTGCCAGATTCCGCTGACATGTTGTTCTACAACTGCCCCTATAGCCAGGTCCGAAGCATCTGTGGTTAGCGCAATGCGGGCCGAGGGATCGGGGTGAACCAACAATGTGGCATTAGCTAGGGCGCTTTTTACTTCCGCGAAGGTGCGTTCGCGCTCCGGGGTCCATTCGACCGCGTTGGAAGCTTTCTGTTTTCTGAGCGCGTCATATAGGGGCTGCATGAGCTGAGCTGCGTGGGGGAGGAAACGGTTGTAAAAATTAACCATTCCTAAAAATTCTTGCAGCGATTTGACCGTTTTTGGCCGTGGGAAACTTTTTATCGCGTGAACTTTGTCTGGAAGTGGGACTGCCCCCTTCGGGGAAACTCTGTGTCCTAAAAAATCAATTTGTGACACACCGAATTTGCAGTTGGCTGGATTGATTATTAACCCGTGTTCTTCTAGCCTCTGAAAAACCATAGTGAGATGCTGCTCGTGTTCTTCCTCAGACGGGCTGGCTACCAGCATGTCGTCGAGGTAGACGAAAACAAAAGGGAGGTCGCGTAATACTGCGTCCATCATCCGCTGAAAGGTTTGAGCCGCGCCTTTGAGGCCGAAAGGCATCCGCAAAAATTCAAAAAGGCCGGAAGGGGTTATTACAGCTGTTTAGGAATGTCCTCTGCTCGAACTGGGACTTGATGATAACCGCGGACCAGGTCTATTTTTGAAAAAATGCGCGCACCCGCCAGGTGCAGTGAAAAATCCTGAATGTGAGGAATTGGGTAGCGGTCATGCGCTGTCGCATTGTTTAATCTGCGGTAATCGCCGCACGGTCTCCAAGAACCGTCGGATTTCGGAACCATGTGAAGTGGTGAGGCCCAGGAGCTTTTCGAGCGTCTAATAATGCCTAATTTTTCAAGGGTGGTAAACTCGTCCCGAGCTATGGCGAGCTTGGCCGCGTCTAAGCGCCGAGCTTTGGCAAATACGGGTGGGCCCGTTGTGGGAATAAAATGTTCAACCCCATGTTTAGCCACTGTGGCTGAGAATTTGGGAATTGTGAGTGCTGGAAATTGGGTGAGGAGTTGGTCAAACTTACCTCCTGCTCTGGTGACGCTAGCCTGCACGGGTGGTGGAGAAAGTCGGGCTGAGCAGGGAATAGAAGCAAAGGACAGTGCATTAACCAAGCGCCTGTTCGCTAGATCAACTAATAACCCATGTGCACACAAAAAATCTGCGCCCAACAAGTTAAAATTCACCGCCGCTACAACAAATGTCCATCTGTGGTTGCGGCCGTGGATGCTGAGGTGCAGGCTGTTTTCACCAAAAGTGTCGATGATGGAGCCGTTGGCTGCCACCGCTCCATTGCCCCGGGTGCCCATGGCCCGGTCTGCTTGTGAGGGCATGACAAAACTTAGTTGAGCTCCCGTGTCGATAAGGAACCGCTTGCCGGTGTGTCCGTCCGTCACATATAAAAGCTTGCTTTTTTCGCCGAGAACCGCCGCCTTTAACGGCTCTCGGCTTCGGCGTTTTCCGGAAATTGTGAATTTGCAGGGGGGGAACGCATTTGTAAGCCTTCTCGGCGAAGCGGTGGTGGTAATAACAAACGTCGCTCCGTCTGTTGCGTCCTGGGCGTGTCGCTGTCACCGCGGGCTGGCTCTGCTCAGTGATTTGTGGCTCCTCGTGGCTCCGGACGTCAGTGTTGAGGTCTGCGGATGCTGCTGTGGGTGTCTGCTCCTTGCAGGCGTTGACGAGCCGTTGAGCTTCGTGAGCTAGCGTGCGGAAGTCTTGCTGGGTGCTGCATCGCATGTTGGCCAGCGTCCCTCCCATGTGTGGCGGCAGCGTACTGAGGAATATGAAATGGAAGAGGAAGTTGTCATTGTCCTCTTCTTTAAGTTGCAGCAAGTCGTCCATGAGGGCCTTGGGTCTGCATCCTCTGTGGCCGTAGACCGCCAAGATCCTCTCGGCTCTCTCCTTGGCTGAGGGGACGTAATTTGCCACGATGGTTGCTTTCAGTTCTTCATATTTGTCCTGGGCCGGCGGCCGCTGGATTATGCTCCGCACACATCTCGAAGTGGCGGCGTTGAGTTTGGCGACGATGTGATAGAACTTTGTATCGTCAGCCGTGATGCCCGCAAGTGCAAACTGGGCTTCAGCTTGCTGAAACCACGAGGCGGGGTCCTCTTGCCAGAAGTCTGGCAGGTTGACGGTGACGGCGTTTGTGTAGACCGTCACTGATGTGTCCGCAGGGTGAGAGTGCCTTGCTTCGGCTCTCTCCGTGGCGCTGGTGCTCGGTTGAGCCCTCTCTATCACTTCTGCCGTGGGGGAACGTCGTCCATCTGTTCCCCTGTCTGCATGGGCGCCGGCGTCTGCCTGGGTCGCCACAGATGAGTCGATCGCGGGGGAACGCCTCTGGTCCATTCTCGCGTAAGGGTCACCAGTGTAGAGGAGCTTGAAATAACGAGGCGATGTGATTCATAAACCAAAGTTTATTATCAGCTCCTCTAACAAGTCTCATCCTAGTGCAGCAGCAGAAGAAGGAAAAAGAGGCCGAACAGTTTCGGCTCTATGAACTTATACTTGCACATAACAAAAGACATGCAATCAAAGGCTGACATCCCTCATTATCTTAATCTCTCCCATTGTCTTCGTACTCCTCCTCATGGCCCTGGGGGGTGAGGGCAGCTCCTCCGGTCTCCCCCGCAGTGTCTGGGAAAGTCTTTGTTCTTACACTGGCGGGTGAGAGTCTTTGTCCTTTCTGAGGTGTGAAGTCGCCTTACATATGTAATCACCAAACATTCCCACATGCTTCAACATATGTTAGGTTATGGAATATATGATTAATATAGCCCACAAGACTGTCATAACTGTATTGACCATACATTGAGGCTGCGCAATTCCACCTTAAATCAGCATCATGGTTTATTTGAATCTTTAGGTCTGTTTTTGTTTTTTTTTCCTCCTCTCTTCTCCTTTACCAGTCCCTCCAGGATTTTGCGGGATTTTTTTTTCTATTGTTGCAGTAAGTTGCGGGGCTCTCCTTGGGGATTGCCTGAAACGTGCATTGGCTCATATCCAGCCCGGAGAGTCCCAACTTTAAAATTCATTGACAAGATGTTGTAGTGACTTTTACCTCTAAAGACGTATAAACTGTTACAACACTTGCTGTAATATTAGATTCACTTGTTTTTTGTGTGGTTTTACGGTGTGTCTGGGCGCATGCACTCCCGAGATGGAGGTTCTTTCAGGCAGGCGGACATTTTTCAACACAAACCTGGCACTTCATACACGCGGTCATTATGGAAACTCGAGGAGATGTTCACCGGGGGAGACGGATGAAGGAACGATGTGGGAAAACTCGCAGGTGAGTGGTTTTTTTTTTTTTTTTTAAATCATACACTGTTTTTTGCTGATGTGTTCGGTATAATCGTTGGCCTCCGTTGGTCTATGATGACCATGGAAGAGAATCCTAAACGTCTACTCTGCTGGAACAGCACCGCCTGTGGCTGAACAGGCCGATGCGCGAATGGCAGTCCCTGTCACACAGGTTGCACTTGTGGGTGGTCTCCATGCTGCTAGGTCTGTGGCGGTTCTTCCTGCGGGTCCTATTTTCATCTGCTGCAGCAGTCAGTCTCTCTTCACCCGCCTTGAGCTGTCTGGTCAGGGTGCCTCTCCATTTGGAGCGGTCCGTTGCAAGGTCCTCCCAGCGCTCTGGGTTGATCTCCAGGGCCTTCATGTCTGTCTTGCAGACGTCTCTAAAGCACAGCTGTGGGTGGCCAACGTCTCTCCTGCCAGTCGCCAGTTCTCCGTAGAGGACGTCTTTGGGGATTCTGCCATCTTCCATACGGTGAACGTGGCCTAGCCAGTGGAGCCTGCGCTGCCTGAGTAGAGTGAACATGGACGGAAGGCCGGCGCGGGACAGAACTTCTGTGTTGGGCACTTTGTCCTGCCAGGATATGTCCAGGATGTGGCGAATGCAGCGCAAGTGGAAGGAGTTCAGTTCGGTATATACTCAACGTAAACACAGAAGTGAGTGCGGTGCAGCGCCGCATTTGATTGGTCAGACTGATGACGTACATATCTGCGCGCTACTGAGACAAATTTGTTTGGCGAAAATGGTGGAAGTTGATAGCAATTGGCCAAAATTGCGGTAAAGTTGCGGTGATTGGACAAAATTCAAATTATGCAGGATCTGCTGAAGTCGCGGGAATGGGTAGAATCGCAACTTCATGAAATCCTGTAGGGTATGCCTTACAGTTTACTGACAAGGTTCATAATTATTCAACAATATTACACAACAGTGCGGTATCACATCACTGCGGTGCATAGTAAATGAGCAGAATAGAACAGACCTGTTGTCATTTCACAAACAAAAAAACCCCCAAAACATTGTCCAGTGCGGACGTTGAGCACAAGTTATTGTTAGATCTTCACCACTATGGTTTTCTGGTCAAATTTGCCAGCTTGCAGACTTCTGTGTGCTGTGGTCCTCAAGGAGAGGCGATGCATCGGTGTCCTTGTGGGTGGGATGTTGGTGGGCCTAACTAGAATATTCATAGATGCTGGCGTTTGAAGGAGGAGAACAAGGGAAAAGATTTTTAACAAGCAACTGTAAGACCAAAGTTTTGTTTTTTTTGTTTTTTTTTCCTGGAATAAAGGGCATAAGATACCATTTTATACAATGTTGGTTTGTTTTTAAGGGGATTTATATCCCCTGGAGTGTCTTCAAGCAGTTTGCAAGAATGACACTTGAGGAGTGCATTGTGACTTCACTTGTACTTTTTTGAAAATATGGTGCAGAAAACTTTATTTTTAGAGCATAAGACCAGTAGAGAAAAGTTGTGGAAGATTTCAGAGAGTAGAATGATCAAAGAATTTTTAGTCTAGGCCCAGTTGTTTGAGATATTTGCAAAAGCGTAAAACTGTTTATTATAGCACCACCTATGGACACGTTGTCTTGATTTTTGGTCTCTGAGTGGTAGTTCTGACCAGACTGTAAAATGTCATGTTTCTGTGTGCTACTGTTTTTAGTTCACATGCACTTTTAGTGAAGAAAGCAGAAGATGACTGAAAACAAAAACAGCTGTGCTACTCTAACCAGTGAGCACTGGAACTCAAACCAGTGGGCGCAATCCAGTCGGTCTATATTCAAGACCCATACACTTTATCTTTTTGATTCCTTGACCTTTCCCTGGTAGAAACTGGATGAACCTCCGGGATGCAGAGACGGGCAAAGTGCTGTGGCAGGGAACGGAGGACCTGTCTGTACCAGGAGTAGAACATGAAGGTACCTCTATACATTCACTGCACAAATGACTGTAGAAAAAAGAACAAAAACATGAAATTCTTCTTTCAGCCCGAAGCTGTTAAATGTGATGTCATTGTAGGGAGATCAAGTGCTGCTTCATCACCAGTATTGGCAGATGTTCCAGGGATGTTGGAGGTGCTTGAGCCTGTCTCAGATGGTCATCTGATCTACATCACTATGAAAAAGCGCTAGGCACCTCTCACATTGACCTCATTCTGGCGAAGCCGAAAGGAGCTAATGCAATGATGAGGCGTCCATAGTCCGTCCGTATTTCACAGGAATCTCTACTCCTCCTAGACATTCGCCCCAATGTTCACCAAGCTCACTCACAATGATCCTCAGGTGGGTCTGTATCCAAGTTGTGCTCATGGTCTTTGTCAGAAGTTCTGAAGATCTGAGCATTGACGATTTATGAAAAACATCAGTCAAAACTTTTATATAGCACTTATCATACAAAAAAATTGTAGCACAAAGTGCTTTACAAATTAAAAATAAACGCAATTACGCCCCTTCCCACCCAACCTTGTATAAGCAGACAGACACACACAAACACTCATCAATGTGAGACATGGCTGAGTGCCTCCTAGGCCACTGACTTTGACCTTTAACACATTCTAGATATGTCTGCATCTAGGCTATGCTGAAGGTCAGTGATCAGGTGGTCTGAGCTACTCCATCATTGATGGTCTGGTTTAATGCTTTCTAGGACAATCCAAAATACATGCAGTGATTGGATATTTATTTTAGTTATTAGATGTGCAAACATAAATGAAAATATCAGTGGCTCGGAATGTCTGGTGGGGAACAGTAAACACCAACTACTTGCTCTGTGAATGGAAATGCAAATGCACCTAATCTTTACAATTATTCCATAACTTTGTTACTGCGACAGAAAATCAATCATTTTTATCCCTCAGCCTCTAAAGGCCGTCACCCCGCAGGGCAGATGGGCGGCGGGGTGTGAATGCGTTAATTCTAATTTTCTAAGGTTTATTTTCCAAAATTTTTGACCTTTCCTCATAAATTTGTAATTTTTCTTGTAAATGTCCTGCTTTTTTCTTACAAGTTTATTTTATTTTTCATGTAAATTTTTAGTTCTGTTGTAAATTTGTAGGTTTTTAATATGTGCAGCTTTTCTCAAATGTCCTGCCTTTTTTTTTTTTTTTAAATAAATTTGCTATTTTATAAAGTAGTGAATCAGCTCCTTGCATGAATTAGTAAATTTGTTTTTTTTAATGGCAAAAGAACCTGTGACTGTAGCGCTTCATGCTGCGGATCCCTATGGTTGTTCTTTCCTGTATATAATATAAAGTCAAGGCGTGGGGAAAAAATCAATCCATTGTAGTATTATAAGATAAGATAAGATAAGCCTTTATTAGTCCCACAATGGGGAAATTCCAGGATTGCAACAGCACAGGGATAGCAACACTCAGAGCAACAATCAGAAGGCAAGAAAAAACAACATCTAGTAAACATATGTCCATATTACTATAAATGTATATATATAGACACACAGTGCGGAGCATTATGGTTGGTTGGTGAATGTGCAGCAGAAAGTCTAAGCTCTCTCTCCGCGGATGCGGCGGGCCAGCTGGAAGACTTTGGGCATGATGGTGACCCCCTTAGCGAAGAAGAGACCACCAGGTGGGCCTCGCTGGTCTCCTGCAGAGCCATGACGGCGAAGCTCAGGAAACGCAGGACGGTCTTGAAGTCCTGAGCGATCTCCCTCACCAGGCGCTGGACGGGCAGCTTACGGATGAGCAGCTCCGTGGATTTCTGGCAGTGACAGATCTCTCTCAGAGATTTTGCAATATTGCAATACTCTGTGGTGGTGATGCTGTATCAATTCAGAGATGCAGTTTTGTGATACTTTATTAAGAATTATTAATAAATGTTGCATACACAAACTTACCTGTTTTGGCACCACAGTCATAAAAACCCGTTGACTTTTCAGTCCACTAGATGGTGCTAAATGCTCACTGTGGGGTTAGGTCAATACAGCAAAGGAGCAACTCCTGAAATGTAGCTGGGAGTTGAACAAGATGAAGATGAGGATGGAAATCACAACATGTGATATCACCATACTCACTGTATCGCAAGATTGTGACAGTATTGCATCATGTCCCAAGTATCATAATAGTGTATTGTGTGGCCTCTGGTGATTCCCCTCCTAATAAAGTTAATAATAATACAGTAAATAAGAAACGAAATGTTAACAGTTCACCTCTTGTTTTATTTTTCCCAGCTCGTGTCCCAAAGAAGATCCTGAAGTGTAAAGCAGTGTCTCGGGAACTGAACTTTTCTTCCACAGAGAAACTGGAGAAGTTTAGACTGGAACAGAAAGTTTTCTTCAAAGGGCAGTGTCTAGAAGGTAATTCACTTTTCATCTCATCCAGTAGCTCGCAGACTCACTCAATGAGCAAAGCTTCAGTCCAACAGTAGGGAGGTGTCATCACTCCCCAGAGACCAGTCACGTCCTGTCAACTACTTAAACTACATTCCTGTCCCCAATAATTAGGGCCCGAGCTACTGACAACATCAGTGGGCGAGAGCCCGATTGTATTTATTAGTATTTTTCTTTCTTTCTTTCTTCTTCTCCTCCATCTAAGATCTCAATTTTATTCATACATGTGTAATGACAATAAAGTTGAATCTAATCTAATCTAAAATTTTGGGAGAGTCACCGTGCACGAAAACTCACCATTTTTTGCAGGGACCTTAAGACTGGCAAAAAATTTAATATTTTGGAGGAAATATGAATGACCCCACAAAAATGGCTCTACAGCGCCACCTAACGGGAAGTCAGTGGGGAGTGGCACACGCTTACTTTCGCGTAGAAAGATGAAAATCGGGTGAGATGTTTATCATGTCAAGACATGCAAAAAACTCCCTAGAAGTGATCGTCTACACCCAACAGGAAGTCGGCCATTTTGGCAGGAAGTGGCGGTGATTTGATTTCCACCTCGCGCATTTGATCAAACTCATCCTCGGGTTTTAGTCCAACTGAGCTCATTTGTGGTGACAGTCATCTATACCCATGTGCCATTAAAAGCTTTAAATAGCTTATTTGGGATGACCCATTCACACTCCAAATCAATGTGGGGGAAAAAAAGCCTATTGTATACTGCTACTTATGCTGTTGATAATTACCTCCGCCAGGCCGCAGGAGGTTATGTTTTTGCCGGGGTTTGTCTGTCTGTTTGTCTGTCTGTCTGTCTGTGTGTTGGTTAGCAAGATAACTCAAAAAGTTTTAGACGGATTTTGATGAAACTTTCAGGCGTTGTTGGAAATGGTACAAGGAAGAACTGATTAAATTTTGGGGATGATCCGGATCACCGTCTGGATCCAGGAATTTTTTAAAGGATTCTTTAACATTGTGAGATAGGGCCATTTTCAACATGTGTGCAGGCACAATGGAGGGCGCTGGTCGTCGTGTCTGACGAACACGAACTCCGCATTCTTCAAAGTTTTAGGCACAAAAGCATGCGGAAAACAGTGGTGGGCCGGGCCCGGCAGCGTGCCTGTGTTTGCGCTACGCTGCAAAAGCTGAGATGGGCAGCTGTTATTTGGCAGAAATTCCCCGGGCAGCCATAGGGGCTGCGCAAAAACAAGCTCTCTGCCGGGGAAGCTTCCAAATCCTCTTTTGCCGCGGAGCGCAACCCCAATAAATCCCACGGCAACCTGTCTACCCAATTTGCATCCGTCAGTGAAGCCCTGAGTGCTGCTTTCAGTGATCTATGAAAACGCTCGCATAACCCATTGGCCTGTGGGTTGTACACAGTTGTGCGATGAATTGCAACGCCAGCACCCTGGGAGTTTGGAGATGGAGGAGATGGACACAACAGCAACACTTCAGTTTATTACCTCCGCCAAGGAGGTAATGCTTTTACTACTGAACCACTAATCCTATCATTGTGAATCCAGTTGCTAGTCATATGTTTTCATGGTCAAGGAATCTGAAAACGTACACACAAACACTGTATGGGGGGAACTGTGGCGCTTGGCGGAGGTCTGCGCTCTCCGAGTGCTTTTCTAGTGCTCTTCTTCTTTAAGAGGCTCCTCTGTCCTCCACTTGTTACCTGTATTAATGGCACCTGTTTGAACTCGTTATCAGTATAAAAGACACCTGTCCACAACCTCAAACAGTCAGACTCCAAACTCCACTATGGCCAAGACCAAAGAGCTGTCAAAGGACACCAGAAATCAAATTGTAGACCTGCACCAGGCTGGAAAGACTGAATCTGCAATAGGTAAGCAGCTTGGTGTGAAGAAATCAACTGTGGGAGCAATTATTAGAAAATGGAAGACATACAAGACCACTGATAATCTTCCTTGATCTGGGGCTCCACGCAAGACCTCACCCTGTAGGGTCAAAATGATCACGAGAACGGTGAGCAAAAATCCCAGAACCACACAGGGGGACCTAGTGAATGACCTGCAGAGAGCTGGGACCAAAGTAACAAAGGCTACCATCAGTAACACACTATGCCGCCAGGGACTCAAATCCTGCAGTGCTAGACGTGTCCCCCTGCTTAAGCCAGTACATGTCCAGGCCCGTCTGAAGTTTGCTAGAGAGCATTTGGATGATCCAGAAGAGGACTGGGAGAATGTCATATGGTCAGATGAAACCAAAATAGAACTTTTTGGTAAAAACTCAACTTGTCGTGTTTGGAGGAGAAAGAACACCATACCTACTGTGAAGCATGGGGGTGGAAACATCATACTTTAGGGCTGTTTTTCTGCAAAGGGACCAGGACAACTGATCTGTGTAAAGGAAAGAATGAATGGGGCCATGTATTGTGAGATTTTGAGTGAAAACCTCCTTCCATCAGCAAGGGCACTGAAGATGAAACGTGGCTGAATCTTTCAGCATGACAATGATCCCAAACACACCGCCCGGGCAATGAAGGAGTGGCTTCGTTAAGAAGCATTTCAAGGTCCTGGAGTGGCCTAGCCAGTCTCCAGGAATTTAACAGTTAATTCATTAAAAATCCTTCAATGTGATTTTCTGGATTTTTTTTTCTCATTTTGTCTCTCATAGTTGAGGTATACCTATGATGAAAATTGGAGACCTCTCTCACCTTTTAAGTGGGAGAACTTGCACAATTGGTGGCTGACTAAATACTTTTTTGCCCCACTGTATTAAATTTGTTTCTAAGACTGCTTTATATCATTTGCGTAATATTGCCAAGATTAGGAGCATCTTGTCTCTTAGTGATGCTGAGAAACTGATCCACGCTTTTCTTAGCTCTAGATTAGCTTATTGTAACTCTTTATTATCAGGTTGTCCTAAAATATCTTTAAAAAGTCTTCAGTTGATCCAAAATGCTGTTGCAAGAGTTTTAACAGCTACTAGAAAGAGAGATCATATCTCTCCAGTTTTGGCCTCCCTTCATTGGCTTCCCATAGAGGTTAAAATTAAGTTTAAAATCCTTCTTCTCACTTATAAAGCTCTTAACAATTAGGCCCCTTTTTATGTAAAAGATCTGATATTACCCTATCATCCTAACAGAGCATTACAGTCCCAAAATGCTGGATTACTTGTAATAAGATAAGATAAGATAAGCCTTTATTAGTCCCACAATGGGGAAATTCCAGGATTGCAACAGCACAGGGATAGCAACACTCAGAGCAACAATCAGAAGGCAAGAAAAAAAAACAAGCAAGCAAGAGCAGCTAATAAACATATGTACGTATTACTATAAAATATATATATATACACACACACACAGACACACAGTGCAGAGCATTGTAGCTGGATGGAATAAATATATGAATATATGAACACACAGTGCAGAGCATTGTAGCTAGATGGAATAAATATGTAAATATATAAACACCCACAGTACGGAGCATTGCAGCTAGGTGGGAATAAATATGCAAGTATTTAAACACACACAGTGCGGAGCAATGTAGCTAGATGGAATAATATGTAGATATATAAATATATAAACACACCCAGTGCTGAGCATTGTAGCTAGATGGAATAAATATGCAAATATATAAACACACACAGTGCAGAGCATTGTTGCTAGATGGAATGAAACAGCATAACCGTCTACTTAGTTATCCTACATGGTATGATTATGTGCCCATACATATTCTCACCCTCCATAGCGACCGGTATGTTCCTAGTTGTATGCCGGAGGGGACCATTGTGTAAGTCTATTGCATCTTTTGCATTCAAAAAACTATTAGTTTTGTTACGTCTTTTTGCTATCTCTGCGAGCAGCCCTGCTTAGGTTGTACAGTCTGACAGCCGTTGGTAGGAAGGACCTACGAAACCTCTCGGTTGTGCACCTGGGATGATGTAGTCTGCTGCTAAATGAGCTCCTCAGTGCATTCAGTATGTCCTGCATAGGGTGGAACTCGGACTCCAGCAGAGATGACAGTTTAGCCACCGTCCTTCTCTCTCCTATCTCCTCCATCGGATCAAGGCGCTGCCCCAGGACAGAGCTAGCTTTCTTAATCAGTTTGTTCAGTCTCTTCCTATCGGCTGCAGTAATGCCACTGCCCCAGCAGACCACTCCAAAAGTGATGGCTGATGCCACCACCGTGTCATAGAATGACTTCAGCAGCGCCCCTTGTACACCAAAAGACCTGAGTCTCCTCAGCAGGAACAGCCTGCGCTGTCCCTTCTTGTAGAGTGCATCAGTATTGTGTGACCAGTCTAGTTTATTGTTCAGATGAATACCCAGGTACTTATAGGATGTCACCATCTCGATGTCTGTTCCCTGTATATTTACTGGTACTGTGAGGGGCTGCCCATGCCTGCGGCAGTCCACCACCAGCTCCTTAGTTTTCCTCGCGTTGATCTGGAGGCAGTTCCGATGGCACCAGTCCACGAAGTCCTGGATAAGCCCTCTGTACTCAGCTTCATCTCCATTGGAGATGAGGCCAACGATCGCAGAGTCATCAGAGAACTTCTGTAGATGGCAGTGTGTTGTGTTGTGTGAGAAGTCCGCAGTATAAAGAGTGAACAGGAAGGGAGCCAGCACCGTTCCCTGGGGGGGCCCCCGTGCTACTGATGATCGTGTCGGACACACAGTCCCCGGGTTCTCACAAACTGAGGCCGGTTCGTGAGGTAGTCCAGGATCCATGATGACAGGTGCTGGTCCACCCCTGCGCGCAGCAGCTTGTCCTTCAGGATCATCGGTTGGATGGTGTTGAAAGCACTGGAGAAGTCAAAGAACATGATCCTCACCATATTCCCGGGCTTCTCCAGGTGGGACAGAGAACGGTGAAGGAGGAAGATCACCGCATCCTCCACCCCAATGCCATGCTGGTAGGCGAACTGGAGTGGATCCATCGCTGGTTCCACCAGGGGGCGGAGGTGAGCAAGGAGCAGTCTCTCCAGGGTCTTCATCAAGTGGGACGTCAAGGCCACCGGTCTGTAGCTGTTCAGGTCTTTGGGGTGGGAAGTTTTTGGTACAGGTACCACACAAGATGTTTTCCACAGCTGTGGTACCCTCCCCAGTTTCAGGCTCATGTTGAAGATATACGTCACAATCCCACACAGCTGGTCTGCACAGGACTTGAGGAGCTTTGCGCTGATGCCGTCCGGTCCCGGCGCCTTCCTCGCCTTGATCTTCCTCAGCTCCGTCCTCACCTGGGTCCTGGTCAGGGTCAGGATGGGGGGCTGTGTGTTGGGAGTGGGGGGTGTTGGTGGAGTGGGGAGTGGGCAGCAGGACTTGATTTCTTTAGAGGCAGCAGTGGTTGTTGTGCAGTCAGGGGGGAGGGCGGTTGGTCAAATCTATTGAAAAACAGATTCAGGTTGTTCGCCCACTCCCTGCCCCCTGTGGCCTGGGGGGAGGTATTCTGGAGCCCCGAGATGGTTTTGAGGTTTCTCCAGACCCCGCTGATGTCGCTCTGTTGCAGCTTGTCCTCCATCTTCTTCCTGAAGCTGTCCTTGCCTTCTCTGATCTTTCTCCCTGTTCCCTGACCTGAAGATCCTCTTCTTCTCTCTCAGAAGTGTTTTTATCTCAGGGTTGATCCAGGGTTTGTTGTTTGAGTGACGCCGTATGGTCTTGGTGGGAACGGATTTGTCCACACAGAAGCTGAGGTAGCCCGTGAAGGTGTGAATGAGGCCATCGATGTCCTCACCATGTGGATCGCAGAGCTGCTTCCAGGCGGTGGCTTCAAAACAGCCCTTTAGGGTGTCCATTGTCTCCTCAGACCATAACTCCACAGTGTGCATGGCCGGAGGTTGTCTGTGCACTAGGGGTTTGTACACCGGCCGGAGATGAACCAAGTTGTGATCCGATCTCCCGAGTGGGGGGAGTTGTGATGAGGTGTACGCCTCCTTAGTGTTTGCGTAGAATAAATCCAGTGTTTTATTGTCTCTAGTGTGGCATGTGACATACTGGGTGAACGTGGGTAGAATGGGAGACAGTGAAACATGGTTGAAATCGCCTGAGATGAGGAGAAGAGCATCTGGGTGTTCTGTCTGCAGCCTGCTGGTTACTGAATGGATGACGTCACGTGCTGTCCCAGCGTTCGCCGTCGGATTTGCATAAACAACAATGCAGATCACGTGTGAGTGTTCTCTCGGGAGATATGTAGGCCTCATGCTAACAGCTAGCAACTCAATGTCTTTGCTGCAGTGTCGTTGTTTAACAGTGATATGTCCCGGTCTGCACCAGTTGTTGTTAACATACATTATCACTCCACCGCCCCTAGCCTTGCCACTGTCTGGTGTTCGGTCAGCTCGTATCATGTGAAAACCCTCCAGCTCAATGTTAGCATCTGCTGCTAGTTCAGTTAGCCACGTCTCAGTAAACAAAAGGAGAGAGCACTCCCGGTATGTGCTATCATAACGGGAGATAGCCGCTAGCTCATCTAACTTTCCCAGTATCGACCGTACATTTCCCATGACAACAGATGGAAGGGAGGGTCTGTACCTTATATTTTTTGTCCTCCGCCTTACTCCAGCCCGGCAGCCGCGGCGTTTTCGCCTCAGTTCTCTCGGTATGTCGAGTTTTTCCAATGGGACCGGGTGGCGGTTGAATGCTAGCAGCTGTTCTCTGCTGTATCGTATCCTGCTATAGACAGTGGCTCCGTCCACCGGCTCAGGAGACATTTAGGACGATCTGTGTGTCCGTGATATAAGTGGGGTGAAAAAAAAAGACGGATCAAAAGAGAGAGGAAGGGAAAAAGACTCGGAATCGAGCCGCTGTTGCAAAAGGCAGCCGACTCGTGTGGCGCCGAGAGAAAAAAAAAAAAAAAAAAAAAATACCTATTACCTAATACCTAATACCTAGAATCTCCAAAAGTACAATGGGAGGCAGAGCCTTCAGCTATCAAGCTCCTTTCCTGTGGAACCAGTTACCAATCTGGATTCGGGAGTCAGACTCGATCTCTGTTTTTAAGAATAGGGTAAAAACCTTCCTTTTCGATATAGTCTACGATTAGGGAGGGATAATGTGTCTCTAAACCCTCCCTTAGTTCTGCTACTAATAGATTTAGACTGCCGGGGGACCTCCAATAATGTACTTGGCTTCACTCCTTTAATGTTTGCTCTCTATATGTCTGTCCTTTTCATTTTCTCTATCCCCTCACCCCCCAGCCAGTCGCAGTAGATAACTGCCCCTTCCTGAACCTGGTTCTGCTAGAGGTTTCTTCCTGTTAAAAGGGAGTTTTTCCTCTCCACCGTCGCCAAGCGCTTGCTCACAGGGGATTGCCTGATTGCTGGGGTTTTTCTGCAGTTGTGGGGGTTTCCCCTACATTTGAAAGTGCTATGAGATGACTATTGTTGTGAAATAGCGCTATATAAATAAAGTTGAATTGAAATGGTCATAACTCAAATGTAGAATGTTCAATTGCTGCTAAACTTTATATATATATGATACTAGTCAGACCCAGAAAAGACTTTTGTAATGATAAAACATAGCTATAGCGCCCCCCAAGAAAAAAACAAAGCTTTATAACGCAGGCATATTTTGTCCAAATTCAATCAAATTATGTGTGGTGCATGGTTAACCATCACTGAACCTTTCTATAATGAACAATTACATGTAGCTCTAGCGCCCCCTAGCAGAAAAACAAAGCTTAATAATGCTGGCATACTTTGTCTGAAGTCAACGAAATTTAGTGTTGAATTGGCAGCCAATGGTGAATATTTCTGTAATATACAATGAGATGCAGAAGTAGCGTCCCCTACTGCCAATGGAAAGGAAGTTGTCATAACTCACACGTATACAGTGATCCCTCGCTACTTCGTGTTTCACCTTTCGCGCCCTCAGTGCATTGCGGATTTTTCAAAAATATTCATCAAAAATTCAAAATTGAGAAAAAATGGCACGAAAGTTGCCCGGGCGCTAGCGAAAGGCAGGGAGACTACATTAGAACATCAGGTATCAACATGGAGAGCCCGCACAACTCAAAATCCACCTCTCTGACCACCGCTGCACTCCTCTCCGCCCACCTCTTCACCGCTCGGGAATCTCGCAAGCTGATTGGCCGAGACGTTTTACCCAGCTTCTCTCCCTGCCGAGTGCCCATACCCAGCGAAGGAAGACCGCATTCATTGTTCTTTATCGCTCGTGTTGCTTAGTGGCACTTTTCGCTGTTCTCTTGTGCCTTTTTGTGCAAAATAGTGCTTGTGACGCCCTTGGGGGGGGGGTGACGCTACTTCGCGGTTTTTCACTTTTCGCGGTCGGTTCTGGTCCCCATTAAACGCGATAAGTGAGGGATCACTGTATCGTCCAAATGGAGCCAAACTCTATATACATGGTAGTAGGACCACCCAGAACAGAGTTATGACTATACCACATATAGCTATAGTCCCCCCTAGGTTAATAAAAACATTTATAGCAATGGCATAGCTTGTCTAAATTCAAACAAATTTCCTGATGAAATTTTCATCAGAAGTGGCCTTTAGGCTATGGGTAAACATATTAGATTTTTGAGGTGATCCACGAGCTTATACAGTACCTCTGCCGAGGCGCTCTTGTAATGTACAGATGGACAGGCTGATGATGGCTGGCGGTATGGACGAATGGACGGGCAAATGGATTGATGGATGAATGGATGGCGGATGGATGGGCGTATGGTGTTATGGAAGGACGGATGGACAAAGAGCGGGAGGGAGAGAGTTGGGGAGGGACAAATGGAGCCTGCACGGAGTTTCGCACTCTGAGCGGCAAGGCCAAGGTCTAGCAAGGACGCGAGGGCCCGTTTATTGCTGCTCGCAACTTTAATGCTTTATTTGGGTTTTTACATTCAGAGTGAACAACAGAATATTCTGTCTAGTCTTTTTTAGTAAACTGCATCACAATCATTGTCATCTATCTATAAATGCAAGAAATCTGTGTGTGTGTGTTCATTCCTCACATACCTCAAACCGTTCATCAGACTGACCTCAGGTTTTATAAGTGCTTTGCTGACCTTACAAGGGTGTGCATCCCCAAGTATGGAGTTGCTCAGTCAAAATATGTAATTTCTATCAATAAAAGTTTAGCCACCGCTATGTTTCCTCATGCTCTGGCTTCTGGAAGTGTGGGCGGAGTTTTGGATTGACTCTGTACTGATTGGATAATACACAGCATCATGACCAGTCACCACAGCGCTCAGCAAACAAAAAGAGGAAGTGAGAAGTGACAAATTTGACCAGAAAAAAAGAGAATACCAAAGATGTAATGCTTAAAAAAATTATACTGTAATGTTGCCATGATTGCTTACGTCTAAAAGATAATTTGGGGAACACCAGCAGGGACCGGGGTCTGACATAGGACACCGGTGTTGGAGAAGCAGCGGGTGGAACATGGTCCTTTGCAAGGAAACAAGCCCAACCCACCCGGTCAGCGGTAGATGGGAGTCCCTTTGCAGGATCGCGAGTTGTCGACGCCGATGGCTCTTCTAGACAGGAGTGCCTTTGCAGGGCCATGAGTCGCCATCACTGACCATATTTACACGGACACAGGTAACCGGATTAAAAGCCTGATCAGAATAAAAATGCTTCATGTAAACACGCCAATCTGAATATTCTGACCCGATCACGCTCATTCGGATAAAAATTTCATTCCGATTGAGACGGGTGGGTTATGTTGATTGTTAATTCAAATGGTGTGCATGAAAACACTTATTCTGAAGGTTGGACAGAAAATGTTTACTGCGCATGTCTGTACGTCGGCTACACGACGTGACGTATTTCCACCTTAGCGGGAGTAAAACAAAACTGTACTGTATCATCCTGCTGTCTCCCTCTGTTCGTCATATGCAGAAGTATGTACTTGTAGCTTCATTATGGAGCCCAGCAGAAGCAAAAGTACAGTCTGAATAACACAATACAGGTCCCTTTCAAAAAGAGAAAGACACGAAGTGGGGCTTGCTAACACTGGAAGTTGCTTCTTCTTCTACTATTTTAGGAATGTCGAAATGTCGACATGCGCATGCCAAAATGATTTAGTCCGTTCAAACGTGTGACACATGGAAATACACGTCCTAATTGGATCAGCTTTTTCAGGATCCATGTAAACAGTAAAGTTCTGATCTGAATTGTAATCAGATTGAAGAAATTTTGCCCATGTAACCGTGGCTACTGATGGCGCTCCTCTCGGTGTGCTCGCTCGGCTATCTAAAAATTAAGTTAATAATACAGTAATACCACCATGATTGTGGAGTAGAATGCCCAGATCAATTGCATATCATATGCAGACACATATGCATGCTTTGACTAAATGACGACCGTGACCAAACGGGGCACACAAATGCCCAAATAACAAAATAAATAATTTTTATTTAAATATTTACTGACAAATGGGCAACACTGATGTAACAGTTGCAGCCAAATGGGTCATTCTGCTGTGTATAATAATAATGTTTGGTGTTTTGTACTGATAATATTGCTAAAATATAAAAGGATGCACTAGAATGGGTCTCAAATATTTGTAAACGTGTCCTGTTACAGTACTGCATGAGTTTATTGACGATAGACTATAACCTACACAAATACACTAAAATAATTATAATGGTGACTGAACAACTCCCATTCCCTAGAGTGCAAGATACAACATCTATGAATATTACTCCTGAAAGATCACACAAATAAGTCTGAACAAACAAATCAACAAGGGTTCTTAAACAGTTGCTAATATTGGATGTCCCATTCATTTTCAATAATTCTGTAGTTAATATTCACACAATCAAATAATTCTTAGTGTTCAGTCCCTTTTCATATTGGTCAGTCTAACGTCCGATTGCCTACATATAGGCTACACCTCTGTATTCCACTTTCAAACAGCCTACATTTAGGCCTGTAAAGCCTGATTGGCCAACCTGTTTTCAGACAAGAATACTTGCTTTCTACGGGCATGCACTAGTATTAGCAAAAATGACCTTTCCTATAAATTTGAAATTTTTTCATGTGAATTGGTCACTTTTTTCATACATTTGCAGCTTTTCTTGTAACTTTGGGACCCTTTCCATTAAAGGGGTCATTTATTACCTTTCCTCTGTATTAATTTCAAATTTTGATATCAAGAACATACCTGTATAGAGGGTATGCATATGTCACAAAGCAGAACTCATGGCAGTTAAAAAAACACTGAGTGGCAAAAATGAGTGACAGCATTAGGACGTATGCATTAAAACACAAAAAATTCACACAGTATTCAATCATGACAGTACACAGAGTACCTGCTTGCATTGTGGGGAGCTAATCTTATCATTCCATCTTGTATTAATTGGCAAAAAATTAACTGACTATGCGCTCCTTGGTCTTTAAGGCTGTATTCACACCAGGGTAGTCTGGGAGTCTTGGTTTGACTCAGCGAGGGATAGCAAGAATTTTCACACCTTCGTTTGGTTTGGTTTGCATTCACACAGCACTTCACTCAAGCAGACCAAACTGCATGGACAACGTCACACAGTTACAACAGCTGCTCGTTTGTGGCGCTGTAGCCGAAGTCGCCACTGACCAGGAAGAAAAAATCTCAGCGAAGAAGAGAAATCCAGTTCATCGATTGGCCAGGACTGAAAAGAGAAATCCGGTGTTATGCCGAGAATTGCTTGCTTGCCAAGAATTGCATCCCATCCACCAAAACTATAAAATATAACACAACAGCCAGGCTTGGAACCATTTGTGCATTTTTAGAAGTACCCATTATCCATTTTTAGAGGTAAAAATTGTTATTAGCTCTTGTAAATTATGTTTATTCAACAATGGGATGCAATTCTCGGCAAGCGAGCAATTCTCAGCATAACACATTTTCCTTCAGTGAAGTGTTTGTGCCACAAGCTAATAAAAATAAAAAGCTCCGCTGTCTGTATAAACCCCCCGTGCCGCCATCATGTCGCTAAACATTTTAAAAACATTGGTATTCTTGTGTGTAGTCACAAGCAGCTGAGAAATCTGGTTCTCAGACCAAATATCTATCAGAGCCTGCATCTCCTCCTCACTACTCCAAGAGACATTTTTTTTAAACTTTTCTCCGATAAAAGTATTTCTTGCATCCACGCGGTTGTTTTTATTTTCTACCCAAAATGGAGGCTAAAGAACCGGGAGCTCTTCAGCTGAATCGGGGTGTTGGATTTATTTATTTACCCATGGATTCCTGCCACGGTCGTGCTGCCATGGAAACACACATCAAGTTTTCAAGAGGGACAACTTTTCAGGTGAGTGGGAACTTTGCCTGTCTGCATCTCACCCAGATGGTGAATTAATGTCTTGTCATGCATTTACATTGAGTTATAATATAATCGTGCTGCGTGGAAAAATTCACCCGTTCGCATTTTGATGTGAAGGCACCTTTACAGTAAACGCCACTTTCTTTTCTCACTGTGTGTTGCTGTGGTTACACAAATGCAGAGGGGCACGTCCGCCCTTTGGTCTGCTGGATACTCCGTTTGCATTCACACGGCAAGCGAAGGGCACCAGACTGCGTTTGCAACCAAACCGAGACCCCCCCCTTTTCAGGGGGACCAGTCTTCGCTTGTTTGGTGCACACTAGAGTTCCAACATGCGTTCAGATGGCACGAAACGAACTGAACTATCCATGGAATACACATTTTGGTCCTTTAGTCCAGACCAAACAGTGGTCGTGTGAATGCACCCTAAGTCTATGGTCTTTACTCACACATCACTACAGTCAAGTAAATGGTGTGGTATTAACATCTGAAGTAAAATGGTACTCTGTGTGCTGCTGTGACTAAATATCTGTGTGATTTTTATGTTTTGCTGCATACATAATAAATCTTTCACATGTGATTGCCACTCAGTGCTGTGTTGCTATGGTAACTGACCTGGAACTGCCAAGAATTCTGTTCCAATGCATCCCCTCTATTGTGATTAAACAAAAAATATTTCTGTGTGGTTTTTATCAAAGATCTAGAAGCCACTCTGATCTCAGAAAACACTGTTTCATGCCTCATGTTATTCATGAGGCCCTAATCTGATTGGGTGAAAGCTTTGTGATTGACACATAATTGGTACCAACAAAATGGTTGGTACCCCTCTGTTAATGAAAGAAAAACCCACAATGGTCACAGAAATAACTTGAATCTGACAAAAGTGGTAATAGATAAAAATTCTATGAAAATTAACCAATGAAAATCAGACAATGCTTTTGAATTGTGGTTCAACAGAATTATTTTAAAAAACAAACTCATGACTTCCGGTCTGGACGCCATGGCGACTGCAGCTTAACGTTGAAGCTCTCAGACCCAATCCAAGAAAATACCTTGAAAATCAAACTTAACGGATTTTTGGAGGAGTGAAAATCAAAAGACAAAATCATCATGTCTAAAGGAAAACAGAAGAAACTGAAATTTTCCAGGCCAGGACACGTATCGGCCGGAGAATCTGAACTGGAAGATCTCCGTTCAGAAGACGAGGAACTGGTTGTAGCTAACAAAAAGGTTAGCTTGAAATCGCTATTTGAAGAGCTACGACGATTTTGCCGAGAGGTTACGGCCGAATTTCGGGAATTCAGAGACGAATTGAAAAGGACAAACAGCAGAGTGGACCAGGCCGAGAACCGAATCTTGGAAGCAGAGGAACAAATAAAAGTGCTCGAAGATTCTGTGCTGGACCTACGCAAAAGACAAGCATCTATAGAGGCTAAGCTAACCGACCAAGAAGGAAGACAGAGAAGAGACAATATAAGAATTCATGGTCTGATAGAAGGAGCCGAAAACGGTTTTAACTCAATGGCAGAATGCGTAGAATCTTTACTAAGAGAGAAATTGGATATTCCACAAACCACCGACTTGAAGATAGAAAAGGCACATCGTTCATTAGCCGCTAGGCCAGCGGCGGAAGTGCCCCCACGTTCGGTGTTGGTAAGATTTTCCAATTTCAAAATAAAACAAGAGGTTGTAAGACTGGCTTGGCAGAAAAAAGG
Organism: Pholidichthys leucotaenia; assembly: GCA_020510985.1. NCBI lineage: Eukaryota > Metazoa > Chordata > Actinopteri > Cichliformes > Pholidichthyidae > Pholidichthys > Pholidichthys leucotaenia. Next base: position 267,709,812 of record CM035839.1, read on the forward strand.
ATTTATGCACCAGGAGAGAAAAGTCTTCGTGGAACACGATTACGCCCCGGAGGTCCTTAAAAAGCGCAGGGAATACAATGACGCCAAAAAGGTACTACGTGAGAAGAAACTGCGCTTTCAGACGCCATTTCCTGCGAAGTTAAGGGTCTTCTACGGCAAAGAAACATGTCTCTATAATTCGGCGGAAGAAGCAACAGCTGACATGGCGAGAAGAGGGCTCCCGGTAACGGTATTTAAACCCGCAGCAGACCCGAGTGAGAAGATCAAAACGCAAACATGGACAACACAGAGACCTTCAAAATCCACGGGCCAGCAGCGGGAAACCCAGCGCCAGAGCGTCGCGGATAAACTGTCCGTTTTCAGGTTGGAATAGCGACCATTTTTTTTTTTTTTTTTTTTGAGTCAATCTGCACATCCAACCCCCCTCATACAAGGTAACAAACATTAAAGGAGATGCGTATTCAGCATGTGGTAAAACATTTCATGGAACAGTCATAATATTTGAAACAAATAAGTCTTTTTAATTAAAAAAAAAACAACAAAAAACTTGTTAAAATAGAAATGTGACAATAATCCACATGTTCTCCTCACACTAACAAATACTGTTTTTGCGTGAATGTTTGCTGTGATGGGGGTGGGAGGGTGCACACAATTTCACAGGGTATAGGCATAAAGGGGAAAAAAAAAATCATTACAAGTTCGGATTGGGTTCTGAAACTCACGTTAAAAGCATGGGACAACTTACAGGGGTAAGAGAGGGCCCTCAACACGTAACAGAGTTTGAGGAATTTCCCTCAGAGCCTACACTCCATCAAGGCTCTTCCAGGGTCTTTAAAAAGACCCCAGCTCAGGAAGTTCTTTTGACAGTTTATTGTTTTAAAGTTTTATACACTATGTTCTTAATGTTTTTCTTGTTCTTAATGTTCTTTCAGTATCTGAGTAGCACAAAAGAGGGTCACCACACAGTTATACTAAACAAAACAACACAATGGAGAAACAGGGTGTAACCAAAATAATTTCATATAATGTAAAAGGAATCCTGAATCCAGTTAAAAGATCCAAGATTCTAGGCAAAATGAAAAAAGACAAAGCAGGAATAATATTTTTACAAGAAACCCACCTAACAGACGTGGAGCACACTAAACTCAGTAGACAAGGGTTTAAAATGATCTCTTCATCTTCATATAAGTCAGGGAGGAGGAGGGGAGTAGCGACATTGATATCAACCAAAATTACATTTGAAAAAAAATCAGAACACAAAGATAAAGAAGGGAGATACAGTTTGGTAACTGGGCGGCTAGAGGGAGAAGATATCACCCTGCTGAATGTGTATGCTCCCCCAGGGGCTAACTGGAAATTTTTATAAAAATGTATTTGACCTAATGATAACTAAAGCTCAAGGTTTAGTGATATGTGGTGGGGACTTCAATCTTAGACTGAATCCATACTGGGATGCTTCTGGTAATTCTCCACATCAAAATAACACCCAAAGCAGGAAGACTCGGATGCTACTAAAAGAAATGGGAATCTGTGATGTGTGGAGGGAACTCAACCCCAGTGTAAAAGACTATACATTTTACTCAACTCCACATTCATCTTACTCAAGGATTGACTATTTTTTTTATGTTTAATAGAGACATTGGAAGAGTAAAAACATGTAAAATAGGATTGATGGATCTCTCTGACCACAGTCCGATCTACATGGACTTAAATATCCAAAAATACACAAAATACATTTTCTTGGAGGTTAAATTCAAATGTCCTGAAAGGACCATTGAAAGATGAATTGGAATCAGATATTCTCAGATATTTGGAAGAAAACGATAATGGAGAAGTATCCCCTTTAATACTGTGGGATGCATGCAAAGCTGTAATTAGAGGAAAGATTATTGCAAAACTGGCAACCCAAAAGAAACTAAGACAAGAAAAACTATCCACATTAGAGTCAGAACTTAAGAACCTAGAAAAAGAACACAAAGGCAACATTCATTCTACTGACTCGCTCAAGATTAAGGAAAATAAAAACCAAATAAATGAGATCTACACAATAGAAATCCAGAAGAAACTTACATTTCTGAAACAAAAATACTATGAAGCAGGCAGTAAATCAGCAAAATTGCTAGCCTATAAATTGAGGAAACAACAAACAGAAAGAGCAATCTACAAAATGAGAGACCCAGTATCAAAGGAAATAAAATTCAGAATTCAGGATATTCTTAAAAGCTTTGAGAATTACTATAAGAACTTATACTCCCACAAAAAACATAAAAACGCATCCGAGGCATTCCTAAACACATTAAACCTTCCCCAACTTACGGAGTCACAAAATAAAACACTACTGTCAGAAATACAACCTAAAGAATTGGAAAAAGCAATTATGAAACTTAAAGCTAACAAATCCCCAGGAGCAGACGGCTATACAGCAGAGTGGTACAAAACCTTTAAACAGCAACTATCTCCTCTCCTCCTGAAAACATTTAATTATGTCCTCCACACAGGGGAAATCCCCCCCTCCTGGAGAGAAGGGGTCATTGCAGTTATACCTAAACCTGAAAAGGATAAACTAGAGTGCTCCAACTACAGACCAATCAGTGTATTAAATCAGGACTATAAGCTTTTTACCATTATCCTTGCCAAAAGGTTAGAAAATATACTGACAGACCTAATTCATTTAGACCAAACAGGTTTTATAAGACAAAGACAGACACAAGACAACATTAGATGCACTTTACACATAATTCATCATATAAAAAAATATAACTTAAATGCAGTCATATTGGGATTAGATGCTGAAAAAGCATTCGATTCGGTTGACTGGTCTTTTCTATATAGAATCTTATCCAGTTTCAATTTTCATAACAACTTCATTAGAACTATACAGGCATTATATAAAAAACCAACAGCTAAAATAAGGATTAACGGTAATTTATCATCATCTTTTGAACTGGAAAGAGGATGTCGTCAGGGCTGCCCCCTGTCTCCACTGCTCTTTGCAATCTTCATAGAACCTCTGAGCCAATGGATAAGACAAAATCAAAAAATTCAAGGTATTACACTTGGTCAGAAGGAACATAAAATAGCACTCTTTGCTGATGACATTTTAATATACCTAGGGCAGCCGGACACTTCTTTACCAGAACTAACCTCAGTTTTTTCAGAGTATGGAGATTTATCGGGGTACAAATTAAACATGCATAAAACCCAAATTTTAACATTCAACTATGACCCAAATCATTATTCACTAAGCAAACTCAAAACTAACTGGGAGTCGGAATCTATGAAATATCTGGGGGTCAATATCCCGAAACAACTCAACAAAATTATATCACTAAACTATGATCCACTGGTGACAAAAATAAAATCTGACCTAGCAAGATGGAATATGATACCATTCTTGGGTACTACACAAAGAATTGAAGCAGTCAAAATGAATATACTTCCACGTCTTCTATACCTTTTCCAAACAATACCGGTAGAACCTCCCAAAAAAACATGGCAGGAGCTGGACAGAAGGATCTCAAGAGTCATATGGCAGGGCAAGAGACCTAGAATCAGATATAGAACCCTACAGCTAAACAAAGACAAAGGTGGGCTCGCGCTGCCAAATATCAGGGACTGCTTTAAAGCCGCACAAAATAAAACTTTAGTAGAGATATGTAACCCAGTCTACACTGCACAATGGAAGGAGATCGAATGCCAAATAACAAGTGACATCCCACTACAGGCGATAATAGGGAACAATGCCTTACCTAAGCTTTTGAATAACACTAACCCGTGGATAGAGACCCCGCTAAAAATTTGGTTTAAGATAGTCAGAGAGACTCAAACTAAAGAGCCCTATCGACTTCTGCAATGGATTGCCTATGATCAAGACTTTACTCCTAATAAAACAGACACCAGATTTAAAAAGTGGAAGGAGAAAGGGCTGATAAAATATTATGATTTTTTTAAAGGGCAAATTTTAAAGGCGACGGACAGACGAAAATTCAAAATCGCTAAATCATATCTCAAATTGTTGTCTGAGACGAGCTAATTGGAACCCCACATGTTTTGGTGTCAACGTATGTCGCATAAGGTGACAATGCGCCCTTGAAGTACGCTGTTGTGGAGAGCTGTCTGACCCAGCCAAGACCAGCGGCTAAGATGGCCACTGACTGTGTGACGTCATCTCGGTTTGGCACACAGTCGGCGGACATTGCTTTGTTTTATTTGAAGTTTACGTTTTAAAATCGGCGATTACGGATATTTCTCGGAATACTTGTGGATTAGAAATAGATTATTTATTAACATTAGGATTTCAGGAATCGAATTAATTATGGTTTGTCGTTGTGTTGTGTACGGGTGCGACGTTATACCAGAGGAGCATGCTGTGAGTGTTTTTGAATGTCCCGTCCCTGTGAAAATCAGAACGGCATGGGTGAAATTCGTTCAGAAAACGCAAAAAAAAAAATGGACTTATGTCGGTAAAACACCAAAAATGTGCAGTAGAGATTTCGTTGACAGCGATTTCGAGAATAAGATGCAATTTGTGTCACGACTCGCCGCTCCTCAGCGGATTCAGCTGCGCGCACACCTGTCCCTCGTCAGCACATCCTCATAAATCCATTCACACACACCTGCTTGTTGAATAAAGCTGTTAAATCTATCCTGAGCCTGCGTGCGTGTTTCCTGGGCCAGACATTATGTCAATTTGAAATGAAATTTGCAAAAAGATTTCTGATAAAGAAAACGGCTATTCCAACTATATATGCCTCGATTTCCAAGTGTGACTCTGAGAACGGGGTCAGTGCTAGTGGCGATCAACTGTCAGAACACGAGAAGTAAACGGTAATTTTTTTTATTTTTAATATTCACTGCAAATGTTTACTAAACATCTTAAATGAAATCCAAGCCATGGTTTGCATTGCCTTACCAACTTATCAAATATTAGCATATTAGGGTGTTCATACTCATCAAATATGAAATATTCAGTGCTGTATAGGGAGGTGGTTGTGCCTGTTTGATCAATTTATATTTCTATGTATGTAATCCAATTTGAGACCTCTTGGATAAAATTATGATCTACTTTTTTTGCAGATTTTATCAACTGTCACTCAATGTTGATGTTTCTGACCAAGCAGAGGAAGCTGATGAACAGGACTTTTATGTAAATCCAAATTTATACCATAAAATGGTAGAAAAATTATTGAAATGTATATGACATGCGACTTTGATGAATGCTGAACTATGAGAATAATAACATTGACATGAACATTAAGAAACTCAATATATGATTTTACAAAACTTTATTTAAATAACATTGTTCACAAATCTAATCTTGGTAGGCAAAATCCCTTGTAGTGATGAGATGGGAATGTTTCTCTGATGAGGCTCACCGCACAGGCAGGCATCACCCTCACTTCTTCTCCAAAAAAATCCCCAACACTATGAATCTGTATCGCCTGAAAAATATGGGGTTGGCATTGATTATTCCGTTTGCATTGATTATTGAATGTATTGAATGATTTCTTCATAATTCATCTGGGAAATTAAATCAAATGAATAAATATTGTTTATAAACTCACTCGTGTGGACGATGCCGTCATCTGTCTCATCAGCTCCAGCTGCGCACAGACCAGCAGGTGCTAATCAGCGGCTGTTAAAAGTATTGACAAGATGATTAACAACATGTCATCAGGCAGCGAGTGACCAATGGGTAGTTTTAGTTTGAAAATTAAGTGTGTGACCATGCATGTCGCCAAAGAAAAATATTTCTAAGAATCTTTTACCAAGAAAAATGTTCCAGCCGATCGTAAAAGTGTTCTGTTCTCCGTCTGTGTTGCGTCTTCCTCCTCTCCCTCTGCCTCGAACAAATAAGGCTGACAGGCCACACACCACCCAAAACGTCTTCATTGTCAATTTCATCATTTATATTGAGGTCGTCAAACTCTAGAAAATAATCGCTGTCCGAATCACTTTGCTCTCGTTCTGCAATTTTTTTTCATACCGAATTGACGTGAAGGCTGCACGCACCTATCGGGAGATGGCGGTACTGCAGCCTCACTGAGTGACAGATGGGCTATGACCAAATAATTTCATTTATGGAGGATGGTGACACATATTAAATCAGGGGAATGGGAAGAATGGAATATTTTCATACAATCAGTTGATTAGTTCAATAAAAAAAAGGCACTGTCCGTCACCTTTAAGAAGTTTTGAAGATTTGAAAAAACAAGGTCTAATAAATCAAGACCTTTACAGGTTCTTCCAGCTTAGACACCACATAAACAATTTACTTAAAAAGGAGGATTTGGAAAGGGCCCAGTCAGGTGTTCTGAAGGTCTTCTTAATGGCATATAAAGGGATCCCAGGGATCAGATACATTTCTAAAATATACCAAGGTCTTCAAGACTTAAAAGGAGACAACACATCATATATAAAAGAGAGATGGGAAAAAGAGGGGAATTTCACTTTACAACTGGAAATATGGGAAAAGCTAAATAAACAGCAATGGAAAAGTACCTCATCCCTGCAGTGGAGAGAATTTGGATGGAAAAACTTGGTAAGATTTTTCAGAACACCTGCACAAAACAAATTTACCCATAAGGGATTGAACTGTTGGCGCTTGTGTGGTGAAAAGACTGCAAATCATTTTCATGTGTTTTGGTCATGCCCAGTTATCCACCAATATTGGACCAATGTACAGACAATATTGGGGAAAATATTTAAAATAACAGTTCCCTTTTCTTTTGTAACTTTGTATTTGGGCCTACTACCGGACTCACTGGAAAGACGAGGAGAAAAATACTTATTCAATGTTTTAATATTGGCAAGCAAAAAAGCTCTAACTAAAAAATGGATGTTGAAGGACTGTCCTACACCTGAAGATTGGATTAACGTGATCCAAGACATTTACTCGATGGAAAAGTTGACATTCGCACTGAGACAGGACAAGGATGGGTTCATGAACTTTTGGCAACCCTGGATCGCATATGTGTCTTCCATTAGATCTCGTCGTCGGCCTCCGTCGGTCTATGATGACCATGGAAGAGAATCCTAAACGTCTACTCTGCTGGAACAGCACCGCCTGTGGCTGAACAGGCCGATGTGCGAATGGCAGTCCCTGTCACACAGGTCACACTTGTGGGTGGTCTCCGTGCTGCTGGGTCTGTGGCGGTTCTTCCTGCGGGTCCTTTTTTCATCTGCTGCAGCAGTCAGTCTCTCTTCACCCGCCTTGAGCTGTCTGGTCAGGGTGCCTCTCCATTTGGAGCGGTCCGTTGCAAGGTCCTCCCAGCGCTCTGTGTTGATCTCCAGGGCCTTCATGTCTCTCTTGCAGACGTCTCTAAAACACAGCTGTGGGCGGCCAACGTCTCTCTTGCCAGTTGCCAGTTCTCCATAGAGGACGTCTTTGGGGATTCTGCCATCCTCCATACGGTGAACGTGGCCTAGCCAGCGGAGCCTGCGCTGTCTGAGTAGAGTGAACATGGAGGGAAGGCCGGCGCGGGACAGAACTTCTGTGTTGGGCACTTTGTCCTGCCAGGATATGTCCAGGATGTGGCGAATGCAGCGCAAGTAGAAGGAGTTCAGTCTCTTTTCCTGCCGGGCGTATGTTGTCCACGTCTCACTCCCATAGAGCAGTGTGCTGATGACGCAGGCGTTGTACACTGCCATCTTCGTCTTGACAGAGAGTTTGGGATTCTCCCACACTCGTGTGGTGAGGCGAGCGAGTGTGAAGGCTGATTTTCCAATCCTCTTGTTGATCTCTGTATCAAGGGAGAGGTTGTTGCTGATCGTGGACCCCAGGTACGTGAACTGATTCACGACCTCCAGCTCGTCGTCGTCAATGGTGATGGTTGGTGGTGCTTCCATGCCTTGCGCCAAGACGTTAGTCTTCTTCAGGCTGATGGTAAGCCCGAAGTCCTTGCATGCCTGGGAGAAGCGGTCCATCAGGGTCTGAAGCTCCTGCTGTGTGTGGGTTGCGACTGCAGCGTCGTCTGCAAACAGCATGTCTCTGATTAGAGCCTCGCGTACTTTGGTTCTGGCTTTCAGGCGGGCGAGGTTGAAAAGCCTGCCGTCAGATCTTGTGTGCAGGTAGATTCCCTGTTGCTGTGCTGAAGGCATGCCTCAGGAGCATAGCAAAGAAAATCCCAAAGAGGGTTGGCGCAAGTACACAGCCCTGTTTCACTCCGCTGCGTATGTTGAAAGGCTCTGAGACGTTGCCATCGTGCTGCACTATCCCCTGCATGTTGGTGTGAAACGATTCAATGAGGCTTTGCAACTTTGGTGGGCATCCTATCTTTGGCAGGATCTTGAAAAGGCCCTCTCTGCTGACCAGATCGAACGCTTTGGTGAGGTCGATGAAGGCAACGTACAGGGGCATGTTCTGTTCTCTGCATTTCTCCTGGAGTTGGCGGATGGAGAATATCATGTCTACCGTCGATCGCTCAGCGCGGAAGCCACACTGAGACTCGGGGTAGACACGTTCGGCAAGCTTCTGTAGACGAACGAGAACAACTCGTGCGTAGACTTTGCCAACAACGCTGAGGAGGGAGATGCCCCTGTAGTTGTTGCAGTCGCTTCTCTCCCCTTTGTTTTTGTAGAGGGTGATGATCTTGGCGTCCCTCATGTCCTGTGGTACGGCACCTTCCTGCCAACACTGGCAGAGGACGTCATGCAATGGCAGCAGTAGGGCGGTCTTGCAGTGCTTGATCAGGTCGGGGGGTATGCCGTCGTTGCTGGGTGCCTTGCCAGCGGCCAAGCTATCAATGGCCTTGCTGAGTTCATCGATGGTTGGCTCGGCGTCAAGTTCGTCCATGGATGGCAGGCAGTCGATGGCATCAAGGGCTGACGGTGTCACGGTGTTCTGTCTGGAGTAGAGGTCGGAGTAGTGTTCCACCCATCTCTCCATCTGCTTGTTCTTTTCTGTGATCATCTCCCCAGTGGAGGATTTGAGGGGGGCCGTCTTGCTCTGAGCCGGACCAAGTGCTTTCTTGATGCCATCGTACATACCACGGATGTTCCCTGTTATGGCAGCGGTTTATTTATTTATTTAGCGAATGCAAAGTCCTTAAGCCAAGCAGTTGCCTCCTGGTTTGCTGTATGGAGGGTGTGTAATCCTCCTTCCAGTCTTTGGAGCGGGCAAGCCTCTATGATGTGTTCCATAGTTTGCTCCTCTCCACATGCGCACAGTGGGCTAGGGCTACTGCCCCATCTGTGAAGGCTGGCCAAGCAGGGGCCATGTCCAGTCCTGAAGCGATTGAGTGTAGACCACTGTCTCCTTGGGAGGTTGGTGCCCGGGACCTGTTGGTTGGGGTTTATCACCAGCTGTTTGTTTGGGACCTCCTTGGTCTCCCATTCCTCTTGCCAAGCTGTCTGGATGGTAAAGTCAGCTGGGGGAGGGTTTTTCCAAATCGGCCGTCTGGATGAAAGTCGGGCAGTGGGTGGGGTGTAGATATCTGCGTGGATTGGTAAGTGAGGAAAATCTTTAACTTTTTGGAGCATCCTTTGAGTTAATGCTGCTCGCCGGATGTGTGGAGGGGCTATGTTTGACAGTACAGAGAGCCAGGGGAGTGGTGTTGAGCGGATTGTTCCAGTTATAGTTCTCATGGTTGAGTTGAGCTGGGTGTCTACATGGTGTGTGTAAGATGACCTGGACCAGATAGGGGCACAATATTCTGCTACAGATTATGAAAGGGCCAGTGCTGAGGTGCGCAGGGTGGAGACTGCCGCCCCCCATTTTGCACCAGCGAGCTTGCAGAGCAGGTTGTTTCGTACTTTCACCTTAGCAGCCGTCCCCTTTAGATGTTCCTTGAAGGATAAGGTCCTATCAAGGGTCACTCCAAGATAAGTTGGATTTGGGGCATGCTTAAGCTTGAGTCCGCTCAGGTGGATGTTTAGTTCTCTGGCAGCTTTTGCATTGTGGATGACGGACAATTTGAACTTATGCCAATGGCAGCGGTTTGAATGTCTTGGCTGAGCTGAGTCCAGTACTCGTTGGCACAGCGCCGAGCAGTCTGCTGAGCTTTGCTTCTCGCAGCCCTGAGAATCTGGAGATTCTTCTCGTTTGGGTACTTCTTGTACTCAGCAAGTGCTGAGTGCTTGGCTTCAATGACGGGGGTCATCTCGGTCAACTTGGCATCAAACCAGTCCTGTGACTTCGAGGTCTTCCTCCCAAAGGTAGCCAAGGCTGTGCGGTGGATGGTGTTTCGCAGCTCTTCCCACTTCTGCTTTGCAGATTCTCCTTCTTGTGGTACACCAAGTTCCTTCTCAAAGGTGGAGGCAAACTGCTCAACAAGTTCTGGTTGAGCCATCTTGCTGGTATCAATCCGTGCCTTTCCAGGCTGTCTAGCACGATGGAATTTCTTCAGCTGCAGCTTGACCTTGCAACACACCAATGAATGGTCTGTGTCGCAATCTGCACTCTGGAACGAACGGGTGATTAGCACGTTCTTCAGTGAGGTGCGCCTGGTCAGGATCAAGTCCAGCTGGTGCCAGTGCTTTGAGCGTGGATGTTGCCAGGAAACCTTGTGTTGGGGCTTAGTCTTGAAAAACGAGTTTGTGATGCACAGATCGTGATATGTGCAGAACTCGAGCAGCCGCTGTCCGTTGTCATTCATTCTGCCCACGCCAAAAGGTCCAAGACAGGAGGGCCAGGAGTCGTGGTCAGCACCCACTCTGGCATTGAAGTCTCCAAGGAGAATGAGTTGTTCAGAGTTGGGGATGATCCTGACAGTTGTTGCGAGATTCTCGTAGAACTCGTCTTTTGCCTCTGGTGTGGCTGTCAGTGTTGGGGCATACACACTGACGAGGGTGACTGGGCCTTGAGTGGTGTTCAGGCGGAGGGTGAGGAGTCGTGCAGAGCCAGTGCTGCTCGGTTCCACCATCTTCAGCAAGGTGTTCTTCACTGCAAAGCCTACTCCGTGTTCCCTGTGTTCGTCACTGCCCTTTCCCTGCCAGTAGAATGTGTAGTCCTTCTCTCTCAGTGTGCCTGCATCAGCCAACCGTGTTTCCTGGAGAGTGGCGATATCCACTCCCAGTCTCTTCAGCTCATTATTGATGATGGCAGTCTTCCTGGTGTCGTTGATGTCCTTGAGGTTAGTAGCGAGTCCTGTCATCATAGTGCGGATGTTCCAAGTTCCCAGTTTTAGAGTTGGTCTCTTTTGTTTTATTGTCTTGCCTGGTGCGAAAGTTCTCAGCCTGCTGTTCGGACTTCTCCTCATCCCCATGCACCCAATGAGGAAAGCAAGCTGTGGCGGGACATCACCTTATTGGCTGGGGGCTGCCCAGCTTGAGGCGGGCGGTAGCTGTCCAGTGAGATCCGATGATCCCTCCCACCGTCGGGAATAACCCCTGGCGCCGAGCTCTACGCCAATTGAGCGGTGGCTTATAACCGGTAACTGTCATTCCCCGTGTTTTGTCTACGCCAAAGGCGAAGCTGGAGTGTCCTCTCCAGTGATCCGGTGTTCTACCTTCCAGCGTTGGGCGTTGGTAGGATTCAAGCCTGGGCAGGAAGATATGGAGGATAAGATGTTGCCCATGCAGCATGTCCCCCCTCTCCACGTCACTGATGAATCCAAAGGAACAGCAGGGCTGCTACAGTTTGGCACCAGCGCCGTTGCAGGAGCTACCAGAACGATGTTGAGCACAACATAGAACTGCCTGAGGGGCTCCGACTCCGGATTTTTCCTCAGGGTTGACTCCCGAAGCCTTTCCCGTGACCGGGTATGCCGCAAGGCAGCGGAGGTTTGAAATCAGGGTTTACCTTCCCCTAGATGGGCTACCTTCCCAGGTTGTCAAGCCACCATCTACCCGAAGCATCTGGTTTTAAGGCGCCAGAGATCCGCCCTCGCCCCTTCTCCTATTAGTAAAAGCAGTTCCGCCGGGCTTAGAGACTAAACCACACGGGCAGGCTAGGAGTTGGACTTAGTTGTCAGAGGCTTTTCGAGACGCACGCCATAAGGAGCATTTTATGAGCACTGGGAGCTTAACCCCAGTGCCGCTCCTGGCTATGACAACCTTGGAACCATTAGATCTAATCTTTGACAAATACCATTTCAATAATGGTCCCGCTCTTTGTTCCAACGCTACTCAGATGCTCTTTTACCTTTATTTACTTATTTTTTCTTTTTGTTTGTTTTTTGCTGTTTTTTTTGTTTGTTTGTTTTATTTTATTCTCTTTAATTTCACTTTTTCTTTCACTTTAAAAGAAAAAAAGGGGTGTTGTAATAATTATTCTTCCAGTGTGGTCAGATATCAGAAAATAAGGGAACATGTGATGAAAATGTAAACAATGCATTGCTGTAACGACCTGTATACCCTTTACAAAAACTTAAATTTAAAAAAAAAAAAAAAACCCTCATGAAACAGGCCTGGACAAAAATGATGGTACCCCTAGAAAAGATTGAAAATAATGTGACCATAGGGACATGTTCAACCAAGATGTGTCCTCTAATTAACATCACAGGTGTCTACAAACTTGTAATCAGTCAGTCGGCCTGTTTAAAGGGTGACAAGTAGTCACTGTGCTGTTTGGTGACATGGTGTGTACCACACTAAACATGGACCTGTCACGGCTGGCCCTCACGAGCCAGCATAAGACGCCACAGTTCAGTAAGTTGCAATTCAGTTCTTTTATTTATATTGCACAGGGCTTGGGTGTACAACACAACTTGCCACGCAGGCTTCGTTACACAACACAATATGAATTCACACTAGAGGTTAGCGGCTAGGACGAGGGGCACTCGTGCGCCGCAAAGGCAAGGAATATTAAACGTGGAAGAGGGAGAGAGTTATGGCAGAGACGAGGAGCTCTCGTCCGCCGCAATTAGGAAGGAATGTCAGCGAGGGAGAAGTACAATTCCAAATAACAGACAACTTACATGCAGCGGGATACGTCGGGGAACCCAGGGAGCATGTGGTAAGGAGACAGGGGAAAGTCATAAGACTTTTGACGAGACAGCCGCAGAGTCCAATTCACTCGCACTGACATTTAAAGCCAGCTGCTCATGATTGGCAATGCGGCGCAGCTGCTCAGGCTCTGACAGCGGAGAGCCCCCGAGCGTCTGGCTAATCAGAGCCCGGGAAACCCGTGTGACGACACCTGCTGTCAAAAACCTGACAGGGATGAGGAATAACCCGAGCGCGGACAAAAGCACTCGGGATATGACAGGACCAGAGGAAGCAAAGGAGAGAGTTGTCTCAGGAGATTAGAAAGAAAATTATAGACAAGCATGTTAAAGGTAAAGGCTATAAGACCATCTCCAAGCAGCCTGATGTTCCTGTGACTACAGTTGCACATATTCAGAAATTTAAGATCCACAGGACTGTAGCCAACCTCCCTGGACGTGGCCACAGGAGGAAACTTGATGAAAAATGGAAGAGACGGATAATACGAATGGAAACAAAAGAGCCCAGAACAACCTCTAAACACATTCATGGTGAACTCCAAGGTCAAGGTACATCAGTGTCAGATCGCACCATCTGTCATTGTTCGGTCCAAAGTGGACTTCATGGGAGATGACCAAGGAGGACACCACTGTTGAAAACAAATCATAAAAAAGCCAGACTGGAATTTGCCAAGCTGCATGTTGACAAGCCACAAAGCTTCTGGGAGAATGTCTAATGGACAGACGAGACAAAACTGGAACTTTTTGGCAAGGCACATCAGCTCTATGTTCACAGATGCAAAAATGAAGCATACCAAGAAAAGAACACTGTCCCTACTGTGAAACATGGAGGAGGTTCTGTTATGTTCTGGGGCTGCTTTGCAGCATCTGGCACAGGGTGTCTTGAATCTGTGCAGGGTACAATGAAATCTCAAGACTATCAAGGTATTCTAGAGAGAAATGTGCTGCCCAGTGTCAGACAGCTTGGTCTCAGTTGCAGGTCATGGGTCTTGCAACAGGATAATGACCCAAAACACGCAGCTAAAAACACCAAAGAATGGCTAAGAGTGAAACATTGGACTATTCTAAAGTGGCCTTCTATGTGCCCTGATCTAAATCCTATTGAACATCTGTGGAAGGAGCTGAAACGTGCCGTCTGGAGAAGGCACCCTTCAAACCTGAGACAACCGGAGCAGTTTGCTCATGAGGAGTGGGCCAAAATACCTGCTGAGAGGTGCAGAAGTCTCATTGACAGTTACAGAAATCGTTTAGATTGCAGTGATTGCCTCAAAAGGTTGTGCAACAAAATATTAAGTTAAGGGTACCATCATTTTTGTCCAGGCCTGTTTCATGAGTTTGTTTTTTTAAAATAATTCTGTTGAACCACAATTCAAAAGCATTGTCTGATTTTCATTGGTTAATTTTCATAGAATTTTTATTTATTACCACTTTTGTCAGATTCAAGTTATTTCTGTGACCATTGTGGGTTTTTCTTTCATTAACAGAGGGGTACCAACAATTTTGTCCACATCTGTATGGCAAAGTCAGTCACAAGTCAAGACATGTAAAACCTTTATTTATACAGGGGAGGTCTGAAAAAGAGAGGTGACCTCTCAACAAAGACCCCCAGTACAGCCACAGACTGACCTGTGGCCACTGAGCAGCTCCACTGGAGCAGTGTGAGTTACAGTAAGAAGGTCACGGGATCGATTCCACCCCTGACCATTATGGGTTCGATCCCACTCCATGACCGTCAGTGACCTTTATGTGTGGAGTTTGCATGTTCTCCCTGTGTCTGCATGGGTTTACCCCAGGTACTCCAGTTTCCTCCCACAGGCCAAAAAAACATGCAAGTTAGATTAATTGGAGACTCTAAAGTGGCCCTAGGTGAGAATGTGTGTGTGAATGGTGAAGGGATTGGCACCGCACCAAGGCTGCCTCATCCATCCAGGTGGATGCCCTGAATTTCCCTCTGGGATTAATAAAGTATACAAAATAAAATTAAATAAATAAAACATAATTACAGGAGTTTTCATCATCCTGGTTATCATTTATTACATACGTGCATATACCACTTTAGGCAAATCGTACAGTTTGAAAATGAAGTGCGACTACTGATGGAAAATAACATGTTAACATTCATTAATCCTCCAGAACCGTGACCTGCTCAGCCACACATATTTTCCAAGATCCATCAGGTATGTCGGCGGCCTCCGTCGGTCTATGATGACCATGGAAGAGAATCCTATACGTCTACTCTGCTGGAACAGCACCGCCTGTGGCTGAACAGGCCAATGCGCGAATGGCAGTCCCTGTCACACAGGTTGCACTTGTGGGTGGTCTCCGTGCTGCTGGGTCTGTGGCGGTTCTTCCTGCGGGTCCTTTTTTCGTCTGCTGCAGCAGTCAGTCTCTCTTCACCCGCCTTGAGCTGTCTGGTCAGGGTGTCTCTCCATTTGGAGCGGTCAGTTGCAAGGTCCTCCCAGCGCTCTGTGTTGATCTCCAGGGCCTTCATGTCTCTCTTGCAGACGTCTCTAAAGCACAGCTGTGGGCGGCCAACGTCTCTCCTGCCAGTTGCCAGTTCTCCGTAGAGGACGTCTTTGGGGATTCTGCCATCCTCCATACGGTGAACGTGGCCTAGCCAGCGGAGCCTGCGCTGCCTGAGCAGAGTGAACATGGAGGGAAGGCCAGCACGGGACAGAACTTCTGTGTTGGGCACTTTGTCCTGCCAGGATATGTCCAGGATGTGGCGAATGCAGCGCAAGTGGAAGGAGTTCAGTCTCTTTTCCTGCCGGGCGTATGTTGTCCACGTCTCACTCCCATAGAGCAGTGTGCTGATGACGCAGGCGTTGTACACTGCCATCTTCGTCTTGACAGAGAGTTTGGGATTCTCCCACACTCGTGTGGTGAGGCGAGCGAGTGTGAAGGCTGATTTTCCAATCCTCTTGTTGATCTCTGTATCAAGGGAGAGGTTGTTGCTGATCGTGGACCCCAGGTACGTGAACTGATTCACGACCTCCAGCTCGTAGTTGTCGATGGTGATGGCTGGTGGTGCTTCCGTGCCTTGCGCCAAGACGTTAGTCTTCTTCAGGCTGATGGTAAGCTCGAAGTCCTTGCATGCCTGGGAGAAGCGGTCCATCAGGGTCTGAAGCTCCTGCTGTGTGTGGGTTGCGACTGCAGCATCGTCTGCGAACAGCATGTCTCTGATTAGAGCCTCGCGTACTTTGGTTCTGGCTTTCAGGCGGGCGAGGTTGAAAAGCCTGCCGTCAGATCTTGTGTGCAGGTAGATTCCCTCTGTTGCTGTGCTGAAGGCATGCCTCAGGAGCATAGCAAAGAAAATCCCAAAGAGGGTTGGCGCAAGTACACAGCCCTGTTTCACTCCGCTGCGTATGTTAAATGGCTCTGAGACATCGCCATCATGCTGCACTATCCCCTGCATGTTGGTGTGAAACGATTCGATGAGGCTTTGCAACTTTGGTGGGCATCCTATCTTTGGCAGGATCTTGAAAAGGCCCTCTCTGCTGACCAGATCGAACGCTTTGGTGAGGTCGATGAAGGCGACGTACAGGGGCATGTTCTGTTCTCTGCATTTCTCCTGGAGTTGGCGGATGGAGAATATCATGTCTACCGTTGATCGCTCAGCACAGAAGCCACACTGAGACTCAGGGTAGACACGTTCGGCAAGCTTCTGTAGACGAACGAGAACAACTCGTGCGTAGACTTTGCCAACAACGCTGAGGAGGGAGATGCCCCTGTAGTTGTTGCAGTCGCTTCTCTCCCCTTTGTTTTTGTAGAGGGTGATGATCTTGGCGTCCCTCATGTCCTGTGGTACGGCACCTTCCTTCCAACACTGGCAGAGGACGTCATGCAATGGCAGCAGTAGGGCGGTCTTGCAGTGATTGATCAGGTCAGGGGGTATGCCGTCGTTGCTGGGTGCCTTGCCAGCGGCCAAGCTATCAATGGCCTTGCTGAGTTCGTTGATGGTTGGCTCGGCGTCAAGTTTGTCCATGGATGGCAGGCAGTCGATGGCATCAAGGGCTGACGGTGTCATGGTGTTCTGTCTGGAGTAGAGGTCGGAGTAGTGTTCCACCCATCTCTCCATCTGCTTGTTCTTTTCTGTGATCATCTCCCCAGTGGAGGATTTGAGGGGGGCCGTCTTGCTCTGAGCCGGACCAAGTGCTTTCTTGATGCCATCGTACATACCACGGATGTTCCCTGTTATGGCAGTGGTTTGAATGTCTTGGCTGAGCTGAGTCCAGTACTCGTTGGCACAGCGCCGAGCAGTCTGCTGAACTTTGCTTCTCGCAGCCCTGAGAATCTGGAGATTCTTCTCGTTTGGGTACTTCTTGTACTCAGCAAGTGCTGAGCACTTGGCTTCAATGACGGGGGTCATCTCGGTCAACTTGGCATCAAACCAGTCCTGTGACTTCGAGGTCTTTCTCCCAAAGGTAGCCAAGGCTGTGCGGTGAATGGTGTTTCGCAGCTCTTCCCACTTCTGCTTTGCAGATTCTCCTTCTTGTGGTACACCAAGTTCCTTCTCAAAGGTGGAGGCAAACTGCTCAACAAGTTCTGGTTGAGCCATCTTGCTGGTATCAATCCGTGCCTTTCCAGGCTGTCTAGCACGATGGAATTTCTTCAGCTGCAGCTTGACCTTGCAACACACCAATGAATGGTCTGTGTCGCAATCTGCACTCTGGAACGAACGGGTGATTAGCACGTTCTTCAGTGAGGTGCGCCTGGTCAGGATCAAGTCCAGCTGGTGCCAGTGCTTTGAGCGTGGATGTTGCCAGGAAACCTTGTGTTGGGGCTTGGTCTTGAAGAACGAGTTTGTGATGCACAGATCGTGATATGTGCAGAACTCGAGCAGCCGCTGTCCGTTGTCGTTCATTCTGCTCACGCCAAAAGGTCCAAGACAGGAGGGCCAGGAGTCGTGGTCAGCACCCAGTCTGGCATTGAAGTCTCCAAGGAGAATGAGTTGTTCAGAGTTGGGGATGGTCCTGACAGTTGTTGCAAGATTCTCGTAGAACTCGTCTTTTGCCTCTGGTGTGGCTGTCAGTGTTGGGGCATACACACTGACGAGGGTGACTGGGCCTTGAGTGGTGTTCAGGCGGAGGGTGAGGAGTCGTGCAGAGCCAGTGCTGCCCGGTTCCACCATCTTTAGCAAGGTGTTCTTCACTGCGAAGCCCACTCCGTGTTCCCTGTGTTCGTCACTGCCCTTTCCCTGCCAGTAGAATGTGTAGTCCTTCTCTCTCAGTGTGCCCGCGTCAGCCAACCGTGTTTCCTGGAGAGTGGCGATATCCACTCCCAGTCTCTTCAGCTCATTATTGATGATGGCAGTCTTCCTGGTGTCGTTGATGTCCTTGAGGTTAGCAGCGAGTCCTGTCATCATAGTGCGGACGTTCCAAGTTCCCAGTTTTAGAGTTGGTCTCTTTTGTTTTATTGTCTTGCCTGGTGCGAAGGTTCTCAGCCTGCTGTTCGGACTTCTCCTCATCCCCATGCACCCAATGAGGAAAGCAAGCTGTGGCGGGACAACACCTTATTGGCTGGGGGCTGCCCAGCTTGAGGCGGGCGGTAGCTGTCCAGTGAGATCCGATGATCCCTCCCACCGTCGGGAACAACCCCTGGCGCCGCAGTCTATGCCAATTGAGCGGTGGCTTATAACCGTAACTGTCATTCCCCGTGTTTTGTCTACGCCAAAGGCGAAGCTGGAGTGTCCTCTCCAGTGATCCGGTGTTCTACCTTCCAGCGTTGGGCGTTGGTAGGATTCAAGCCTGGGCAGGAAGATATGGAGGACAAGATGTTGCCCATGCAGCATGTCCCCCCGCTCCACGTCACTGATGAATCCAAAGGAACAGCAGGGCTGCTACAGTTTGGCACCAGCGCCGTTGCAGGAGCTGCCAGAACGATGTTGAGCACAACATAGAACTGCCTTAGGGGCTCCGACTCCGGATTTTTCCTCAGGGTTGACTCCCGAAGCCTTTCCCGTGACTGGGTATGCCGCAAGGCAGCGGAGGTTTGAAATCAGGGTTTACCTTCCCCTAGATGGGCTACCTTCCCAGGTTGACGAGCCACCATCTACCTGAAGCATCTGGTTTTAAGGTGCCAGAGATCCGCCCTCGCCCCTTCTCCTATTAGTAAAAGCAGTTCCGCCGGGCTTAGAGACTAAACCACACGGGCAGGCTAGGAGTTGGACTTAGTTGTCAGAGGTTTTTCGAGATGCACGCCGTAAGGAGCATTTTATGAGCACTGGGAGCTTAACCCCAGTGCCGCTCCTGGCTATACAGTGGCATAAAATGTTTTACCGTTTGCCGCTGGTCCTGTTTTAGTGCGGTCCCTTTCTCACCTGCAGGACCACACTGGAGTTCACCAGTTGATTCAAATCGAGACCACCTCTTTCAGGAGGTCTCGGCACGTTAGTGTGGTTCGTTTTGTCTGGTGAGAACATGGTAATCACACTCAGATGCACACCAAACAAACAGAGAAAACAAACTCAAGTTCGATTGAAATGAACTAAAGCCTGTAGGTGTGAAAGCACCCAAAGCTAAAACATCTTCTAAGAATGATGTATATGGTCAAATGTTAGTAGATGAACAAGAATTGAAGTGGGAGTGAATAGAATTGATGGAAAATGTGGCTCAAAACCAGCTGGATCAACAGTGAAGCTATATACACATGTATAGAGTCCTTCCCCTACACATCAAAGAGAATTGGGACACCCCCACATATACACCATGTTTACATACGTACACACTAATAAACCGGTTATGATTGTGATTATTTAGGTGACCATGTAAACAGTAATCCGATAAAGGCCATGTAACTGGGGTCATTGACTCAAGTGGTTTACCCTCCAATAATCCATTTATTCATTGAAACATGACCTATGGGACTTTGGCATAGACATTACCACCTGGGAAACCATAGCCATGGATCGATCTAACTGGCATAGTCATCTAATCGCAGGCAGAAACAACTCAACGGAGAGCTACCTTTGTATGTGTGAAGAAAGGAGAGATCGACGTCATCACAATTGTCACACCCGACGGGGAGGGCCATAGAGAGTAAACACAAGAAAACTGATTATTGGCATCATCGGTTTATTCCCAGTAATTGGTTTATTGTGTCTATGTAACTAGGGTCATGCATGTGAATGAGTAAAACAGAGGGATAGAGTGAAGGGGTGAATTTGGACAGGACCTTTGTCTTCATCACTGTATGTCTAAAAGTGACACAGCTCTCAATTGCTTTAGCTTGTTAAAGTGTGTATTATTATATCTTAGAAGGTCCGAGCCATAAGCTGTTACACTGTGTTATCACTTGCATGTGTTGTGTTTTTGCAAAGTACTACCCCTTATTCCCCGATGTGGAGTTATGGTTGCAGGGAGCCGCTGGGATCTGAAACACCAAAACATATTTTACCTGTGGGATTTTCACCTGTGAGGGGACAAATGTGAAGGAGAACATAGAGCAATGTGCTGCAATAAATCGAAAACCAAAAACCCTACAGTGCTTGACTCTTTGGTTCTCTGTCCAGAATGGTTCTTTGAGTTTGGTTTTGTGATCCCCAACTCCACCAACACATGGCAGTCTCTGATAGAAGCAGCTCCAGAGTCCCAGATGATGCCGGCCAACATTTTAACGTGAGTTCCTACTCATATCATCAGCAGTGCTCCTGACAAGATGAGACTGTGCAGTGGATATAAAAAGTGTACACACCCTTGTTAAAATGCCAAGTTTTTGTGATGCAAAAATGAAACCATGCTAAATAATTTACAAACTTTTCCAATCTTAATGTGATATACAGGGGTGTGAAAAAGTATTTCCCCCCGCTCTGATTTCTCAATTTATTTATTTTTTTGTATGTTTGTCACACTTAAATGTTTCAGATCATCAAACAAATTTAAATATTAGTCAAAGATAGCACAAACACAAAATGCAGTTTTTTAATGAAGGTGTTTCTTATTAAGGGGTAAAAAATCCAAACCTACATGGCCCTGTGTGGAAAAAGTGATTGTCCCCTAAACCTAATAACTGGTTGGGCCACCCTTAGCAGCAACAGCTGCAATCAAGTGTTTGCGATAACTGGCAATGAGTTTTTTACAGCGGTGTGGGGGAATTTTGGCCCACTCATCTTTGCAGAATTGTTGTAATTCAGCCACATTGGAGGGTTTTCCAGCATGAACCGCTTTTTTAAGGTCATGCCACAGCATCTCAGTCAGATTCAGGCCAGGACTTTGACTAGGCCACTCCAAAGTCTTCATTTTGTTTTTCTTAAGCCATTCAGAGGTGAACTTGCTGGTGTGTTTTGGATCATTGTCCTGCTGCAGAACCCAAGTGTGCTACAGCTTGAGGTCATGAACAGATGGCCGGACATTCTCCTTCAGGATTTTTTGGTAGACAGCAGAATTCATGGTTCCATTTACCACAGCAAGTCTTCCAGGTCCTGAAGCAGCAAAACAGCCCCAGACCATCACACTACCACCACCATATTTTACTGATGGTATGATGTTCCTTTTTTGAAATGCTGTTACTCTAACGCCGGATGTAATGGGGGACACACATTCCAAAAAGTTCAACTTTTGTCTCCATAAGTCTGCAGAGTATTTTCTCAAAAGTCTTGGGGATCATCAAGATGTCTTCTGGCCAAACTGAGATGAGCCTTTGTTCTTTTTGCTCAGCAGTGGTTTTCGTGTTGGAACTCTGCCATGCAGGCCATTTTTGCCCAGTGAGTCATGAACAATGACCCTAACTGAGGCAAGTGAGGCCTGCAGTTCTTTGGATGTTGTTGTGGGGTCTTTTGTGGCCTCTTGAATGAGTCGTCTCTGCGCTCTTGGGGTAATTTTGATCTTTCACCACTGTTCCATGTTTTTGCCATTTGTGGATAATGGCTCTCATTGTGGTTCACTGGAGTACCAAAGCTTTAGAAATGGCTTTATAACCTTTTCCAGACTGATAGATCTCAATTACTTTATTTCTCATTTGTTCCTAGATTTCTTTGGATCACAGCATGATGTCTAGCTTTTGAGGATCTTTTGGTCTACTTCACTTTGTCAGGCAGGTCCTATTTAAGTAATTTCTTGATTGAGAACAGGTGTGGCAGTAATCAGGCCTGGGTGTGGCTAGAGAAATTGAACTCAGCTTTCCAAAGATGTGATAAACCAGAGTTAATTTATGTTTTGAAAGGAGGGAATCACTTTTTCACACAGGACCATGAAGGCTTGGATTTTTTTCCCTTAATAAACACCTTCATTTAAAAACTGCATTTTGTGTTTACTTGTGTTATCTTTGTCTAATATTTAAATTTGTTTGATGATCTGAAACATTTAAGTGTGACAAACATACAAAAAATGAGAAATCAGGAAGGGGGCAATCACTTTTTCACACCACTGTATAGTCTCTACAATTCAGTTGGAAAAGAAACAAAATTGTTAGGAGGAAACGCCTTCTTCTACTCTCAACTGCTCCCTTCAGGGGTCTCCACAGTGGATCATCTGTTTCCATCTCACTCTAGCCCTTCATCTTCCTCTGTAACACCAACCCTCTCCATGTCCTCGTTCACTACATCCATGAATCTTCTCTGTGGTCTTCCTCTTTTCCTCCTGCCTGGCAGCTCCATCTTCAACATCCTTTGTCCAGTATCTCCACTATCCCTCCTCTGCACATGTCCAGACCATCTCAGCCTTGCCTCTCTTCCTTTGTCTCCAAGCCGCTCAACCTGAACTGGCCCTCTGATGTACTCATTTCTAATCCTGTCCCTCCTACTCACTCCCAATGAAGACCTTAGCATCTTCAACTCTGCCACCTCCACCTCCTGTCTTTTTGTCAGCACCACCGTCTCCAAACCATACACCATAGCAGGTCTCACTACCGTCCTGTAAGTCTTCCCTTTCACTCTTGCTGCTCCCCTTCTGTCACAAATCATCCCTGACACTTGTCTCCACCCACTCCACCGTGCCTGCACTCTCTTGTTCACCTCTCTTGTGCATTTTCCATTGCTTTAGATTGTTGACCCCAGGTATTTAAACTCATCTACTTTCACTACCTTTACTCCTTGCATCTTTGTTACACCTGCCTCCCTCTCATTCACACTCATGTATTCTGTCTTACTTCTACTGACTTTAATTCCTCTTCTCTCCAGAGCATACCTCCACCTCTCCAGGTTCTTTTCCACCTGCTCTCTACTCTCATTACAGATCACACAATGTCATCTGCAAACATTATGGTCCACGGAGAATTCTGCCTGACTTTGTCTGTCAGCTTGCCCGTCACCATGGCAAACAAGAAGGGGCTCAGAGCTAATCTCTGATGTAATCCCACCCCCACCTATTACTCCAACAGCACACCTCACCATTGTCTCGCTGTCCTCGTACATGTCCTGGTCTACAAAGACACAGTGCAACGCCTTCTGACCTTCTCTATAATTCTCTATCAACACTCTTAGAGCAAACATTGCATCTGTAGTACGCTTTCTCAGCATGAAACCGTACTGCTGCTCACTGATTGTCACCTCTCCTTTTAACCTGGCTTCAACAACCCTCTCCCATATCTTCATAGTGTGGCTGATCAACTTTGTTCTTGAAAATTGGTGCCAAAACACTTCTCCACTCCTCAGGCATCCTCTCACTCTCCAAGATTGTGTTAAACAATCTGGTTAAAAAGTCCACTGCCATCTCTCCTAAACATCTCCATACCTCCACAGGTATGTCATCTGGACCAACCGCCTTTCCATTCTTCATTCTCTTCAAAGCTGCCCTCACTTCTGCCTTGCTAATCCTCTGAACTTCCTTGTTCACCATCTTTCCTTCATCCATCCTCCTCTCTCTCTCATTTTCTTCATTCATCAGCTCCTCAACTTACTTCTTCCACCTTCTCAACACACTCTTCACTTGATAGTACATTACCATTTCTGTCCTTAATCAACCTAACCAGTTGGACATCATTTCCAGCTCAGTCTCTCCATCTAGCTCATCGATACAACTCCTTTTCTTCTTCCTTAGTGTCCAGCCTCTCATACAACTCACTATATGCCTTTTCCTTTACCTTTGCCACCTCTCTCTTTGCCATGCACCTAGATTCCAAATACTACTACTTTCTTCATATTCCTATCCCACTTTTTCTTTGCTGACCTCTTCCTTTGAATACATTCCTGTACTTCCTCATTCCACCACCAAGTCTCCTTGTCTTCCTTCGTCTGTCCACTGGGTACACCACATACCTTTCTACCCGTTTCCCTCAATACTTTTGCTGTACCTGTTAGGAAGAAATGTACTAAAATAAAAAAAAAAAATACTACAGCATAAGCTGGTTGCATAATTCTGCACACTGTTAAACCAACATTTTGCTGACACAGCTTTCTTTTTACATACAGCATTCAGTCTTTTTTTGGCATCCATCAGCTTGCCACATCTTAATTCGGCAATACTTGCCCTTTCTTCCTTGGAGAAGTGCTCTAAATCTGTCAGATTGCAAGGACATCTCTTGTTCACGGTCCTCTTCAAGTCACCCCACAGATTTTCAGTTGGATTTTGGTGTGGACTCTGACTGGTTCATTCTAGGGATGAGCCGATACCATTTTTTCAAGTTCGATACAATACTGGGACTTGGAGTATCAGCCAATACTGATCCAAACCCGATACAGTCTCTTATTTAAAACAACAAATGTACGGAACATACTTTGTTAATGACTAGTTGCATTTTGCACACACATAAAAACACAAATCTAAAAGTCAAAGAATATATTACAAATTTGACTCAGTTCAGCAACACTGCTGCTTTTTTTTATTTTAAACTTTGCAACATTGGCAGCATTTCACTGGTCAGCCCCATGTAAACATGCATTCTGAAGTTTTAAGTGCAAGTTTATGCAAAACTTTGAAGCCGAGTATTTAAGTAAATATTCAGATGAAATTCAAGGTGCCACTTTATGCACGAGGTAAAAAATGTTATAGATCTGACAATAAAGGAACTAACCCTTTAAGATGTTTTTATCATTTGTTATTATTATCATAAGTATTCTCCTAGTATTCGGTTTATTTAGTAGTGTTTGATATTATGCTCTTATTTTGAAGTCATCCTTGTTCCATTTCTTGTAGCCCTGTTGTTCTAGCCTGCTTCCAGTTCACTGCTATAATTTGCTATTTATATTTCTGTCACCTACCTCTCATCAGTTGTAACTCTCTGTTGAAGGTAAGCCCATGTTGTTTTTCTTTTCCACGCTTCAGTCTGTTTTTTAACTTTCAGTTTCATTCTTTTATTTAGGTTTCACTTTTGGCGTCCAGCCTTCGAGCTGGAAAAACACGTTCTTCTGCTTGGTTTTTGACAGAATTCAGCATACTCCTTTACCGTGATACCTTTGCAAGTGTTTTATGAAGTTGCTGGTGTTAAAATTGTAAACGCTTGCACCACACAGCAACATCCCAAGGCGAGTCCCACAGACAGGTTCCAGTGACACTCGCTGTCTGTGTGCACAGCTGAGAACATGAAAGCTCCTTCATTTTATTTTAATATTATTAATGTATCGGATCAGTAAATTACTTTTATTCCTTACCGATACCGATCCAGCCATTTTGCCTGGATCAAACCTAATACTAATACGGTAGATTGGATTGGCTCATCCCTAGTTCATTCCCAAAATTTTTTGGCTGATTTGGATGCATTCTTGAGATTATTGTGATGCTGAAACATTAAATTCCTCATCTTCTGCTTTTCTGCTGACAACTGAAAGTTTTGACCCAAAATTGACTGGTATTGGAACAGTTCATAATTGCTTCCATCTCGACTAAAGCACCTGTTCCAGCTGAAGAGAAGCAGCCCCAAAGCATGATGCTGCCACCACCATGCTTCACCATGGGTATGCTGTTCTTTTGGTGGTGAGCAGTGTTGTTTTTGCACCAAACATACTATAAAATATTTTCCAACTTACTAGGGGACATGGATTTTTTTTTTCTACACTTCTCCTGGCTCTGTGAACCATGGGTTTGCTGTAGAAGGCATCTAAGTAAATATCAGAAAATCTTACCAGAACAGCTGAACTTTATCTGGGGTTAATCATTGATGGCTGGTGTGTACCCAAAAAGACTGAATGTTGTAATGAACTCAAAAGGTGCTTGCATAGTATTAGTTTAAGGGTATGCACACTTGTGCAACCTATTTATTGTATGTTTTATTGTTATTTTCCCCATAAAAGATTTGTTTATTCTTGATTTGGATTGTATCAATTACAAGTGACATGACAGATAGGAAAAGTTTGGAAATGATTTTTCTCATTTTTTTTTTACATCACATAAACCTGGCAGTAAAACAGGGGTGTATCAGTTTTTATATGCACTGTAAACTGTTGGTAAAGCTGGCTGTTTTATACACCTTTAATGAGATGATTTGGTGAAGACACTGATCACAGCCAAGAGAAATTATGGCTCTTGGCCATAGGAGTGAAGCTTTAATTTTTGCAGTCAGAATTCTTAATCTGTTAGTTTACAGAATATATTTTATTTATGGTCAGATTTAGCTTGTAACTGACCTGTGTTGTGTGTTTTTATTTCAGTGGGAATGTGATTATAGAGACCAAGTTCTTCGACAACGACCTCCATGTCAGTACTTCCAGGGTACGACTCTTCTACGTCTGATCCCTGACTCTACCTTTCAGAATAAATGCTGACATCCTGCCAAGGTCTATAAGTCACCACGGTTAGCTCCCAGTTTACAGCAGAATTGCTGGTTTGGGATCAGCATATTGGGTGGAAACCAGCTGCAGGGCCACAGTCGGCAATGTGAGCTTTGTGTTCACTCTCTTTCTGTTGTCAACATCAGAACTTCTAGACCTTGGAAAACGGAATAGGAGGATACTGAGCGTCATGGTTTGCTCTGTTCCAGAATCGTCTGTCTGCATTTGTCCCACCAGACTGTTCCACTGTAAATATGTGACCGTTGATCTCAAGTCAGCCAGGGAACCCCTCTCTGTAAATTTCTGCTTTTAAAAAAAAAAAAAAATCCTCCCTCTCCCACATCCACACCAAGGTTGCATTTACTCAGGAACAGAACAAAGACCTGTAACCTTGTGTGATCTTTTCCCTGTCTGAAACACCTGCTCCCTCCACGTGTCACCCCTTTAATCATGCACCATCAGTGTTGAGGAAGCATACTCAACTCCTCATTGAGAGCTCTCATTGTCTTCTTTGGTGCTGAAATAAAAGTGGATTTGGCAAATCTATCATCAATAATATAAATATATTACAATAAACACATTAGATGTAATGAACAGGAAATACAACAATGAGATGGTTTCTTCTTGCTGTGTCCCATTCCAGGGTTGTTCACTGCTAAATGAGCTTGTTATATTCCACAGGCTTGTCAGTTTTTAGCAGCTGAATTGGCTCAACCTTCACACCTGTTCTAGTTGAGGGGCCGATAACCTCTACAAGATAAAGAGCCATCTGAGCAGTTTTTGACCAGACAAATCAGTATGGAGCTACAACACATCTGGGACTTAAAATGAACGTGGAACAGGCAACTCCTATCTGTATACCCGCCTGTCGGCATCAGTAATAGATGAGTATTTTCCTGAAGTGATAGAGATAACGTTGTTGCATCCTGGTCAGTAGGTGTCAAACTCACTGTAATGTAGCCACACTAGCCTAAATTATTGTTCTGGTTACCAGACTGAGACAAACCATCCACAAATTACAGGTACAGTGGTGTGAAAAAGTGTTTGCCCCCTTCCTGATTTCTCATTTATTGTATGTTTGTCACACTTAAATGTTTCAGATCATCAAACAAATTTAAATATTAGTCAAAGATAACACAAGTAAACACAAAATGCAGTTTTGAAATGGTGTTTATTATGAAGGGTAAAAAAATCCAAACCTACATGGCCCTGTGTGGAAAAAGTGATTGCCCCCTAAACCTAATAACTAGTTGGGCCACCCTTAGCAGCAACAGCTGCAATCAAGCGTTTGCGATAACTGGCAGTTAGTCTTTTACAGCGCTGTGGAGGAATTTTGGCCCACTCATCTTTGCAGAATTGTTGTAATTCAGCCACATTGGAGGAGGGTTTTCAAGCATGAACCACCTTTTTAAGGTCATGCCACAGCATCTCAATCAGATTCAGGCCATGACTTTGACTAGGCCACTCCAAAGTCTTCATTTTGTTTTTCTTAAGCCATTCAGAGGTGGACTTGCTGGTGTGTTTTGGATCATTGTCCAGAACCCAAGTGCGCTTCAGCTTGAGATCACAGACAGATGGCCGGACATTCCCCTTCAGGACTTTTTGGTAGACAGCAGAATTCATGGTTCCATTTACCACAGCAAGTCTTCAAGGTCCTGAAGCAGCAAAATGGCCCCAGACCATCACACTACCACCACCATATTTTACTGATGGTATGATGTTCCTTTTTTGAAATGCTGTTACTCTAACGCCGGATGTAATGGGGGACACACATTCCAAAAAGTTCAACTTTTGTCTCCATAAGTCTGCAGAGTATTTTCCCAAAAGTCTTGGGGATCATCAAGATGTCTTCTGGCAAAACTGAGACGAGCCTTTGTTCTTTTTGCTCAGCAGTGGTTTTCGTCTTGCAACTCTGCCGTGCAGGCCATTTTTGCCCAGTTTCTTTCTTATGGTGGAGTCATGAACACTGACCTTAACTGAGGCAAGTGAGGCCTGCAGTTCTTTGGATGTTGTTGTGGGATCTTTTGTGACCTCTTGGATGAGTCATTGCTGCGCTCTTGGGGTAGTTTTGGTTGGCCGGCCACTCCTGGGAAGGTTCACTACTGTTCAGTGTTTTCGACATTTGTGGATAATGGCTCTCAGTGTGGTTCGCTGGAGTCCCAAAGCTTTGGAAATGGCTTTATAACCTTTTCCAGACTGATAGATCGCATTTACTTTGTTTCTCATTTGTTCCTGAATTTCTTTGGATCACAGCATGATGTCTAGCTTTTGAGGATCTTTTGGTCTGTTTCACTTTGTTAGGCAGGTCCTATTTTAGTGATTTCTTGATTGAGAACAGGTGTGGAAGTAATCGGGCCTAGGTGTTGCTAGAGAAATTGAACTCAGCTTTCCAAAGATGTGATAAACCACAGTTAATTTGTTTTAATGGGGGGGGGAATCACTTTTTCACACTTAAAAACTGCATTTTGTGTTTACTTTTGTTGTCTTTCTGGATGGACTGGCAATCTGTCCAGGGTGTACCCTGCCTTTCGCCCAAAGATCCTGGGATAGGCTCCAGCCCCCCTGCGACCCGAAAAGGATTAAGCGGAAGAAGATGAATGTGTTGTCTTTGTCTAATATTTAAATTTATTTGATGATCTGAAACATTTAAGTTTGACAAACATAAAAAAAATGAGAAATCAAGAAGGGGGCAAACACTTTTTTCACACCACTGTATCTGGCAGCCCCTGAGCTTCCAGACAAATGAAGACATGTGACATGAACCTTCGTTATTCCATAGACGTCATACAATATATTCACCAGACCGGACATGGCTAGCCAAAGAACAATTATTTGTATATCCTGTTATCAAAATGCTGCAGGAGCTGTCAACACAACAGTGGAGAGCCTCAGTCACGCCCCCTCTACTTCCACATGCTGTATGGGACCTTAAATCAGAAAAATTCTCCTTTGAAGTGAATGGCAAGAGAGAAAATATCTTTTGATCCCGATCAAGTTTTGCCACAAGCTACACATATAATGTTTGCCAATTTAAAAGATAATTTTCCACGTAATTAAAGTTGTCAGTTGTTGTATAATAACAGAGTAATATTTAGTTTTTGTGACACTGCTTAGTGGACTACATCTCCTTGTCTCGGACTGTACACACCACCAAACAGGATTACTGCAGTTTTCTTCTCAAAGCTCACTGTTGTGTCCATAATGCTGGGAATGACAAGTGAGACTAGACTCGGTTAACAGGGTTTATTCAGGTTAAACAACTATATACAAAAGGCTTACGGCACTCGCCTTCATGCCAGGTGGCTCCACAATGAAAGAGGCAGCGTCTCCTCCGCTCACACCCTTTATACTACTGGTGGCGTCACTACCGGAAACCAGCAGCCAGCCACCCCGGTCCACCCACGTTCAACCCGGATGCCATCTTTCCTAGTACCAGCCAGTTTCTATACATAACATCCCCCCCTTCAAAAAAAAAACAAAAAACCACCAGGCACACAAATAACCCACCCAAATTTGTCGCCTGACTCACGCACTAATCAGGAAAACATATGTACAGAAACAAATAAAATGCCTATCCACTCACACAACTAAGGCTGGGGGGCTGGGTAGACTACCAGCGCCCCCTACACGGCTGAGCGGGTTACTCTGCCGCTAAAAGAAAACGGTGGAAACAAAATAATAAAAAGCCATGTCTCTTAACTATAAAATAATCCCCCATAATAATAATAAACACACATACAAAACCAAAATACATATACTACCCCCCCCCCCCAACTCCCACCCCACACTGGGCACACAAAAGAAAACAAAGTTGGGACATTCATTTAAACCAGGCAGGCCCAAATTTACCATTGTAATGAACACTCACAGAGCCGCCCCTATCCTGACTGTAAAATTTAACACTCACATACCAATCAAATAAAATGCTTCCAAACACAGTGTAAAATAGGCACCACACAGGCTACCAAAATTATCATGCAAACACACTGCCCAGGTTCGCAACCAAACATCACATCATGCCTGCCACACTCACTCTTTCACTTGTCTCTTTTTTTTTTCCAATCAATTTACCGGGGCACCAAATAGTAAACAACACACACACAGGACTGAAGAAAACACGACAACCATGCAAAATCAAAACCCTCAGTCCCCAGATGGAGCCCTCTCAAGGTGTTGCCATTCTTCACCTCAGGGCTTCTGCTGCGTCGTCTCCTCTCCACCACTGGCAGCCGCAGATCCCTCGGGTGTCTCCAGACCTGAACGGACCTGCGCCCATCTGCCTCCATCCGGCCGGGCTCCACCTGGAACCGCCTCTTGTTGTCCCGCTGCTTGTGTGGACTGTGATCCTGACGTACTCGAGCATCAACTTGGTCTTCGAGGGAGCCCTCTTCCTTTTATCCAGATCACCAATCCTGCGACAGGCCTCAGTCACCGATCGCTCTGGCTTGTGGGCTCGTCCTGGTCTCCTCTTGGCAGGCCATCGCTGGGAGCGCTTTACAATCACCATGCTCCGCGGTCTATCCCCGTTTTCTCCCGGCGTTGGCGCCTCATCCTCACGAGCCTCATCGGGGGTCCCGCCGTGCCGTCCAGCACCCTCGTCCAGGGCAGCCTGTGTGACTGCATCAGGTCCAGCCCGAGACGGCTCCGCGTGGCGCAGTGTGTGCTCTCCCTTTGTCATTTTGTCCACCCAGTCTGAATCCCACACCTCAGCACCCTCCATGACTGGAACAGGTCGGCCCCACAGTCCACATCCGGATCATTCTTCACCCAAAACGTTCGCGATGGAGAACCCAAGACTGTAAAATAGGTTACAACCCATAACGTTAACATCGGATGCTGAAACGTTAATGCGAACACTGGGCGCCACACTGTTCTTATACCAGGCCTTCATTTCCACATAGCCCAAAATAGCCAACCTGTTCCGTCCATAACCATAATACTCCTCATACTGCCTTATCTGTTGGTGGGGAAACAGTCTCTCCACAGTTTCCAGATTCAGGATGGAAATCACCGCTCCATTGTCCACCAAGAGCGGGATCTCAACGCCATGTAGCGTGACGGTGCAGCTGATCTACCCTGTTGTCTCTGGGGAGACGGTATGCACCACCGTTGGGGTCTTCTGCGCAGCACCTGATTCACCCCTATGGCTCCTGCGTACGAGGTTTTCACACACCCTGGCAAAATGGTTCAAAACACCGCACTTTTTTTTTTTTGATTTTGTATACTTTATTGATCCCCAGAGGGGAAATTGAGGGCATCCACCTGGATGGATGAAGCAGCCACGGTACGGCGCTATCCCTTTACCATTCACACCTAGGGCCACTTTAGAGTCTCCAATTAACCTAACCTGCATGTTTTTGGCCTGTGGGAGGAAACCGGAGAACTCCCGGAGTAAACCCACGCAGACACGGGGAGAACATGCAAACTCCACACAGATCACTGTTGGTCAGGGGCTGGGATCAAACCAGGGATCCCATGGCCAAGGGTGAGTTGCTGTGCTGCCGCAGTGCTAACCACTGCACTACCGCACCGCCCACCGCACTTGCCACAACACAACGCTTTCCTTTCGCCGGGCACACCCTGGACTTATAGCAGTGCTCAGTGGACCCACATCCATAACATTTCGGCGTACCAGGGGCAGACCTTATCCTGACCATGGAGGCAAAATTATCCTCTCCGCACTCGCCATCACAAGGGTCCAGGATCAGTGCCTTAGCGCAAGACTCATTCTTTTCCAGAGAAGCCCCTTCAGTAAGGCCCCTCGCGATGGTCTGCCACCTCGAACTGTTGGGCAAGCTCAACAGCCTCAGCTAACGTCATTTCCCCTGGGAGTGTCAACAACCTGGACCAGGCCGCCAGGCAGCAGATGTGCTCTGCCAGCTGGTCCCAAATCACCTCGTCCTCCAGAGCCCCAAATCAGCATTCCCTCGCCAGCTCACGGAGCTCTGCCACGAATCTTCTCACTGGCTTTCCCGACCACTGGCGGTACTGTCGAAACTGAATACTGAATGTGCTTCACGGTGACGTTTTCCGGTGCCCTAAAGTACCGCGCCATTAGCTGCACCACCTCGTCAAAACTGTCAGCACCTCCAAGGTTCTCCAGAATTCTCTGCCCTTCCATTCCCAGATTATGCACCAACACAGTTCACGCTCGGAGCTTCTCCACCTTGCCCAGGTTTAAGACAATGAGATAGTTGGCGAAAGCAGCAAACCAATGAGGCCACGGCACGAGCCGCTTGCCTGGGGCCTCGAGAAACGTCCGAAAGCTAGCAACGGAACGCTCCATTACCGCTTTTACCTCGTTGCCAAATGTTGTCTCCATAATGCTGGGAATGACGAGTGAGACTAGACTCAGTTAAAAGGGTTTATTCATGATAAACAACTATATACAAAAGGCTTACGGCACTCGCCTGCATGCCAGGTGGCTCCACGACGAAAGAGGCAGAGCCTCCTCTGCCCACACCCTTTATACCCGGGTGACATCACTACCGGAAACTGGCAGTCAGCCACCCCGGTCCACCCACGTCTAAACCGTCCGCCATCTTACTAGTACCAGCCAGTTTCTATATATAACACTCACCTTCTGTTTTCTGACCAATGAAAGAAGGATCCAAAGAGGAGCAAACAATACAAATGTGCTGTATTGTGAGGGCTGCGGCTGATCCATGGGACTGTTAGTTACTTACCCCTGGGTGCTCTTTGAAAACGATGATGCAACTTCCGTGAGTCTGTGTTTGTAGTCTTTCAATTTACGTATTTTCACAACTTCATACCGTAACAGTTGTGAAACTGAAAATGTAAATTTTTTTTTACATTTTTTCCATGTAAAAAATTTCCATTTTTTTACATGGAAATTATCTTTTAAATTGGCAAATATCATATGTGTAACTCGTGGCAAAATTTGATCAGGATCAAAAGATAATTTCAGTCTTGCCATTCACTTCAGTGGAGATTTTTTCCAATTTCAGGTCCCATATGTAGAAGTAGAGGGGGCGTGACTTAAGCTCTCCATTACCTACCCACGTTGCTGTGAAAACGTTTGCCTGTCTGGTCTAGTGACTGTATATGTCTATGACTGATGTTACTTATCACCTAACTGCTCAGATATGGATATTCTGATGATTTTGGACCTGTAAAGATTTTTACAATAATTATTTCATAACTACAATAATTTTTTAAG
The DNA here is from genome assembly GCA_020510985.1 of Pholidichthys leucotaenia. NCBI lineage: Eukaryota > Metazoa > Chordata > Actinopteri > Cichliformes > Pholidichthyidae > Pholidichthys > Pholidichthys leucotaenia. The sequence continues at coordinate 267,743,515 of CM035839.1, forward strand.
AAAATACAGACTTTGATTCTGCACATTTCTAAAACATTTTGTGGATATATTTTTTCTAATTTGTAATTAAAATGTCATCAATATACTTAATTTTTCAAATATCCAACTTTCTTTTTAATTTGCTGCTTTTTTCATATACATTTATTTTTAATGTAAATTTAAGACTTTTAAATTTACAACCCATTTCTTGTGAATCTTTTTAAAATTATGAGGTTTTTTTTCAGAAATTCATAAAATTGTTCTCATATTTTGTGGTGTTTTTGTAAGTTTCTCTTCATTTTTTCCCTGTAAAAGCCGTGGTGGTAGTGGTGGGGGGACTTGGCTATGGAGCATCAGATTGCAGACCCCAGTTCTAGTCTATCCCAGGATCCTTTGCTTTGATCACATTTAGTCTGTGTTTAAGAGTTGTCCTGCTCTGAGTGTGTGTTGAGGACAGAATGCTCGTTAGCAGTGGCATCTGTGAAGCCTGGACCCGGTATGGACTAATGCGTGTTTGGAAGCGGTCTCTGAAGTGGATCCAGACTGGACTGACCAAACCTGTACTGTTGTGTGTAGATTTACAGTGTAGTCTGCTAGAGGACTGAGCGTCTGTTTTAATTCCAGTCAGCACGAGACCATCATTGACCTGAATGCCTTTCAGAAAAGGAGGGAAAGTTTGACCAGGACACAGAGTGGGTTTTTAGATAAAATAATTTGCTTGTTCAGCAATGTACTTACAAATATTTATTCAGAGTTGCTCTAAATTCTCCAGTCTCACGCAGACATCATGCGTTCCCAGCAGTTCACCTGTTGAAGGTTAATCCAGCGAGACTCAGATTAACAGCTGATAAGGCCTTTTACTGCTCTGTACACTCTAGCTAGAGTTTGAAATTTGATCTCCTAACCACTTCACTGTGTTTGTCATGATTTTTTTTTTCTTAGCTGCTAATTCAGCTTTGTAAACCGACTTGTTTAAATATGACAGGCATTTGTGGATTAAAGTTGTAATAACATGATGTGTGCACTTTTATTGTGTTCTTTTAGGCGCTGATTTAGTGACACAAATGCATGATCATATACACTATTATGTACCATGGATATAAAAGTTGTGCACACTCCTGTTAAAATGTCAAGATCGTCACACCTAATGAAGACCCTGGAGAGACTGCTCCTTGCCCATCTCTGCCCCCTGGTGGGACCAGCGATGGATCCACTTCAGTTTGCCTACCAGCATGGCATCGGGGTGGAAGATGCAGTGATCTTCCTCCTACATCATTCCCTGTCAAACCTGGAGAAGCCTGGGAGCACTGTGAGGATCATGTTCTTTGATTTCTCCAGTGCTTTCAACACCATCCAACCACTGATCCTAAGGGACAACCTGCTGTGTGCAGGGGTGGACCAGCACCTGTCATCGTGGATCCTGGACTACCTTACAAACTGACCACAGTTTGTGAGAACCCAGGACTGCATGTCTGACACATCATCTGCAGTACGGGGGGCCCCCCAGGGAACAGTTCTGGCTGCCTTCCTGTTCACCCTCTACACTGCTGACTTTTCACACAACGCACCACACTGCCATCTACAGAAGCTCTCTGATGACTCTGCGATCTTTGGCCTCATCTCTGATGGGATGATGCGGAGTACAGAGGACTTATTCAGGACTTCGTGGACTGGTGCCTGCGGAACTGCCTCCAGATCAATGCAAGGAAAACCATGGAACTGGTGGTGGACTGCCGCAGGCGAGGACAACTCCCCACAGCACCGATAAACATGCAGGGAACAGACATTGAGATGGTGACATCTTACAAGTACCTGGGTGTTCACCTGAACAGTAAACTGGACTGGTCACACAACACCAATGTGCTCTACAAGAAGGGGCAGTGCAAGCTGTTCTTCCTGAGGAGACTCAGGTCTTCTGGGGTGCAAGGGGCACTCCTGAAGACCTACGATTCAGTGGTGGCATCAGCCTTCACATTTGGAGTGGTCTGCTGGGGCAGTGGCATCACGCCAGCCAACAGGAAGAGACTGAACATCCATCCATCTTCTTCCGCTTAATCCTTTTTGGGTCGCGGGGGTGCTGGAGCCTATCCCAGCATCTTTGGGCGAGAGGCAGGGTCCACCCTGGACATATCGCCAGTCCATCACAGGGCCAACACAGAGACAGACAACCATTCACTCACATTCATACCTAAGGACAATTTAGAATCCCCAGTTCTGACTGAACATACTGTTCAAAAAAAGCTAGCTCTGTCCTGGAGTGACACCTCGACCCAGTGGAGGAGATAGGAGACAGGATGATGGTGGCTAAGCTGTCATCTCTGCTGGAGTCTGAGTCCCACCCCATGCAGGACATGATGAACGCACTGAGGAGCTCATTTATCGGTAGGCTGTACTAAGTACAATGGGAGGCAGAGCCTTCAGTTATCAAGCTCCTCTCCTGTGGAATCAGCTGCCAATCTGGATTCGGGAGTCAGACTCGATCTCTGTTTTTAAGAATAGGGCTAAAACCTACCTTTTTGATATAGCCTACAATTAGGGAGGGATCATGTGTTTTCTGAACCCTCCCTTAGTTATGCTGCTAATAGGTTTAGTCAGCCGGGGGACCTCCAGTAATGCACTGGGCCTCACTCCTTTCCTCACTCTCTATGAAATATTTTTTTTTTTGCTGGTCATTAACATTTGTTTGTTCTCTCCCATAGATTGAGTCCCCATCGTGCTGTTTGCTCTCTACATGTCTGTTCTTTTCTTCTTCTCTATCCCCTCACCCCCCAGCCAGTCGCAGCAGATGACTGCCCCTCCCTGAGCCTGGTTCTGCTGGAGGTTTCTTCCTGTTAAAAGGGAGTTTTTCCTCTCCACCGTCGCCAAGTGCTTGCTCACAGGGGATCGCCTGATTGCTGGGGTCTTTCTGCAACTGTGGGGGTCCTCCCTACAGTTGATAGTGCTATGAGATGACTGTTGTTGTGAAATGGCGCTATATAAATAAAGTTGAATTGAATTGAATTGAATTGAATTAGGCTGTGCCATCCTAGGTGCACGATGGAGAGGTTCCACAGGTCCTTCCTACCTACGACTGTCAGACTTTATAACTTAACCAGGGCTGCTCATTTAATTAAATGTACTAAACTTAACTTTGCACAATAGAGATCGTCCCCTCCAATACACAACTAGGACAATATCACTCATTACTGACGGTGGCAACAACACTGTTGATTCAAATGTGAACTATACTGTCTGGGTACATATTCATATTCTGCAGAGTAACTTAAACTGTAATGTACCTATAATGTAACCTGTACCAAAAACTTCCCACCCCAAAGACCTGAACAGCTACAGACCGGTGGCCTTGACGTCCCACTTGATGAAGACCCTGGAGAGACTGCTTCTTGCTCACCTCCGCCCCCTGGTGGAACCAGCGATGGATCCACTCCAGTTCGCCTACCAGCATGGCATTGGGGTGGAGGATGCGGTGATCTTCCTCCTTCACCGTTCTCTGTCCCACCTGGAGAAGCCCGGGAATATGGTGAGGATCATGTTCTTTGACTTCTCCAGTGCTTTCAACACCATCCAACCGATGATCCTGAAGGACAAGCTGCTGCGCGCAGGGGTGGACCAGCACCTGTCATCATGGATCCTGGACTACCTCACGAACCGGCCTCAGTTTGTGAGAACCCGGGACTGTGTGTCCGACACGATCATCAGTAGCACGGGGGCCCCCCAGGGAACGGTGCTGGCTCCCTTCCTGTTCACTCTTTATACTGCGGACTTCTCACACAACACAACACACTGCCATCTACAGAAGTTCTCTGATGACTCTGCGATCGTTGGCCTCATCTCCAATGGAGATGAAGCTGAGTACAGAGGGCTTATCCAGGACTTCGTGGACTGGTGCCATCGGAACTGCCTCCAGATCAACGCGAGGAAAACTAAGGAGCTGGTGGTGGACTGCCGCAGGCATGGGCAGCCCCTCACAGTACCAGTAAATATACAGGGAACAGACATCGAGATGGTGACATCCTATAAGTACCTGGGTGTTCATCTGAACAATAAACTAGACTGGTCACACAATACTGATGCACTCTACAAGAAGGGACAGCGCAGGCTGTTCCTGCTGAGGAGACTCAGGTCTTTTGGTGTACAAGGGGTGCTGCTGAAGTCATTCTATGACACGGTGGTGGCATCAGCCATCACTTTTGGAGTGGTCTGCTGGGGCAGTGGCATTACTGCAGCCGATAGGAAGAGACTGAACAAACTGATTAAGAAAGCTAGCTCTGTCCTGGGGCAGCGCCTTGATCCGATGGAGGAGATAGGAGAGAGAAGGACGGTGGCTAAACTGTCATCTCTGCTGGAGTCCGAGTTCCACCCTATGCAGGACATACTGAATGCACTGAGGAGCTCATTTAGCAGCAGACTACATCATCCCAGGTGCACAACCGAGAGGTTTCGTAGGTCCTTCCTACCAACGGCTGTCAGACTGTACAACCTAAGCAGGGCTGCTCGCAGAGATAGCAAAAAGACGTAACAAACTAATAGTTTTTTGAATGCAAAAGATGCAATAGACTTACACAATGGTCCCCTCCGGCATACAACTAGGAACATACCGGTCGCTATGGAGGGTGAGAATATGTATGGACACATAATCATACCATGTAGGATAACTAAGTAGATGGTTATGCTGTTTCATTCCATCTAGCAACAATGCTCTGCACTGTGTGTGTTTATATATTTACATATTTATTCCATCTAGCTACAATGCTCAGCACTGGGTGTGTTTATATTTATATATCTACATATTATTCCATCTAGCTACATTGCTCCGCACTGTGTGTGTTTATATACTTGCATATTTATTCCACCTAGCTGCAATGCTCCGTACTGTGGGTGTTTATATATTTACATATTTATTCCATCTAGCTACAATGCTCTGCACTGTGTTCATATATTCATATATTTATTCCATCCAGCTACAATGCTCTGCACTGTGTGTCTGTGTGTGTGTGTATATATATACGTATATTTTATAGTAATATGTACATATGTATATTAGCTGCTCTTGCTTGCTTGTTTTTTTCTTGCCTTCTGATTGTTGCTCTGAGTGTTGCTATCCCTGTGCTGTTGCAATCCTGGAATTTCCCCGTTGTGGGACTAATAAAGGCTTATCTTATCTTATCTTAATGCTGTTTATACCATCTAGCTGCAATGCTACAGCACTGTGTATATAACTATACAGTGGGGTAAAAAAAGTATTTAGTCAGCCACCAATTGTGCAAGTTCTCCCACTTAAAAGATGAGAGAGGTCTCCAATTTTCATCATAGGTATACCTCAACTATGAGAGACAAAACAAGAAAAAAAATCCAGAAAATCACATTGAAGGATTTTTAATGAATTAATTGGTAAATTCCTCAGTAAAATAAGTATTTGGTCAATAACAAAAGTTCATCTCAATACTTTGTTATATACCCTTTGTTGGCAATGACAGAGGTCAAACGTTTTCTGTAAGTTTTCACAAGGTTTTCACACACTGTTGCTGGTATTTTGGCCCATTCCTCCATGCAGATCTCCTCTAGAGCAGTGATGTTTTGGGGCTGTCGCTGGACAACACAGACTTTCAACTCCCTCCAAAGATTTTCTATGGGGTTGAGATCTGGAGACTGGCTAGGCCATTCCAGGACCTTGAAATGCTTCTTACGAAGCCACTCCTTCATTACCCGGGCGGTGTGTTTGGGATCATTGTCATGCTGAAAGACCCAGCCACGTTTCATCTTCAATGCCCTTGCTGGTGGAAAATCTCACGATACATGGCCCCATTCATTCTTTCCTTTACACGGATCAGTCGTCCTGGTCCCTTTGCAGAAAAACAGCCCCAAAGTATGATGTTTCCACTCCCATGCTTCACAGTAGGTATGGTGTTCTTTCTCCTCCAAACACGACAAGTTGAGTTTTTTACCAAAAAGTTCTATTTTGGTTTCCTCTGACCATATGACATTCTCCCAATCCTCTTCTGGATCATCCAAATGCTCTCTAGCAAACTTCAGACGGGCCTGGACATGTACTGGCTTAAGCAGGGGGACAAGTCTGGCACTGCAGGATTGGAGTCCCTGGCGGTGTGGTGTGTTTCTGATGTAGCCTTTGTTACTTTGGTTCCAGCTCTCTGCAGGTCATTCACTAGGCCCCCCCATGTGGTTCTGGGATTTTTGCTCACCGTTCTCGTGATCATTTTGACCCCACGGGGTGAGATCTTGCATGGAGCCCCAGATGGAGGGAGATTATCAGTGGTCTTGTATGTCTTCCATTTTCTAATAATTGCGCCCACAGTTGATTTCTTCACACCAAGCTGCTTACTTATTGCAGATTCAGTCTTCCCAGCCTGGTGCAGGTCTACAATTTTGTTTTTGGTGTCCTTTGACAGCTCTTTGGTCTTGGCCATAGTGGAGTTTGGAGTCTGACTGAGGTTGTGGACAGGTGTCTTTTATACTGATAACGAGTTCAAACAGGTGCCATTAATACAGGTAACGAGTGGAGGACAGAGGAGCCTCTTAAAGAAGAAGTTACAGGTCTGTGAGAGCCAGAAATCTTGCTTGTTTGTAGGTGACCAAATACTTATTTTACTGAGGAATTTACCAATCAATTCATTAAAAATCCTTCAATGGGATTTTCTGGATTTTTTTTTCTCATTTTGTCTCTCATAGTTGAGGTATACCTATGATGAAAATTGGAGACCTCTCTCATCTTTTAAGTGGGAGAACTTGCACAATTGGTGGCTGACTAAATACTTTTTTGCCCCACTGTATATGTATATTCATCTACTGCTTTGGCTAACCAGTTATCTTTACTATTGCTCTGAGTGCTGCTATCCCTTTGCTGCTGTAATCCTGGAATTTCCCCAATGTGGGACTAATAAAGGCTTATCTTATTTGTGATGAAAAGTGTGACAATTAGGGCTGCAGCTATCGATTAATCAGATAAGCTTTTTTTGTGGGGACTGATGCCACTCTTCAGGGAAGAAGGTTCAGCACAGATTGGTCAGTGTAAGTTTGCTTAATACATAAACGGCACGATTTAGATCAAAAGGTCTTCAATCAAAACAAAAAGAAATAGCTCTGATTAATTGATAGCTGCAGCCCTGGTGTCAATGATAAATCATTTTTGCTCATCCCAGCAAAGCCAAAGGAACTAATGCCATGATGTGGGTCTGTTGTCTCTCCATCCACATTTCATGGGAATTGCTACTCCGAGGCAATTTCCCCAGTGGTCATTAAACTCACCCACAATGATCCTCAGATTTGCCTGCATCCAGTTGGAGCTCAAGGTCAAAGGTCATCATCAGAGGTAAGGAGATGTGGGTGTAACCCACCACACCTTATAGTCGTGTTGCAGGTAGATCTATATCTAGGTTCTGTCAGGAGGTTGGGCATATAATGAAATAGCACAGCAACTTAAAATGTTACCCCTGTCTCCCTCTAATGACTCACACCAATCATGTAAACTTATTTACCAAATTTCAATTCAATTCAACATTATTTATATAGTGTGGAGAGTGCAAGTAACGGAGGCAGACTCATGCAGCAGACGACTTTATTCACTCTCACATCAGTCATCCACAGAAAAAGATTCTCTTCAATACACCAGGGTCTCTCCTTTTATATCAACCGCCCATCTCACATCTGCATGACATCTCACATCTCCATACCTATTGTCCTTCTCTGTTTACCCTCTGCATCCAGTCTGAGATGATTAACCCAGCGTCTACACCGCCCCCCCAAGAATCTCAGACCAAGTTTCAGTCCTCACGTCCTTTTGGCTTCAGTCTCCACCCGTATCTTCTGTAACAGGGGTTTTCCACCTCCGCGGTGCTGCAGTGCCAGTGGGGGGCTCCTGGGGGTGTGTCTGTCTGTGGGTGGGCAATGGTGAGGGGGGGGGAACCTTCGACTTGCCCGTGTGGCTGCTCTGAGGAATCATTTACCTGGGAAGTTCTAACTAACTAACTAACCTGCACTTATATAGCGCTTTTCTAGTCACAAAGACCACTCAAAGCGCTTTCATTAATACTAACCCTCTATTCTAAGGGCCTACAGGAAACAGATATCTAGGGACAATTTAGAACAGCCAATTAACCTAACATACATGTCTTTACCTAGGGCCACTTTAGAGTCTCCAATTAACCTAACCTGCATGTTTTTGGCATGTGGGAGGAAACCGGAGAAATCCCGGAGTAAACCCACGCAACACGGGGAGAACATGCAAACTCCACACAGATCACTGTTGGTCGGGGGCTGGGATCGAACCCACGATCCCACGATCCCCACAATCCCCCGGCCAAGGGTAAACTGTGCTGCCGCAGTGCTAACCACTGCGCCACCGTGCAGCCCAGTTCTCCGTGGGGTTCTTCCATGCCGAGGGGCCTGAGCCAACATCACTTGCTCGTCCGCCACCACAAAGGCGGGCTTAAGTCTGTCTATACATATTTTCTCCCTACGACCCCCCAAGTCTAACAAAAAATGTTTGTCCTGTAGCACCTTATGTGAGCCAGATTATCTAGCATCTCAGACAGGAGACAGTGATAAGCTTGGGAGAACAAAGAGCAGGAGATTTCTGGTGAGACAGCAGGAAGGAGTCAGGGATGAAGGTTGTTGAATGCAGTGTGATGCAAATGTCATGTTGTGTGTGATGTAAATGCCATGAAACTTAAGGGGAGAGTTTCTGCTTGAGAGTTCATTCTGTTCTGTGCTTGAAAGATGTGAGTGTGTAATAAATCGTCTGAAATGAATCTGCCTGTGATTTCACACACTCCACACTGGTGACCCAAGACGTATTATGGAACACGAGGCAAGATCCCCGGAGCCGGCCCGGTCAGGAAGCTACAGTGAGGTGGCAGCGATCCCACAGACAGTCCGGACTGGAACCTCCAGCCACGCGTGTGCGGTTTCAGTCAAGCTACCGGATTTCTGGCAGCACAACCCGCGCTCTTGGTTCCACCTCACCGAGGCCCAGTTCACCCTCCGAGGAGTAACGGCAGATGATACCAGATTCTACTATTCTATTCTGTGGTCGCAGCACTCGAAGCCCGCACAGCTCAGCAGGTAGCGAGCCTGCTCTATCAGCCACCAGCCAGCAGCAAATACAAGGCGCTCAAGGCTGCGCTCATTCAGCACTACACGCTCTCGGACTGTCAGAGAGCGGAGAGGCTCCTGACGCGGACCGAGTTAGGAGATGGTTTGGCTGTAGACCTGATGGAGAAGATGCTGGCGTTGATGGGCACGGACGACGGGCACTTTCTGTTTGCCCACCTCTTCCTCCGGAACCTTCTGACAGTAGCGAGAGCGGTTCTGGCCAATTCGCCGTGGCTGGCCGCGCGTGACTACCGTGCGCTAGCCCAGGAGGCAGACTGGATCATCATCACCACCAGGGCGATCACAGTCAACGTGGCAGCGGTGGAGCCCAGTGAGATGACCAGAGGAGGCGAGGAGCCACTGACGGTAGCGGCAGCGGGGGCCAAGGAGTGCCAGAGAGACACACTCTGTTTTTACCACCGCCGCTTCGGAGAGAAGGCACGCAGATGTGCGCCACCGTGCCAATTCAAGCGCTCGGGAAAACACCAAGGCCGGGGGTCGGTAGCAGCCGCAACCCTCGGTGAAGAGAACAAGCTGCTCTACTTGACGCACGCACGCTCGGGAAGGCGTTTCCTCGTGGACACCGGAGCCCAGAAGAGCTTCATCCGGCCGACTTACGCTGACCGGCTGGCGGGATCTAGCGGCCCTGGGATGTTGGCACCAAACGGCTCGGATATTAAGACCTTTGGTGAGAGGACTCTGCTCTGATCTCTACATGGCCGTACATATTAGTGGACTTTTGTCGTAGCAGCACTGAATTACTATATACTGGGGGCTGATTTTCTGTGTGCACATGGTTTACTGGTTGATGTGGCTAACAGACGCCTGGTTAATGCACTGTCCTTTGACTCTCTCCCCTGTATAGCTCGAGTGACCCGGCCAACAGCACAAGCCAACGTCACAGCTACAGGCGGTAAGTTCCACGCACTGCTCACTCAGTTCCCAGCACTCACGGTCCCGACGTTTTCGGCAGCCATCGCTAAACACGGGGTGGAGCACTTTATCACCACCACCGGGCCGCCCATTTTTGCAAGACTTCGGCGCTTGGACGCAGCTAAACTGGCCATAGTGCGCGAGGGGTTTGCCAACCTGGAAAGGTCGGGCATCATCAGGCGCTCCAAAAGCCCATGGGCATCCCCGCTACACATGGTCCCTAAGGCTGAGGGATCGTGGCGACCGTGCGGGGATTTCCGCAGGTTGAACAACGCCACAGCGCACGACCGCTACCCAATTCCCCACATACAGGATTTTTCCGTTCACCTCGCCGGAGCGCGCATTTTTTCCAAAATAGACCTGGTCCGCGGTTACCACCAAGTCCCAGTGTGCGCTGAGGACATACCCAAAACAGCGGTAATAACTCCGTTCGGTTTATTCGAGTTCCTGCGCATGCCATTCGGGTTAAAAGGAGCGGCACAGACATTCCAGCGCATGATGGATGCAGTGCTGCGCGATCTCCCGTTCGTGTTCGTCTACCTGGACGATATCCTGGTAGCCAGTGCGTCTGAAGACGAGTACGAAACCCACCTCACGACGGTTTTCCGGAGGTTGGAGGAGCACGGGTTAATAATCAACCCGGCGAAATGCCAGTTCGGCGTGACGGGGATTGATTTTTTGGGGCACCGCGTCTCTCCTGAAGGAGCGATCCCGCTGCCCGACAAAGTGCGCGCCGTGGCGGATTTTCCCCGGCCTCAGACGGTCACGGCGCTGCAGGAATTTTTGGGGATGGTGAACTTTTATAACCGTTTCCTTCCCCGTGCGGTGCAGCTCATGCAACCATTGTACGCTGCGCTCAAGAAACAGAAACCCATGGATAGGGTCGAATGGACCCCGGAGCGAGAGCGGGCGTTCTCGGAAGTTAAAGGGGCCCTGGCAAACGCTGCACTGCTGGCGCATCCAGACCCGACGGCCCGCATAGCGCTCACCACCGATGCTTCAAAAGTGGCCATAGGGGCTGTCGTGGAGCAGCGCGTCGCCGGGGCTTGGCAGCCGCTCGCCTTTTTCAGCAGAACTTTGTGCGACAGCGAACGTAAATACAGCGTGTTCAACAGAGAGTTGCTGACCCTCCACCTGGCCATACGCCACTTCCAGTTCTGGCTGGAAGGGCGCAGCTTCACCGCGTTCGTGGACCACAAGCCACTAACATTCGCGATGGCCAAAGTTTCAGAACCGTGGTCGGGCCGGCAGCATAGACAGCTGGCCGCAATCTCAGAGTTTACTACAGATATTCAGCATGTGTGTGGTAAACTGAATGTAGTGGCGGACTGCCTCTCGCGAGCCGTGGTGGCCCCGGTCTGCGTGGGGATAGATTACGCAGCCATGGCCGCGGAGCAGATTAGCGATGCAGACGTGCGCGCGCTCCAGTCTGGACCAACAGGGTTAAGGCTGGAGAGCAGGGTGCTGCAGGATGGCGGCCCCCCCCCCCCCCCCCCAATCTGCAATGTCTCCACGGGTCGCCCACGTCTGGTGGTCCTGGCCGCGTGGCGCCGCCGCGTGTTTGAGTCGGTTCACACTCTGGCGCACCCAGGAGTGCGCGCGTCGGTCAAAATGGTGGGAGAGAAGTTTGTTTGGCCGAGCCTGCGCAAACAAGTGAAGGAGTGGGCTGCAGCCTGCGTGGTGTGCCAACGAGCCAAGGTACACAGACACACGAAGGCTCCCTTGGAGCCGTTTCGTATTCCGGCTAAGAGGTTCGACCATGTTCACGTGGACCTCGTGGGCCCCCTCCCGCCATCACAGGGGTAGACGCACCTCCTGACAATGGTGGACGTAGCGCACGTTTTTTTAACAGCATGGGTGGCGCGTTTTGGAGTCCCGTCGGACATTACGTCCGACAGGGGCCCGCAATTTGTTTCCGAACTCTGGTCCGCGATGGCCCGCAGCCTGGGTGTTACAATTCACCGCACAACCGCGTACAACCCACAGGCCAATGGGTTATGCAAGTGTTTTCATAGATCACTGAAAGCGGCACTCAGGGCTTCATTGACGGATGCAAATTGGGTAGACAGGCTGCCATGGGTCTTATTGGGGTTGCGCTCCGTGCTGAAAGAGGATCTGGAAGCTTCCCCGGCAGAGCTCGTTTTTGCGCAGCCACTATGGCTGCCCGGGGAATTTCTGCCAGATAATCCCGCGCCGGGCAGCTCCCCGTCTCAGCTTTTGCAGCGTAGCGCAAACACAGGCACGCTGCCGGGCCCTGCCCACCACAGTTTTCCGCGTGTTTTTGTGCCTAAAACTTTGAAGAGCGCGGAGTTCGTGTTTGTCAGACACGACGCCCACCGCCCTCCATTGCGCCCACCCTATGATGGACCGTTCAGAGTGTTGGAAACAGGGGATAAGCATTTTTTGCTAGACTTGGAGGGGTAGGAGGGAAAAAATTGGCATAGACAGACTCAAACCCGCTTTCGTTGTGGCGGATGAGCAAGTGCTGTTGGCTAGGGCCCCTCGGCGTGGAAGACCCCCACGGAGAGCTCCCCAGGGAGACGATTCTCCAGAGCAGCCACACGGACAGACCGAAGTGCCCCCCCCCCCTACCCCGCAGTCAGACACACTTCCAGCAGCCCCCAACCGGCACAGCAGCGCCGCGGAAGCGGTAAACCCCAGTTACAGCAGATACGGGAGGAGACAGAAGCCCAAGCAGCATGTGGACTGATGTTCAATTGTTCTATCACAACATGTGGACTGTTATTCTATTGTCCTATCTAAGATGCTGGGGGGGGGGTGTAGCACCTTATGTGAGCCAGATTATCTAGCATCTCAGACAGGAGACAGTGATAAGCTTGGGAGAACAAAGAGCAGGAGGTTCCTGGTGAGATAGCAAGAAGGAGTCAGGGATGAAGGTTGTTGAATGCAGTGTGATGCAAATGTCATGTTGTGTGTGATATAAATGCCATGAAACTTAAGGGGAGAGTTTCTGCTTGAGAGTTCAGTCTGTTCTGTGCTTGAAAGATGTGAGTGTGTAATAAATCGTCTGAAATGAATCTGCCTGTGATTTCACACACTCCACAGTCCCCTGTTTCCAGGACTCTGAAAGGGCCATCGTAGGGTGGGCGCAATGAGGGGTGGTGGGCATCGTGCCTGACAAACACGAACGCCGCGTTCTTCAAAGTTTTTGGCACAAAAGCGCATGGAAAACAGTGGTGGGCCGGGCCAGGCAGCGTGCCTGTGTCTGCACTATGCTGCAAACGCTGAGACGGGCAGCTGTCCGGCGCGGGATTATCTGGCAAAAATTCCCCGGGGAGCTGCAGTGGCTGAGAAAAAACAAGCTCCGCCGGGGAAGCCTCCAAATCCTCTTTTGGTGCGGAATGCAACCCTAACAGAACCCACGGCAACCGGTCTACCCAATTTGCATCCATCAGTGAAGCCCTGAGTGCTGCTTTCAGTAACCTATGGAAACGCTCGCATAACCTATTGGCCTGTGGGTTGTACGCGGTTGTGCGATGAATTGCTACACCCAGGCTACGGGCCATCGCGGACCAGAGGTCGGAAACAAACTGCGGGCCCCTATCAGATGTTATGTCTGACGGGATGCCAAAACGTGCCACCCATGTCGTCAAAAAAGCACGCGCCACGTCCACGGACGTGGTTGCTGCCAGGGGGACTGCTTCTGGCCAGCGTGTGGTGCGGTCCACCACTGTCAGAAGGTGCGTGCACCCCTGCGATGGCGGGAGGGGCCCACGAGGTCCACGTGAACATGGTCGAGCCTCTTAGCCGGTATGCAAAACGGTTCCAAAGAAGCCTTCGTGTGTCGGTGTACTTTGGCTCGTTGGCACGCTACGCAGGCTGCCGCCCACTCTTTCACTTGTTTGTGCAGGCCTGGCCATACGAACTTCGCTCCCACCATTTTGACTGACGCGTGCACTCCTGGGTGCGCCAGAGCGTGAACTGACTCAAACACTGGGCGGCGCCAAGCAACTGGGACCACCGGGCGTGGGCATCCCGTGGAGATGTCGCAGATTGGGGGGGGGCTGCCGTCTTGCAGTACTCTGCTCTCCAGCCTTAACCCTGTTGGTCCAGACTGGAGTGCGCACACGTCCGCATTGCAAATCTGCTCTGCAGCCATGGCTGTATAATCTATCCCCACGCAGACTGGGGCCACTACTGTGCGCGAGAGGCAGTCCGCCACCACATTCAGTTTACCCGACACATGCTGAATATCGGTCGTAAACTTCGAGATCACGGCCAGCTGTCTCTGCTGCCGGCCCGACCATCGTTCCGAAAGCTTGGCCATCGCGAACGTTAGCGGCTTGTGGTCTACGAACGCGGTGAAGCTGCGCCCTTCCAGCCAGAACTGGAAGTGGCGTATGGCCAGGTGGAGAGCCAGCAACTCTCTGTCGAACGAGCTGTATTTACGCTCACTGTCACGCAAAGCCCTGCTGAAAAAAGCAAGCGGCTGCCAAGAACCGGCGACACGTTGCTCCACGACGGCCCCTATGGCCATGTCCAAGGCGTCGGTAGTGAGCGCTATCCGGGCCGCCGGGTCCGGGTGCGCCAACAGTGCGGTGTTTGCCAGGGCTGTTTTTTTTTTTTTTTTATTTAAGTTTTTGTAAAGGGTATACAGGTCATTACAGCATTGCATTGTTTACATTTTCATCACATGTTCCCTTATTTTTTGCTATTTGACAACATTGGTAGGATAATTATTACAACACCCCTTTTTTTTTTTTAAAGTGAAAGAAAAAGTGAAATTAAAGAGAATAAAATAAAAAAAACGAACAAACAAACAAACAGAACAGCAAAAAACAAACAAACAGAAAATTAAGTAATTAAAAGTAAAAGAGCATCTGAGTAGCATTGGAACAAAGAGCGGGACCATTATTGAAATGGTATTTGTCAAAGATTAGATCTAATGGAAGACACATATGCGATCCAGGGTTGCCAAAAGTTCATGAACCCATCCATGTCCTGTCTCAGTGCGAATGTCAACTTTTCCATCGAGTAAATGTCTTGAATCACGTTAATCCAATCTTCAGGTGTAGGACAGTCCTTCAGCATCCATTTTTTAGTTAGGGCTTTTTTTTCCCCACAATATCTTTATTGAACCTTTTTTTTTTTAACAAACATGACACAAACAATCAAACACTAACACTAAAGTACTACAAAAAAAAAAAATGCACTAAAAACACCAACAACCACCAACAAAATCAAGTCTTCAACAATGCTCCTCTGTTTAGTCTAGACAATCCATTACATAAGTATACATATTATGTTCACCAGTTTGGAATTTACAAGGTCCACAGACATCATTCACCTTCTTCTTCAAGAGTTATGTTTAAATTTTTTACATAATCAATAAAAGGTCTCCATATATTCTCAAACACAATTTCCTTTGAATTTATTGAATGAATGAATTCAGTATGTATGTTATTCTTTCTAATGGAAGGTTTGTTAACATCTGTCTTAACCACTGAGTCACATCTGGTCTATGAGTCTTTTTCCACAGTAGTGCAATACATTTTTTGGCATTAAGCAAACTGAGGTCTATGAATGTTCTTTCACTTTTATTAAAGTTATGCTTTTCTGGGTACAGACCCAACAAAAACAGTTTAGGATTCAATATGATTTGTTTTGAAATTATTTTTTCAATTGTTACCCTCACCTCTTCCCAAAACATTCTAATTATTCTACATTCCCATACACAATGAAATAGGGTTCCTTTACTTTCCATGCATTTTGTGCACGTATCTGGTATGTTTTTGTTGTATCTATTTAACTCCTCCAGTGTAACATACATCCGCATTAACCATTTAAAATGTATCAATTTAAGACTTACATTTATTGATTTGGTTTGAGCTTCTGTACAAGCCAATTCCCATTGTTCCTCTGAAATTTCAGTTTGCAGATCTTCTTTCCAGTAGTTTAATCTTTTCTGTGAGTTTTCACTTGAGGATAGTGTCAATGAGTTATAAAACTCTGAAATAATACCCTTTCTTTTACTATCTTTCATCAACATTTTTTCCAAGGATGAGTAAATAGGTCGGGTGAGAGCATTATTTTGATTTGATCGAATAAAGTTCCTAAGTTGAAGATATTTAAAAAAATGTGTTCTATTAAGATTAAATTTGATCCTCAGTTCTTCAAAAGACATTATGTTATCTGCACATGACAGATATAAATCTTGAATCTTTTGAATCCCTTTTAAATTCCATACTTTAAATACAGCATCCGCTGTCCCTGGTTTAAAATATTGATTACCCCATATTGGGCTAAATTGTGACAGTAAGTGTGGTTCTTTTAAATAGTTTTTAGTTTCACACCATATTTTGATCATATGCTTTACAAATGGATTTTTAACTTGTTTTTGTAATTTTTTTGCCGAATCTGAGTATATGAATATGGGAAGAGGTAAAGGTAAATTGTATGATTCCATTTCAGTCCAGTGAGGGAGATCATTTGATGAAAAATAATATGTCATAGACCTCAGTTGTGCCGACCAGTAATACAACATAAAATTTGGACATTTCAGACCTCCACGATCAAATGGTAAATATAATAAAGACAGACGTAATCTAGCCCTCCTGTTGTTCCATATAAACTCCACTAACTTTTTTTTAATTCTTAAGAATAAATCTAAAGGTGGTGGTAAGGGAATGTATTGAAATAAATAAAGTATTTTAGGTAAGATATTACTTTTAAGTATATTAATTCTCCCGATCATCGACATTGGTAGTGACATCCATCTCTGAAGTAACTCATTAATATCTGTCATTAAGGCTTCATAATTGACACTGGCGACTGATTCTAGCTTAGGCACAATTTGGATTCCTAAATATTTAAACTGATTTACAACATTGAACTGATTTACCTCAGGGGCTGGGTAATTTCTCTGGGTCTCATTTAGCATTAATATTGAAGATTTAGTTTTATTTATTTTATATCCTGATATTTCCCCAAAATTCTTTATTAAATTCAACAAGGTCGGAATTGATTTTTTAAGATTCGACATAAACAAAATTATGTCATGGGCATACAGGGAGATTTTATGTTCTGTTGGTCCAACTTTAATTCCATATATTTGTGACTGTAAACGTATCGCCATCGCTAAAGGTTCAATTGCCATAGTAAACAGTAAAGGTGAAAGTGGACAGCCTTGTCGACATCCTCTATTGATTTTTATTGATTTTGAAATATTGTTATTTGTTAGGATTTCTGCTGTAGCATTATTGTATATTATCTGAACCCATTTTATGAAATTCTTTCCAAGTCCAAACCTTTGTAAGACTTCAAAAAGAAAGGGCCATTCGACTCTATCAAAGGCCTTTTCGGCGTCCAGTGATAGGAGAGCTGTATCCGGTGCTTCTTTATTAGAATAAATAATATTAAATAGTCTTCTTACATTATGGAAGCCTTGTCTTCCCTTTATAAAGCCATTCTGATCTCGATTAATAATATTTGGTAAAATTTCTTGTATTCGTCTTGCTAAAATTTTACAGATTATCTTAAGGTCGGCATTTAATAGGCTTATTGGTCTCATATTTTCACATTTATTAGAGGGTTTACCTGGTTTTGGCAACAGTATAATTAAGGCATTATTCATGTATGATGGTAAATTACTATTTTGAAATGCTTCTAAAACCATTTCTAAAAAAGGTTTTATTAATTTATTCTTAAATTTTTTATAAAGGTCAACTGGAAGACCATCTGGTCCTGCACTTTTCCCTGATTTCATATTATCAATGGCTAGCCCAACTTCTTCTTGACTAATTTCAGACTCCAGTATCTCCCTGTTTTCATTTGGAATACACGGTATAGATAGTTCGTTCAAAAACCCATTTAGTTTTGTTAAGTCAGATTCATTTTTGGTATCATATAATTTTTCATAGTAATCTCTAAAGGCTCTATTAATTTCTAAAGGATCTATAACTACCTGTCCGTTACTTATAATACTGGTAATTGGTGTTTTAAATTCTAATTGTTTAATCTGCCATGCCAATAATTTTCCTGATTTTTCACCTTGTTCATAAAAAGATTGTTTCAATCTTAGAAGACTCGAGGCAGCTCTATTCGCTGATTTTTTTGTCATATTCAGCTCTCAAAATCAGTAATTCGTTCTCCAACCTTGGATCACTTCCTGCATACACTTTTTCCTGAAGATTTTTTATTTTATGTTCCAATTGGGCTCTCTCCTCTCGAGTCTTCTTAGATTTTGAACCTGTATAACTAATAATATGTCCCCTAATAAAAGCTTTGAAAGCCTCCCACTTTACATATGCTGATGTTTGTGTAGTATTGATGTCAAAGAACTCATCTATCTGTTTTTCTATGTACTTAACAAATTCCTCATCCTGAAGCCATTTATGCTGAAATTGCCATCTACCTGATTCCTTTGTCAATTTCTTATCTACATATATTAGACAGCAGGGTGCATGATCAGAGATCACGATGTTATCATAAAAGCAGTTTTGAATCTTGGACCTTAATTCTGTGGAAATCAAAAAATAATCAATACGTGAGAATGTCTTGTAGGTACTGGAATAACAAGAGTAGGCTTTAACTTGTGGTTTCATTTCTCTCCATATATCTAACAATCTCAGTTCTTTCATAAAATGATTAATGGTCATCCTACATCCATTGTGCGTACAGTCCAGTCCTGTTGATCTATCTATACAGGGATTCAATGTACAATTAAAATCCCCTGCTATTATATGTTGCCCTGTAAGTGATGATAAGATAAGAAATAAATTAGCAAAGAACTTTTGATCATCTATATTGGGACCATATAAGTTCACCAAATTTATATTTTCTAATAGCAAAGATCCTTGAATGATTACATATCTTCCAAATTTGTCTCCAATTACATTTTTCACTTGAAAAGGGACTGATTTATGTATGAGAGTCATAACTCCCCTGGCTCGGGATGAAAATGATGAGGTGAAAACACTTCCTTGCCATCTACTCCTAATTCTTTTTACATCCTCCTCTATTAGATGAGTTTCTTGTAAAAACACAATTTTTGAACCCATGTCTTTTATTTTATTCATAACTTGTTTAAGTTTTTTTAAATTTTGTAGACCTCTGCAATTCCATGAAGTTAAATTAAGATTAACGCTTTGGTTTATGATCAATAGGGAGTTTGGGATTACCTTGCAGTGTAAACATGCTCATACAGAGAAGCAAAAACATGAGTGGTTGAACATTCATCCTACAAACTACACACAAACAAATTCCCCCTTCCCACAATTGTGGCGATCCCCCCAAAATCAAAAGAAAAATTCCGTCTCCCGATATAGCCATCGACCGCTCCACATCCACGAGGAACAGCCAAAGCCACTCCTTCTTCATCCTCCCAATCACCCTAACTCTACTGCTTTTAATGACATAACATTAACTCTCCTCTGTAGTTTTCCAACTTAACTCCAAAATTTTTAGCAACTTTGTACATCATAGTTTTTTTTTTTTTTTTTTTTTTTAATATATAGTACAATCTATATTTTGTAAACTTGCTCTTTGCTTCAAATCAGTCAGATGCCTGTGCAAATGCTTAAATATTCAACCTTATACTTTGTTCATGCTTAGCTCCCACCAGTCTCTTCTTGGATCTTCTTGATGAACTCCTGCGCCTCCTCTGGGGTCTTGAAGATGTAGGTTCTGCCCCCATGCGTGGTCAGCAGTCTCGCAGGATAGATTACACCATGACGAATCCCAAGGTTGCGCAGCTCCTTACGTACGGGATCAAACTGCTTCCTCAATTGTTGGATTCCTGTGGCCAAATCTGGGTAGAACCGCACCTGCTGGTCCTGGTGTTTAATCTCTCCTTTAGCTCGTGCAGCGTTGAAGATCTTCATCCTGTCTCTGTTGCTGAGAAACTTCATAATTAAGGTCCTCGGTGGTCCCTTATCTCTCCGTGGGCCAATACGGTGTGCATTTTCCAGAACCACTGCTGATTGCAACTCTACGCTGCCCAGCGCCTCCGGAATCCACTTTTCCAGAAAGGAACATGCGTCCCGACCTTCGGATTCTTCCGGAAGACCCACCAGCCTCAAGTTGTTCCGTCTCGACCGAGATTCCAAATCCAGGATATTATCTTCCAGACATTTATTTTTTTTTCCAAAGTGCGCACCTTTAATTGAAGACGAGTGACGTCATCTTCAGCACTAGAAATACGGAGCTCCATCTGCGCCATTCGTTCTACACAGTCACCCAATTCCTTTCTCATTCCTTCCAACGCTGCCATAATCCCATCAAATCTAGAGGAAAAGTCCGCTCTCATTGAACTCATGGCAGCCATCAGCGCATCTGCGCCGTTTCCCGCAGACACCGCACCGTTGCCAGCCTCCTCCGCCATATATGGAGCTTTATTTGCTGCGTCACAGACCTGAAAGTCCGTTAATTTGGACTGTTTCGGCGGCTCGCTTTTTCCTCTACCTGGTTTTCCAGCCTTAGGCTTCACCGACATATCCTCGCCCAAACGCTGGGATACATTCTGTCCCAAATGAGAGAGTTATTTGCCGATTTTTTTTCTCCAGGAGCAGAGCAGAGTGAGACGCGTCCTTCTTACGTGGCAGCCATAACCGGAAGTCCAGTTAGGGCTTTTTTACTTGCCAATATTAAAACATTGAATAAGTATTTATCTCCTCGTCTTTCCAGTGAGTCCGGTAGTAAACCCAAATACAAAGTTACAAAAGAAAAGGGAACTGTTATTTTGAATATTTTCCCCAATATTGTCTGTACATTGGTCCAATATTGGTGGATAACTGGGCATGACCAAAACACATGAAAATGATTTGCAGTCTTTTCACCACACAAGCGCCAACAGTTCAACCCCTTATGGGTAAATTTGTTTTGTGCAGGTGTTCTGAAAAATCTTACCAAATTTTTCCATCCAAATTCTCTCCACTGCAGGGATGAGGTACTTTTCCATTGCTGTTTATTTAGCTTTTCCCATATTTCCAATTGTAAAGTGAAATTCCCCTCTTTTTCCCATCTCTCTTTTATATATGATGTGTTGTCTCCTTTTAAGTCTTGAAGACCTTGGTATATTTTAGAAATGTATCTGATCCCTGGGATCCCTTTATATGCCATTAAGAAGACCTTCAGAACACCTGACTGGGCCCTTTCCAAATCCTCCTTTTTAAGTATATTGTTTATGTGGTGTCTAAGCTGAAAGAACCTGTAAAGATCTTGATTTATTAGACCTTGTTTTGTCAAATCTTCAAAACTTCTTAAAGTTTGCCCCTTAAAAAAATCGTAATATTTTATCAGCCCTTTCTCTTTCCACTCTTTAAATCTAGTGTCTGTTTTATTGGGGGTAAAGTCTTGATCATAGGCAATCCATTGCAGAAGTCGATAGGGCTCTTTAGCTTGATTCTCTCTGACTATCTTAAACCAAATTTTTAGCGGGGTCTCTATCCACAGGTTAGTGTTATTCAAGAGTTTAGGTAAGGCATTGTTCCCTATTATCGCCTGTAGGGGGATGTCACTTGTTATTTGGCATTCGATCTCCTTCCATTGTGCAGTGTAGACTGGGTTACATATCTCTATTAAAGTTTTAATTTGTGCGGCTTTAAAATAGTCCCTGATATTTGGCAGCGTGAGCCCACCTTTGTCTTTGTTTAGCTGTAAGGTTCTATATCTGATTCTAGGTCTCTTGCCCTGCCATATGAATCTTGAGATCCTTCTGTCCAGCTCCTGCCATGTTTTTTTGGGAGGTTCTACCGGTATTGTTTGGAAAAGGTATAGAAGACGTGGAAGTATATTCATTTTGACTGCTTCAATTCTTTGTGCAGTACCTAAGAATGGTATCATATTCCATCTTGCTAGGTCAGATTTTATTTTTGTCACCAGTGGATCATAGTTTAGTGTTATAATTTTGTTGAGTTGTTTCGGGATATTGACCCCCAGATATTTCATAGATTCCAACTCCCAGTTAGTTTTGAGTTCACTTAGTGAATAATGATTTGGGTCATAGTTGAATGTTAAAACTTGGGTTTTATGCATGTTTAATTTGTACCCCGATAAATCTTCATAGTCTGAAAAAACTAAGATTAGTTCTGGTAAAGAAGTGTCTGGCTGCCCTAGGTATATTAAAATGTCATCAGCAAAGAGTGCTATTTTATGTTCCTTCTGACCAAGTGTAATACCTTGAATTTCTTGATTTTGTCTTATCCATTGGCTCAGAGGTTCTATGAAGATTGCAAAGAGCAGTGGAGACAGGGGGCAGCCTTGACGACATCCTCTTTCCAGCTCAAAAGATGATGATAAATTACCGTTAATCCTTATTTTAGCTGTTGGTTTTTTATATAATGCCTGTATAGTTCTAATGAAGTTGTTATGAAAATTGAAACTGGATAAGATTCTATATAGGAAAGACCAGTTGCCAGGGCTGTTTTAACCTCAGAGAACGCCTGCTCCCGCTCCGGAGTCCATTCGACTCTGTCCGCCGGTTTCTATTTCTTGAGCGTGGCGTACAATGACTGCATGAGCTGAGCTGCACGGGGGAGGAACCGGTTATAAAAGTTAACCATCCCCAAAAACTCTTGCAGCGCCCTGACCGTCTGAGGCCGGGGAAACTTCACCACGGCGCGCATCTTGTCAGGCAAGGGTATCGCTCCCTCTGGTGAGACGCGGTGCCCCAAAAAGTCAATCCCCGTCACGCCGAACTGGCATTTCGCCGGGTTGATTAACCCGTGCTCCTCCAACCTCCGGAAAACCGTCCTGAGGTGGGTTACGTGTTCGTTCTCAGACGCGCTGGCCACCAGAATATCATCCAGGTAGACAAACACAAACGGCAGATTATGGAACATAAGGCAAGAACCCCGGAGTTGACCCGGATGGGAAGCCCCAGCAACGCGTGCGCTGTTTCGGTCAAACTACCGGACTTTTGGCTGCACGACCCACGGTCTTGGTTCCACCACACCAAGGCTCAGTTCGCCCTCCGGGGAATAACGGTAGATGACACCAGATATTACTATGTGGTCGCAGCGCTGGACGCTCGCACGTCTCAGCAAGTAGCGAGCCTGCTCCAACAGCCTCCAGCCCACGATAAATACGGGGCTCTCAAGGTCACGCTGATCCAGCGCTACACACTCTCGGACTGTGAGAGAGCAGAGAGGCTCCTGAGGCGCTCCGAGTTAGGAGATGGGTCGGCGGTCGAGCTGATGGAGAAGATGTTGGCGTTGATGGGCACGGATGACGGGCATTTTCTGTTTGCCCACCTGTTCCTCCGGAACCTCCCAACAGAGGCAAGATCGGTCCTGGCCAACTCACCGTTGCTGGCCGCACGCGACTACCGTGCGCTAGCCCAGGAGGCAGATTGGATCATCCTCACCACCAGAGCCCTCAGAGTGAACACGGCGGCATCGGAACCCAGTGAGACGACCAGCGGAGGCGAGTAGCCGGCGACGGTAGCGGCAGCAGGGGCCAGGAAGCGCCAGAGAGACAAGCTCTGCTCCTACCACCACCGTTTTGGAGAGAACGCATGCAGATGTGTGCCACTGTGCCAATTCAAGCGTTCGGGAAACGCCAAGGCCAGCAGTCAGTAGCAGCTGCGACCGCCGGTGAAGAGAACAAGCTGCTCTACGTGACGGTCTTGCGCTCGGGGAGACGGTTCCTCATAGACACCGGCTCCCAAAAGAGCCTCATCCTGCCGTCCTACGCCGACCGGCTAGCGGGAACTAGCGGCCCCCAGCTGGTAGCCGTAAATGGCTCGGACATTAAGACTTTTGGTGAGAGAACACTGACTGTATCCCTACACAGCCGTATGTACGAGTGGACTTTCGTCATAGCGGCATTGAGTTTCCCAATCCTGGGAGCTGATTTTCTGTGTGCACACGGGTTGCTAGTCGATGGTGCTAACAGACGCCTGATTAATGCACTGTCTTTTGATTCTCTCCCCTGTACAGCTCGAGGGGCCGGGCCAGTAACACAAGCCAACGTCACAGCTCCAGGCGGTATGTTCCACACACTTCTCACTCAATTCCCAGCACTCACTGTCCCAACGTTTTCAGTGGCCATCACTAAACACGGGTGGAACACTTTATCACCACCACTGGGCCGCCCGTTTTTGCACGACCTCGGCGCCTGGACACAGCTAAACTGGTCATAGTGCGCGAGGAGTTTGCCAACTTGGAAAGGTTGGGCATCATCAGGCACTCAAATAGCCCATGGGCATCCCCACTACACATGGTCCCTAAGGCCGTGGGATCGTGGCGACCGTGCAGAGATTTCCGCAGACTGGATAACGCCACAGCGCATGACCGCTACCCGATTCCCCATATTCAGGATTTTTCTGTTCACCTCGCTGGGGCACGCATTTTTTCTAAAATATACCTGGTCCACGGTTACTACCAGGTCCCGGTGTGCGCGGAGGACATACCCAAAACGGCAGTAATAACTCCGTTTGGCTTGTTTGAGTTTTTACGCATGCCCTTCGGATTAAAAGGAGCGGCACAGACATTCCAACGCATGATGGATGCGGTGTTGCGTGATCTGCCATTTGTGTTTGTCTACCTGGATGATATCCTGGTGGATAGTGAGTCCGAGGACGAACACGTAACCCACCTCAGGATGGTTTTCCGGAGGTTGGAAGAGCACGGGTTAATAATCAACCCGGCGAAATGCCAGTTCGGCGTGATGGGGATTGACTTTTTGGGGCACCGCATCTCACCCGTCGTGGAGCAACGCGTCGCTGGTTCTTGGCAGCCGCTCGCTTTTTTCAGCAGGGCTTTGCGCGACAGTGAGCGTAAATACAACGCGTTTGACAGAGAGTTGCTGGCTCTCCACCTGGCCATATGCCACTTCCAGTTCTGGCTGGAAGGGCGCAGTTTCACTGCATTCGTGGACCACAAGCCGCTAACGTACGCGATGGCCAAAGTTTCGGAACCATGGTCGGGCCGGCAGCAGAGACAGCTGGCCGCGATCTCGGAGTTTACGACCGATATTCAGCATGTGTTGGGTAAACTGAATGTGGTGGCGGACTGCCTCTCGCGCTCAGTAGTGGCCCCAGTCTGTGTAGGGATAGATTATACAGCCATGGCCGCAGAGCAGATTGGCGATGCGGACGTGTGCACGCTCCAGTCTGGACCAACAGGGTTAAGGCTGGAGAGCAGAGTACTGCAAGACGGCAGCCCCCCCCCCCCCACAATCTGCGACATCTCCACGGGATACCTGTGCCCCGTGGTCCCAGTTGCTTGGCACCACCGAGTGTTTGAGTCAGTTCACACTCTGGTGCACCCAGGAGTGCGCATGTCAGTCAAAATGGTGGGAGTGAAGTTCGTATGGCCAGGCCTGCACAAACAAGTGAAAGAGTGGGCGGCAGCCTGCATAGCGTGCCAAGGTACTGTATAGGCTCCTCTTGGCAAAGTAAATCTGTTTTGGCACAGTAAGGGTGACAGATCCCTGTTCTGTTTGCCTAGCTGCCTGACAGGACAAGGGGGAAAAAAAAATGGTGGGAGCGAAGTTCATATGGCCAGGCCTGCGCAAATAAGTGAAAGAATGGGCTGCAGCCTGTGTAGTGTGCCAACGAGCCAAAGTGCACAGACACACGAAGGCTCCTTTGGAACCGTTTCGTATACCGGCTAAGAGGTTCAACCATGTTCACGTGGACCTTGTGGGCCCCCTCCCGCCATCGCAGGGGTTCACGCACCTTCTGACAGTGGTGGACCGCACCACACGCTGGCCAGAAGCAGTCTCGCGAGTGGCAACCACGTCTGTGGATGTGGCGCGCATCTTTTTGACAACATGGGTGGCATGTTTTGGCATCCCATCGGACATCACGTCCGATAGGGGCCCGCAGTTTGTTTCCGACCTCTGGTCCGTGATGGCCCGTAGCCTGGGTGTAGCAATTCATCGCACAACCGCGTACAACCCACAGGCCAATGGATTATGCGAGCGTTTCCATAGTCGCTGAAAGCAGCACTCAGGTCTTCGCTTACGGATGCAAATTGGGTAGACCGGTTGCCGTGGGTTCTGTTAGGGTTGCGTTCCGCACCAAAAGAGGATTTGGAGGCTTCCCCGGCGGAGCTTGTTTTTTCTCAGCCACTGCGGCTTCCCAGGGAATTTTTACCAGATAATCCCATGCCGGACAACTATCTGTCTCAGCGTTTGCAGCATAGCGCAGATACAGGCACGCTGCCTGGCCCGGCCCACCACTGTTTTCCATGCACTTTTGTGCCAAAAACTTTGAAGAACGCGGCGTTTGTGTTTGTCAGGCACGATGCCCACTGCCTCATTGCGACCACCCTACGATGTCCCGTTCAGAGTGCTGGAACCAGGGGACAAACATTTTTTGTTAGACTTGGGGGGTCGTAGGGAGAAAATATGTATAGACAGACTTAAGCCCGCCTTTGTGGTGGCGGACGAGCAAGTGATGTTGGCTCGGGCCCCTCGGTGTGGAAGACCCCCACTGAGAACTTCCCAGGTAGAAGATTCAGCAGAGCAGCCATACGGGCAAGTCGAATGTCCCCCCTCCCCTCGCCATTGCCCACCCACAGACAGACACATACCTGTCAAGTGATACGGTTTCGCCGTATTTTAATACGGGGAAAATGCAATTTTAGCAAATACGGGCGTATTGCCATTTCTGTACGCCAAAAAGAAAAATATACAGCGAAAAAAAAAAAATTATTGAGAGAACCTAAAATCAACTGAACAGTAATTCGATGCCTGGCGACATTGAGCGCACCTAAGCAGACTTTTTGTGATTTTCAAAATGGCTTCACGCAGTGCACCGCCGGCGAAGAAAACAAAGCTTGAAGAAAAGGGAAATCGAGGGACTGGATGTCACCGAAAAGAATGGGAGAGTCCGAGCTTCGAGAAATTGGCATAGACAGACTCAAACCCGCCTTTGTAGCGGCGGACGAGCATACGCATACGCTCATCTGCATCAGATCGTACCTGACAGCCAGACCCACACTACAGGGCAGTGCCTTTTTAGTCCTTATTGCTTCCTAGACACACTGGATATAAAGTATCAAACTTCAGCTTTCAGTAGATCAAACCCGGTGAAGGTGATGATTTACAGTAGGTGAGAATAGGGAAATGCCATCTTTGACTGACAGCGCTGTTCAGATTCAGCAGGGCAAATGCTGCTCCATGATAGCTATGGCACTAAAAAACAGGCTTTTCAATTTTATATAATTTAGCTAAAATATAGAAATATTACACATTTATGAGGGCTGTTCAAAAGAGATTTCCCCTGAGTCATCTTCCATGGACTGAGAAGACTCAGCCTTGGCACATTTATTAGTCTTTCTCTGCATAGTTACCACCAAGGGTTACACATTTCTCCTATCGCTTTATGCAGCTGCGGAGACCTCACCTGTAGAAGTCTGCAGGCTGTGCCAGAAGCCACAACTTGACCATGGAAATCAGCATTTCATTGTCTTGGAAGGGCTTGCCCTTCAAAAATGACTTCATTGTTGGAAAAAGGTGGAAGTCAATGGTGTAAGGTAGGGAGGGGAAGTGGGGTGAGGAAGGATTAAATAGCTGCAGGACTGTGCTTCCCTCTGGGCAACGTGTAAGTTGTGAACCCGGCATTATCTTGCAGGAAGCGGACACCTTTGGTCAGCATGATGATTGCTTTTGATGACCTTCTGCAATTTCTGCAGCAGTGAACTGTAGTAAGTCCCGGTAATTGTGGCCCCGCTTCCCCCAGCTCCTCAAAGTGTACTCAGCACTGCTTTGCCTTCCTCACAGCAATGCTGACAGTGAGAGGGCTTTCAGCATGGTCAGGAAAATTCACACCGACTTCAGAAAAAGTATGCTCCCAGAAACTGTGACTTCTTTCATGCAAGTGAAAATGAATTGTGACACTCCATGCTTCAAGGTCAAGCCTTCAAAAGAAATGCTAGAGTCAGCAAAGGCTGCTACTTGGAACTATAACAAGCAGCATCAGTGAACATTTTCTTGTTTCAAGTTCATCCAAGTGCATTAGTGTAACAAAGCTGACAATTAAAAACTCTTTAATTCCAAGTGTATATATCTAGCTGACAATTAAGAACTATATTCAGAATTATTCTTATTGTGTATTTTCAAATTAAGCAATCTACCTTGTGCTAATGTAAATTAGAAAAATATTTTTTTATTTATTTTTATTTATTATCATTTATTTTTTATTTATTTATTTATTTTTTATTTATTTATTTTTTGTGCTACTTGGCTTATTATTTTCACATTACCAAAAAGTTATGGCTCAAGATTGTGTCCACATAAGTGTACATTTGAATAAATATGTTTGAAATAGTTCATGTTGCAGTTGTTGTTGTTTGTTTTTTGTTTGGGTTTTTTGCTTCAGTTTTTTTTTCATCTGCCGATAAATACAGTTTTTAAGTACTCAGTACAGGTGTGAAAGCCCCCCCAGTAAGGGAGGCGTGAGGTATGCCTTGACAGGTATGCAGACACACCCCCAAGAGCCCCCCACCGGCACAGCAGCACCGCAGAGTCGAAGGTCCCTCGTTACAGCAGATATGGGAGGAGACTGAAGCCAAAAGGACGTGAGGACTGAAACTCAGTCTGAGACTCTGGGGGGGTGGCATTGTAGGGAACCCATGCTGGGATAATCATCTCAGACTGGAAGCAGAGGGGAGGGGAATATTCCCTCTGCAGGTAGAGCGTGGGGGATTAAATGGAAGACAGTGTGGTGCACATATGTGGGTTTTATATGCTTCACATATACTGTATATTACTGTGTGCTTGTTGCATGCTTCACGTCTCAGAGGAACAAAAGGACTGAACCTCCTAGGGGTAACAGGAGGATGTGAATTCTGGCCTTTTGTATGCAAAGAGATGGCCTTGAAGGATTTCCTGACCACCAGGACTTTAGGTGGAGACGAGAAAGCCTGGAGGGGGATGCATTGTGATTTGGGATTAAAAGACAATGTGACTGTGAGCTTTGATGTCCTGGGGTATAAAAGGGGCAGATGTAGGGGGATTCACTCTCTTTCACTGTTTTTGGATGATGTTGGAGAATGTGAATAAACTTGACTTGTGAAATAAACTCAGCCTCGTCTTTCCACATTCTCTACAACAGTACGTATTGTAATGTGTAAATGTATTGTGATGCGAGATTTCAGGCAACAGGGGGAAGGAATGGAGTGATATAAAAGGAGAGACCCTGGTGTATTAAGGAAAGTCTTTTTCTGTGTATGAATGCAGTCAGAGAGAGAAATAAAGTCGTCTGTCATGCAGATCTGGTTCTTTTATTTGCACTCTCCACAATATGTTTATTTGCTTTGGAGGGAGCAGACAATGATTCTCTGATGGGGAAGACAGGGGCTAAGTTGAGGGGTGGTGGATGAAGAGGAGCTGCAGAGAGGCGTGTAAGACTGCAACTCTGCTTCTTGGTCCCAACTCTGAGTAGTCAAGGTTTTGGAAATTTGAATAAAAATGATGCCAGATTGTTAGATAAATGAGACGCACCATCCAAAGTGGGATGGATGCCGTCTCGTCTAATAAGACCAGGTTTTCCCCAAAATGAGCTCCAATTGTCTATGTAGCCCACGTCATTTGCAGGACACCACACAGACAGCCAGCAGTTGAAGGATGACAAGCAGCTAAACCTGTCATCACTGGTCAGATTGGGGAGGGGCCCAGAGAATACTACAGAGGCAGACATTGTTTTTTCAAAGTCACACACCGATTCTACATTAAGTTTTGTGACTTCCAACTGCCAGACGTCATTAATGCCAGCGTGGATAACAATTGTGGAGTATTTACAGTTACTTTTAGCCAGCATTTTCAAATCTGTCTCGATGTCGCCTGCTCTGGCCCCAGGAATGCATTTGACTATGGCCGCTGGAGTCTCTAGGTTCACGTTTCTGACTACAGAGTCGCCAATGATCAGAGTTTTTTCTTCAGCGGGTGTGTCGCTGAGTGGGGAAAAACGATTAGAAACGTGAACAGGTTGGTGGTGTACCGGGGCTTTGCGACTAGGCTTCACTAGGTGTCACCCACCCAGTCTCCTCGCTGCTGAGGACGACCGGAGGACCGCTAGCAGGCCGCCCTATGCTAGGGAGCTCCGCTGCAGCTAAGGGGTGTCCGTCATTATTAACTGGCGCAGATGGTGTTTCAATGCAGTGGAGCCGGGATTCCAAATCAGACAACCTCACCTCGAGTGCCTCAGAAAGACAATATTTATTACATTATCACTAAAGGAGGCAGAGGTGTAGCTAAACATCTGACAGAGAGAGCACACCAGAGGAGGAGAGGAAGGAGAGCTAGTAGCCATAGCTAGTGGCTAACCCGAAGCTAACAAAAACACCAATGAAAGGTGAACAGAAGGCTAAAGAGGGTGATTAGGTGACACTGAGTGAGTGCACAGGTGCAAGAGGCTTGATGAACAGAAATGAGAGCTAACAGTAGATGGAAAAAAGTGGTTAAAATACAATTAAAAGCAAAATCCTCAGGAGAATGAGGAGAGCTAACCAAGACAGTCAGCAACACAGGAAGTGAGGATAAGTTACCACGCTGTACCACTGACAACTCTGATACAAATTTACAATGCTGGGCCCAGGCAAGAAATAAAACAATCAACCAATAGAGCTCATCAATAAACCAACAAATGGATCTCAAAATTACATAAATTGACAACAATGAAAAAAAAAAATCAGTCTCTAACTCCTACCACCACCCACGGCAAGAAAATTGGCCTTCAGGCTGAGAAGACTAAGAAGGGAAAGGGATGATGAGGGGAATCCACCAGGGCCAGGTGATGAAGAGATGATGGGGTGAATCCTGGAGGTGATGTGGAGTGGTGGCTTCTAGAAGGTCTCCCTCTGGAATATCTCAGCCAACAAAAAACCCCAGTCTGCACAAATGTGCAGAGCACGGCTTAGTTGTCCATATTCAGTTAGTTCGGTTATCTTTATCTACTGTACTGCATCATAAAATATCATACTCCACTTGTGTTACATCGAACATATTTACAAAATATCACTGTAAAAATCACAGTTTAAAAACAGAAATTGCTTAACATATTTTATTCTTTCATATATTCAGTTAACTGCAGATTAGCTCAGCATTTGTTCACATGCATAGAAACAGGGACATAAATAGAATATATAGTATTGTAACGTGCTGCTCGACGTCCCACCGGGAGATTCGAACTCACGCCTCCTGCTCCGGAGTCCCGCGCTCTACCTGTGTCGCCAATAGGGTCAACCCACTTGGCAAGCCAAGTAGGGTGCTCATATTGAGTTCGCTACACTACTCCCCTCTGGTTCTCGACATCGTCCCGATGTCAGCGCCCCATTACTGCTTTGGACAGGAGATCCCACTTCTGACACCAATGTAACGTGCTGCTCGACATGGCGACGTCCCACCGGGAGATTCAAACTCACGCCTCCCGCTCCAGAGTCCCGCGCTCTACCTGTGTCGCCAATAGGGTCAACCCACTTGGCAAGCCAAGTAGGGTGCTCATATTGAGTTCGCTACACTATTGTAGAGGATGACTTTCACAAACGAGACTGAGTTTATTTCTCAGGAAAGGTTTATTGTGAGTCTACATCCTCTAACAAGCAAAGTATCTCAGCAAAGAGGCAGAACAATCATTCTTCACAGCTCTTATACTCTCCAGAGACACAAAACCCCCAACATCAAATATCACATCCCCAACCCACAGTCCTTCAGTAAACATATAGCCTCCAAGGCTCCTTGGCGTCTCCATTGTCTCTCAACTCTTCAGCCTCGGGGGCTCCTGCTGGGACATTCTCTCTGACTTCCCGTCTCTCAAGAAACCACTTCACACCTCCCGAGGTCTCTGCCGGGTCAGGTCCTCTTGGACGTTTAGACGTGAAGCCTCCAGAGTATGCACCGTCATGCCTACTAAATATATGTGAGGGAAAATGCATACCATACATGCATACCATATATGCGCCCTAAATGCGCGCCATAGTATCTGTATAAACACAGACTGCAATAAAATTCTTTACAGTATCTTCTTCCAAAGTGAGTATCTAATGTACAAACTTATCTATCAGCAACTGGCTAACTCACTGGAAGGTCTGTTGAGAACCGCTGGTCTCTGTAATGGCTCCACTGAGGAACTAATGGTTGATTAAATGGAAAAAAGACCCCTCTAAAAGGAAATAAAACAATTTAACTATATGAACAGTACAGTGACCGATTTATATAATATTTAATTTCTGTATGATTGATCATTGCTTACTTTTATGACTACCTGGCTCCAAAAAGATCTTTTTTTTCCATCTGCCACAGGAGTGCTGTAGCCACCATGTAACAAGCTTGCATCTGAGGTCATGTCAGCGTCACTGA
Source organism: Pholidichthys leucotaenia (assembly GCA_020510985.1). Classification (NCBI taxonomy): domain Eukaryota; kingdom Metazoa; phylum Chordata; class Actinopteri; order Cichliformes; family Pholidichthyidae; genus Pholidichthys; species Pholidichthys leucotaenia. The sequence continues at coordinate 267,775,801 of CM035839.1, forward strand.
ATGTCACTCTCCTGAGTATGCCACTAGGGGGTGCTAATGGGCCAACAATAGCTCAAATATTTCCTGTAATAACCATGAGCACCTGTTTACTTAGAGCTTTTAATATCCTATGAAGCTGCTCAGTTTTACTGGGCTACATGGGCATTTATGATTTTGTGAAAATTGCTGCTCCTTAGCAATTGCCTGAATGTTTGGCAAACCAGAGGTGGCACATGGGTCCGCCCTCCAGTGAGCTCACCACCTGCAGGAGGGGTCATGGGGATCATAGTGTTGTGTGAACCGTGTGGAAGTCTGGGCTATTCTGCCTGGACAGATGCCCCTGTGACCCAGGTAAGCGGTGGAAGATGGATGGATGGGTGAACAAGCTCTGGCATAGAACAAAAAAAGAAAAACCAGACTAGATTTACTCAAGGAACCTTTCATAGAATTGTACGTTTGTGACTAGGTTTTTCTTGATATTTTTTATTCTCTTAAGTAAATTAAGGAAAAATGATACATTTTGTCAGACTGAATAACTTTTGATTCTATATACGCATTTGAAATGAGTGTGAGTCACTTTTTTTCCTCATCAGTTTTTTGTCTCATGAGTTAAAATTCTTGTTTTTCTGTCCCAGCTCAGTAAATATTTTACTTATTACCGTTTCTATGTGATTGATGATATAAAGGAGACATTTGGCTAGTTTATATTTTTCTCCAAATAATCACGAAACTGCAAGCTTAAATGAAAGGTGTTGCAAATTTATAATTTAAAAAAAACTGCAAATGAACACAAATGTTGTTAAATCATGAGGGGAAAAAATAACATTTATTACAGTAAGTTGAGAATCAGGAACACTTCTGGCCTGCATGCAAAATGTAAAAAAAAAATAAATTGCATTTTTTTCTTAAAAATCTATAAAAAACTTTAAAAATGACAAATTTGCTAGAAAAACATTCACTTACTGACAACTAATTTTTTATTTTATTTTTTGTGACTACAGTACTCTTGTTCTTCGTGCTTTTCTGACTGCTTTACCACCTCTGACCAGCAGGTAGCAGCAAAGTCCTTACATTTGATTACTATACGACAAAGATAAACACTACAACCCCCAGGATACTTTGCGGCCCACGAGGAAGGGGGAGTGGCCGGCTCGACCTTGGGGTTTGACGGTTTTGACGCGCTGCAACATGGCGAGCAAGGAACCCAGTGTAAGTGTTCTGGTGAATTGTTTAATTACTGACATTTGTTCCGAGCTGAACGATGGACGTGACGTGTTTAAAGACATTTACCTGAGCTAATTTCTATGTTAGCAGCCAAGCTGTTGTCTGCGTTGATAAGCTGGAGGTGTTAGCTAGGTGTGCCAGTTAGCCCCTTTCAGCTGACCGGCTGCTGTGCGAGCTACATGCTAACCGACTACCTGGCTCATGAAGCAGGCCTTTACTGTCACCCTCATTCAGGCTGGTCAGCGTTGGTTAAAACATCAGGAAACATTCGCACAAACTTTAACCGACCTCCCGTTGCTTCAGTCACCGACTGTGAGCTGAGAGGTCTGCAACCTGCGGCTCTGGAGCCACATGTGACAAATGGATCCGTGGACCTTGACAAATGTCACAGATTTACGGAAACGGGTTGAACAATTACGACGAAAATGGAACAAATTCAGAAGGTCAATCACAAATAAATGCACACTATTTTTATTTAATTAAAGCCTTAAAGAAACGAGTGAACTCCGTGGGTTTGTGACATCACAGAGTGGATCATCTGCTTCCATCCCTCCATCTTCCTCTGGAGCACCAACCCCCTCCATGTCCTCCTTCACTACACCCATCAATCTCTGTGGTCTTCCTCTTCTCCTCCTGCCTGGCAGCTCCATCTTCTACATCCTTTGTCCAACATCTCCACCATCTCTCCTCTGCACATGTCCAAACCATCTCATTCTTGACTCTTACTTTGTCTCCAAACTGCTCAACCTGAGCTGTCCCTCTGATATACTTTCTAATCAGGGCTTGACATTAACTTTTGCTCACCAGCCACTGTGGCTAGTGATTTTCCAAAGTCACTAGCCACTCAGCCTTTTCACTAGCCACAATTTTGTGGTTGGAAAATTATCTTTAATATGATCAAATTTGACTATTCCATTCTAAATTTTACTTCAACTAAATTTACAGCCTTTTTAAATGTAAATGACCATTATACATACAGTACATAAAAATAGCAAGAGAAACACTGTTTAATAATGAACAGCAGTAAATACTGTAAAACAGTTGAAAAAGCTATTTGCAATATGAGAGTGAAGTACAGGTAGATTTGGGGCTGTCCCACTTCTCATCTGTACCTCTTCCCCTTTGCCTACCCCTTGGCCCTTGAAATCAAAGGCCAAAGGGTAGGGGTCTAAAATGACCCCTATGAATTGGGACACCCCTTCAGGGCTGCACCACGTTGTCAGTAGTTGCTGATGGACTTAATTTAAATCTACACTACCTGTTTTCACCAGAGAAAACGGATGAGAAAAAAGCCTCATCTTAAGGAGAAAAATGTCTCAAATTTACAATTCTAATTAGTAGAAAAAGTCAGAAATTTACCAGAAAGAAAGCTGTAATTTCAGAGAAAAACTTGGACCCCCTGGTGGCTGTTTTTGGCCTGTGGGCCATGTGTTTGACACCCCTGGACCAGCACATTAAGAAGAAGAAGCCAACTTTATTGTCATTCAATCCATACAGCGAATCATGTACAGTAGAACAAAATTACGTTTCTCCTATCTACAATGTTAAGCACATCTAGAATCGGGGGGCCGCTGCCATGCAAGGTGCCGCCACAAAGAACTTTTCCTTCCCCCATTCTGTTATGCTGAGCACCAAGCTAGAAGGCAGGAAATACCATTTTTATATGGTCTCTGATATGACCCGGCCGGGGCTTGAACCCATGACCTCCTGGCTGTGGAGCGGATGCTGTACCACTAGGCCACCACTCCGGTAGTGGCCTAGTGGTAGTGGCATTAAAAATGTATAATTAGAAGTTTTACTTTGATGGAATAGTTGCATATTATAGATAATCACAGATACACAAAAGTTCACCTCAGAAAAAGCTTCATTTGCTCTTTACAGCAACATAAAATTTCGTCACTTTTTCTCTCTGTCATATGAAAACTTAAATTTGCACCACTAACGGGAGCTTCTTGCTTCTTCCTAACCACAGAGGAAGGAGCTAATGTGGGCGGAGAGAGCAGAGGTTATTCTCACCGCCGGGACAATGGGGGGTTAGGGGCAGTTATCCCTGTGATCTTATCGCTGAGAGTGACTGCTTTCTGTTCATTGCCGTTTCTCCAGACTGGCTATAAAATGAACCGAACTATGGAGCAGACCATTCGCACCTTCACCTGTACCCAGCACAATGAGCATGGACTCTGTCTGCATCTTCTCCTGTGTACTGGGTTGCTGCTGCTGGCAGTGGACCAATGAGAATACACTGTGTGCACAGATGGTGCTTATGGGAGTTGTAGTTTCATAGTCTCACACGGCAATAGGCTCATTATTTAGATGTCACTTGAGAAAACTGCACCCACCAAAGGGGCTAGTGGGAGTGGTCGTCTTACCCACCACCGATGAAATCCACCCACCAGTGGCGGGTTGGCGGGTGTTAATGTCAAGCTCTGTTTCTAATCCTGTCACTCTTAAGCTGGATTCTTGCTATATTTCCGCTCTGGTCAGTTGATATGCGTGTCCGCTTTGAATGAGGCCGGTTGTGTATATGCTTCATTTTTGTTGTCTATCAGGCCAAGGCGTTGGCGCATGTGCACAACTGTCATTTGTAGTTTCATCCCAGTCCTATGGGTAGCGCAAATGCACTAACGCTCATTTGTTCACCATCTATATAAAATCGAAGAAACATGAGATCAATGCACATTTTTTGGAGCAACAGTGCCATCGTTTCTCGGAAAAGGAGGAAGTACCGTTTTTTTGTTTTTTTTGTTTTTTTTTAGTGCTCTTCTCCACTCAAGCTACTGCTGCTGTAAATGATTCATGTATGTTTATTCTTGTCTTCCGCTTCCTCTTTGTCTTCTTCATCTACTTTGACTTTGTATGTTGTGTCGGTAACACCACCTCATGAATGGAAGGTTCAATCTTGTGGATGCGCAGTCAGCGCGGTCAGGCTGGAATGCACGCGGACGACCACGGAAAGACTCTGCGAACACTAGCAGACTGGAGACGGTGTAATTTTTGTGTTACAAGCCTTGCAGTCGAGCGGATGTGGACAGCAGAAATGCAGCATGAATCCAGCTTTAGTCCCAATGAGAATCTTAGCATCTTCAGCTCTGCCACCTCCAGCTCCTCCTCTTGTCTTTTTGCCAGTTCACCATCTCCAAACCATACATCATAGCAGGTCTCACTACTGTCTTGTAAAGCTTCCCTTTCACTGTAGCTGCTATCCATATGTCACAAATTACCCGATACTTGTCTCCACCCTCCCAGCACTCATTTCTTCACCTTTCTTGTGCATTTGACATTGCTTTCAATGGTTGACCCCAGGCATTTAAACTCATCTACCTTCACTGCCTCTACTCCTTGCATCTGTAACGTTACACCTGCCTCCCTGTCTTTCACACACATGCATTCTGTCTTGCGTCTACTGACTTTCATTCCTATTTTCCAGTGTCTTTACTACCTCTCTCTTTGCCATACGCCTAGACTCCAAATACTCCTGTCTACTTTCTTCATCTCCCTGACAGTGCCACTTTTTCTTTGCCAACCTCTTCATTCCACCACCATACCTTTTGTCTCCTTTCCTCTGTCCAGAGGATACTCCACATACCTTTCTAGCAGTTTCTGTCAATACTGTAGCTGTACTTGCCCAGTCCTCTGGTAATTCTTGTCTACTGCCCAGAGGCTGTGTCGACTTCTTCCTGAACTTTGTGCAACCTTCTTCCTTCTGTAACTTCCCCCATTTAATCTCTGGCTCTGCCTTAACTCTCTTCCTCTTCTTGCTTTCCAAAGTCATCCTACAGACTACCATCCGATGCTGCCTAGCTGCATTCTCCCCTGACACCACCTTGTAGTCTCCCATCTCTTTCCAATTTCTCCTTCTGCATAAGATATAGTCCACCTGTGTACAACTTCCTTCATGCTTGTATGTCACCCTATGTTCAGTTCAAAGTTGACCAGTCAAACAGACCTTGACTGCCTCCTTGCTTGTGATTGACCAGTTCAAAAGAACCCCCGCCCAGTCAGGTTAGGGTCAGATCAGACTGTTACGATTTCAGACCTTTACAGACAGCTTTTCTGATGATCTGTAAAACAACATCAGCGGTTTTTGGTCTTTAATAAACATCTGTTTGCTGAGGATGAGGATGCCTTAAAAAACAATACTTAAGATATTCTCTGGAAAATGTACAATATGGGTGCCAGCTCATAGAATGGAAGGTGTTGCAACGATAGCACGCCTTAGCTGTTTCTAATGCTAGGATTAGCTGATGTGGTTGATATCGTAAAGCAAAACATTGAATTGATTGTGACTTAAACTGTCATTTCAGCACTACTCTAATATTTACTCTCTCCCACCCAAAAACTGCAGCGCTTCTTCCAGCACCTGAGGGATCTGGGTGGCCGGATGTCTTCATCTGGGGGCAGAGGGGCAGGACTGGGGATCAAACTGCTGCTTGGAGCTGGAGCTTTAGCATATGGTGTCAAAGAAGCCACATACACAGGTACACAGGTTTTCTAATGAAGCAGTGTTACTGAAATAATCTTTTAAAAAGCAGTATTGCCTAAGAGGGAATGCAGTATCAATGAATATCAGTGTTTCAGTTGTAGGCTGTCACACAGCGAGGGCTGAAGATGTTACCATGGTGTTACTGCATGACCTTGAGTGTAATGTTGCTTTTATACAACAATTCCACAAGTGCAGTTTATAAGTTGACAATAATGGGTGACAACAGATTATAATCTGTTTTATTGTTCCACTGACTAGTATCACTAAGCCAGAATGAGTAGTTTCAAACTATTAAGGGCCGTCCACACCAATCACTATGAAGATAACTATAAAATTATAGTTTGAAACATTTATTTTTACACTTGGATGTTGCTAGCACAAATACTAACCATGATATAGATTGTAATAGCGTTGTCATTTTACACACATGCGTCATCATCTACAAACATGCATACGTTTCCAGAGTCCATGAGTCCAGTCTCTTTAGTCAAGTAGCCAACTAGCTAGCGCTAGCTAGCACCACTTCTGTTTGTTCGCTTCACTGCTGCATTACATTGTGAGGCCTCAGTAGAATGAATGAATGAATGAATGAATTTATTTGGTAATAAACATACATACAACTAGAAAAGCACTCATAGAGTGCATACCTCTGCCAAGGCTCCTTCCGTTTCTCATGGATGACCTCCAAAATGTAATGGGTTTGTGTGTGGGCCTATAGCCACTTGTGGTGAAAATTGCATCAAAGTCTGTCCATCAGTTTTGGAGTATTGTTGCTAACACACTGTGAGAAGATGAGAGCCTTGGCTGAGGTATGCATTCTGAGATCATCACCAAAATATAATGAGTTCCTCTCTAGCCCAAGAACCACCTCTGGTGAAAATTTCATCCAAATCCATCCAGTAGTTTTTGTGTAATCCTGCTGCACAAATACAAACAAAACCCGTGGTGGAGGTATGCACTCTCAGATCATCACCAAAATCTAATCATCTGTTCCCCGTGCCATTACACACCTTTCCTGAGAATTTCATCAAAATCTGTTCATAACTTTTTGAGTTATGCTGGTAACAGACAGACAGACAGACAGACAAACCCTGGTAAAAACATGACCTCCTTGGTGGAGGTAATAAGAACAACAAAAATATGTAGAACACATAAAAGAACAACCGAAAGGGTGTAGGCTGAAGCTAGTGCTTATATAGTGCCTACCCCGTTACAATTTAAAAATTTAAGTCATACCTAAAATCAACAAAGAAAATCAAATAGAACAAGTAGACAAAAAGCGAACAAAAACCTTTAAGTTATTACAAGTTTATCTCCCAGCATTCCCAGTGAGATACTGGGAGATTTTCTCATCTTTGTACATTTTTTTGAATTGCTTCATAGTTGAACATGTTTTAATATTTTCAGAGCAACAGTTCCACAGTTTAACTCCAGTGACAGACATGCAATGATTCTTTGTATTTGTTCTAACCTTTGGCTTATTAAAAACACAGTTACCGCTTAGCTCATATTTGCTTTCCCTTTTTTTAAACAGTCTTTGAATATTAACAGGTAATTGGTTATTATTTGCTTTGAACATGATTTGAATGACATAATCTACCAGATCTCTAAATTTAAGAGTATGTAATTGAATGAATATTGGATTTGTTGGCTCACTGTAAGGTTTCTTTGATACAATGCATACGGCTTTTTTCTGTAGTGAAAAGATTAAGTTTGTTTGTTTTGTATGTGCTTCCCCAGATCTCCACACAGTATGTCATAAAAGGAACTATCAGTGAATTATATAAAATGCAAAGAGATTTCTGACACAGGAGATCCTTAACTTTATACAGTATGGCAATGGATTTAGACATTTTAGTTTTGACATAGTTTGTGTGTGATTTCCAGTTTAGTTTATCAACAATGACTCGTAGGAACTTGGTTTCCAAAACTGTGTCAGTTTCAACATTGTTTATTTTAATTTTTCTGTGATTATGTAATTTGCGGTTTCCAAATATTATACATTTTGTTTTTCCAAGGTGAATAGATAATTTATTGGCAGTGAACATTGATTTAAGTTCATTTTCTACTGAATCCAGAAGCTGCTTAAGATTTTCTCCGCTACTGAAAAAGTTGTCATCTGCAAATAAAATACACTTGAGCAATTTAGACACAGAACATAAATCATTAATATACAAAATAAACAGCAATGGACCAAGCACCTGGAATCCTGGAATTTCCCCATTGTGGGACTAATAAAGGCTTATCTTATCTTAAGCACAGAACCCTGTAGTACCCCACACGTCATCTTCAGCATCTCAGAGTCTATTATCCACATGAACATATTGATATCTATCTTCTAAATAGCTGTGTAACCAGTCAAAAGCAATTCCTCTGATGCCATACTTATGTAATTTACTGAGGAGTAATTTATGGTCAACTGTATCAAATGCCTTTCGTAAGTCCAGAAATATTCCAACTGTGTATTCTCTTCTATCTGTTGCATCTGTAATCTGTTCAACAAAGTCCATGAGTGCCAGTGAGGTAGTCCGGTTCTTCCTGAATCCATACTGTTGTTCACAGACTATATTGTGCTTATCAATGAAATCATTTAGTCTCTTAACAAATACTTTTTCCAGTATTTTGGAGAACTGAGGTAACAATGAGACGGGTCTGTAGTTTGACAATAAGTGTTTGTCACCAGCCTTATACAGAGGAACGACTCTTGCTATTTTCATTTTCTTTGGAAATTTACCAGCAGTAAGTGACATGTTGCATATGTAAGTGAAGTGTTTAACAATACGATCAATAATACATTTAACCAAGAACATACTGAAACTAGAAAAGCACTCATAGAGCGCATACCTCCGCCAAGGCTCCTTTCGTTTCTCATGGATCACCTCCAAAATGTAATGGGCTTGTGTGTAGGCGTATCGCCACTTGTGGTGAAAATTGCATACAAGTCTGTCCATTAGTTTTGGAGTTTTGTGGCTGACACACTGTGAGAAGAGCCTTGGCTGAGGTATGCATTCCCAGATCATCCCCAAAATGTAATGGGTTCCTCTCTAGGCCAAGAACCACCTCTGGTGAAACAGACAGACAAACAGACAAATGGCAGTAAAAGCATTACCTCCTTGGCGGAGGTAATAAACTCAAGTGTTGCTGTTGTGTCCATCTCCTCCATCTCCAAACTCCCAGGGTGCTGGCATTGCAATTCATCGCACAACCGCGTACAACCCACAGGCCAATGGGTTATGCGAGCGTTTTCATAGATCACTGAAAGCAGCACTCAGGGCTTCACTGACGGATGCAAATTGGGTAGACAGGTTGCCGTGGGTTTTATATTGGGGTTGCGCTCCGCAGCAAAAGAGAATTTGGAAGCTTCCCCGGCAGAGAGCTCGTTTTTGCGCAGCCCCTATGGCTGCCCGGGGAATTTCTGTCAAATAATCCCACGCCGGACAGCTGCCCATCTCAGCTTTTGCAGCGTAGCGCAAACACAGGCACGCTGCCGGGCCCGGGCCACCACTGTTTTCCGCGTGTTTTTGTGCCTAAAACTTTGAAAAACGCGGAGTTTGTGTTCGTCAGACACGACGACCACCGCCCTCCATTGCGCCTGCACACATGTTGAAAATGGCCGTATCTCACAATGTTAAAGAATCCTTTAAAAAATTCCTGGATCCAGACGGTGATCCAGATCATCCCCAAAATTTAATCAGTTCTTCCGTGTACCATTTCCAACAACGCCTGAAAGTTTCATTGAAATTCGTCCAAAACTTTGAGTTATCTTGCTAACCAACAGACAGACAGACAAACGCTGGCAAAAACATAACCTCCTGTGACCTGGCGGAGGTAATCATTACAATCAATTGATTTTTTGTCTTTGAATTTGTTTACAATGTCAAGAATTTCTTTTTCATCTGTTTCTTTCATAAACATTGAGTAGCGTTTATGTTGACGACATTGTCAGCGCCACTTGTATTTGCTGATGATACAGTGGAGTTGGCGATCTTTTTTCCTATATTTACAAAATATTCATTAAACGTGTTGGAGATCAAGCTATTTACATTGATTATTCCATTTTCTGAATTTAAATAAGAGATGTGGTTGGAATTTAGTTTTCCTCTCTTTGTTATATTATTTAACACCTTCCATATATTACATGTATTAGTTTTATTTTCCAGTAATTTACTGTAATGTTTTTTTACTCAATCTTAAAATACTGATGAGTTTATTTTTATAAGTCTTGTATTTCTTTTCTGCTTCCACAGTTCTTAATTTCAGAAACGTTTTGTATAACAAGTTTTTCTTTTTACAAGCATTTTGCAGGCCCTTGGTAATCCAAGGCTGATCTCTGGATTTAACTTTAGTTTCCTTCACCACTAGAGGGCAGTGTTTATTATATAGTTGGGATAAAATAGAGACAAATTCTCCATATGTTGTCAACATCGTCAACATAAACACCGCTCCAGTCTTGTATTTTTAGATCATTTCTAAGATTGTTGATTGCGGTTTCTGTTACAAGTCGTTTAAAAACCTGATCTATTTCAACGTTCTGTGTTCCGCCAGTGTGTGAAGAAACAAAGACAGGCAGATGTTCTGTCACATCACTGACAATAAGACCAGCAGTTACATTCCCTTCAGTGACATTTGTGAAAATGTTCTCAATAAGCGTTGCTGAATGTGTTGTTATTCTAGTGGGGTATGTTATTGAAGGGTAGAAACCCAGACAAAACATGGAATTTATGAATTCACTTATTTGGATATGGTCATTTGGATTTAATAAATCAATACTGAAGTCTCCACAAATAAATACCAGCTTCTTATTACCTACTGCACTGAAAAGCTCAGACAATTTTTCTTTGAAAATGTCAATATCGGTACCCGGTGCTCTATAAATGCAACTTATGATGTTTTTTGTAGTTGTAATTAATTCCACAGTTACACACTCCATGATGTTTTCCATTTCAAAAGACATATTATCTACAACTTGGCTTTGGTAGCAGGACCTGATATATAAAGCAACACCACCACCCCTTTTTTTTTGACCTGCTTGTGGTATAGAAATCATAGCCTCTCATTTGCACTGTATGAAGTTGGTCATTTTTTAGCCAAGTCTCAGAAACTGCAACAGCGGAAAAATTTGTTATATTGCAACAAACTGTCCTGGATTTTGGAAAAATTCATGTTGAGACTTCTGCTATTGAAGTGTATTATTGACAGTGACCGGGATTTCTCCGGTTTCCTCCCACATGCCAAAAACATGCAAGTTAGGTTAACTGGCATCAAACTGGGGATTCTAAATTGTCCTTAGGTCTGACTGTGAGAGTGAATGGTTGTCTGTCTCTCTGTGTTGGCCCTGCGATGGACTGGTGATCTGTCCAGGGTGGACCCTGCCTCTCGCCCAAAGATGCTGGGATAGGCTCCAGCCCCCCCCGGGACCCGAAAAGGATTAAGCGGAAGAAGATGAATGAATGAATGAATGAATGGTCAGAAATTGTATTTTTTAGTTGGTCTGAGCTTAAGTATTTACACTGATGTTTTATACTGTTGAAAAAGTGATTTTCAGGATCAGTTTCATATTCAACACTGTGTGGCTTATGCTCAGTATATTCGTACCCTTTAAAAATGAGCTTGTTTCCTATAAAATTTTGCATCTTAATTATTCCAGTCAATGGAAACAAATGTACAGTTTACATCTCTCAGATGATATCTCTCAAATGAGAAGTAGAAACTGTATGCTCTGAGGTTTTGATCTAAAGTTTAGGGTGACTAATTTTAAAGATATGCTAACTGCTAGTTGGCTAGTACTCAGTTAACATCTCCAGTTTTGTTTAACTTATCTAAACTGTTTTCTTTCTAAACTTTGGGGTAACTAACTTTAAATGTGAGATAACTGCAGCTAGGACTGTCACGATAACCGCAATTATGTAGTACCACGCTATAGACAAGCCTACTGCGGAGGATAACGAGCAACCGCAACAACCATGGTGTAAATAACCCCCTGAAAGGTTTATTATTTTAGGTTAATTACCTGATCACTAATTCTGAGATATGTATTTTTGATCTTTGCATAAATATTTTCCTATAAGTAGTTAATTTGTACTTGTAAACTGTAACAGACCTGTAGCGCTCACCTCTGTAGTCATGAAGTCCTTTGAGCGCCTGGTCCTGTCTCACCTCAAGTCCATCACCACACCCCTCCTAGACCCGCTGCAGTTTGCCTACCGTGCTAACAGGTCTGTGGACGACGCAGTCAACCTGGCCCTCCACTCCATCCTGCAGCACCTGGACTCCCCGGGAACCTACGCCAGGATTCTGTTTGTGGACTTCAGCTCCGCATTCAACACCATCTGCCCCGAACTGCTCCAGGACAAGCTGTCCCTGCTCAACGTGCCTGACTCCCTCTGCAGGTGGATCACCGACTTCCTGACGGACCGGAGACAGCATGTGCGGCTGGGGAAGTCTGTCTCAGACTCTGTTAGCATCAGCATTGGATCACCCCAGAGCTGTGTACTTTCCCCCCTACTCTTCTCCCTTTATACCAACTCCTGCACCTCCTCCCACCAGTCTGTTAAGCTGATTAAGTTTGCGGACGACACCACCCTCATCGGGCTCATCTCCAACGGCGACGAGTCCACCTACAGGGAAGAGGTGGCGCAGCTGGTGTCCTGGTGCAGCCACAACAACCTGCAGCTGAATGCTCTGAAGACAGCGGAGATGATTGTGGACTTCAGGAAAGTCACATCCCCCCTGCCCCCCCTCACCATCACAGGCTCTCCCATCACCTTTGCAGATTCCTTCCGCTTCTTGGGCACCACCATCACCCGAGACCTCAAATGGGAGCCAACCATCAGCTCCCTCATCAAAAAGGCCCAGCAGAGGATGTTCTTTCTGCGGCAGCTGAGGAAGCTCAAGCTACCCACCAAGATGTTAGTGCAGTTCTACACGGCCATCATCGAGTCCATCCTCACCTCCTCCATAACTGTGTGGTACGCAGGAGCCACTGCCAGGGACAGACTAAGGCTGCAGCGCGTCGTGCGCACTGCTGAGAAGGTGATAGGCTGCAAGCTCCCATCTCTCCAGGACCTGTACATCTCCAGGACCCGGAGGCGTGCTGGCCGGATCATAGCCGATCCTTCACATCCTGGTCACGTGCTGTTTGCCCCCCTCCCCTCAGGTAGAAGGCTTCGGTCCATTCAGACTAAAACCTCCCGGCACATGAACAGCTTTTTCCCCTCTGCCATCAGACTGCTGAACACTAAGTGACTTATTGACTCTCGTGCACTATGTACAGCAGCTCAACCAGACTCATGTCAATCATCACTGTTTTTCTGTTGCATTATTGACTGCACTATGTGGTACTTCACATTATCTGCTACATGCTAATTTTTACTACTCATTATTACTAGTATTATTATTATTACTTATTATTACTTATTTTTCTACACTTATTGCACGTTTCTAGTCCTTTAGTTTTTTAGTTTATCCCTTTTTCTCATTATGTTTTTAATGTTGCAGCATGGCACCGAGACAAATTCCTAGTTTGTGTATCACATGAACAATGGCAATAAATCTGATTCTGATTCTGAATTTTACAAAGTGCATAGGCCTTATGCCATCCTATACACTGAAGTTAAAAAAGCAGGCTTTTATTTTGATAATGGTGGTTATATTTTCTCTTCCTGTGCTTGCCTGTGGAATTGTCAGTAAGGCTACAGTGTTTAGCAGAGACAGTCGAGCTACTAACGCTCACATTAATCGGTTTATGGACCCGTAATGAGGCACAAGCTCTTACGGTGGTCGTAGTTTGTGTTTTACTTAATGCGTACTGTGCTAAAATAAAACTGTAAACTTCACCGGCAGTCAAGACCATTGCCATCACATATTACAGGGATCCGTACATGCAGTGTTCACTTTTGTTGTGTGTGTGGCTGTCGTTGTTCACTTATGTGAGAAAAGCCTTTATTAGTCCCACACGGGGAAATTCCAGGATTGCAGCACCAAAGGGATAGCAGCACTTAGAGCAATTGTAAATGAGATAATACTGTATAAGAACTGGTTAGCCAAAGCAGTAAATAAATATACAGTGGGGCAAAAAAGTATTTTGTCAGCCACCAATTGTGCAAGTTCTCCCACTTTAAAGATGAGCGAGGTCTCCAATTTTCATCATAGGTATACCTCAACTATGAGAGACAAAATAAGAAAAAAAAACCCAGAAAATTACATTGAAGGATTTTTAATGAATTAATTGGTAAATTCCTCGGTAAAATAAGTATTTGGTCAATCACAAAAGTTCATCTCAATACTTTGTTATATACCCTTTGTTGACAATGACAGAAGTCAAACGTTTTCTGTAAGTCTTCACAAGGTTTTCACACACTGTTGCTGGTATTTTGGCCCATTCCTCCATGCAGATCTCCTCTAGAGCAGTGATGTTTTGGGGCTGTCGCTGGGCAACACAGACTTTCAACTCCATCCAAAGATTTTCTATGGGGTTGAGATCTGGAGACTGGCTAGGCCACTCCAGGACCTTGAAATGCTTCTTACAGAGCCACTCCTTCATTGCCTGGGTGGTGTGTTTGGGATCATTGTCATGCTGAAAGACCCAGCCACGTTTCATCTTCAATGCCCTTGCTGGCGGAAGGAGGTTTTCACTCAAAATCTCACGATACATGGCCCCATTCATTTTTTCCTTTACACGGATCAGTCGTCCTGGTCCCTTTGCAGAAAAACAGCCCAAAAGTATGATGTTTCCACCCCCATGCTTCACAGTAGGTATGGTGTTCTTTCTCCTCCAAACATGACAAGTTGAGTTTTTACCAAAAAGTTCTATTTTGGTTTCATCTGACCATATGACATTCTCCCAATCCTCTTCTGGATCATCCAAATGCTCTCTAGCAAACTTCAGATGGGCCTGGACATGTACTGGCTTAAGCAGGGAGACACGTCTGGCACTGCAGGATTTGAGTCCTTGGCGGTGTAGTGTGTTACCGTACTGATGGTAGCCTTTGTTACTTTGGTCCCAGCTCTCTGCAGGTCATTCACTAGGTCCCCCCATGTGGTTCTGGGATTTTTGCTGACCGTTCTCGTGATCATTTTGATCCCACGGGGTGAGATCTTGCGTGGAGCCCCAGATGGAGGGAGATTATCAGTGGTCTTGTATGTCTTCCATTTTCTAATAATTGTGCCCACAGTTGATTTCTTCACACCAAGCTGCTTACCTATTGCAGATTCAGTCTTCCCAGGCTGGTGCAGGTCTACAATTTTGTTTGTGGTGTCCTTTGACAGCTCTTTGGTCTTGGCCATAGTGGAGTTTGGAGTCTGACTGTTTGAGGTTGTGGACAGGTGTCTTTTATACTGATAACGAGTTCAAACAGGTGCCATTAATACAGGTAACGAGTGGAGGACAGAGGAGCCTCTTAAAGAAGAAGTTACAGGTCTGTGAGAGCCAGAAATCTTGCTTGTTTGTAGGTGACCAAATACTTATTTTACTGAGGAATTTACCAATTAATTCATTAAAAATCCTTCAATGTGATTTTCTGGATTTTTTTTTTCTCATTTTGTCTCTCATAGTTGAGGTATACCTATGATGAAAATTGGAGACCTCTCTCATCTTTTAAGTGGGAGAACTTGCACAATTGGTGGCTGACTAAATACTTTTTTGCCCCACTGTACACAGTTATACACACAGTGCAGGAGCATTGCAGCTAGATGGTATCAACAGCATTGGGGTTAGTTGAATTACCTGGCAAAATATAAATCTGGACCCTGACAGTATATTTCACATTTGAATCAACAGTGTTGTTGCCACCCTTGATAATAATTGTAATTGTCTTAGTTGTGTATTGGATGGGACGATCTCTATTGTGCAACGTTATGACGTTTAGATAGATAGATAGATAGATAGATGTACTTTATTGATCCCAAACTGGGAAATTACAGTGTAACAGCAGCATGACAGTTGACAACCAAACAACAGAAACACACATGACAGACAAAGGGATTACCCATGGAAAGTAAAAACTAACATGACTATAAAACTTATATACATCATAGCTTAATATATGATGACCCGTATAAACACATGAATCATCCCATTGCACAATGAAGGACTATCAGGAGCAGAGTGAAATGTGAGGTACCAGTTAGTCTGTAAGGTGCAGTGTGGCAGCATAGCTATGACCACAATACAACATCATAGTGAGTTATTGTACAGTGAAATTGCATGTGGCAGGAAAGATTTCCTGTACCTGGCCGTTTGACAACGAAGCTGTAGTAGTCTACTGGAGAAAGTGCTTTGCTGTCTATCTAGTGTGTGGTGGAGGGGGTGATCAGGATTGTCCATGATGGATCCTAGTTTATTTAGTGTTCTTCTCTCCACCACTGTCTCAAAGGTCTCCAGTCTGAGACCAATTACAGAGCCAGCCCTCTTGATAATCTTGTCAAGACTGTTGGTATCTCTGGCCCTGATACTGATACCCCAACAGACCGCAGCAAAGAAGATGGCGCTGGCGACAACTTTCTGGTAGAAAAGCTCCAGCATCCTGCTGCACACGTTGAAGGATCTCAGCTTCCTCAGGAAGCAGAGTCTGTTCATCCCCTTCTTGTGCGCAGGATCGGTGTTGGATCTCCAGTCCAACCCGCTGCTGATCCTGACACCCAGATATTTGTAGTCCTCAACCACTCCCACATCCTCCCCCCCAATCTGCAGTGGCTGAGAAGGAGCCTTCCTCTTCCTGAAGTCAACCACCATCTCTCTGGTCTTGCTGACATTCAGCCTCAGGTGATTCTGCGCTGTCCACTCCACAAATCTGTCTACCAATGCCAGTACATTTAATACGACCTCTACGAGCAGCGCTGGTTAGATTATAAAGTCTCACAGCTGTAGGTAGGAAGGACCTGCAAAACCTCTCCCTCGAGCACTTAATGGCACAGCCTACCGCTAAGTGAGCTCTATGCGTTATGTGCCCCTATTGATTATTAAATAAATTGTTAAATGTTGAGGGTATTTTTAATGCCAACGGCATGTTTGCACCCGGTGCTGTGGAAGGTTCCACAGCACTCACTTTTGTTGCCAGCGGTTTAGACATTAACGTCTGTGTGTTGAGTTATTTTAAGGGGGCAGCTATTTTTCACTGTTATACAAGCTGTACACTGATTACTTTACATTGTGTCAAAGTGTCATATCTTCAGTGTTGTCCCATGAAAAGATATAATAAAATATTTAGAAAAACATGAAGGGTGTACTCACTTTTGTGAGATACTGTATATTTGTTAATGTTGTGTGTGTGTGTGTGTGCGCTGACAGTGGAGGGTGGTCACAGAGCCGTCATCTTCAGCAGAATTGGAGGAGTGCAGATGGACACGGTTCTAGCTGAGGGACTACATTTCAGGTAGGTCATGGATCATTGTACAATTACAATTCTTGCCTGCACTTTAAATGATCACAGTCATTAATCTGCCATCACTAATCTGATATCGGCCAAGAACCTGGGTCTTGTTTAATGCAAATAAAGGAGGGTAAAGGACTAAAAACCCTGCAGACTTCATGATGAAGAAGTGAAATGCTCCTTCCTGGTTTCCTGAAACAAAGCTGCCGTACAGTCAGACATTGCTGACAAATGTTTTTCTCTTCTGTACCTTTCCTGACCAACAAGGTCAGCAGTTGGAGATAAACATTTTGGCTGTAATAATGTGCATTTTATTTGACGCATAATCCATTCATCCATCCATCTTCTACCGCTTTTCCGGAGGTCCGGGTCGCGGAGGCAGGAGTTCAAGCAGAGAAGGCCAGACTTCCCTCTCCCCAGCCACCTGCTCCAGCTCTTCAGAGAGGATACCAAGGCGTTCCCAGACCAGCTGGGAGACATAGTCTCTCCAGCGAGTCCTGGGTCTGCCCCGGGGTCTCCTCCCAATGGGACGTGCCCGAAACACCTCAAGTGGGAGGCGTCCAGGAGGCATCCTGATCAGATGCCCATACCACCTCAACTGACTCCTTTCAATGTGGAGGAGCAGCGGTTCTACTCTGAGCCTCTTCCGGATGACTGAGCTCCTCACCCTATCTCTGAGGGTGAGTCCAGCAATCCTACGGAGAAAGCTCATTTCAGCCGCTTGTAACCGCGATCTCGTTCTTTCGGTCATTACCCATAGCTCATGACCATAGGTGAGAGTAGGAACTGGTAAATCAACAGCTTTGCCTTAGAACTCAGCTCCCTCTTCACCACAACAGACCGGTACGTCTGCATCACTGCAGATGCTGCTCTGATCCATCTGTCAATCTCTCGCTCCATTCTCCCCTCACTCGTGAATAAGACCCCAAGATACCTAAACTCCTCCACTTGGGGCAGGAGCCTGTCCCAACCCAGAGAGGACAATCTCTGGGTTGGGACCCAGAGAGGTCCTCAGCCTTTTTCCGGCTGAGGACCATGGACTCGGACTTGGAGGTGCTGATTCTCATCCCAGCCGCTTCACACTCAGTGGCAAACCGTATGGATGCATAATATCACGTGTTTATGTTCAGTTGTTGTATAAGGATTAGAGGGTCATAACCCAGGTTATGACCCTCTTTTAGTCTTTTTTTTTTTTTCCACAATATCTTTATTGAACCTTTTTTTTTTTTTTTAACAAACATGATACAAACAATCAAACACTAACACTAAAGTACTACAAAAAAAAAAAAAAAAATGCACTAAAAACACCAACAACCACCAACAAAATCAAATCTTCAACAATGCTCCTCTGTTTAGTCTAGACAATCCAATACATAAGTATACATATTATGTTCACCAGTTTGGAATTTACAAGGTCCACACACATCATTCACCTTCTTCTTCAAGAGTTATGTTTAAATTTTTTACATAATCAATAAAAGGTCTCCATATATTCTCAAACACAATTTCCTTTGATTTTAGTATATATGTTATTCTTTCTAATGGAAGGTTTGTTAACATCTGTCTTAACCACTGAGTCACATCTGGTCTATGAGTCTTTTTCCATAATAGTGCAATACATTTTTTGGCATTAAGCAAACTGAGGTCTATGAATGTTCTTTCACTTTTGTTAAAATTATGCTTTTCTGGGTACAGACCCAACAAAAACAGTTTAGGATTCAATATGATTTGTTTTGAGATTATTTTTTCAATTGTTACCCTCACCTCTTCCCAAAACATTCTTATTAATCTACATTCCCATAAACAATGAAATAGGGTTCCTTTACTTTCCATGCATTTTGTGCATGTATCTGGTATATTTTTGTTATATCTATTTAACTCCTCCGGTGTAACATACATCCGCATTAACCATTTGAAATGTATCAATTTAAGGCGTGCATTTATTGATTTGGTTTGAGCTTCTGTACAAGCCAATTCCCATTGTTCCTCTGAAATTTCAATTTGCAGATCTTCTTTCCAGTAGTTTAATCTTTTCAGTGAATTTTCACTTGAAGATAGTGTCAATGAGTTATAAAACTCTGAAATAATACCCTTTCTTTTACTATCTTTCATCATCATTTTTTCCAAGGATGAATAAATAGGTCGAGTGAGAGCTTTATTTTGATTTGATCGAATAAAGTTTCTAAGTTGAAGATATTTAAAAAAATGTGTTCTATTGAGATTAAATTTGATCCTCAGCTCTTCAAAAGACATTATGTTTTCTGCACATGGCAAATATAAATCCTGAATCTTTTGTATCCCTTTTAAATTCCATACTTTAAATACAGCGTCCGCTCTCCCTGGTTTAAAATATTGATTACCCCATATTGGACTAAATTGTGACAATAACTGTGGTTCTTTTAAATAGTTTTTAGCTTCACACCATATTTTGATCATATGCTTTACAAATGGATTTTTAACTTGTTTTTGTAATTTTTTTGCCGAATCTGAGTATATGAATATGGGAAGAGGTAAAGGTAAATTGTATGATTCCATTTCAGTCCAGTGAGGGAGATCATTTGATGAAAAATAATATGTCATAGACCTCAGTTGTGCCGACCAATAATACAACATAAAATTTGGACATTTCAGACCTCCACGATCAAATGGTAAATATAATAAAGACAAACGTAATCTAGCCCTCCTGTTGTTCCATATAAATTCCACTAACTTTTTTTTTATTCTTGAGAATAGATCTAAAGGTGGTGATAAGGGAATGTATTGAAATAAATAAAGTATTTTAGGTAAAATATTACTTTTAAGTATATTGATTCTCCCGATCATCGACATTGGTAGTGACATCCATCTCTGAGTTAACTCACTGATATCTGACATTAAGGCTTCATAGTTGACACTGGCGACTGATTCTAGCTTAGGCATAATTTGGATTCCTAAATATTTAAACTGATTTACAACATTGAATTGATTTACCTCAGGGGCTGGGTAATTTCTCTGGGTCTCATTTAGCATTAATATTGAAGATTTAGTTTTATTTATTTTATATCCTGATATTTCCCCAAAATTCTTTATTAAATTCAACAAGGTTGGAATTGATTTTTTTAGATTCGACATAAACAAAATTATATCATCGGCGTACAGGGAGATTTTATGTTCTGTTGGTCCAACTTTAATTCCATATATTTGTGAATGTAAACGTATCGCTATCGCTAAAGGTTCAATTGCCATAGTAAACAGTAAAGGTGAAAGTGGACAGCCTTGTCGACATCCTCTATTGATTTTTATTGGTTTTGAAATATTGTTATTTGTTAGGATTTCTGCTGTAGCATTATTGTATATTATTTGAACCCATTTTATGAAATTATTTCCAAGTCCAAACCTTTGTAGGACTTCAAAAAGAAAGGGCCATTCAACTCTATCAAAGGCCTTTTCGGCGTCCAAAGATAGGAGAGCTGTATCCGGTGCTTCTTTATTAAAATAAATAATATTAAATAGTCTTCTTACATTATGGAAGCCTTGTCTACCCTTTATAAAGCCATTCTGATCTCGATTAATAATATTTGGTAAAATTTCTTGTATTCGTCTTGCTAAAATTTTACAGATTATCTTAAGGTCGGCGTTTAATAGGCTTATTGGTCTCATATTTTCACATTTATTAGAGGGCTTACCTGGTTTTGGCAGCAGTATAATTAAGGCATTATTTATGTATGATGGTAAATTATTATTTTGAAATGCTTCTAAAACCATTTCCAAAAAAGGTTTTATTAATTTATTCTTAAATTTTTTATAAAGGTCAACTGGAAGACCATCTGGTCCTGCACTTTTTCCTGATTTCATATTATCAATGGCTAGCCCAACTTCTTCTTGACTAATTTTAGACTCCAATATCTCCCTGTTTTCATTTGGAATACACGGTATAGATAGTTCGTTCAAAAACCCATTTAGTTTTGTTAAATCAGGTTCATTTTTGGTATCATATAATTTTTCATAGTAATCTCTAAAGGCTCTATTAATTTCTAAAGGATCTATAACTACCTGTCCGTTACTTATAATACTGGTAATTGGTGTTTTAATTTCCAATTGTTTAATCTGCCATGCTAATAATTTTCCTGATTTTTCACCTTGTTCATAAAAAGATTGTTTCAATCTTAGAAGACTCGAGGCAGCTCTATTCGCTGATTTTTTGTCGTATTCAGCTCTCAAAATCAGTAATTCATTCTCCAACCTTGGGTCACTTCCTGCATACACTTTTTCCTGAAGATTTTTTATTTTATGTTCCAATTTAGCTCTCTCCTCTCGAGTCTTCTTAGATTTTGATCCTGTATAACTAATAATATGTCCCCTAATAAAAGCTTTGAAAGCCTCCCACTTTACACATGCTGATGTTTGTGTAGTATTGATGTCAAAGAACTCGTCTATCTGTTTTTCTATATACTTGACAAATTCCTCATCCTGAAGCCATTTATGCTGAAATTGCCATCTACCTGATTCCTTTGTCAATTTTTTATCTACATATATTAGACAACAGGGTGCATGATCAGAGATCACGATGTTATCATAAAAGCAGTTTTGAATCTTGGACCTTAATTCTGTGGAAATCAAAAAATAATCAATACGTGAGAATGTCTTGTAGGTACTGGAATAACAAGAATAGGCTTTAACTTGTGGTTTCATTTCTCTCCATATATCTAACAATCTCAATTCTTTCATAAAATGATTAATAGTCATCCTACATCCAATGTGCGTACAATCCAGTCCTGTTGATCTATCCACACCTGGATTCAATGTACAATTAAAATCCCCTGCTATTATATGTTGCCCTGTAAGTGATGATAAGATGAGAAATAAATTAGCAAAGAACTTCTGATCATCTATATTGGGACCATATAAGTTCACAAGATTTATATTTTCTAATAGCAAAGAACCTTGAATGATTACATATCTTCCAAATTTGTCTCCAATTACATTTTTCACTTGAAAAGGAACTGATTTATGTATGAGAGTCATAACTCCCCTGGCTCGGGATGAAAATGAAGAGGTGAATACACTTCCCTGCCATCTACTCCTAATTCTTTTAACATCCTCCTCTATCAGATGAGTTTCTTGTAAAAACACAATTCTTGAACCCATGTCCTTTATTTTATTCATAACTTGTTTAAGTTTTTTTAAATTTTGTAGACCTCTGCAATTCCATGAAGTTAAATTAAGATTAACACTTTGGTCCATGATCAATAGAGAGTTTGGGATTACCTTGCAGTGTAAACATGCTCATACAGAGAAGCAAAAACATGAGTGGTTGAACATTCATCCTACAAACTACACACAAACAAATTTCCCCTTCCCACACTTGTGGCAAACCCCCCAAAATCAAAAGAAAAATTCTGTCTCCCGATATAGCCATCGACCGTTCCACACCCACGGGGAACAGCCTAAGCCACTCCTTCTTCATCCTCCCAATCACCCTAACTCTACTGCTTTTAATGACGTAACATTAACTCTCCTCTGTAGTTTTCCAACTTAACTCCAAAATTTTTAACAACTTTGTACATCATAGTTTTTTTTTTTTTGTTTGTTTGTTTTGTTTTTGTTTTGTTTTTTTAATATATAATACAATCTATATTTTGTAAACTTACTATTTACTTCAAGTCAGTCAGATGCCTGTGCAAATGCTTAATTATTCTACCTTATATTTTGTTCATGCTTAGCTCCCACCAGTCTCTTCTTCTTCTTTGATCTTCTTGATGAACTCCTGCGCCTCCTCTGGGGTCTTGAAGATGTGGGTTCTGCCCTCATACGTGGTCAGCAGTCTCGCAGGATAGATTACACCATGACGAATCCCAAGGTTGCGCAGCTCCTTACGTACGGGATCAAACTGCTTCCTCAATTGCTGGATTCCTGTGGCCAAATCTGGGTAGAACCGCACCTGCTGGTCCTGGTGTTTAATCTCTCCTTTAGCACGTGCAGCGTTGAAGATCTTCATCCTGTCTCTGTTGCTAAGAAACTTCATAATTAAGGTCCTCGGCGGTCCCTTATCTCTCCGTGGGCCAATACGATGTGCTTTTTCCAGAACCACTGCTGATTGCAACTCCTCGCTGCCCAGCACCTCCGGAATCCACTTTTCCAGAAAGGAACATACGTCCCGACCTTCTGATTCCTCTGGAAGACCCACCAGCCTCAAATTATTCTGTCTCGACCGAGATTCCAAATCCAAAATATTATCTTCCAGAGATTTATTTTTTTTTTCCAAAGTGCGCACCTTTAATTGAAGACGGGTGACGTCATCTTCAGCACTAGCGAGACGGAGCTCCATCTGCGCCGTTCGTTCTACACAGTCACCCAATTCCTTTCTTATTCCTTCCAACGCTGTCATAATCCCATCAAATCTAGAGGAAAAGTCCGCTCTCATTGAACTCATGGCTGCCATCAGCGCATCTGCGCCATTCCCCGCAGAAATCGCAGCGTTGCCAGCCTCCTCCGCCATATATGGAGTTTTGTTTGCTGCGTCACAGACCTGAAAGTCCGTTAATTTGGACTGTTTCGGCGGCTCGCTTTTTCCTTTTCCTGGTTTTCCAGCCTTAGGCTTCGCCGACATATCCTCACCCAAATGCTGGGATACGTTCTGTCCCAAATGAGAGAGTTATTTGCCGATTTTTTTTTCCAGGAGCAGAGCAGAGCGAGACACGTCCGTCCTACGTGGCAGCCATAACCGGAAGTCCCTCTTTTAGTCTTTTTTAATTGAAAATAAGATTAGAAAACTGCATCAGAGCATCTTTGGAGCCTTTAAAGCATTGTATAAATGAAATGTGATCCAGCAGACAGCTACAGATCATTACCGTTATTATGTTGTCATTTTTTCCTTCTTTTTCCCTTGATCACTGACCTGTTTTATAATGTGTGTGTACTGGTAAAGCAGTGTTTTTAAATGTAAAACTACTGACATTATCATGTTCTTCAGGATCCCATGGTTCCAGTACCCCATCATCTATGACATAAGAGCCAAACCCAGGAAGATCTCCTCTTTGACTGGCAGCAAAGGTAATGCACACACGCACCACACAGTGTGACTCGGCTGTTAGTTTTGGTTTTGTGCTTTTGCTCAGCAATAAAGCTGTTTGCACTGTTTTATTTGATTATGTAAAATGACTGACCTAGTTCCAGTGGAATGTAGTGGAAGGGTGAAGCTTGGCCTCCAGGTTGCCCATTACATTTTGGAGTGGATCAGAATCAAGATCCAGATCCAGGAAATAATGACTTGACCAATGTGAGACATTCCCCTTCATATTTTTGGAGAATTGCACATGGAACTTAATGGAGAATAATCAGGTGTATATAGGAGCTAAATAACTACTTGGTCTTTTGTAACTTGATGACAGACGTGTTTCTGTTGTATCCATATGAACTTTGTTTCACCTACATACATGCATTAATATGGTCAGTCATAGGGCTGTGCAATAGGACCAAAATTTCATATCATATCAATATATAACTACTCTTATATCCTGACACACACACACACACACACACACTGCTCACAAAAAGTTAGGGATCATCTGCTTTTGGGTAAAATTTTAGGATGCACCTAAAATGCACTATTATGGGTAACCCCCACAACAGCCATGGACAAGCAGAGCGCTCAGCTGGGGCAATTAGCAGAACAATGAGTTGTGTGTATTGAGATCAATAGGCAGCCGCTTTTTGTCTAGCTTCTTCCTGCCAGTTCCGATGTTGATATGTATGACTCAAATGCAAACGTTCATGCTTCCTGCTCTGACTGTGATGCAAATGTCCCATGCCTTTCATGTATTGTCTGTAACTGGGTATAAAAACTGCATATGCTCTGTAGTTCTCTCTCTCATCACCTGCTTGCTGACTAGAAGCACAGGGCTCGCTCCTGCGCGCGCTCACAGCGCAGGGGCGAGTTTCGCCGTGCCTTATTTCACCATCGCCACATTGGTGACCCCGAAGGAACCACACGCTTTGTGCAGCAACTTTCTGGTCTGGACAGCTACACTGGTGACCCGACCAAGAAAAGAACACGCTGGCAGCCCCCGGCGGTGACTCTCCGACGACAAGCGAACGCAGCAGCCTGATGCAAATGATCTGCCCTCCCTTCTGCTACAGGGAGACCTCGACGCAGAGCCACCACCAGGCGAACTCCCTCAGAGATCACCCATGACCGTGAAGGCTGCAGAAAGCGTCATGGTGCGACCCTCGCCTGAGATCGGGACATCCACGCTGGACCGGCCGAGGGACACAGAATGCCTTCTCCCTCTCACCGCTCCTACGCGAGCCGAGGGACAAAGATCGTCTACTCCCTCTCACCGCTCCAACGCATCTGCACGAGCCCGAGGGACGAAGATTGTCTATTTCCTCTCACCGCTCCAACGCACCACGAGCGAACGACGTAACAGCTCTACAGAGATGACCATCGGCGCCGACGACGCTGATCTCCATCAAGCTCCCTGACCCTGACTCGCCTCTCAACAGCGGACCTGCCAAGCACCGAACCCCGCACGCACACCGGGGGGTTACGAGGACAGCGCACCACGCACGGGACAATAATGGCTCCACAGACCGCCATCGTCCTTCGCCGCTGCACACAGAACCTTCAGGGCTGCTCACACACCTGAAGCACGCACGCAGCTCGCTCACAGGATTTTGTACGGGTCTCAGCCACGGCGCACAAGGGAATTCAGCCGTCAGCTGTCCCCGAGGACTTTAGGACTGCGTGCGAACCTAAAGTCAACACGCCAAGTGCCTCACTGCTGCAGCTCCTTTTTTTCTTCATGGCCGCGAGAGGAGTCAGAGACTAATTTTTCTTCTTACAGCTGCTGTGGACCTCCGCACGTTCAACGGGACAGCCCCTCAACATCGCAGATCCACAGGCAATTTTTGTGCGGCCCAGACAATTTCGCCGTCCCGGGCCGGCACTTGCTACCCCCACCCCCCCTCCCTCCACCGCCGCCTGCAGCGAGCTTTCTCCCGCAGCTCGCTCCCAAAGCCGGACTATCGAGGCCTCAGCTTCCCGCTGAGCCCTCTGGGGGGGAGTGTATGGGTAACCCCCACAACAGCCATGGACAAGCAGAGCGCTCAGCTGGGGCAATTAGCAGAACAATGAGTTGTGTGTATTGAGATCAATAGGCAGCCGCTCTTTGTCTAGCTTCTTCCTGCCAGTTCCGATGTTGATATGTATGACTCAAATGCAAACGTTCATGCTTCCTGCTCTGACTGTGATACAAATGTCCCATGCCTTTCATGTATTGTCTGTAACTGGGTATAAAAACTGCATATGCTCTGTAGCTCTCTCTCTCTGACTACTGCTGCTGACACACGCATTCTGTGTCTCCTCACGAGAGCCTGAGGACCCCCTGCAGCCCGCCTGCACAGGGCTGGAGTGAGTTCAGTGATGGCGGTATGATTAATAAACACCCTTTTAAACTCTCAGTTCGCTCCTTTATTATTCTTCCGCCACACTATAACCTTTACAGGCCAACTTAATTTGACCTTCTCTAACTTTTTGAATGCACAGGTCCAAATGTTCAATGTTTCAGTACTTTTAGCATAACTTGCTGTTCTCTATCAAGGTGCTTAACAGCAAAATTCACAACAGGTGTTTGATCCATGAATCGACCAATAAAATTTCTACTTCAATTAGAATTGGTATTTAAACAGTTCTCTTCATCATGTTGTTCACATTTTGACATCATGAGATCAAGACGACACCTAACAATTGATCAACAGTACCTCACCATTGTGAGGCTTCAAACAGGATGTTCTCAGAGGGAAGTGGCCACTGAGCTTAGAGTGTCACAGAGTGTCATCAGCAGGTTGCTACAGAGATACAGAATGACTGGAAGAGTCACAGAAAGGCATAGAAGTGGACGTCCTTTCGAGGCTTCATTGTGAACAGTGCCCTGTGGAACCAGATGATGAATGCCGCTCAACTCCAGGCACATTTAAGGGAGGTGAGAGGCACCCAAGTGTCACATCAGACCATGCAAAACCATTTACATCAGCGTGGTCTGCATGCCTGACAACCTGCAAGAGTACCTGACCACACCATCAGGCACAGGCATCATCATCTTGCATGAAAGTCGATTCACGTTGAGCAGAAATGATGGCCACAAATGATGTTGGAGACGTTAAGGACAGTGCTATGCATCAGCCACTGCTGTCACCAGACAGACCTTTGGTGGTGGTGGTGTTACAGTCTGGGCAGGTGTGTCTAGTCAATTCAGAACTGCCCTACACCTTGTGAATGGTACAGTGACAAGCCGATACTATCTGAATAACATCATTAATCCAGTCATTGTGCCCCTGCATGAACAATACAGGCCTAATTTCACCTTCATGGACGACAGTGCTCCAACTCATCGAGGTTGCATCATTAGGGAATGGCTGCTGGAAGCTGGGGTACCTCAAATGGAGTGGCCTGCACTTTCTCCAGACCTGAATCCCATAGAAAACCTATGGGATCAGCTGAGTCACTGTGTAGAGGCTCGTAATCCTGCACCCCACAACCTCAATGATCTGAGGGCCGCTCTTCAAGAAGAGTGGAATGTCATGTCTCAGCAGACAATAAGTCCACTTGTGAACAGCATGAGATGTCGTTGTCAAGCTGTAATTGATGCTCAATGGCACATGACAAGTTACTGAGACACTGACATTTTTTGTTGTGGTATACCCACCACTGTTGTTGGCTTTTCTTTCAATTAATTGTTGGAGATGAGGAAATCACCATTGCATGCTTCTACTTAAATGCCCGACTTTCATGATATTATAGTGGTGTAAAAAAGTGTTTCCCCCCCTTCCTGATTTCTCATTTTTTTGTATGTTTGTCACACTTAAATGTTTCAGATTATCAAAGAAATTTAAATATTAGACAAAGATAACTCAAGTAAACACAAAATGCAGTTTTTAAATGAAGGTGTTTATTATTAAGGGAAAAAAAATCGAAACCTACATGACCCTGTGTGAAAAAGTGATTGCCCCTAAATCTAATAACTGGTTGGGCCACCCTTAGCAGCAACAACTGCAATCAAGCGTTTGCGATAACTGGCAATGAGTCTTTTTACAGCGCTGTTGAAGAATTTTGGCCCACTCATTTTTGCAGAATTGCTGTAATTCAGCCACATTGGAGGGCTTTCAAGCATGAACTGCCTTTTTAGGGTCATGCCACAGCATTTCAGTCAGATTTATATCATGACTTTGACTAGGCCACTCCAAAGTCTTCATTTTGTTTTTCTTAAGCCATTCAGAGGTGGACTTGCTGGTGTGTTTTGGATCATTGTCCTGCTGCTTCAGCTTGAGGTCACGAACAGATGGCCAGACATTCCCCTTCATGATTTTTTGGTAGACAGCAGAATTCATGGTTCCATTTACCACAGCAAGTCTTCCAGGTCCTGAAGCAGCAAAACAGCCCCAGACCATCACACTACCACCACCATATTTTACTGTTGGTATGATGTTCCTTTTCTGAAATGCTGTGTTACTTTTATGCCGGATGTAATGGGACACGCACCTTCCAAAAAGTTCAACTTTTGTCTCATCAATCCACAGAGTATTTTCCCTAAAGTCTTGGGGATCATCAAGATGTTTTCTGGCAAAACGGAGACAAGCCTTTATGTTCTTTTTGCTCAGCAGTGGTTTTCATCTTGTGACTCTGCCATGCGGGCCATTTTTGCCCAGTCTCTTTCTTATGGTGGAGTCATGAACACTGACCTTAACTGAGGCAAGTGAGGCCTGCAGTTCTTTGGATGTTGTTATGGGGTCTTTTGTGACCTCTTGGATGAATCGTCGTTGCGCTCTTGGGGTAATTTTGGTCAGTCGGCCACTCCTGGGAAGGTTCTCCCTTGTTCCATGTTTTTGCCATTTGTGGATAATGGCTCTCACTGTGGTTCACTGGAGTCCCAAAGCTTTAGAAATGTCTAGAAAATTGAACTCAGCTTTCAAAGATGTGATAAACCACAGTTCATTCATCTTCTTCCGCTTAATCCTTTTCGGGTTGCGGGGGGGCTGGAGCCTATCCCAGCATCTTTGGGTGAGAGGCAGGGTACACCCTGGACAGATCGCCAGTCCATCGCAGGGCCAACACAGAGAGACAGACAACCATTCACTCTCACAGTCATACCGAAGGACAATTTAGAATCCCCAGTTTGATGCCAATTAACCTAACTTGCATGTTTTTGGCATGTGGGAAGAAACTGGAGAAATCCCGGAGTAAACCCACGCAGACACGGGGAGAACATGCAAACTCCACACAGATCACTGTTGGTCGGGGGCTGGGATCAAACCCAGGATCCCCCGGCCAAGGGTGAGTTGCTGTGCTGCCGCAGTGCTAACCACTCCGCCACCGCACCACAGTTAATTTATGTTTTAACAGCGGGCAATCACTTTTTCACACAGGGCCATGTAGGTTTGGATTTTTTTTTACCCTTAATAATAAACACCTTCATTTAAAAACTGCATTTTGTGTTTACTTGTGTTATCTTTGTCTAATATTTAAATTTGTTTGATGATCTGAAACATTTAAATGTGACAAACATACAAAAAAAATGAGAAATCAGGAAGGGGGCAAACACTTTTTCACACCACTGTATATCACTGTAGTGTGAACTTTACATTTTCCATAAATTTCACCTGAAAGCCAAATAGCCCTAACTTTTTGTGAGTAGTGTATGTATGTATGTGTATCACAATATAATTTTTTGTAAATTCTGTAGTTTATATATAATAGATAAAAAGGACCTTCTCTTTTTTTTTTTCCACAATATTTTTATTGAACCTTTTTTTTAACAAACATGACACAAACAATCAAACACTAACACTAAAGTACTACAAAAAAAATGCACTAAAAAACTCCAGCAACCACCAACAAAATCAAGTCATCAACAATGCTCCTCTGTTTAGTCTAGGCCATCCATTACATAAGTATACATATTATATTCACCAGTTTGGAATTTACAAGGTCCACACACATCATTCACCTTCTTCTTCAAAAGTTATGTTTAAATTCTTTACATAATCAATAAAAGGTCTCCATATATTCTCAAACACAATTTCCTTTGATTTCAGTATGTATGTTATTCTTTCTAGTGGAAGGTTTGTTAACATCTGTCTTAACCATTGAGTCACATCTGGTCTATTGAGTCTTTTTCCACAGTAGTGCAATACATTTTTTGGCATTAAGCAAACTGAGGTCTATGAATGTTCTTTCACTTTTATTAAAGTTATGCTTTTCTGGGTACAGACCCAACAAAAACAATTTAGGATTCAATATGATTTGTTTTGAAATTATTTTTTCAATTGTTACCCTCACCTCTTCCCAAAACATTCTAATTATTCTACATTCCCATACACAATGAAATAGGGTTCCTTTACTTTCCATGCATTTTGTGCACGTATCTGGTATGTTTTTGTTACATCTATTTAACTCCACCGGTGTAACATACATCCGCATTAACCATTTAAAATGTATCAATTTAAGACGTACATTTATTGATTTGGTTTGAGCTTCTGTACAAGCCAATTCCCATTGTTCCTCTGAAATTTCAGTTTGCAGATCTTCTTTCCAGTAGTTCAATCTTTTCTGTGAGTTTTCACTTGAGGATAGTGTCAATGAGTTATAAAACTCTGAAATAATACCCTTTCTTTTACTATCTTTCATCAACATTTTTTCCAAGGATGAATAAATAGGTTGAGTGAGAGCATTATTTTGATTTGATCGAATAAAGTTCCTAAGCTGAAGATATTTAAAAAAATGTGTTCTATTAAGATTAAATTTGATCCTCAGCTCTTCAAAAGACATTATGTTATCTGCACATGACAGATATAAATCTTGAATCTTTTGAATCCCTTTTAAATTCTATACTTTAAATACAGCATCCGCTCTCCCTGGTTTAAAATATTGATTACCCCATATTGGGCTAAATTGTGACAATAAGTGTGGTTCTTTTAAATAGTTTTTAGTTTCACACCATATTTTGATCATATGCTTTACAAATGGATTTTTAACTTGTTTTTGTAATTTTTTTGCCGAATCTGAGTATATGAATATGGGAAGAAGTAAAGGTAAATTATATGATTCCATTTCAGTCCAGTGAGGGAGATCATTTGATAAAAAATAGTATGTCATAGACCTCAGTTGTGCCGACCAATAATACAACATAAAGTTTGGACATTTCAGACCTCCACGATCAAATGGTAAATATAGTAAGGACAGACGTAATCTAGCCCTCCTGTTGTTCCATATAAATTCTACTAACTTTTTTTTAATTCTTGAGAATAGATCTGAAGGTGGTGGTAAAGGAATGTATTGAAATAAATAAAGTATTTTAGGTAAGATATTACTTTTAAGTATATTGATTCTCCCGATCATCGACATTGGTAGTGACATCCATCTCTGAAGTAACTCATTAATGTCTGTCATTAAGGCTTCATAGTTGGCACTGGCGACTGATTCTAGCTTAGGCACAATTTGGATTCCTAAATATTTAAACTGATTTACAACATTGAATTGATTTACCTCAGGAGCTGGGTGATTTCTCTGGGTCTCATTTAGCATTAATATTGAAGATTTAGTTTTATTTATTTTATATCCTGATATTTCCCCAAAATTCTTTATTAAATTCAACAAGGTCGGAATTGATTTTTTAAGACTCAACATAAACAAAATTATGTCATGGGCATACAGGGAGATTTTATGTTCTGTTGGTCCAACTTTAATTCCATATATTTGTGAATGTGAACGTACCGCCATTGCTAAAGGTTCAATTGCCATAGTAAACAGTAAAGGTGAAAGTGGACAGCCTTGTCGACATCCTCTATTGATTTTTATTGATTTTGAAATATTGCTATTTGTTAGGATTTCTGCTGTAGCATTATTGTATATTATCTGAACCCATTTTATGAAATTCTTTCCAAGTCCAAACCTTTGTAAAACTTCAAAAAGAAAGGGCCATTCGACCCTATCAAAGGCCTTTTCGGCATCCAATGATAGGAGAGCTGTATCCGATGCTTCTTTATTAGAATAAATAATATTAAATAGTCTTCTTACATTATGGAAGCCTTGTCTTCCCTTTATAAAGCCATTCTGATCTCGATTAATAATATTTGGTAAAATTTCTTGTATTCGTCTTGCTAAAATTTTACAGATTATTTTAAGGTCGGCATTTAATAGGCTTATTGGTCTCATATTTTCACATTTATTAGAGGGTTTACCTGGTTTTGGCAACAGTATAATTAAGGCATTATTCATGTATGATGGTAAATTACTATTTTGAAATGCTTCTAAAACCATTTCCAAAAAAGGTTTTAATTTATTCTTAAATTTTTTATAAAGGTCAACTGGAAGACCATCAGGTCCAGCACTTTTTCCTGAATTCATATTATCAATAGCTAGCCCAACTTCTTCTTGACTAATTTTAGACTCCAGTATCTCCCTGTTTTCATTTGGAATACACGGTATAGATAGTCCGTTCAAAAACCCATTTAGTTTTGTTAAGTCAGATTCATTTTTGGTATCATATAATTTTTCATAGTAATCTCTAAAGGCTCTATTAATTTCTAAAGGATCTATAACTACCTGTCCGTTACTTATAATACTGGTAATTGGTGTTTTAAATTCTAATTGTTTAATCTGCCATGCCAATAATTTTCCTGATTTTTCACCTTGTTCATAAAAAGATTGTTTCAATCTTAGAAGACTCGAGGCAGCTCTATTCGCTGATTTTTTTTTGTCATATTCAGCTCTCAAAATCAGTAATTCGTTCTCTAACTTTGGATCACTTCCTGCATACACTTATTCTTGAAGAATTTTTAGTTTATGTTCCAACTGGACTCTCTCCTCTCGAGTCTTCTTAGATTTTGTACCTGTATAACTAATAATATGTCCCCTAATAAAAGCTTTGAAAGCCTCCCACTTTACACATGCTGATGTTTGTGTAGTATTGATGTCAAAGAACTCATCTATCTGTTTTTCTATGTACTTAACAAATTCCTCATCCTGAAGCCATTTATGCTGAAATTGCCATCTACCTGATTCCTTTGTCAATTTCTTATCTACATATATTAGACAGCAGGGTGCATGATCAGAGATCACAATGTTATCATAAAAGCAGTTTTGAATCTTGGACCTTAATTCTGTGGAGATCAAAAAATAATCAATACGTGAGAATGTCTTGTAGGTATTAGAATAACAAGAGTAGGCTTTAACTTGTGGTTTCATTTCTCTCCATATAAGGACCTTCTCTTTTTAATTTTAAATTACATACTGAAAAAAATTTATTGTACAAATTCATCTTTCATTAATTTTATGCATTAATTTTCCCTCATAATTTTGCTGTGTTTTTATAAAATTGTATTTTTAATTTGCTTTTCATGCTGATAATATTTCAGATTGGCCATGATCTGAAAATGGATACAGTGCATCCAGAAAGTCTTCACAGTGCTTCACTTTTTCCACATTTTGTTGTTACAGCCTTATTCCAAAAGGGATTGAATTCATTTTTTTCCTCAAAATTCTACACACAATACCTCATAATGACGACATGAAAAAAAGCTTTGTTGAGATTTTTTGCAAATTTATTAAAAATAAAAAACTAAGAAATCACATGTACGTAAGTATTCACAGCCTTTACCATGAAGCTCAAAATTGATCTCAGGTGCATTCTGTTTCCACTGATCATCCTTGAGATGTTTCTACAGCTTAATTGTAGTCCACCTATGGTAAATTCAGTTGATTGGACATGATTTGGAAAGACACACACCTGTCTATAGAAGGTCCCACAGTTGACAGTGCATGTCAGAGCACAAACCAAGCATGAAGTCAAAGGAATTGTCTGTTGACCTCCGAGACAGGATTGTCTCGAGGCACAAATTTGGGGAAGGGTACAGAAAAATTTCTGCTGCTTTGACTGTCCCAATGAGCACAGTGGCCTCCATCATCCATAAATGGAAGAAGTTCAGAACCATCAGGACTCTTCCTAGACCTGGCTGGCCGTCTAAACTGAGCGATCTATGGAGAAGGGCCTTAGTCAGGGAGGTGACCAAGAACCTGATGGTCAGCGGTAAGAACTGGGAGACTAGTCAGGATAGAGGGAAAGATGAATGCAGATGAAAACCTGCTCCAGAGCGCTCTTGACCTCAGACTGGAGTGACCGTTCATCTTTCAGCAGGACAAGAACCCTAAGCACACAGCCAAGATATCAAAGGAGTGGCTTCAGGACAACTCTGTGAATGTCCTTGAGTGGCCCAGCCAGAGCCCACACTTGAATCCAATTGAACATCTCTGGAGAGATCTGGAAATGGCTGTGCACCGACGTCTCCCATCCAACCTGATGGAGCTTGAGAGGTGCTGCAAAGAGGAATGGGCCAAACTGCCCAAAGATAGGTGTGCCAAGCTTGTGGCATCATATTCAAAAAGACTTGAGGCTGTAATTGCTGCCAAAGGTGCATCAGCAAAGTATTGAGCAAAGGCTGTGAATACTTATGTACATGTGATTTCTTAGTTTTTCATTTTTAATAAATTTGCAAAAATCTCTAAAACGCTTTTTTCACTTTGTCATTATGGGGTGTTGTGTAGAATTTTGAGGGGAAAAAATGAATTTATTCATTTTGTAATAAGGCTGTGACATAAAATGTGGAAAAAGTGAAGCTCTGTGAAGACTTTTTGGATGCACTGTAAACAGGTGATGTAATAAAATACAAGCGATGACTTCAACTTTATTCATTATCGCTACTTAACTAATTAACCTCTTGCACTCCAGTGTACCGCGGGCGGTCACGTCTCTGCGTCCTAGAGCGCAGAAAAAAAACACACCTGCATTTCCATTCTTCCACTACAGACACAGCCGCAAACAGAAAGCCAAAGGAGTGCTTTGATTGGTTTAGATGTGATTGACCTCTCATTCAACTAATAAGAGCCTTGAATTGGGTTTCTGAAACCTTGAAGAACCAATGACTGAAAACCTAGCAAGAAGGACCCGCCTACCAACGGCTGCGAATGCAGCGAGCCAATTGAAGCACAGAAGTTTGAAAGCGTGCATCCCGTGCGTAAAATCTGTTTTGTGTAAGGCTGGGTGACACACACGCGTTCGCCAGTCTTTTTTCTTACTACTGTTCTCATTTGTTTTGAAAAATCGTTCGCCAAAACCGCAATCATGGAAGCGCAAAACCGCAATAATGGAATTATGGTTTGACCGGGTCGCGTGACCAGAACCACGAGTCCGTAACAAGCGGACCAGCGTCATGTTCGTCTGACAATGAGGAAGAGAAGTTCACCAGCTACATTGCTGTTGTGAACAGGTAAGTGTTATAAGCTAAATTATTCTTTATCCCTGAAAATTGTAATCAAAATGACTTTTGACCTATCGGTAAATTACAACTGTGCGTCATCGCAACATGAAGACCGCCCGTGCGCCGAGTCCAGACCGTGAACGCCTCCTCCCCCCGCTACTCTTCTGTAGCGGATTGCAGATATTATTGCAGATATTTTAGTACAACTGTGCGTAGTAGACCGCGGCATGTGCCGCGGTCCGTCATGGAGCGATGGGCGATGTCCGTCCTCTGTAGCGGGGGTGGGTGGGGGTGGGGGAGTTGTTATCTTCTACATTACAGATATTTTAGTATAATTTTTAGTGCACTGTAGGTTATTTTTTCTTGTAAAAAAAAAAAAAGCCACACATTTTTTACGTGGCATGCTTCTTTGTGTGTGGGGGCTTGTTTGTTCATTCATTCATTCATGAATGAATAAACAACGCCCCCCCCCCCCCACACACACACACAGCCCTTCACCTTTCATTAGAGCCCAAGATGAAGCTTCTATATTGAATCATTCAAAAGTTACAGACGTTTTTCCAAACTGTGCCATTTGGCACAGTTCAAAAACGCCTGGGAACAACCTAAGAAAAAAGCTGTGTAATATATTCATTTTTTGTGGTATTGTTACAAAATTTTGACCTCAGCTGGATAACACTTGGTTCTACATTTCTGTTGCATTTTCCAGCCCGGATCTGACAGCTGTGTGTTATTTGCAAGCATTTGTATCCAAAAAAACACCCAGGCGAAATTTATTTTCTTCAAGTTCAGTATGTTTAGATGACTGTTACTCAGTGGCCGGAGCACTTAGAGAGATTATGACTGTTTTGCCAAAAAATTCAAAGTGTTTTCTTTTAAATGAGACCAACCCCATGAAGATGCTGCAAAGGGTTGAAGAACAGCTTTTGATTTACTTTGGGTACGTTATTTTTTGGCGTTTTTAGGGAAATTGACCAGAGTGTAAGGGGTTACAATGATTAGAAATCAAGTAAGTTACATTAAGAGCCAGTTTGCTCCTCCAACATGTTTTGATTTATTACACAGTATATTTTGAATGTATGAGCCGCTATCACTGACTTTTGCAGCATTTTTTCAGACAAATCCAAGAAATTCAGCAGTAATTTAAAGCAAAGAAA
This sequence comes from Pholidichthys leucotaenia, assembly GCA_020510985.1. Taxonomy (NCBI): domain Eukaryota; kingdom Metazoa; phylum Chordata; class Actinopteri; order Cichliformes; family Pholidichthyidae; genus Pholidichthys; species Pholidichthys leucotaenia. The sequence continues at coordinate 267,812,304 of CM035839.1, forward strand.
CAATGGTCTGGTAATATTTCCTATAAGAGACAACTTAGCATCGTCATTTAGCATTTGCTGTTTTACAGTGATTAGAGTGAGATGGTGTTGGCATTACTTACCTCCAATTAATGTGGGGTTAGCAGACTATCCTCTGTGACACAGCGCTGTGGGAAACAGTCCCACATCCCTGGCAAACAGAAGTAGCAGCTATTTGATCAAACATTAGTTTAGAGTTAGCTGCTGTGCTGACCTCTGGAATGAAGCCTAGCAATCCATCTGCACCTGTTCCACTGCACGCATTGCAGGGGAGAGGCATGGCGCTGATGAGTCGTGTGAGGAACTTTGCTGAAGAAACTGGGAATGTGCATTTTAAATCCTGATATAAACGATAGTTTTAAATGAAACAATAGATGTTTTCATCTCATCAGCCGATATATATTGTCATATTGAACAGCCCTAGTCAGTCATTCTATCACATTTTAAGTCATTTTTCATTGCATCAATTTTTGTCTTCCACCAATGGAGGCCAACCTTAATATGGGTAGTGTAGCATGGACGTTAAAGCATGAATAAAGTGCTTGCCTCTTCTCTCCAACAATGAGGGCGTTTATTTTTACTGATGACAGCTGCTGCTTCCTCCTTTTTACCGAACAGATTGATTCACAGCATGTTTCCTCCATACATGAATGTTGATGCAGTTGTGGCACAGTAATATCAGGTTTTATGTAAAGATCAGTTTTGTTTTGTAAACTAGAACCAGTTTTTGACAAGTTATGAATATAGAATAGAATAGGCTTTATTGTCATATAGCTGTACAGTACAGCGGAATTGTGGGTGCTCCACCAGGCTACTGCTCAATAAAGTAAGAGAGAAGGATTAGATAAAATACGGTTACAGAACACACGATTAAGCACACAAGTAAAATAAAAATAGCCCACAATTATGGAAATATACGCAGGTATGGTAGTGTCCTCTTGGATGGAACTATGTACATATGAGTGCAGAGTGCAGAACACACAATTGAACACACGATTGAGTAAAATGGCCCAAGGATTATGGAAAATATAGTAGTGGCTTCACGGATGGGTCAGTGTACATGAAAGTGCAGAGTGCGAAGACAGGTGTGTTATTATGATAATTTTAAAGGTCCTCAGTTCTGTGCATGTGATCATTTGGGGGGTGGGGGGCTCTGACTGTTTGCAGTTCAGATGGCCCAGGGGAAGAAACTGTTTGTCAGTCTGGAGGTGTGGGACCTGCTCAATCTGAACCGCCGTCCAGAGGGAAGAAAGTCAATCAGGTGGTGGGCAGGATGTGAGGGGTCTCCTGTGATGGCCATGATCCTTCTGAGACAGGAGGATCTGGGGATGTCTTCCAGGGAGGGCAGAGGGCCAACAATGATTTTTTTTTTTGGAGGGGCAGTGTTGATGACCCTCTGCACAGCCTTCCTGTTCTCAGCCGTAGAGCTGGCATACCACACACCCAGACAGTAGATGAGCATGCTCTCCACTGAGCAGCGGTAGAAGGCCAGCAGCAGCTTCTGGTCCATGATTAGCAAACAGGCTGACATACTACATCACTCCTGCTACAACCAGTTGAGTCCTCAGCTAGGAGCCCCCAGTGGTTTCAGCCACTGGGGGCTCCTAGCTCCTTTCCTAGTACCACTGTGAAAAGGGGGTGGGCATCACCCACGTCTGGAGACTTGCACAACTGGTTGGCTACAGCACAAGCACTGCTTCTTACTTCTTCCACCAAGTCCAGGTGGATCCTGCTTCAGCTGCTTCCTCCAGGTTCTTACACACAGCTCTCTTCTTCTGGCCTTCTATCCCTAGGCATCGTAGGCCTAGGGATTCTTCCTCCGGATACGGAGGAAGTACAGTCACTGCTGGGCTTTCTTCACCAGGGCCTTGGTGTTGACAGTCCAGGAGAGGTAAGAGGAGATGTGGGTGCCCAGGAACCTGAAGGTGGGGACAGTTTCTATGCTGTCGCCATTTATTCAATTCAATTCAACTTTATTTATATAGCGCCATTTCACAACAACAGTCATCTCATAGCACTTTGAACTGTAGGGGAAACCCCCACAATTGCAGAAAAACCCCAGCAATCAGGCAATCCCCTGTGAGCAAGAACTTGGCGATGGTGGAGAGGAAAAACTCCCTTTTAACAGGAAGAAACCTCCAGCAGAACTAGGCTAAGGGAAGGGCAGTCATCTGCTGCAACTGGTTGGGGGGTGAGGGGGTAGAGAAGATGAAAATAACAGACATGTAGAGAGCAAACAGTAGGATGGGACTCAATCTATTGGAGAGCACAAACAGATGTTAATGACCAGCAAAAAAAATAAAATAAAATAAAAATCATTGAGAGTGAAGAAAGGAGTGAAGCCCTGTGCATTATTGGAGGTCCCCCAGCTGTCTAAACCTATTAGCAGCATAACTAAGGGAGGGTTCAGAGACACATGATCCCTCCCTAATTGTAGGTTATATCAAAAAGGAAGGTTTTAACCCTATTCTTAAAAACAGAGATCGAGTCTGACTCCTGAATCCAGATTGGCAGCTGGTTCCACAGGAGAGGAGCTTGATAACTGAAGGCTCTGCCTCCCATTGTACTTTTGGAGATTCTAGGTATTACAAGTAATCCAGCATTTTGGGAGCGTAGTGCTCTGTTAGGATAATAGGGTAGTATCAGATCTTTTAAATTAAAAGGGGCCTGATTATTTAGAGTTTGGTAAGTGAGGAGAAGGATTTTAAACTTAATTCTAAACTCTATGGGAAGCCAATGAAGGGAGGCCAGAATCGGAGAGATATGATCTGTCTTTCTAGTACCTGTTAAAACTCTTGCTGCAGCATTTTGGATCAGCTGAAGACTTTTTAAAGATGTTTTAGGACAGCCTGATAATAAAGAATTACATTAATCTGATCTAGAGCTAACAAAAGCGTGGATCAGTTTCTCAGCATCACTCTGAGACAAGATGCTCCTAATCTTGGCGATATTATGCAAATGATAGAAGGCAGTCTTAGAAACGAATTTAATATGTGAATTGAAAAACAGATCTTGATCAAAAATAACTCCAAGGTTCCTCACAGAACTATCAAGAGAAAGAGTAACTGCATCCAAACTAAGAGTTTGATTTGGAAAAGTATTTCTAAGGTTTTTTGGACCAACAAGAATGACTTCAGTCTTATCTGAATTTAATAGCAGGAAATTGCAAGTCATTCCCTTAAGACAGGCTTCCAACTTGGCTAATTGATTACTATCATCTGGCTTCATTGACAAGTATAATTGTGTGTCATCTGCATAACAATGAAAATGTATGCAGTGCTTTCTAATAATGTTGCCTAATGGAAGCATATATAAGATAAGATAAGCCTTTATTAGTCCCACAATGGGGGAATTCCAGGATTGCAACAGCACAGGGATAGCAACACTCAGAGCAATAATTAAGAAGATAAGAAAAATAAAAATAAGAGCAGTGAATATACATACGTACAAATAAATATATAAATATATATACAAAGTGCAGAGCATTGTAGCAAGATGGAATAAACAGCATAACCGTCTACTTAGTTATCCTACATAGTATGAATATGTACCCATACATATTGTCACCCTCTGTAGCAACTGATATTGTCCTAGTTGTATACTGGAGGGGACCATTTGTGTAAGTCTGTTGCGTCTTTTGCATTCAATACTATTAGGTCGTCACGTTTTTTTTGCCATGTCTGCGAGCAGCCCTGCTTAGGTTATACAGTCTGACAGCCGTAGATAGGAAGGACCTGCGAAACCTCTCGGTTGCGCACCTAGGATGATGTAGTCTACTGCTAAATGAGCTCCTCAGTGCGTTCAGTATTTCCTGCATAGGGTGGGACTCAGACTCCAGCAGAGATGACAGTTTAGCCACCATCCTTCTCTCTCCTGTCTCCTTCACTGGGTCAAGGCGCTGCCCCAGGACAGATCTAGCTTTCTTGATCAGAATAATATAAACTAAAAAAGAGTAGGGCCTAGCACAGATCCCTGTGGAACTCCATGACTGAGCTTTGAGTTGAAAGAAAACTCATTATTGACATGAACAAACTGGAACGTATCAGATAAATAAGATCTAAACCACTGCAACGAAGTTCCATTAAGTCCAACATAGTGTTCTAATCTATCAAGTAGAATATTATGATCAATAGTATCAAAAGCTGCACTAAGGTCTAAAAGGACAAGTACAGAAACATTTTATTTATTTATGGGCGGGGGGGTGATCCTGTCTGTTCTTCCTGAAGTCCAGTATGAGGTCTTTGCTTTGGACTGAATGTCCAAAAAACCAAAGTTAAAGTTAGGCGGTCTTACTCCTGATTTTTGAGATTTAAAAACATTATATACCAGGGGTGTCCAATCCTGTGCCATGGAGGGCCAAGACCCTGCAGGCTTTACCTCCAGCCAGTGTCTTGAACAACAGATTTCACTGAACTTCTTCCTTCTGACTGCTGATCAGTGAAAGCACCTGCTGAAGAAACTGGGTAGAAGAAAAACTGCAGGGTCTTTGCCCTCCATGGCACATGATTGGACACCCCTGCTGTATACTAATAATTAAGAAATATGTGTCTGCGTTAAAGCTGACTACTTGAAGCATGTGAAGTAGACATTTCCACACAGTGTGTAATATCATGTGCTATCCAAAATCAGAAAAAGCTGGGACAATATTTAAAATCCATTTCCAATTAAACCGTGGCATCCATCTGTCTATCTGTCCATCCACATTTCATGGGAATTACTCCTCCTCCTGGGCATTTGCCACCCATGCTTATCAAACTCAGGTTGGTCCCTAACCTGCGTCCAGGTTAAGGTCAAGGTCATTGCCAAAGGTCAGAAGATCTGGGCCTTTATGATTTCATGAAAACCATTACTCCTTCTAGGCCATTCACCTCGACTTTAAGCACATCATACATGTGTCTGCATCTAGGCTGCGCTTAAGGTCAAGGTCAGAAGATCTAAGCACTCCTGAGGTGATTTCGTTAGAGCGGAGTGAGCTCCTCCGTTATTGATGGTCTGGTTAAATTTACTTGTGACTTTTATTATGTTGTAGATGGTATGAACCCAGTTTATTTCATGTTTGCATTTTTTCCATTTCCTCTAAAGCAATATCACATGAGTTTATTAGTTTACATCACAGCCATGATCATATTTTCACCAACCACAACCTTGAGTTGAACGATTATTGGAACATGTGTGAAGAGGAGTGATGCATGTCCTGTTAAATGTTCCAGTGGTGTTCCAGTTGAATATTGTTACGTCTGGAATATCCACTGTCCAGTCAAACTGTTTATACAGTCACTTCTGTCTTCAACGCATTCCATAAAAAAGTTGGGACTGGACAGTTTTAGTGCTGGTAATGAGGTAAACGGAAATTAATTTAATGTAATTTAACCTTTATTTATACAGGAAAGGTCCATTGAAAGAGCAACGTCTCTTTTTCAAGGACGCCCTGTTCACACTCACACAGATGTACACTCAAACCAGGAAGCTGCCCAGTACAACCACAGACTGACCTGTGGCCACTGAGCAGCTCCACTGGAGCAGTTGGGGTTAAGCACCTTGCTCAAGACCACCACAGTGGGGTTAAGGAGGGTGGGCCAAACACTGCTATGTTATCTGTCCCACTCATATCTGATCCTGCTAGTCCAGGGACTGAACAGGCGACCCTCCGATCACTGGTCCACATCCCGAATCATTAGGCCACCACTGCCCTAAATACAAATCAAAGTAAATTGACCAAATGCTGTTATTTTAATTATCATTGTGGTCCCAGTTTGTTCTGGTTTGGGGCTGTACATGACAAACTCTTAGTAAAACAGTTGAAGCTACACAGGACACGCTGAATGCACTGAGGAGCTCGTTTTACATCCAGAGTGCACAAGGGAGAGGCTCTAGTCCACAGGTCTTTCCTACCTGCTGCTGTTAGACTCTAAAATCTGCACTGCTCATAGAGAGCAAACATTACTACTTTGCACAATAAGGAACATTACTTTCCAATACACTGTTAATATCATTATTATTGAAGGTCACAACAACACTATACTCATATAACAGTGAAATATAGTGTTTATATTGCTAAATAATTTAACGGTAATGCTGTAAATACTGTTTTACTTATTTTTAACAATAAAGACTATTCTACTTTTTCTAGCTTCTTGCACTGTATATAGCATTTTTGCCTTATTTTATCTTCTTTTTTATTATTGCTCTGAGTGCTACTGTCTCTTTGCTGCTGCAGTACTGTAAATTTCTCTGTTGTGGGACTAATAAAGTATTATCTTATTTAACTTGATCTGTAATAGAGTTTCTGTGTATCTTTAGATCTGCAGATGGTGAACATAGCCGTGAGAGTGTTGTCCAGACCCTTGGCTTCAAATCTGCCTGTCCTCTACCAACATCTGGGGAAGGACTACGATGAGAGAGTCCTGCCCTCCATCGTCAATGAGGTCCTCAAGTCTGTGGTGGCAAAGTTTAATGCCTCACAGCTCATCACACAAAGAGCACAGGTATTCAATTCAGCTTTATTTATATAGCGCCATTTCACAACAACAGTCATCTCACAGCACTTTCAAACTCAAGGGGAAAACCCCACAATTGAAAAAAAGGCCCCAGCAATCAGGCGATCCTGTGAACAAGCACTTGGTGACGGTGGAGAGGAAAAACTCCCTTTTAGCAGGACGAAACCTCCAGTAGAACCAGGCTCAGGGAGGGGCAGTCATCTGCTGCGACTGGCTGGGGGGTGAGGGGATAGAGAAAATGAAAAGAACAGACATGTAGAGAGCAAACAGCATGACGGGGACTCAATCGATGGGAGAGAACAAATAGATGTTAATGACCAGCAAAAAAAAAAAAAAATTCATTGAGAGTGAAGAAAGGAGTGAAGCCCAGTGCATTGTTGGAGGTCCCCCACCTGTCTAAACCTATTAGCAGCATAACTAAGGGAGGCTATATCAAAAAGGAAGGTTTTAACCCTATTCTTAAAAACAGAGATCGAGTCTGACTCCCGAATCCAGATTGGCAGCTGTTTCCAAAGGAGAGGAGCTTAATAACTGAAGGCTCTGCCTCCCATTGTACTTTTGGAGATTCTAGGTATTACAAGTAATCCTGCATTTTGGGAGCGTGGTGCTCTGTTAGGATAATAGGGTAGTATCAGATCTTTTAAATTAAAAGGGGCCTGATTATTTAGAGTTTGGTAAGTGAGGAGAAGGATTTTAAACTTAATTCTAAACTCTATGGGAAGCCAATGAAGGGAGTCCAGAACAAGAGAGATATGATCTCTCTTTCTAGTACCTGTTAACACTCTTGCTGCAGCATTTTGGATCAGCTGAAGACTTTTTAAAGATATGTTAGGACAGCGTGATAATAAATAGTTACAGTAATCTAATCTAGAGCTAACAAAAGCGTGAATTAGTTTCTCAGCATCACTCTGACACAAGATGCTCCTAATCTTGGCAATATTATGCAAGCGATAGAAGGCAGAAACAAGTTTAATATGTGAATTAAAAAACAGATTTTGATCAAAAATAACTCCAAGGTTCCTCACAGAACTATTAAGAGAAAGAGTAACCGCATTCAAACTAAGAGTTTGATTTGGAAAGGTATTTCTAAGGTTTTTTTGGACCAACTAGAATGACTTCAGTCTTATCTGAATTTAATAGCAAGAAATTACAAGTCATCCAAGCTTTGATTTCCTTAAGATAAGCCTCTAATTTGGTTCTTTGATTACTATCATCTGGCTTCATTGACAAGTAAAATTGTGTGTCATCTGCATAACAATGAAAATGTATGCTGCGCTTTCTAATAATATTGCCTAGCGGAAGCATATAGAAACTAAAAAGAGTAGGGCCTAGTACAGATCCCTGTGGAACTCCATGACTGAGCTGTGAGTTAGAAGAAAACTCACTAGTGACGTGATCAAACTAGAACTTATCAGATAAATAAAATCTAAACCACTGCAACGAAGTTCCATTAAGTCCAACATAGTGTTCTAATCTATCAAGTAGAATATCATGATCGATAGTATCAAAAGCTGCACTAAGGTCTAAAAGGATAAGTACAGAAACAAAGTCCATTATCAGATGCAATAAGGAGGTCATTGGTGACCTTGACTAAGGCTGTTTCAATACTATGATGGATTCTAAACCCAGATTGAAACTCTTCAAGTAAACCATTTCCCTGCAAGTGGTCAAATAATTGCGTAGCAATGACTCTTAAGATTTTTGAAATGAAAGGGAGATTAGAGATTGGTCTATAGTTCGTTAAAACTCCTTGATCCAGCGTTGGCTTTTTGAGTAAGGGTTTAATTAACACTGTGTTTTTTTATATATCTACATATTATTCCATCTAGCTACATTGCTCCGCACTGTGTGTGTTTATATACTTGCATATTTATTCCACCTAGCTGCAATGCTCCGTACTGTGGGTGTTTATATATTTACATATTTATTCCATCTAGCTACAATGCTCTGCACTGTGTGTTTATATATTCATATATTTATTCCATCCAGCTACAATGCTCTGCATTGTGTGTCTGTGTGTGTGTGTGTGTGTGTGTGTGTGTGTATATATATTTTATAGTAATATGTACATATGTATATTAGCTGCTCTTGCTTGCTTGTTTTTTTTCTTGCCTTCTGATTGTTGCTCTGAGTGCTGCTATCTCTGTGCTGTTGCAATCCTGGAATTTCCCCGTTGTGGGACTAATAAAGGCTTATCTTATCTTATCTTATCTTATCTTATTACAGCAGTTTTAAAAGCCTGTGGTACATGGCCTAATGTTAATGAGAAATTGATTATTTGAAGAATAAAGCTACCAATAAGTGGGAAGACTTCTTTAAATAACCTGGTAGGAATAGGGTCTAAAAGACAAGTTGAAGGCTTGGATGAGGAAATTATTTTATCTAACTCTAAAAGGTCAATTGGAGTAAACTCGTCCAAACAGATATCAGTTGAAGGAGTTGTAGTAGTTACTGTGTCGTCACTTGGACTAAATGGGTCAATTAGGTTAACTGGTGATTCTAAATTGGGTATGCATCTGTCAATCCCACAGAATATACGGCTGGTGTACAGGAAGTTGTTAAAGAGATTAGAGTGGTCAGTGAGATTAGAAGAGTGCTGTATAAATCCACTGTTGGTGTGTTCTCTGAAGGTGTCGCTGCTGGTGCGCAGGGAGCTGTTTGAGAGGGCCAAAGACTTCAACATCATTCTGGACGATGTGGCCATCACTGAGCTGAGCTTCAGCAGCCAGTACACCGCTGCTGTGGAGGCCAAGCAAGTCGGTAGGAAACACCCACAACTTTACTGTCATTTCATGTTAAAACGAATGCTGGTGGTTGTTATAATCACTCATTAATGCATAAAGCTTAATTAGTGTGAACAATTGTGTTTTTAGCCAGTGACACACTGCTACAACATGACAGCATAAAGATTAGAAGAAAGAGGAATGAAGAGCGATTCCACCATGTAATCCTGGCATTTATCCCATGCTACATAACAAAAAGTGAACATTGTATAAAATAGAATAACTATTTTTCACACATTTTGTAGGCTCTTAACTGTATGATCAGGACCTTCCCTGTATCAATTAAAAGGTTACCTTAGATCGATCAACCTGCTGGTGATTTTCTTCCTGTTATAACACAGCTCTTCAGCTCATCAAGACCTGATGGTTCTGTCAGACTTGACAGCAGTTTTATGTGGAACCTACTTTATGGTCTTTAGCCTAGCCACCGCCATTTCCGCTTTGATGTTTGCTTTGCTGGCTTCTTTTTGCCATCTTCAGATGAAAGGGACAGTCATCAGTGCTGTGAGGTTTTAATAAACTGTATGACAGCTCCCGCTAAAAGTACCAAACTGCAGCTAAGCAGGTTTATTCTGAACATGAACCAGGCGGCGCGGTGGCGGAGTGGTTAGCACTGCGGCAGCACAGCAACTCACCCTTGGCCGGGGGATCCTGGGTTCCATCCCAGCCCCGACCAACAGTGATCTGTGTGGAGTTTGCATGTTCTCCCCGTGTCTGCGTGGGTTTACTCCGGGATTTCTCCGGTTTCCTCCCACATGCCAAAAACATGCAAGTTAGGTTAATTGGCATCAAACTGGGGATTCTAAATTGTCCTTCGGTATGACTGTGAGAGTGAATGGTTGTCTGTCTGTATTGGCCCTACGATGGACTGGTGATCTGTCCAGGGTGGACCCTGCCTCTCGCCCAAAGATGCTGGGATAGGCTTCAGCCCCCCCCGCGACCCGAAAAGGATTAAGCGGAAGAAGATGGATGAACCAGGAAGAACCTAAAGTTTGTGAGGCCCATCTTTTGTCAAACAGCTCCCCACTGTGGAAGAGAAGGGAAGACAACACAGCATTATCTCTCTTTACATGTCCCACATGATCATATTACTACTGAGTTATAGGAGTCATTAAGAACACCTGTAAAGGTGAGTGACACGTGTCCTGTCTCCACCGATGGGGTTACAGTGAAATGTTTACCCTCCTGGACCTTCCTGGTCTGAACCAACTGTTGTATTAATATACTGAGTGACCATAAACCTCATTATTACAGTTACAAGTGGCCTTAAATCTGTTAAAAAAAAAGGCAGAATTATAGAAATGAAACAGAAATAGTTGCATATGTTGTAGCGACTGAGTCTTTTGTTCATGGTGCTCATGAATAAGGCTTTCCTGTCAATGTCTATTTGTGCTTTTGCAGCTCAGCAAGAGGCCCAGAGGGCTCAGTTCTACGTGGAGAAAGCCAAGCAGGATCAGAGACAGAAGATCATCCAGGCTGAGGGAGAGGCTGAAGCTGCCAGAATGGTTAGTGTGGGATTCCTTCACCTCAGGTCCAAGTAGGCTATAACAGCAGCTAATGTGAGCTGCTACAGTCATCCCTGTTCACTAAACTGCTTCATGAATGCCAACATGGTGATTAATGTCCATTTTTCGCCAGCTGGGTCAAGCAGTGACCAAGAACCCTGGTTACCTGAAGCTGAGGAGAATCCGAGCAGCACAGAACATTGCTAAGACGGTCAGTCCTGTTTACTGACCCACTGGTCCATGTGTCTGTTTTATTGAGATGTTCAGATAAATACAGCTCATCTTAATTCTCCTGAGCAGGCTTTTACTGGAGGAGCACGTCACAGTCTTGTTTGTCTCTTTCCAGGTGGCATCATCTCAGAACAGAGTGTACCTAAACGCTGACAGTTTGGTTCTGAACTTACAAGACCAGGCGTCTTTCAACAAGTAAGTTTGTGTGCAGTCTGTGACACAGTGATTGAACACACATGGAAATGTTTGCATCACTGAACACTGCACTGTTACCATGTGACAGTGCATTTCCACTGCAGGAACTAGGAACTGACTTTAGTGGGCAGGAGTTTTGATCAGGGCTAGTCCTGTGTCTGGTCCTTTCCCCCATCATATCTCCACTGTGGAACCATTGGTGTCTAAAGGATGTGCTCATGACCTTTTCAACACCACAGCAAAGTAAAATATGTTTAAAATAGTTCTAGATTAAACAGAATTTTGCATAAACTCGGTGTAGAGTGGAGCGCCTGGGACCTACTTACTGCAGCTGCTGTGTGATTTTTGAGAGGAACGTATCGTTAACTGGCATCACTGCGGGAGTACCACGCGAGCAGCACCAGTGAAGACTCCGTCCTCAGGTGATTGGCCGTGTGGATCCTCATCCCTGAGCCCACAGTCCTGTGTCTTGCCGGTCCACTGTGCTTCTGCTTCACAATCATGGCAGCATTCAATTTTACATTTTTAGGTACAGCATCTTCATTGTGATTGGTTAATGGCCACGTTTGTCACTCTTTTCTTTCTCTTTTATTTACATTGTGACTGAGTTATAGCCAGTCGGCATCAGTCAACCCAAACCCCACCCAGCAGTTTCCAGGGACGTGCTGAAGCACTTACCCCTGAACAGGACCTGGTGTCGACCCCTATGGGTGTCTGAAAAGTTCCCATTACGTGGAAGTTCCTTTAGGGGAGACACACACCATGGGTGAAGTTCCTGGAGAATTGGTTCCTGGTTCCTGCAGTGAGTTTGGGGCTGTTGATCTTCATCTGTTGAATTCATCAGATAAACTGCTGACAGTAATTCATGTGTAGGTCAGATACATGATTTTTATTCCATGGTTTGGTAGTTCATAGATAACCGTCCTGTGATCCTATGATTGATTTTCTCCTCAGCTTGTCACTGGGCCAGAAGAAGTGATGAAGCAGACATGAGCAATGCCAGGAGAACCACGCTCACATGAAGAACTTTGGAAACGCATGACTGTGGACGTGAAAGATCAGTTTCTTTTTGGTTCTGTTTTTGTTGGTTCTTTTCACACTTGTTGAAGCTGCCTGTTCGTTACAGTAGAGGAACATTACAGTGATCCATTGTGTTTGCACAGCAGTGATGCCAGATCTGGTGCTGCTCTGCCAAATGATCCAAAATGACTTTGACATTAATGAACAGTCCAGAATCGGCTCTCGTTAAGGACTAACTCATATCCAGTCGTGTCAGGGGCTTTTCTCCACCTCTACAGAGCACCCTGGAACATCTGGAACACCTGGAAAATGTTTACTTTGGTGTGGATTCTGGAAGTAAAGCAGTGAGGCAGAATAAGAGAACAGAGCCTGACTCCTCCTTCAATAAACCTTTTATTTCATCTTTTCTGTCATTTCACCTGCTTATCCATTTATTTTTGCTTATCCTCTTTTCAGCCACATTGTGTAATTCACTTTAGTGTAGAAAAATTTTAAGGTTTCATAAAAACAAAAAAACCCCTCCAAAATCCAGAAACCTGCCAAAAACAGTTGGTGGTGTAAGCCTGTAGCAGCGTAGTGGAGAGATGGGTCATGGTCAGTCGACCAAACCATAGGTTTCACCAGAAACTTTCTCTACCACTGGTAGGAAGGAACCTGTTTTAAAAGTAGATGTGTTGTCTGTCCCCTGAACCCAACTTGGCACCTGGATCCACTGAAGAGGAACCAGATAACTGAAAGCTCTCCCTAAAGAGCCCCTATGTTACATTCAGCTCTGACATCCAAGGACATACAGTGGGGCAAAAAAGTATTTAGTCAGCCACCTATTGTGCAAATTCTCCCACTTAAAAGATGAGAGAGGTCTCCAATTTTCATCATAGGTATACCTCAACTATGAGAGACAAAATGAAAAAAAAAAATAAATCCAGAAAATCACATTGAAGGATTTTTAATGAATTAATTGGTAAATTCCTCAGTAAAATAAGTATTTGGTCACCTACAAACGAGCAAGATTTTTGGCTCTCACAGACCTGTAACTTCTTCTTTAAGAGGCTCCTCTGTCCTCCACTCGTTACCTGTATTAATGGCACCTGTTTGAACTCATTATCAGTATAAAAGACACCTGTCCACAACCTCAAACAGTCAGACTCCAAACTCCACTATGGCCAAGACCAAAGAGCTGTCAAAGGACACCACAAACAAAATTGTAGACCTGCACCAGGCTGGGAAGACTGAATCTGCAATAGGTAAGCAGCTTGGTGTGAAGAAATCAACTGTGGGAGCAATTATTAGAAAATGGAAGACATACAAGACCACTGATAATCTCCCTCCATCTGGGGCTCCACGCAAGATCTCACCTTGTAGGGTCAAAATGATCATGAGAACGGTGAGCAAAAATCCCAGAACCACACGGGGGGACCTAGTGAATGTCCTGCAGAGAGCTGGGACCAAAGTAACAAAGGCTACATCAGTAACACACTACGCTGCCAAGGACTCAAATCCTGCAGTGCCAGACGTGTCCCCCTGCTTAAGCCAGTACATGTCCAGGCCCGTCTGAAGTTTGCTAGAGAGCATTTGGATGATCCAGAAGAGGACCGGGAGAATGTCATATGGTCAGATGAAACCAAAATAGAACTTTTTGGTAAAAACTCAACTTGTCGTGTTTGGAGGAGAAAGAACACCATATCTACTGTGAAGGATGGGGGTGGAAACATCATACTTTGGGGCTGTTTTTCTGCAAAGGGACCAGGACAACTGATCCGTGTAAAGGAAAGAATGAATGGGGCCATGTATCGTGAGATTTTGAGTGAAAACCTCCTTCCATCAGCAAGGGCATTGAAGATGAAACGTGGCTGGGTCTTTCAGCATGACAATGATCCCAAACACACCGCCCGGGCAACGAAGGAGTGGCTTCGTAAGAAGCATTTCAAGGTCCTGGAGTGGCCTAGCCAGTCTCCAGATCTCAACCCCATAGAAAATCTTTGGAGGGAGTTGAAAGTCTGTGTTGCCCAGTGACAGCCCCAAAACATCACTGCTCTAGAGGAGATCTGCATGGAGGAATGGGCCAAAATACCAGCAACAGTGTGTGAAAACCTTGTGAAGACTTACAGAAAACGTTTGACCTCTGTCATTGCCAACAAAGGGTATATAACAAAGTATTGAGATGAACTTTTGTTACTGACCAAATACTTACTTTACTGAGGAATTTACCAATTAATTCATTAAAAATCCTTCAATGTGATTTTCTGGATTTTTTTTTTCTCATTTTGTCTCTCATAGTTGAGGTATACCTATGATGAAAATTGGAGACCTCTCTCATCTTTTAAGTGGGAGAACTTGCACAATTGGTGGCTAACTAAATACTTTTTTGCCCCAGTGTATGTAGGTTAAGGACCAAAAAATTTGCTGTTTTACAGCTGCTTTCCAACCAGCTTTAGTGTCTAACACAGGCACATTTCATCCTGCTCATTAATATTCACACTCCCCTAATATGATTAAAGATTTTCTGAGTTGGCTCTTTAATGGCCCATGTCATCACAGCACAATTCCAACAGCATTCATACACCTGCCAATAGAACTGTCGTTAGCCAAGCACACACATCCTGTCTATATTTGGTAACATGTTGATTAGTGCTATGCTAACGGCCTACACAATTATTGAGCCTCACATCAAATATTTTAGTAAGCTGCCTGCAGCTTACAGGTTGTGGAATTGAAACAGCTCAACATCTCTAATGCCACTTTCAAACTACAACTGGCAAGCTGCAGCACGGGTTCCATTAGCATAAAAAATAACACCTCAGCAAACCTCCATGGCTTTTTCAAACTTCAAGGAGACACGGGTCTGATCTCCTGCAGATGACGGTGCATTTCTCTGATGCATCAACTTTCATGTCCTCATATTGCCGATGTCATACAAACGACTGCATGGTGAGCCTGGAAGTTGAGGGTACGGCTGCTACTGATTAGTTGAGTCATCGACATTTTTATAAGGCTTAACAAACTGGATTGTACTGGGTTTGCCTGGATTGCCAGAGTACTCTGAAATGGACTTCAGATGTGGCTTCCCAAACTGGTTTATTGAGCCACTGGTGCCAGTGTTGGCTATGATACTAGCTGATTGGGAAGGGGGTGGGGATGGGTGATGTGCACACAGATCCAGTAAAAAGATGCCGGATCATGGGGGTGAGCTTGCTGAGTAGTACAGCCAACAGGACTGTGACAGAAGGGGAACTGAAGGCAGGACATGTTGGTTTGTGACACCAGAAAACCCTGGAAGCACAGTCTGTTCATTTTGCCTTTAAAGATTTGTTTTGAGGCTTCAGCCAAATCCCAATCTCCGCCCTTGTTGACTTTGAAATGTATTTATGGTAAGAGGCTGAGAGGTTTAGGGTGGTCACAATGTGAAATCACCCCAACCCAGTTGAGAAACACTGTCTGAGGGTATGCCCTCACTCATTTTCTTAAATGTTTAAATAACGGGCATTTTAATATTTTAACCGTTGTAAGTCATGGATGTATTTTGTAAGGTTAAACCCCACCAACACCTTTTTACTCCATATAAAACCTTAGCTTCAGATACTTAAGTCCGTGTCCTGCAGCCCAGTGTCCCTAGTTGTAGTCCAGCATTTGTTTTCCCCGTAGCCTACCAACCAGTGACTGCATGGACAACATTGCCGAGACTGCATTGTTAGCAGTGAGGCACAAATATCCAGCTTTTCTTACCTGTATGTGGCTGATCTGAAGATCACAGTAGTTCCTGCTTCCTCAGTTTCAGAGAGCAGACTGTTCTGCTTAAATAACCAATGGACTCCAAAAATGCTGACGTAGCTCTTGACACAGATGTCGCACAAAAACTGGTATCACAAGACATGTTACACAGGAAGAATTAGAAAATTGAGGTAAAATCAAAATTTGCAAATATTCAGTCTGAAGGTGAATTTTGTCGTCATCCACTGAAGGGGAACATGTTGGCTGTAGGTTTAACTAGTAATCTAATGCTGCGTTGCTCTGCTGTTGAAATGTTACCCAGCATGACAGGTTTTTTTTTTTAGATATATTTGACAGGCAGATAATGGCCTCATGCAAGGGCATGTTGGTGTGTACGTCCTGTATATTTTGTGAGTAAGCGATGTTAGTATGAACAAGTCACTCCAGATTCAACAAATGCTCGTATGTCCTAGAAAGGTTTGTAAACAGCCCTTGTAGAAATGGTGAATTCCACCTGTTGAAGTGAGAATTGAAGCTATGCATAAGTGAGCCCTAATAATATATACTGTTGAAACCAGGAGTTTACATACACTGTATAAAGAGACGCACAACCTTCTTTTCCTCACTCCTAAACTCTTCCTGTTTTAGGTCAGTTAGGATTACCAAAATTATCTCCATTTGATACATATTTTTTTTTAGAGAATTTGTTTTCAGCTGTATAAGGTGAGACTTGGTCATTCTTTAAAATGGCTCCAACGTCTAAGGAAAAAAAAAATCCCAAAACCCTCAAGGTCAGAAACTGAGGTTCTCCTGTCTGAGATCCAAACAGGAACAAAAAATAGTGTCTGCAGTGGAATCATAGCACCGACAAAAATGAAAGAATCTGTTGGATTACAGGAGATGTTTCAATGTGTGGTGCTGCTGCAGCAGATGTTCCTCCTGACAGACCGTCATGAAGACACAGCCGGTTCTCACCACCACCATCGACAGCTCCTGTTTCCCCCTCCCCTCATGCTAACAGTCTGGGTGAAGTCCTGGATGGCACCTTGTTGTTCCACACCCACATCAGTAATGTTACTATTCATCTTCAACTGCTGAAACATCATTCTAGGGCACGGGGGGGGGGGGAGGCTGGAGCCTATCCCAGCATCTTTGGGCAAGAGGCAGGCTCCACCCTAGACAGATCGCCAGTCCATCACAGGGCCAACACAGAGAGACAGACAACCATTCACTCTCACAGTCATACCTAAGGACAATTTAGAATCCCCAGTTGATGCCATCCATCCATCCATCCATCTTCTACCGCTTTTCCGGAGGTCCGGGTCGCGGAGGCAGCAGTTCAAGCAGAGAAGCCCAGACTTCCCTCTCCCCAGCCACCTGCTCCAGCTCTTCAGAGGGGATACCAAGGCGTTCCCAGACCAGCTGGGAGACATAGTCTCTCCACCGAGTCCTGGGTCTGCCCCGGGGTCTCCTCCCAGTGGGACGTGCCTGAAACACCTCAAGTGGGAGGCGTCCAGGAGGCATCCTAATCAGATGCCCATACCACCTCAACTGACTCCTTTCAATGTGGAGGAGCAGCGGTTCTACTCTGAGCCTCTCCCGGATGACTGAGCTCCTCACCCTATCTCTGAGGGTGAGCCCAGCAATCCTACGGAGAAAGCTCATTTCAGCCGCTTGTATCCGCGATCTCGTTCTTTCGGTCATTACCCAAAGCTCGTGACCATAGGTGAGAGTAGGAACGTAGATTGACTGATAAATCGACAGCTTTGTCTTAGAACTAAGCTCCCTCTTCACCACAACAGACCGGTACAACGTCCGCATCACTGCAGATGCTGCTCCAATCCGTCTGTCGATCTCTCGCTCCATTCTCCCCTCACTCGTGAACAAGACCCCAAGATACTTAAACTCCTCCACTTGGGGCAGGAGCCTGTCCCCAACCCAGAGAGGACAATCCACCTTTTTCCGGCTGAGGACCATGGACTCGGACTTGGAGGTGCTGATTCTCATCCCAGCCGCTTCACACTCAGCGGCAAACCGTCCCAGCAAGAGCTGTAGGTCATTGTTGGATGAAGCCAACAGGACAACATCATCTGCAAACAACAGAGATGAGATCCTGTGGTCACCAAGCATGACACCCTCCATTCCCTGGCTGCGCCTAGAAATCCTATCCATAAAAATTATGAACAGGATCGGTGACAAAGGGCAGCCCTGGCGGAGTCCAACTCTCACTGGGAATGACTCCGACCGAGTGTTGGCAATACGAACCAAACTCTCACAACGGTCATACAGAGACCGAATAGCTCGTAACAACAAGCCCGATACCCCATACTCCCGAAGCACCTCCCACAAAAATCCACGAGGGACGCGGTCAAATGCCTTCTCCAAGTCCACAAAACACATGTAAACTGGTTGGGCAAACTCCCACAAACCCTGGAGAATTCTCGAGAGGGTAAAGAGCTGGTCCGATGTGCCACGGCCAGGACGAAAACCACATTGCTCCTCCTGAATCCGAGGTTCGACCAACGGCCGGACTCTCCTCTCCAGTACCTTGGCATAGACCTTCCCAGGGAGGCTGAGGAGTGTGATCCCTCTAAAGTTGGAGCACACCCTCCGGTCCCCTTTTTTAAAGAGAGGAACCACCACCCCGGTTTGCCATGCCAAAGGCACTGCCCCCGACCTCCACGCAATGTTGCAGAGGCGTGTCAACCATGACAACCCAACAACATCCAGGGCCTTGAGGTACTCGGGGCGAATCTCGTCCACCCCTGGGGCCCGGCCACCAAGGAGATTTTTAACCACCTTGGCGACCTCAGCCCCTGTGATAGGCGAGTCATCCCCCTCGTCCCCAAACCCTGCTTCCTCTGTGGAAGGCATATCAGTGGGATTGAGGAGATCCTCGAAGTATTCCTTCCACCGCCCGACGATGTCCCCAGTCGAAGTCAACAGTATCCCATCCGCACCATACACAGTGTGGACGGGGAGCTGCTTTCCCCTCCTGAGCCGCCGGACAGTTTGCCAGAATCTCTTTGAGGCCGACCGAAAGTCTTGTTCCATTGCCTCACCAAACTCCTCCCATACCCGGGTTTTTGCTTCAGCAACCACCCGAACTGCACTCCGCTTGGCCTGCCGGTACACCTCAGCTGCTTCGGGAGTCCCACAAGCCAACCAAGCTTGATAGGACTCCTTCTTCAGCTTAATGGCCCCCCTCACCACTGGTGTCCACCACTTGGTTCGGGGGTTGCCACCACGAGATGCACCGACCACCTTGCGGCCGCAGCTCTGGGCAGCTGCTTCAACAACAGAGGTGGAGAACATGGCCCATTCAGACTCCATGTCTCCAGACTCCCTCGGAATGTGGTTGAAGTTCTTCCGGAGGTGGGAGTTGAAGACCTCCCGGACAGGGGCCTCAGCCAGACGCTCCCAGCACACCCTCACTATACGTTTGGGTCTACCAGGTCTGAATGGCTTCCTCCCCTGCCATCGGATCCAACTCACCACCAGGTGGTGATCAGTTGACAGCTCTGCACCTCTCTTTACTCGGGTGTCCAAGACATACGGTCGCAGGTCTGATGACACGATAACAAAATCGATCATCGACCTGCGACCTAGGGTGTCCTGGTGCCAGGTGCACATATGGACACCCTTATGCTTGAACATGGTGTTCGTTATGGACAGACTGTGGTTAGCACAGAAGTCCAATAACTGAACACCACTCGGGTTCAGATCGGGCAGGCCGTTCCTCCCAATCACCCCCCTCCAGGTTTCACTGTCGTTGCCCACGTGCGCATTGAAGTCCCCCAGTAGGACAATGGAGTCTCCAAGAGGAGCACCCTCCAGCACCCCAGTCACAGACTCCAAAAAGGGTGGGTACTCTGAAACATCATTTGGTGCATAGGCACAAATGATGGTCAGGACCCGTTTCCCAACCCGAAGGCGCAGGGAAGCAACCCTTTCGTCCACCGGGGAAAACTCCAATATAGAGGCAGCAAGGTGGGGCGATACAAGAATACCCACCCCTGCTCGTCGCCTCTCGCCCGGGGCAACTCCAGAAAAGGCCAAGCTCCAGCCCCTCTCCAGGAGACTGGTTCCGGAACCAGAGCTGTGTGTTGAGGTGAGGCCGACTATATCTAGCCGGTATCTCTCAACCTCGTACACCAGCTCAGGCTCCTTCCCCACCAGAGAGGTGACATTCCACATACCAAAAGCCAGTTTAGAAAGCTTGGGATCAGTCCGCCAAGGTCTCCGCCTTTGACCGCCACCTGATCCACATAGCACCGGACCCCCATGATCCCTCCTGCAGGTGGTGAGCCCACTGGAGGGCGGACCCATGTAACTCCTTCGGGCTGAGCCCGGCCGGGTCCCATGGGTGGAAACCCGGCCACCAGACGCTAGCCTTCGAGCCCCTCCCCCAGGCCTGGCTCCAGGGTGGGGCCCCGGTAACCCCATACCGGGCGGGGTACACTGAATCCTTGATATACAATTCATGAGAGTCTGTTGGATCGTTCTTAGTCTGGCCCTTCACCCAGGACCAGTTTGTCTTGGGAGACCCTATCAGAGGCAAATTGCCCCGGACAACATAGCTCCTGGGATCACTGGGGCACGCAAACCCCCCCACCACGATAAGGTGACGATCCATGAGGGGGGATCCATGATCCAGTTGATGCCAATTAACCTAAACACGTATGTTAACCTCCATCATCTGTTTACTTTTTTGTTACCATAGCAGCCGTAGGACCAATAAGTGAAGATATTCTCACATAATCTGATGTGACACATTTTAGTGCGGCTGGATATTTGCTGTGTGAAAGGAAAGTGAATCAAGAAGGGAACCACCCAAGTTTAAAGAAATGAAAACCCTCAAGTGATTCAGAACAAAGCAAGTGAACCTAGATGTGGAAACATCTTAGACGAGACAACAAAAATTGTTTATATTATGTATGTATTGTGTATCACAATATAGGAAAACTATCTCATGATGCTTTTTTGCTACACCACCCAGCCCTACATGTGTGTGAAGGTAGATGAGTTTAAATACCTGGGGTCTACCATCCAAAGCAATGGAAAATGAAGAAGAGAGTGCAGGCAGGGTGGAGCGGGTGGAGACGAGTGTCACGGGTGAGCTAGAGTGACCTGCTGTAATGTATGGTTTGGAGATGGTGGCAGTGACAAAAAAAAACAAAACAAAAAACAATAGGCAGAGCTGGAGGTGGCAGAGTTGAAGATGGAGCTGCCAGGCAGGAGGAAAAGTGGAAGAGCACAGAGAAGATTCATGGATATAGTGAAGGAGGACATGGAGAAGGTTGGTGTTACAGAGGAAGATGAAGGGACAGGGTGAGATGATCCACTGTGGAGACCCCTGAAAGGAGCAGCCAGAAGAAAAAGAATACATTTTGGACTTGAATATTATAAACTTAGTATAAACTTAGTATTTATCTTACATTTATAGTTGAAACCAGATATTTTCATGTACTGTGTAAGAAGACACATCACCCCCCCCCCCCCCCCCCCACTGTCTGGCATTCAGTCAGATTAAACTTTTTTCTGTTTTAGGTCAGGTAGGATTACCAAAATTATTTCTATTTACTAAATAACATTTTAGATTTTTTTTTATTGCCTTCTTAAAAATCAGAAGTTTCTATCCATTTCTTTAGTATTTGGTAGCATTGCTTTTAAACTGTATGGCTTGGCCCAAATGTTTTGGGTCTCCTTCCACCAGCTTCTCACAATAGTTTGCTGGAATTTTGGTCCATTCCTCTTGACAGAACTGGTGGACCTGAGTCAGGTTTGTAGGCCACCTTGCTCTCGCATGTCTTCAGCTCTGCCCACAAATTTTCTATGGGACTGAGATCAGGGTTTTGTGATGGCCACTCCAAACATTGATTGTGTTGTCCTTAAGCCACTTTGTAACTAGTATTGTGACGTTTGCGGGATTCACACAAAGAAAGAGGAGCAAGATGGTTGTGATGAATAGGCTTTATTTACACCCCCCCGACCCCAACTTACTCCTGAGCACAGAGAGGAGGGGAGGTCATTCTCCCAGACCTCTGTTTCAATCATGGTTACACACACACATGATACATCTTGGCCTAATCCTGCTAAACACTGCTGAGTCATTATAACGCAGTTATAATGACACAGCAGTATAACTCAGTAATAACACATTTAATACACACACACAGTAACGTTTTCAACTGGCAAAGCATGCTGGGAAATCCCTGCCCCCCTTAAAATGGCCCCGACGTTACACTGCCCCCCCCTGGACTGGTTTCTGTCCCCAGAAAATTCAAAGTCCACTTTCAGAAATCCAATGCGAGTCAGCCCGGTGCCGGGGCGGCATGCACGGGCCATCTGAGTCTCGGTCGGAGTATCTGGTTGGGGTAGGGTTCCGGTTTGGCCACCAGCGGGCGGATGGACACATCTGACAGCCTCTGTAGGACCACGCACAGTCCCTTCCCTGGCAGCAGGAGTCCCATGCCCGCTCCAGCCGACTCCCACCGCTGCCAGGTCTCCCAGGCAGCCGCTGGCCCGCGTCCATGCGTCCAGCCCTTGCCGCGCCTGGAAAAATGGCTGGATCTTCGTCCTGCTGCGTCGCTGCTGCGCCGAGGGCCTCCGTGACGTCACCGAAAGGGAAAGCATCTGCGGGCGGCGGTAGGACACGCACAGTTCCTCCTCTGGCAGCGGGAGTCCCATGACTCCCACCGCTGCCAGGACCTCCCAGGTGGCCGCTGGCCCGCGTCCTGGCGTCCAGCCCTGCCGAGCCCGGGAAAAGACCGGATCTGTCCTGCTCGCTCCGCTGCTGCTGCGCTCCAAAGGCCTCTGTGACGTCACCGCCGGGGGAAGCATCTGCAGAAGGCGGCTTTTTCTCCCTCCATGCCACCTCGCTCTAATTTAACGTCGGCGAGGGGCCAGTTTGTCGTGCGCTGTGTGCGGGGCAGTACCGTGCGATGTACCCTGGCTCTGTGCAGCGGAAGTCACCTCCCGGTCGATCGCCGCTCCTAATCGCTCTGGAATCGCCAGCCCATGCTGCCCTGAAAAGGGCGGAAAACGGGGCTGGTTTGCTCTGCTAAGTCCCGTCGGGTCCGCTGCTCCGTCCATCTCGGCGAGCCTCTCCGGGGGCCGGCATCTCAGCTCTACGCTCCGTTCCCAGCCGAGTGATGAACCGCTCCGGCCGCAGGACCTCCGCCTGGATCCTCATCTTGCTCCATCCCACTTCTGACACCAGTGTGACGTTTGCGGGATTCACACAAAGAAAGAGGAGCAAGATGGTTGTGATGAACAGGCTTTATTTACACACCCCCGACCCCAACTTACTTCTGAGCACAGAGAGGAGGGGAGGTCATTCTCCCAGACCTCCGTTTCAATCATGGTTACACACACACATGATACATCTTGGCCTAATCCTGCTAAACACTGCTGGGTCATTATAACACAGTTATAATGACACAGCAGTATAACTCAGTAATAACACATTTAATACACACACAGTAACGTTTTCAACTGGCAAAGCATGCTGGGAAATCCCTGCCCCCCTTAAAATGGCCCCGACGTTACAGTATGGTGGTATGTTTAGGGTCATGTCCATCTGGAAGACCCATTTGCACCCAAGCTTTAACTTCCTGGTTGATGTCTTGAGATGATGCTTCAGTATTTCCACATAATGTTCTTTCCTTGTGATGCCATGTATTTTGTGAAGTGCACCAGTTCCACAACATGATGTTGCCACCTCCATACTTCACAGTTGGAATGGTGTTGTCAGGCTTCAAGCTTCCCCCTTTTTCCTCCAAATGTAACAGTGGTCATTATGGCCAAACAATTCAATTTTAGTTTCATCAGACCACAGAACATGTCTCCAAAAGGTCTTTGTCCCTGTGCGCATTTGTAAACTGTAATCTGGTGGTTTTTTTAAGTTGCTTTTGGAGTAATGGCTTCTTCCTCTCAGTGTCCTCTCAACCCATGTTGGTACAGGACTCATTTCATTGTAGGTAATGACACTCTTACCATCTTCAGCCAGCGTCTTCACAAGGTCTTTTGTTTT
This sequence comes from Pholidichthys leucotaenia, assembly GCA_020510985.1. Classification (NCBI taxonomy): domain Eukaryota; kingdom Metazoa; phylum Chordata; class Actinopteri; order Cichliformes; family Pholidichthyidae; genus Pholidichthys; species Pholidichthys leucotaenia. The sequence goes on from CM035839.1 coordinate 267,836,296, forward strand.
TGTTCTGGGGTTGATATGCACATTTTACACCAAAACTCATTCATCTCTGGGACACAGAGCCTGTCTCCTTCCTGAATGGTATGATAGCTGGACATACCCATGGTGTTTATACTTGTAATAGTTTGGACAGATGAACGTGGAACCTTCAGGCATCTGGAAATTGTACCCAAGGATGAACCAGACTTGTGGATGTCCACTGGCATCTGGGCTTTCCCAGATTATTAAGTAATAAAAAATTCTCAAATTATAATATATGTCGTGACATTTGTGAATCCCTCAACAACCACTGGCCTTAAAAATAATCACCTACTGACTACATGTATAAAGTAACCTTTCTATCACCTTGTGAGTATTTTTATTGCAGTGTGGCACATATGTTGGGTTCATATTTTCCACAAAAGTATGGCTGTATGTGTATTGGATGCTTCACGTCTCGCGGGACAAAGAAGGTCTGGATCTGCAGAGGTCTGCAGGAGATAACGATGAGGTGTGAGATTTGGCCTTTGTCTCAGAGAAGACGCCCCAGAAGGATTTCCGGATCATCGAAGAATGAGAGACAATGGTGAAAGATCAAAGAGTTGCATTGTGACTGGGATTAAGTGCCATGTGACTGTATGTTTGCTAAAGCACCATGTGACTTAGGTTTCGATGCTCCAGGAGTATAAAAGTGTGATGTTCCATTGATCAGCCTCTTTTCTTGTTGAGAGGTTGATAGAGTATGTGTTCTGACAATAAAGCTGAACCTGAGAAATAAACTCAGTCTCATCCTTGAGCACATCCTCTACACTGGTGACCCTACGACAAATTATGGCCGGTGACGACCTTCCCGCACCGGACTCTTCAGGAGCCAGCCGGGCTAATGCAGCTACCGCAGTCCAGCTGCCTGATTTCTGGCAGCATAGCCCGCGCTCCTGGTTTAACACTGTCGAGGCACAGTTCCATCTTCGGGGAATTTTGGCAGATGCCACGAAATTCTACCATGTAGTCGCAAAGCTGGACAGCCTCACAGCCCAGCGGGTGGAGAACCTGACTAACCACCCACCAGACGACGACAAGTATAGCGCATTGAAAGCCGCTCTCATCCGTGCTTTCACCCCCTTGCTGGGAGAGCGAGCAGAGAAGCTCCTGGTGCTGACTGAAGGCAAGGCAGGCAGGCCTGCAGACCTGATGGCGAAGATGCTGAGTTTGAGAAACGACGAAGATGATGGCTTTATCTTCGCCCATCTTTTCCTCAGGACGCTACCGTCAGCGGTGAGAGTTACCCTGGCCAGTTCACAGCTGCTGGCCCACTGAGATTACCACAAGCTGGGTCAGGAGGCGCAGCGACTCGTCGACGCCCATAGGCGACACACGGCCACGACGGCAGCAGCGGAGCTGAGCGCAACGCCCGGAGACGGCAGGGGGCCTGAGGCTGCAGCACCAGATTCGCTGACGTCAGCAGCGGTGGAGGCCAGGAGACACGGAGCGGGCAACGCCCTCTGCTTTTACCATCGCCGTTTCGCCGAGAGGGCACGCAAGTGCATTCCACCGTGCCAGTTCAAGCGCTCGGGAAACGCCAGGACCGGGAGTCGGTAGCAGCTGCGGCTCTCGGCGTGACGAACAAGCTGCTCTACCTGACGGACGCGCGATCAGGGAGGGAGTTCCTCGTGAACACAGGCTCCCAGCTGAGTTTCATCACACCTTCCTACGCTGACCGGCTGGCGCCTTCCAGCGGACCTCTGGTGTCGGCGGCGAACGGCTCGACGATCAAGACCTTCAGGGAGAAGACCCTCCCCCTCTCTTTTCACGGCCAGGCATTCGAGTGGACTTTCGTCATAGCGGCAGTCAGTTTTAACATGTTAGGTGCTGATTTTTTGTGCTCGAATGGTTATTTGGTTGATCTTGCTAATAGACGTCTAGTTAATGCACTGTCTTTCCACTCTATTTCCTGCACAGCCCGGGTGGTCCCGCCTACTGCACAGGCCAACGTCACAGCTGCGGGTGGTAAGTTCCAAGCTCTTCTCACTCAGTTCCCAGCACTCACAGTCCCAGCGTTTTCGGCGTCAGTGGCTAAACATGGGGTGGAACATTTTATCACTACCACCGGGCCCCCTGTTTTTGCAAAAGCTCGGCGCTTGGACTCAGCTAAACTGGCCATAGCGCGCGAGGAATTCGCCAACCTAGAAAAGCTGGGCATCATTAGACGGTCTAACAGCCCCTGGGCTTCACCGCTACACATGGTCCCAAAGGCTGATGGCTCATGGCGGCCTTGTGGTGATTTCCGCAGGTTGAATAACGCTTCAGCACACGACCGCTACCCGATTCCGCACATCCAAGATTTTTCGGTTCATTTAGCGGGGGCGCGCATTTTTTCTAAAATAGATTTGGTGCGTGGCTACCATCAAGTCCCAGTGCACGCTCAGGACATACCCAAAACAGCGGTAATAACTCCTTTTGGGCTTTTCGAGTTTTTGCGCATGCCGTTTGGACTCAAGGGTGCCACGCAGACTTTCCAGCGCATGATGGATGCAGTTTTACGCGACCTCCCTTTCGTGTTCGTCTACCTGGATGACATTTTGGTAGCCAGCACGTCCGAAGATGAACATGAAAGCCACCTCACAGCAGTTTTTCGGAGGCTGGCAGAGCACGGGTTAATAATTAACCCAGCGAAGTGTCAGTTTGGGGTGGCGCAAATTGATTTTTTGGGGCATCGCATTTCGCCAGAAGGAGCGGTCCCTCTGCCCGATAAAGTACGCGCAATAACAAACTTTCCCCAACCTCAGACGGTCAAAGCATTGCAGGAATTTTTAGGAATGGTTAATTTTTATAACCGTTTCCTCCCTAGTGCAGTGCAGCTCATGCAACCATTGTACGCGGCACTTAAAAAACAAAAACCCACAAGTAAAATCGAATGGTCTCCGGAGCGGGAGCGCGCATTCTCCCAAGTCAAATCAGCCCTGGCAAATGCGGTTTTGTTAGCACACCCGGTGCCAACGGCCCGCATGGCGCTCACCACGGACGCTTCTGATTTAGCGGTGGGGGCGGTCGTTGAACAGTTTGTAGCAGGGAGCTGGCAGCCGCTCGCGTTTTTCAGCAAAACCTTGCGCGATAACGAGCGAAAATACAGTGCGTTCGACAGGGAGCTTTTGGCCCTGCATTTGGCTGTCCGCCATTTCCAGTTCTGGCTGGAGGGGCGCCGTTTCACCGCGTTTGTGGACCACAAGCCGCTAACGTTCGCGATGGCCAAGATTTCAGAGCCTTGGTCAGGCCGGCAGCAAAGACAGCTGGCCGCGATATCGGAGTTCACCACCGATATTCAGCATGTCGCGGGCAAACATAATGTAGTGGCAGACTGTCTTTCGCGTGCGGTAGCAGCGCCAGGCCCCTTGGAGGCAGACTCGGCAGCCGTGGCCGCGGGCCAGGGTTGTGGTGCGGAAGCGCACGCAGCCCCGGTCTGCGTAGGTTTAGATTATGCAGCCATGGCCGCGGAGCAGGTTAGCGACGCAGATGTGCGCGCGCTCCAGTCTGGACCAACAGGGTTAAGGCTGGAGCACAGGGTGCAGCAAATAGGTATGCCCCCCCTAATCTGCGTGGCGCCGCCGCATTTTTGATTCAATCCATTCTCTGCGCACCCGGGGGTGTGCGCATCGATTAAGATGGTGGGGGACAAATTTGTTTGGCCCGGGTTGCGTAAACAGGTCAAGGAATGGGCAGCAGCCTGCGTAGCGTGTCAGCGAGCCAAAATACACAAGCACACTAGAGCTCCTTTGGAGCCTTTTCACATTCCGGCTAAGCGTTTTGATCATGTGCATGTGGACTTGGTGGGTCCTCTTCCGTTGTCACAGGGGTGCACACACCTTTTGACGATGGTAGACCGCACCACGCGTTGGCCAGAAGTGGTTCCTCTGGTGTCAACTACAGCAGAAGAAGTTGCACGCGCGTTTTTAACAGCTTGGGTTGCGCGTTTTGGAGTTCCGTCGGACATAACGTCCGACAGGGGTCCCCAATTTGTTTCCGAACTCTGGTCATCGATGGCCCACAGCCTAGGGGTGAAGATTCACCGCACTACCGCGTATAACCCTCAGGCTAACGGTTTGTGCGAACGCTTTCATAGGTCATTGAAAGCAGCCCTCAGAGCGTCTCTTACGGATACAAATTGGGTGGATAAACTTCCATGGGTTTCATTGGGGTTGCGTTCTGCACCTAAGGAGGATTTGCAGGCCTCCCCAGCTGAATTAGTTTTTGCACAACCCCTCCGTTTGCCAGGGGAATTCCTTCCCGACAATCCTGCGCCAAATTGCCCCCCCCCCCGATCAACTGTTGCAGAGCGGCACAGGACCAAACACCCTTCCTGGCCCAGTTCATCACAGTTTTCCACGTGTTTTTGTGCCGAAGGCTTTAAAAAATGCGGAGTTTGTTTTTGTTAGACATGATGCTCAACGCCCAGGTTTGCGGCCGCCTTATGACGGGCCTTTCAGAGTGTTGGAAACAGGGGAGAAGCATTTTTTGCTAGATTTAGGAGGCAGGAAAGAGCTGATTTGCGTAAACAGACTCAAACCTGCTTTTGTTCTGGCTGATGAACACGTGCAGTTGGCAAGGGCCCCCCGCTGTGGCAAGCCGCCGAGAAGGCATTCTCCGGAGCCCCCACAGAGATGTGCTTACAGTTCTGATCCACAGGTGCAGGAGGACACTGCTGAAGGAACAATGCCGGCTTACAGCAGATATGGCAGGAGGCTAAGACCTAGGCAATTGGTGGATTGATTTTTGATATGTGGTTATGTTTTCTGTCATACATCTCTGATTATGTTTTGTCCCTTAGTAGACGTTTGGGGGGGGGGTTATGTGGCACATATGTTGGGTCCATATTTTCCACAAATGTATGGCTGTATGTGTATTGGGTGCTTCACGTCTTGCAGAACAAAGAAGGTCTGGATCTGCAGAGGTCTGCAGGAGATAACGATGAGGTGTGAAATTTGGCCTTTGTCTCAGAGAAGACGCCCCAGAAGGATTTCCGGATCATCGAAGAATGAGAGACAATGGTGAAAGATCAAAGAGTTGCATTGTGACTGGGATTAAGCACCATGTGACTGTATGTTTGCTAAAGCACCATGTGACTTAGGTTTCGATGCTCTAGGAGTATAAAAGTGTGATGTTCCATTGATCAGCCTCTTTTCTTGTTGAGAGGTTGATAGAGTATGTGTTCTGACAATAAAGCTGAACCTGAGAAATAAACTCAGTCTCATCCTTGAGCACATCCTCTACAGCAGGATACTTTTCACTCTAACTTGAATGCATTTATTAAGAAAAAGACTTTTCCTACTTTTCCTGAAGTACCTTTGGTTACAAGTTCCTTTTGACTTCACTGATATTAAAAAAAACTGCTTAGAAATGTTTTTATAGTTTTTTCTTAGCAGAAGTGATGGTATCTTTAACCATTTTAGTGAATTCATCACTGAAATCATTTTATTATGGAGCAGAAATGTCTACATTTATTAAGATAAGATAAGATAAGCCTTTATTAGTCCCACAACGGGGAAATTCCAGGATTGCAACAGCACAGGGATAGCAACACTCAGAGCAACAATCAGAAGGCAAGAAAAAAAACAAAAAACAGTCAGCATCTACTGTTTCATTATATTGTTTGAATTTTATTAGAGAATAAATATGAAGATTTAATTTTCCTCAAACTAGCACATGTAAGAGTAAATTCTCCCAAACTGGGGAGAGTAGCTGCAATTTTACAAATGAAAATTTGCAGAGAAAAGAGGAAAAACTCACAAATTTATGAGAAATAAAATAAGGCTGTTATAGAAAAAATTTACAAGGAAAAAAGTTTGAAATTAATAAGCAAATCCTTACAAATTTATGTGACTGGAGTCTCGGTTGTACATGGAAATTTACAAGAACTAAAATTTATGAAGAAAAAAATGGCACATTTACTAGAAGAAAGTCCCAAATTTATGAGAAAAGAATTACCAATTATCAATGAATTACCTGAGTAGAATTTCTGGATTGTCTACTGACTTGTGACAAATACTGAACGGAGTCCAGACTGGCGGGTCCAGACCAGCCAAGACCATAAGGTCCACTCAGCTTCTGTCCTGTTATAATGGCCATGGCCATTAGAGGGCAGTGTAAACAGATCAGAAGGCTGCATGACTTTGTTTCCTGTGGCGATGGAAACGACAGAAAACAAACGGATCAATGCAAACAAAGTGAAAACAGTTTTAAGATTAATTAAAAAAAAAAAAAAGTCTCACACTGCCAAAGGCAAGTTTATCAGAAAAGCAGAAGTAAATTTACAGGTGAAAAGTCAGACTTACAAGAAAAGCTGCAGTTTTCTGGTTTAAAAATGCTATTTTAAGTGTAATAAAGGTGCTAATGTATGAGGGAAAAAGTCAGAAATTTCTGAAGAAAAAGCTGCACATTAACAGGGGAAAAGATCAAAAAATTTGAGAGGAAAGAAAATCATGAAAAACTCAAATCTACAAGAAAAACTGCAAATTTTAGAAAAGCACAAATTTTATAATCAAAGGGAATTTGTGAGTAAAAACTTTGAAATTTCTAAGTAAAATGTGAGAGTAAAATTTTGAATAATTAATAAATCTTGCAAATTTATATGGCATGGGCTGAAAGTTTATGGGGATCAGAGTTTTGTCTTTCAGAGTAAAGGATTCTGTTGTTAGTTTTTCTCATTTCTTTTGGATCAGTTCTCTAATGAGAAAAAAAAACATTTTTTTTTCAAACACTAATCTCAAATGTCTGAATAGTTTATTTAGAACAGATTTCAGATGTATTTGTTCATAAAAGGGCCAGTGTACATGAATCAACAAACAAATGTAATTAATAATAATAGTAATAATAATAATAATACCTTTAAGTAGGCTGTTACTCAAGCCACTAATGCATAATAGAAGTGAATAAGGACTAAAAAGATAAAGTTTGTTCACATTTCTGGGGTTTCAGCTGGCCATGTCTTTGCTCTGTCAGTGAAGTGATGCTGCAGCGTGGCTCAGTGCAGTTCTCAGAGTGGTGCTGTTCTCTTTAGCAGCACCTCTAACTGTGGAGCTAAACCAGGCAGAATTATAGATGTTAAACAGATGTGCTGAGCTGGGGTCAGATTTCCCAGCTTAGCAGTTTCTATATGTGACGGGGGTGAGAACCATAGAGGTACATTTTTGGTGCCTCAGCTGATAGAACGTTTCTGATGAATACAAAGTTTTATACACTGTACTGAATGTTGTTTCTAATTTTTAAAATGGTTTTTGAAACTGAGGCTTGAGTCGAGATGCAATCCTAAGTATTTTAATTTTGTAACTACTTCTAACTTTTGACCAGCGATGAGGATAGCTGAGTGTATGCTGAGCTGATTTTTGGAGATGAACATGCAAACTGTTTTTGAAACATTAACTGTAAAGAACATCAGCCAGGATGTAACCTTCAACATAGCACCTGTTAGCTTGTTGGCACTTTCATCTGGACTTTTCCCATGAGTAAACACAACTGTATCATCTGTATAGTTTATTGGTTTATTTGTCAGGGACCATGTACAGAAAAAACATTAAACGCAGGGTAAAGATGCTCTGTACCAGATTATAGCGTTCTCACTGATTTCCATCTGTAGTCCCTGAGGCAGGCAGGGAGGTATTAAAAGAAAAACAGCACTATAGAAAGTAATTCAGGTCCAATTTCAAAATCAGTTGTCCCTGAAACAAGCAGGAAATAAGTTTAAAAGGTAAAAAGATAAGAAGACAGCACACACAAAACAATTTAAGAGTACAATTTCAAATCCCATTTAAGGGAGAGAGTCAATGCTGGAAGGCTTGATTGTTTAAAATCCAATTTTTAGTCCCTGTGGAAAAGTCTCTGTAATATCTTCTGGTCTCCAAAGCAGTGGGGAGCTTGTTCCATTCCGTTATAGCTTTTATGAGAAGGCTGATTGTCCAAAAGCAGTTTTATGTAGGAGGATGCAACACTGCCATCTAGAGGAAGTCCTTGTTATTCTGGTATTTTGTTCAGAAGTCAGGTACACAAAAGTCTTAAGAGGTGGGGGTGCAGGATCATGGATGATTTTAAAGACCAACCATATATTTGCATACATGATCATATTTTCAAAGTTTAACATCTTGTATTTGACAAGTATACCACAATGGTGATACTGTCGTGTCTTATCCAGAATTCTGATGGATTGTTTATCCACCTGATTCCTGGGAGCGGCGCTGTAGGAATGATTATGGGCAGAGCTTCCGGTTTTAGCTGACTTAGTGTTAAATCAGTCAGTTAGAGTAAATTAGCAGGGGCATTTAAAATAGCGTTTTTAAAAGTTTTTCAAATTTATTTTAATGTATAGTCCGCATACATGTTTTCCACTCAAGTGGCAGCTAATTTCAGCTCTTCTAGTTATTGTATTTTTTGAATGTTTTTGCGTAGTTCTGGTACTTGCTGGTGTTCATGGTTGTGCCAGACTGGATAAATGGAGGCTTCTCACCACACAGTGACAGATGACATCCAAGCACGGTGTTGTGGTGTACATCTGCTCTAAGGTAAATTTCATTATGTCCAACATATTTTAACAAAATGCAGCCGACTTTATTGCGGTGGAGATATCGATATATGTGACCTGTGCCGGCAAAATGAGCCGGAATGTGCACCACGTCATTACGAGCTACAGGCAGAGAAATCATAAATCATAAATCGTGGGCAGCACGGTGGTGCAGTGGTTAGCACTGTTGCCTTACAGCTAGAAGGTTCCTGGTTTGAATCCTCAGGTTGGCACCTTTCTGTGTGGAGTTTGCATGTTCTCCCTGTGCTGCGTGGGTTTACTCCAAGGGCTCCAGTTTCCTCACACAATCCAAAGACATGCATGTTAGGTTAATTGGCTGTTCTAAATTGTCCCTAGATATCTGTTTCCTGTAGGCCCTTAGAATAGAGGGTTAGTATTAGTGAAAAACGCTTTGAGTGGCCTTTGTGACTAGAAAAGCACTATATAAATGCAGGTTACTTAGACTCTTTGTTTGGTAGCGGCAAGTCGCAAGAAAACCCCATGAGTGCCTGGTATCATTGAAAAGCTTAGAAATCGTACTTTCTAAAAATACACATGTTTTTGTGGAAGACATAACTCCCGACTGATCGAACGTGAGTTTTCAACCGAGCTAAAATATAAACAAATCGTCTTTTTCTGGGTCAGTTTTTGCATACCACCTACAAATTAAATATCATTTTGAATGTCTTTCAATACAGAAAATAGAAATAACGTTACATCAGTTTTGAAAATGTCCTCAAAGTGGCTCATTTTGCCAGCACAGGTCATTTGTTTACATGTTAGCGTCTTAGCAGCGGTGCTAACTAACGGAGCTACTGTCTACAAGGCGACTTTATTAGGTCATCTTCCCATCCCTCAATAGCCATGGGAAGTAGTATCATTATATTACTGTTTTGAGGTGCAAGAGGCCGTGTTCCTGCATTTCTGATGCCAAAGTCATTGTTTTTGAACAAGGAAAAATTTCCCTTTTCAGTGACAACCATACGTTCTAAACTAGTACCTGAAGTTGCTACCATAATTCACGCAAGGCATCATGGGGCCTAGGAATAAGGTGGATACAGTAATTCCAAGGGTTTCAGAGTCGTACTATTGACTTGTGACCAGCATGAGATGCAATAGGAGAAATGTGTCAAAATCATGGCATTCAGAAAGGTTTTTGATCCTTCTAGAGTAAGTGAGTTTCTGATGCATCAAAAGTTTGCAAGGATGCAGTATATTTCAGAGTGCAACTCATCCGTTTTATGTGCTTTTTAAAGCTGAGCATGGGATCTAATGTGACGCCCAAATACTTAAAGGGGCCACTGACTGCACTTTTTCCACATTTAACAGCTCACACATGTCTTAATGAATTGTTTCTGACATATTTTGTTCACATTTTCTGTAATCTTTTTAATTATTGAAACAAATTTGTTTTTTTTTATTTTTATAAACACTCTGATTTAAGGCCTGTCACTTCAAGAATCATCCTTCACCGTTTCAACTCCGCCCTCCCTCTTGCGTCAGTTAGCCATTATAGCTGACTAGCTTCTAGCCTTCCAGCTCAGATGAGCAGCGCTCTGGTTTACTGATCCACAGTCAGTGGTGTATCTTGCATCAGTCCAGTCTATCTTCCACTAATTTTGCCGTGATTCCACAACAAATCATTAGCACCGCATGCTGGACAATCGCCGTAACCCGAGGCGAGCTACCGAGCCAAGGGATCTCAAAGGGCAGTGTGGCTCTGTCGGACTCCACTCTGCTCTCACAGCCAGCTGAAAACTGGAGCAACTATGCTGCCCGTGAGAGCAGAGCGGATCCATGGACGGTGGGGTTGCTGGGCATGAGAGCCAGCAGCGTCCCGGGACATTTTGATTGCAGGGAGCCAGAGGCTTTGTTGTGATTTTGCAACCGATCGCCTGTACTGGCTTGTGGCTTGCACGGCCAGCAAAAGGCTAAAGGTAGCCTATTAGCACTTGAGCTATTAGGCTACATGCTAACACTGGTACCAGGATGCTGACTGTAAGTGTGGCTTATATTGTTATTTTCTTCAGATCTTAGTCACCCTAATAACTATCCCTGTTATCACCCGGTTTGGTGGTGTGCCTCGCGCCACTGTGGCTCATCTCTCAGTGATTTTGTCTTTATTCCGTGGCAAATCACGTGTACCAGTGTTATGCTGATAACTCCTCTGCCAATCCGGGGGAGTTATCAGCATAATACCGGCCAGTAGCCCTAGTCCTGGGCCATAAAAGTGACCGGTGTACCATGGCGGGCAATCCAGTGTTGAATCATGATGAAACTACTCAGAGGTGGGCCAGAGGGAACCAGGTGATAGCAGGGATGGTTATTAGGGTGACTAAGATCTGAAGAAAATAATATAAGTCACGCTTATAGCCAGTATCCTGGTACCAGTGTTAGCTCATGGGCTTTTGGGTGGCACGGTGGCAGAGTGGTTAGCACTGTGGCAGCACAGCAACTCACCCTTGGCCTGGGGATCCTGGGTTCGATCCCAGCCCCCGACCAACAGTGATCTGTGTGGAGTTTGCATGTTCTCCCCGTGCCTGCATGAGTTTACTCCGGGATTTCTCCGGTTTCCTCCCACATGCCAAAAATATGCAAGTTAGGTTAATTGGCATCAAACAGGGGATTCTAAATTGTCCTTAGGTCTGACTGTGAGAGTGAATGGTTGTCTGTCTCTCTGTGTTGGCCCTGCGATGGACTGGCGATCTGTCCAGGGTGTACCCTGCCTTTCGCCCAAAGATGCTGGGATGGGCTCCAGCCCCCCCGCGACTCGAAAAGGATTAAGTGGAAGACGATGAATGAATGAATGAATGAATTCTATATGGAGTGCACATAGAAACATTAAACATGGCATATGAAAGGTATGCTACTTCTCAAATATAATAATACATTATTAATATCAATAATAATGTAGATAATATGGAATTTTTCTATCATATTCCCCCTTGATGCTTAATAAAGCATCAGGATTAAAAGAAAAATAACAAAAGTAAAATAAAGTGAATGAATTAATATAAGGATATGTGTAAGAATTTACATGCTGTTATGTGTCTTTGCAAGTTAAAAACGTGTATAGAATATGTCATTAAGAGTGAACATGTGCAGTGATTAAAATTAATTTCAGACAGTGTCAAATAAGAACATAGAAAATAATATGAAACAGCCTTAAAAATAGCCTTAAATTATATTGCAACCATCAAAAACATCCTCAGGCCAGTACTGCCCCTCTCACCATCCTCATCATCATATTAAGGACTCACACAAGAAAAATCTGAAGTTTTAAAAATCATTACCAAGTTTATGTTGAGACTTCTCCATTAAAGTCCTCGGACGGTGACATTTTTTTATTGAACCAATAAACTGATTGTATGAAAATATTCCATTCTGACCATTCCTGTGATTTAATATGTGTCACCAGCCTCCATAAATGACTTTATTTGGTAATAGCCCATCTTTCACTTAGTGATGCTGCAGTACCGCCATCTGTCAATAGGGGCAGGCAGCAGTGACGTCAGCTCAGGAAGAAGTGAGGGTGATATTGCCTGCCTGTGCTGTGAGCCTCATCAGAGAAACATTCCCATCGGATCACTACAAGGGATTTTGCCTACCAAGATTAGATTTGTGAAAAATGATATTTAAATAAAGTTTTGTAAAATCATATATTGAGTTTATTAATGTTCATGTCAATTTTATAATTCTAATATTTCAGCATTCATCAAAGTCGCATGTCATATACATTTGAATAATTTTTCTACCATTTTAATGGTATAAAATTCGGGTTCAATTCGGCACTCAATGTGGTGGGAACTCTGGCTTGTACAGAGTGCCACTGCTCCCATAAGTGGGTTGGATCAACCAAGGTTTTGTTGAACAGAGTATTCATCAGATCATCCACATATTCTGAAAAAAAATATATTCAATAAAAATTAGACATCCATTTGACTACAGTATGAAATACAAATTTGACCCAAATTAACATAATTTGATAAAAGCTATGAAATGTGAAAGATGAATGAAGACCAACCCTCCACCCACTGTAAATATCATATACAAGCCTAGAAAATGATACTAATATTTCTTATACTCACGGAAAGTTGGATTCACTTTCTTTGCTTGCAGTTTATATCCGCCTTTTTTGAATTTTGGGTACCTGATGATGAAGACCGGCTCACCATCACGATTCTGTGCCTGCTTGCGGCCTGCATTTTCATTAAAGTGCATTGCTGCTAAACAAAGTCTGTAATTAGAATATTATCACAATGATTTTTTTTGGACATATAAGTGATCTATCAGCAGAAACTCTATGTAATTGGCACTGTTATTGTCATGACGGCCGCTGGGCCGTCATCCCGCTCATCAGCTCCAGCTGCGCACAGACCAACAGGTGCTAATCAGCGGCTCTTAAAAGCCAGCGTCATGGACAGCCCGGCACGGAGTCGTCTGTCTTCCTTGACTGAGTATGAGCCAGAGCTTCGTTTCACAGCCAAGTCAAGAACGCCACGACAAGACCTACCACGTAAGAAGACTATTTGCTTTTCTACGCCTAATCTTTACCCCTGTGCACAGGTGGACCTCCCAGGCGGCGGACCGGTATCTCCAACGGACGGAGAATTACCCTCTCCCTTCCGGAGCTCCTCCTGGCCTTCGCTAATTCAGGAATTCTCTCCACTGCAGGTACTGTCACTCCCTCTGTCACAGGAGTCATTGTCACCATGGTTACGGACATTATCACTGTCACGGCTACGGGAACAGTCAACGTCACAGCTGTCAGTGCAGTCATTGCTCTCGCCACGAACTCCACCACGGTTACTGGAGTTATCACCGTCACAGCTTCAAGCACCAGAACCACCACAGCTCACGGACATCGGGGAACAGCCAGATACAGTCAGAGACAACCTCAAGTAAGCTGCACACCTGCACTTGTCCTTTTGTGCTGAACAGCCTTAACGGTTTCTGCTTGTGTGTTCTAGGGTTGCCAGGTCGTCTTCTGTATTGCTCAGCTCCGGTGACCAGGCTGCTATATCTGCACTCACACTTGTACTACACTCACTTACACTTGACAATAAAGAATAACTATTTTGTATCTGCCCATGTCTGTCTCTTGGGTCCTGAAACATGTCAGTTATTATAATTGCATTTCATATTTTTGGTCACATATTGCATTTCCTCACCTTGTCAACATTCCAAGGAATGAGAAGTGTACACTCTTTGGTGCAAAATGAATAATCAGACTGTGGAAAGCCTCCACATTTGAAGTTTGCTGCCCTGGACTCAGCTTTCGCACATCCCTGAGGACCCGTGTTTTGTTGATCATAACTTTTTCACAGCCCTTTGTGCCTGAAATAAATTGTAGGTGTGAGATGTCACCAAAAATGATGAAAATCAATGGGATAATTTTTATATATATATATAATACATGCACTGTTTCATTGTGTGAAACTGTTTTGTGTTAGGTTGCAGTCTCTCAGGAGCTGGGGGATCGTATGTAGTGCTCGCATCTTTGTATTTGGGTTGATGCGCAGGCAGCAGAGCAGCGCGCCGTTCAGCCGGAAAAAAGCAGAGGACAAGGGTAACGGGCACCACACCGAGACAGGGATAATCGGTGGTAATGTTGCTTACTTGCAGGGGCAGGTGATGAGCCCGGGAGACAGCGTCCTGCAGGTGGGCTCAATAGCCGCTGCTGACGAGGCGCAGGTGTGCGCGCAGCTGGAGCCGCGAGTCGTGACACAAATTGCATCTTATTCTCGAAATCGCTGTCAACGAAATGTCTGCTGCACATGTTGAGTGATTTACCGACATCATTCCAATTTTTTTGCGTTTTCTGAACGAATTTCACCCATGCCGTTCTGATTTTCCCAGGGACGGGAAATTCATAAACACTCACCGCATGCTCCTCTGATATACCGTTGCACCCGTAGACAACACAACGCCAAACCATAATTAATTCGATTACTGAAATCCTAATCTTAATAAATAATCTATTTGTAATCCACAAGTACTCCAAGAAATATCCGTAATCGCCGATTTTAAAACGTAAACAAGCAATGTCCGCCGAGCGTGTGCGTGTCTCTCCCTGAAATTACGTCACACAGTCAGTGGCCATCTTAGCCGCAGATCGCTTGGCTGAGTCAGACAGCTCTCAAGGACAGCGTACTTCAAGAGCGCATTGTCACCTTATGCGACATTTGTTGACACCAAAACATGTGCGGTTCAAATTAGCTCGTCTCACACAAAAATTTAAGATATGATTTAGCGATATTGAATTTTCGTCCGGCCGACGCCTTTAAGAGAAACGCTAACTTCTATGAGTATCTGAGGTATTAATATGACCATTTGCATCATTTTCATGGAAAGAAGTAATACAATAATCTCCTATAATAGGGCCTACACCCCTACGGGTGGTAATTAGTCAATCAAGGACCATTCTATCCTTTGTCATAATTTTGGAAATAATTGTAGTCTACAATTAAGTGCTTTAATCCCGAAGGTATTTTGTTTCTACTCTCACTCAAAGAAACAATGAACAAAACCTCACTCATGTACTTTCCATCTGAAATTGCATTCATTCTTCATGAATGGCATCATGTGGTAGAAAAGCATCTCTCTTCACCCTGCTCACCTGCCCTGCCAACATGATGAGGGTACAGTCAGTTGCCAAAATGGGGTACACAGATCTGCCCAGTGTCCAGCCAGATGCGAATACGCCCAATGACTCAATGACCTTTGACAGTGTAGATCCTTGGTATAACACTTGCTCGCTTCGTTGGTCAAGCAGGGTAGCAGTACAGGGGAGAGACGCACTGTAAGCCGTTGCATACTCAGAGAGTGTTAAGCTGTCGGAAAGGGGACATCCCCACTTCAAAAACAGGAGTTCCCTGATGAAATTTAACCTTGTATTCGCAGAGTAAGGAGTGTCATCATGTTTCTAATCAGTGGGGTGATGTGTTGTGTCAGGTGTGATTCAAAATGAAGTTTGCTATGTTATTTCTGTATATAGCCTTTCTTAAAAAAAACAAACAGCCTGTAGTAGCAGCATTATTTTAGCAATAAAGATATTTTGCCTAACTGTTAGTGTTATTAAGGAGCAAACATGACAGTTCTGTACAGTCTATAAGCATTGGAACAACTTAACAACCAATATTAAGTATTACTAGAGGATGATGAGGATGATAAGATAACAACACTAACCACGCCTTTCCTTCCCTTGTATTTTTTCCCTTGTCATGACAAACAAACAGCCTACTTCTCTATCAGTAGAGGTCGTTACTGGACACCAAGTCATTAGCTGACACTTGCATAGAGAACCAGTTTGACAGTCATTTGCTGTTTTCTTTTTTTTTTTTTTTTCAAATAAGTGTACTATATACAGTATATATTAAACAGTCTCTTACTGAGGGTTTCAGGTGGGGTAAAACATTAGATGCACCCAAGTGCCACGTCCTTCACTTTCCGTGGCTGTTTAGGTCAGCGGGATAACCTTTGTGCTGTCCTTGCCAGGGAGTTTTGGTCGAGTTTCCTTTGATGACCAGATCCCCTGGTTTGCTCAAGAGATGGGTGCACCTCCCACGGTTCCTTTGTCACATGGTCCCTCCTGGGAAAGGCAGTATGGATGAGGGCAAGATGGTGGCGCGCGTCTGCGCAGCGGCTCTTTGCTCCCTATTTTTGTTTGTATGTATGCTGTTTTTGGATATTAGACTGTGTGAAGCTGGATTTGTGTACAGTCGTACTGAGCTGATAAACATTGGACTTCAACAAAAGTCTGCTGTTACAGCAGTTTTTGAGAACACACAAAACATACCGGAGGCTATCTGTAGACCAGTAGGATCACCATGGATTGTTGTCGGTCCTGGGAAGCGACGCAGACAGAGGAGGGAGAGAAAGAAAAAGCGGGGATGCTGGTCGGGCCTGCTAGCGAGGCTAAAGAGACAGCTGCATAGACCTCCGCTACCCAGCATTTTTATCTCCAACGCCAGAAGCATCGTCCACAAAATGGATGATCTAGAGCTACAGCTGGCAACTAGTAAAACTGTGAGAGACTGCTGTGTGCTGTTGTTAATGGAAAGCTGGCTCCATCTGCTGATCACCGATGCTGCAGTGCAACTACCAGGGCGCACACTTCTCCGTATGGACCGAACAGCGGAATCCGGTAAAAAGAGAGGGGGCGGTCTCTGCATCTTTCTTCACAACACTTGGACTAACCACAGTCGTATTATTAACACTTACTGTTGGCCTTTTTATCTTCCAAGAGAGCTGACAGTGGTTATTATAACAGCGGTCTATATTTCTCCTGATGCAAATACTGAAGTGGCCCTTAGTCATTTGTACAGTGTAATAAATAAACAGCAGCAGGCCTAACCCGAGGGTGTTCACATCATAGCTGGTGATTTTAATCAAGCATGCTTGAAAACTGTGCTGCCTAATTTCACACAGTATGTGAAATGTGCCACTGGGGAAAGAATTGTCTTGATCGGGTGTATTCGAACCTGAAGCATGCCTACAGAGCTGTGCCATGTCCACATCTTGGCCTGTCAGACCATCTATCATTGCTCCTCATCCCAGCATACACCCACCTCAGGAGAACTGCTAGAAGAACATCACAACATGATGTTGTGAGCCTGAGGGAGCTCTTTCTCAGTTGCAAGACTATTTTTCAAACACTCTATGGGATTTATTCAAGAATGAGGATCTGGAAATGTACACACAGACTGTATTATGCTATATCACCTACTGTATCAACCAGTAGACTGTGGAAAAACGCATCAGGGTTTTTCCTAACCAGAAGCCTTGGATGACAAAAGAAGTCCAGGCGCTCCTCAGAGCCCGTGATACAGCCTTCAGGTCAGGGGATACAGATCTGTATAGCACCGCCCGGGCTAATCTGAAGAAAGGCATTAAGGAGGCTAAACAGGCCTATAAGAAGAAAGTCGAGGACCATTTTTCTGATAATGATTTGAGACGAGTATGGCAAGGCTTTCACCATATCACAAACTATAAGGGCAGCAGCATCATTTCCAGTGACATCAGCGCCTCACTGGCAGAAGAATTGAACTTCTTTTTCGCATGGTTTGAGGCAAATACACCTCGCCCAGACCCACTGACGTTATTGAATGCCAGCTCCGATGTGCTTACCCTGCAGGATCATGAGGTGAGACAGACACTGAGAGCAGTTCACCCAAGAAAGGCTACTGGTCCTGATGGAGTGCCAGGAAAGGTGCTCAGAGCATGTGCAGATCAGCTATGCTCTGTTTTGATTGACATTTTTAACTTGTCTCTCAAGGCAGCCGTTGTTCCACAGTGTTTAAAATCTGCAGTCATTATTCCTGTGCCTAAAAAAACATATTATTAGCAGTCTGAATGACTATCGACCAGTAGTATTAACACCCATTGTTATGAAGTGCTTTGAGAAAATGGTATTGAAACATCTTTTGCCTAGTCTCCCCCCAGACTTTAATTGGTATCAGTTTGCCTACAGGCGGAGCAGATCCACTGAAGATGCTATTACTATAGCTCTCCACTCGGCATTCAGCCATTTAGAAGACAAGGGGAGCTATGTAAGAATGTTGTTTGTGGACTGTAGCTCGGCATTTAATAAGATAAGATAAGATAAGCCTTTATTAGTCCCACAATGGGGAAATTCCAGGATTGCAACAGCACAGGGATAGCAACACTCAGAGCAACAATCAAGAAGACAAGAAAAACAAGAGCAGTGAATATACATATGTACATATAAATATATAAATATATAAACACAGTGCGGAGCATTGTAGCTAGATGGAATAAATATATAAATATACTATATACACAGTGCGGAGCATTGTAGCTAGATGGAATAAACAGCTTAACCATCTACTTAGTTATCCTACATAGTATGAATATGTACCCATACATATTGTCACCCTCCGTAGCGACCGATATTGTCCTAGTTGTATACCGGAGGGGACCATTGTGTAAGTCTGTTGCGTCTTTTGCATTCGATACTATTAGGTCGTCACGTTTTTTTGCTATCTCTGCGAACAGCCCTGCTTAGGTTATACAGTCTGACAGCTGTAGGTAGGAAGGACCTGCGAAACCTCTCGGTTGCACACCTAGGATGATGTAGTCTACTGCTAAATGAGCTCCTCAGTGCGTTCAGTATGTCCTGCATAGGGTGGGACTCGGACTCCAGCAAAGATGACAGTTTAGCCACCATCCTTCTCTCTCCTATCTCCTCCACTGGGTCAGGGTGCTGCCCCAGGACAGAGCTAGCTTTCTTGATCAGTTTGTTCAGTCTCTTCCTATCGGCTGCTGTAATGCCACTGCCCCAGCAGGTCACTCCAAAAGTGATGGCTGACGCCACCATCGTGTCGTAGAATGTCTTCAGCAGCGCCCCTTGTACACTAAAAGACCTGAGTCTTTACAGTCTAATACAATTATTCCCAACATTCTCATCACCAAATTGCTTCAACTTGGTCTGCCTACTCACACTTGCAGCTGGATTAAGGACTTCCTAACAAACAGAACACAGACTGTTAGACTCAGACCCCATTCCTCCTCTACAGTCATGCTTAACACAGGCTCACCACAGGGCTGTGTGTTGAGCCCCACTTTGTATTCATTGTACACATATGACTGCATACCTGTTCATCCCACAAACATTATAGTGAAGTTTGCAGATGACACAACAGTAGTGGGGTTCATATCAGGAGGAGATGAGTCAGCATACAGAGATAAGATAAGATAAGATAAGATAAGCCTTTATTAGTCCCACAATGGGGAAATTCCAGGTCCAGAAACTGGTGAGATGGTGCTCAGATAATAATCTGCTATTGAATACAAAAACAAAACAAAACAAACAAACAAAAGAACTCATTATTGATTTGAGGAAGCATAGCAGTGAGCCATCTCCTCTATATATAGGCAAGGAGTGTGTGGAGAGAGTGGAGGCTTTTAAGTTTCTGGGTATTCATATTTCTCACAACCTTACCTGGGCAGTTAACACCATAGCTATGATAAAAAAGGCTCAACAACGTCTACATTTTCTGAGGCTCCTCAAGAAGAATGGCCTGAATGCACAGTTGCTGGTTTTATTTTATTGCTCTGCTATTGAGAGCATTTTGTCATATGGCATCATGGTTTGGTATGACTGCTGTTCAGCCGCAGACTGCAAAGCCTTCCAGAGAGTGATCGAGACTGCGCAAAAAGTCACTGGCTGTTCTCTCCCTTCTCTGGAAGAGATTTCC
The DNA here is from genome assembly GCA_020510985.1 of Pholidichthys leucotaenia. NCBI lineage: Eukaryota > Metazoa > Chordata > Actinopteri > Cichliformes > Pholidichthyidae > Pholidichthys > Pholidichthys leucotaenia. The sequence continues at coordinate 267,856,036 of CM035839.1, forward strand.
AGGTCTCAGTACCTCAACAGAGCTACTGCCATCATTAAAGACTGCACTCATCCAGGCCATGATTTCTTTCACTTGCTCCCCTCAGGAAAGTGGTACAGATCCCATAAAACCTGGACTACCAGGTTTAATCATAGTTTTTTTTCCCCAGCAGCAGTACGTATTTTGAATGGATCTATGTAACACATACAGACTGCTGATATTATTTTAGGTTATTTTAGGTTATTTTGTGGCAATAACCCTGTGTGTATAAGCTGGTCTTATATATTTATCGCTCAGTATGTTTTCATTATTGCTATGTACATATTGTATTCAACTTTTAGGTAATATTGTTTCAAGCATTATTTATTGTTGTAATTATGAGAATGTTAAATGCATGAGTGAACTGTGAGTGTGATAGTTTGTTTTTAGGGAGCAGTACCTCAATTTTGTTGCATTGTTTATTAGCAATGGAATGACAATAAAGGCACTTTGGCTTTTGACTTTGGATAACATTGCTGTCAGTTGTCATTCTTTGCATATAATCACCCAGAACCCCTTCCTCATCACCCAAGTTAAATGGCATCAATAATAGGGTTTGTCATTCACAATCTCCCTATTTTCTTATTTGAATATTATACTAATCTTGTAGATTGTTGATGGTAAGCTAAGTGGTTTCCTAGGTAAATGTTTGGTACTAATAATTTAGGAACTGCACTTAAATGTGACATGATTTGATTTACAATGTATTCCATTTCCATTATCTAAGTAAATCATTTCAACTATTTTAAATCTTGATATTGTTTTAGTTAAAACAACATAATATAAATAAATAGCAATATTTAAATTAGTGTAGGGTAAAACCTTTGTATATTCAATAAGTGTGTAAATAAATTCTAAACATTTTTACCTTCACTCTTATTTAGTTCAATGAGATCCATGCAAAGTTTATGAAGAGAAGATCAAATTATCTTGCTTTGAGCTCCCTCTAAAGCATTGTTCCCTTAATTGAGTAAGAATTTGTATTGTCTTTGTAGTAGATTCTAAAATGAAGTCCCACAGTAAACCTAAATTCAGCACAAGCTGGACTTTTCTTAGACATTTGGAACTTTTCTCATATATTTGCATGGTTTTCTTCGTTATCAGTTTACCTTGTTCCTTATAAACATGATATTTCCTTTACAATAATCTACAGATATTTTCTTAAATATCTGGAAATTAATTGATGTGACTTTTAATTTCTCCTATTGAATGTTGTGATTTCATTACCAAGTGGTTTCATTTATATTCTTCTCTTCATTATTGATCATCTATTGATAATTTTTATGTATTATCTATTTTTCTGAGGATTGCTAATTATTTTTTGCTAATTAATTTCTTTGGTACCCCTCTTTTGATGCATGGAGACACACATGCAGCAAAGTTGCAGGGTATTTGCTTGATGGGTAGTGTCTTTTACTAGAAGGAAGTGTGTTACCACTTTTCTGTGTTACACACAGTTAATTTAGATGAAAATTTGTGAGTAGTACAGCTCCTTCAAAATGAGGTTTCAATAATCATGGCTTCTTTTGTGTCGTCTCTTGAACCAATTTACAAATTCCATTTAGGAAAAAACAATATAGCTGTCTGTGCAGATTTGATATGACTTAGCATTGATAACTAAGATCAGTTTGTCCAGCTGAACACAGACAGGTTGAATTTGTGTAAGTGAATCCTTGTGAAAGGTTGTGTCACACTCCTTCAGTCAATGGAAAGGTGGACATATTGCCTAATTAGAATTTGGCTTAATTTTGTACAAGGAATGCCTCATTTTATATATTCCTTGGTAAATCATGGGGTGGACTGTAGTCCCGAGGCCCAGCTCGGCCACTGCTGAGCACCGGGAAAACACATTCCTTATTACTGTCACATTTCTGAAATGTGATATTGTCACACCATTACGTGGTGAGTGGCATCAGATGTATCCTGCAGTGTGAAGTCATATGAACACTACATTTTTAAAGTCAGAGTCATTTAAATTGTTATGCTTTATGTCATTTGCAATGTCATTTGTTCTACTTAGGTTCAAAAAATGCTTGTCAACTGAGAGGTCCTTCCCCCTATGGCCACTGTCGCCCCCTCCAGCACTCATACACCGTCCGGCCTCCTCACATCTCCCACAAAGATCAAATGTCGGTGCCATCCTGCAAAGAAAAAATTGGGGAAATCCTTATTAGATTAGATTATTTGTTTATTTGACAGGGACAGTGCAATAAACCTAGACAATTAATCAAATGACAATCAATCTGATGTGTTGCACAAAGAGTGTATAGCTATTAGCTAATTTGCAACTCTTGTCCCTGGATGGGCTTTAGAAAGGAGAAACAAGTAAAAAGAAAAAAGGATAAGGAAAAGAAAAAATGAAAACAGAATAAACAATAACCACATACATCAATGCAAAAAAGATTATAAATACACAATATAAAAACCTGATTCACATTTGCCTATTTCAGGCCTCCCTCCCTTCGTCACTCACTATAAATAAACACATTCATTCCTTCCCTTCATTCACTCTCACCCTGCAGACAATCATTTCATACATGGGTACATTCTTGTTTATTTTTCAGCCAGTTTTTAACCTTTGTAGTGAATGTTTTAAAGTCCGTTATTATTTTAATTTCATTTGGCATTGTGTTCCAGATGTGACTGCCCTTTATAGAGAAAGCTGTTTGTCCAAATGTGGTTCTGCGGTGGAATATTTTACAGTTATTGTTAACAGAACTCCTGGTGGCTCTGCTGCTGTCCTGTCTTTGGATGAAACCAGCAAGTGGCTCAGGCGCTGATTTATGGGAACATTTGAAAATTAATTTCAGAAAACAGAGGTCAATGAAACTCTCAAAACTCAGTAGATTGTATTTTTTTAAAAATATAACAGTGATGCCACCTAATGGGCTTTTTGTCCAAGATTTTTAGAGTTTGATTATATAATGAACCTACATGTTTTATTGTGGAAGGGGCTGCTTGAGCCCAGACTGTCAAACAGTATGATATATGAGAAAAAACCATAGAATGCATATACAGTACAGCTGCTTCGTATGGTATGTAATACAGTGGTACCTCTACTTACGAATTTAATTCGTTCCGGAAGAATTCTCGTAACGTGAAAAATTCGTAAGTAGAGGCGCATTTTACATGTAAATGCCATAATCCGTTCCAAGCCCCCAAAATTCGGGCATAAATTTTTTATAAATCGTAAAAACGCATCAAAACATGTAACAAATACATGTTACAATTAGATTACTGCACAATAAACATAAAATGAGAGTTTAAAATGAGAGAAAGAATAATAAAAGAGAAAGAATAATAAAAATTATGTTCATTTACCTTTTAACTGCGATCGTCGGCGTCGGCGTCAGCGTCACCTTTTGCCTTCTTTGGTTCATGTTCTGTCTCATCAGTGGTTTTTGCCTGACGTTTTGTGATGAAACGATCCAAGGACGTTTGCTTTTATCGGCTTGTAAGGGCTTCCTTTTGTTTTAATACCGTGCTGATCGTTGATGTAGTTTTTTTTTTTCCCAAAACTTTATTAAGAACAAGGTGAAAGTACAGAGTTATAACGTAGATGGTGATAAACATGGCAGTTAACAATTTTTTTTCTCTAAATTGTGTAGTTCAGTCAACAGTCTTACAAGAGGTAAGAAGGATAAAATAAAGTAGTAAGAATAGTAAATAATAATAAGATAAAGCGAGATCAACCAAACACACCCATTCGTGGCCAATGGGATACCAGGAAGATGCTAGGCGATAGCCAATGGCAGAGCAGCTACAGGTATGTTTACGTTCGGTAAAATACGGGAGCTGCGAGGAGCGCGTACTTTTTTTGCCTTTCGTATCCTGAAATTTTGTTCGTAACTAGAGGCAATATTTTCCCATTGAGGCGTCTCGTAACCTGAAAATTTCGTATGTAGAGACGTTCGTAAGTAGAGGTACCACTGTATCTAATTAATTTAAAGCAGTTCAGATTTTTTTTATTGTTTTAGAAATTTTCTTTATATGAAGATTAAATTTGAATTGAGGATCTAGTACAATGCCAAGGTATTTGAATTCTGTAACTAAACTGATGTCTTGATCATGTATATTAACTTTAAAACGTTGCAGGTGTAGAGAATGCGTTCAAGGATGAGGCTGAGTTTATTTCTCAGGTTCAGCTTTATTAAAGGAACACATCTCTAGCAATCTCTCAACAAGAAAAAAGAGACTGAGCAATGAAATACCACACTCTTATACTCTGAAGCCACGAAACCTAAGTCACATGTGCTTTAGCAAACATACAATCACATGGTACTTAATCCCAGCCACAATGCAACTCTTTGATGTCTCTCTATTGTCTCTTATCCCTCGATGTTCCGGGAATCCTTCTGGGGCATCCTCTCTGAGACAAAGGCCAAAACTCACACCTCCTCGTCATCTCCTGTAGACCTCAGCAGGCCCAGACCTTCTTTGTCCCGCGAGACGTGAAGCACCCAATAAACATACAGTCATACATTTGTGGGAAATATGAACCCAATATATGTGCCACATAACCCCCCCCCCCAAACGTCTTATTAAGGGACAAAACATAATCAGAGATGCATGACAGAAAACATCACTACATATCACCAATCAATCCACCGATTGCTTGGGTTTTAACCTCCTGCCATATCTGCTGTAAGCCGGCTTTGTTCCTTCTGCATCAATTTCTTGCATCTGTGGATCAGAATTGTTAGCACATCTCTGTGATGGCCCCGAAGAATGTTTTCTCGGCGGCCTGCCACGGCGGGGGGCCCTGGCCAACTGCACGTGTTCATCAGCCAGAACAAAGGCGGGTTTGAGTCTGTTTATGCAAATCAGCTCTTTTCTGCCTCCTAAATCAAGCAAAAAATGTTTCTCCCCTGTTTCCAACACTCTGAACAGCCCGTCGTAAGGCGGTCGCAAACCTGGGCATTGGGCATCATGTCTAACAAAAACAAACTCCGCATTTTTTAAAGCCTTCGGCACAAAAACGCGTGGAAAACTGTGATGAACTGGGCCAGGAAGGGTGTTTGATCCTGTGCCGCTCTGCAACAGCTGAGCGGGGGGGCAATTTGGCGCAGGGTTGTCGGGAAGGAATTCCCCTGGCAAACGGAGGGGTTGAGCAAAAACTAATTCAGCCGGAGAGGCCTGCAAATCCTCCTTAGGTGCGGAACGCAACCCCAATAAAACCCATGTTAGTTTATCCACCCAATTTGTATCCATAAGAGACGCTCTGAGGGCTGCTTTCAACGACCTATGAAAGCGTTTGCACAAACCGTTAGCCTGGGGGTTATACGCGGTTGTGCGGTGAATCTTCACCCCTAGGCTGTGGGCCATCGATGACCAGAGTTCGGAAACAAATTGGGGACCCCTGTCGGACGTTATGTCCGACGGAACTCCAAAATGTGCGACCCAAGCTGTTAAAAACGCGCGTGCAACGTCTGCTGCTGCAGTTGACGCCAGAGGAACCACTTCTGGCCAACGCGTGGTGCGATCTACCATCGTCAAAAGGTGTGTACACCCCTGCGACAATGGCAGGGGGCCCACCAAGTCAACATGCACATGATCAAAATGCTTAGCCGGAATGTGAAAAGGTTCCAAAGGAGCTCTAGTGTGCTTGTGTATTTTAGCTCGCTGACACGCTACGCAGGCTGCTGCCCATTCCTTGACCTGTTTACGCAACCCGGGCCAAACAAATTTCTCCCCCACCATCTTAATCAATGCGCGCACCCCCGGGTGGGCCAGGGAATGGATTGAGTCAAAAACGCAGCGGCACGGGCGAGGCCGCCCCGTGGAGACATCACAGATTAGAGGGGGCATACCTATCTGCTGCACCCTGTGCTCCAGCCTTAACCCTCTTGGTCCAGACTGGAGCACGCGCACATCCGCGTCGCTATCATGCTCTGCGGCGATGGCTGCATAATCCAAACCTACGCGGACCGGGGCTGCGAGCACTTCCGCTCCACAACCCTGGCCCGCGGCCGTGGCCGCCGAGACTGCCCCCACGGGGCCTGGCGCTGCTACCGCGCACAAAAGACAATCTGCCACTATATTATGTTTGCCCGCGACATGCTGAATATCGGTGGTGAACTCCGATATCTCGGCCAGCTGTCTTTGCTGCCGGCCTGACCAAGGCTCTGAAATCTTGGCCATCGCAAACGTTAGCGGCTTGTGGTCCACAAACGCGGTGAAACGGCGCCCCTCCAGCCAGAACTGGAAATGGTGGATGGCCAAATGCAGGGCCAACAGCTCCCTGTCGAACGCACTGTATTTCCGCTCGTTATCGCGCAAGGTTCTGCTGAAAAACGCGAGCGGCTGCCAGCTCCCTGCCACAAACTGTTCAACGACCGCCCCACTGCTAAATTGGAAGCATCCGTGGTGAGCGCCATGCGGGCCGTTGGCACCGGGTGTGCCAACAAAACGGCGTTCGCCAGGGCTGATTTGACTTGGGAGAAAGCGCGCTCCTTCTCCGGGGACCATTCGATCTTATTTGCAGGTTTTTGTTTTTTAAGTGCCGCGTACAATGGTTGCATGAGCTGCGCTGCGCTTAGGAGGAAGCGGTTATAAAAATTAACCATTCCTAAAAATTTCTCCAATGCTTTGACCGTCTGAGGTTGGGAAAAATCCGTTATTGTGCGTACTTTATCGGGCAGAGGGACCGCTCCTTCTGGTGAAACGCGGTGCCCCAAAAAATCGATTTGCGCCACCCCAAACTGGCACTTCGCTGGGTTAATTATTAACCCGTGCTCTGCCAGCCTCCGAAAAACCGCTGAGAGGTGGCTTTCGTGTTCGTCTTCGGACATGCTGGCGACCAAAATATCATCCAAGTAGACGAACACGAAAGGGAGGTCGCGTAAAACTGCATCCATCATGCGCTGGAAAGTCTGCGCAGCCCCCTTGAGTTCAAACGGCATACGCAAAAACTCAAAAAGCCCAAAAGGAGTTATTACCGCTGTTTTGGGTATGTCCTGAGCGCGGACTGGGACTTGATGGTACCCGCGCACCAAATCTATTTTAGAAAAAATGCGCGCCCCCGCCAAATGCACCGAAAAATCTTGGATGTGTGGAATCGGGTAGCGGTCGTGTGCTGAAGCGTTATTCAACCTGCGGAAATCACCGCAAGGCCGCCACGAGCCATCAGCCTTGGGGACCATATGCAGCGGTGAGGCCCAGGGGCTGTTAGAGCGTCTAATGATGCCCAGCTTTTCCAGGTTGGTGAATTCCTCGCGCGCTATTGCCAGTTTAGCTGAGTCCAAGCGCCGAGCTTTTGCAAAAACAGGGGGGGGGCGGCGGTGGTAGTTATAAAATGTTCCACCCCATGTTTAGCCACCGACGTCGAAAACGTTGGGACTGTGAGTGTTGGAAACTGAGTGAGTAGTGCTTGGAACTTACCACCCGCAGCTGTGACGTTGGGCTGTGCAGTCGGCGGGGCCACCCGGGCTGTACAGGAAATAGAATGGAAAGACAGTGCATTAACCAGACGTCTATTAGCAAGATCAACCAATAAACCGTTCGAGCACAAAAAATCAGCACCTAACATGTTATTACTGACTGCCGCTACGACGAAAGTCCACTTGAATGTCCGACCGTGAAAAGACAGGGGGAGGGTCTTCTCCCCGAAGGTCTTGATCGTCGAGCCGTTCGCCGCCAACACCAGGGGTCCGCTGGAAGGCGCCAGCCGGTCAGCGTAGGAAGGTGTGATGAAACTCAGCTGGGAGCCTGTGTCCACCAGGAACTGCCTCCCTGATTTCGCGTCTGTAAGGTAGAGCAGCTTGTTTTTAACGCCGAGAGCCGCCGCTGCTAACGGGTCCCGGTCCTGGCAGTTCCCGAGCGCTTGGACTGGCACGGTGAAATGCACTTGCGTGCCCTCTCGGCAAAACGTCGATGATAAAAGCAGAGGACGTCGCCCGCTCCGTGTCTCCTAGCCTCCGCCGCTGCTGACGTCAGCGAATCTGGTGCTGCAGCCTCTGGCCCCCTGCCGTCTCCGGGTGTTGCGCTCAGCTCCGCTGCTGCCGTCGTGGCCGTGTGGTGTCTATGGGCGTTGACGAGTCGCTGTGCCTCCTGGCCCAGCTCGTGGTAATCTCGGTTGTTCAGCAGCTGTGAACCGGCCAGGGTAACTCTCACCGCTGGCGGTAGTGTCCTGAGGAAAAGATGGGCGAAGATAAAGCAGTCATCATCATCGCCTCTCAGGCTCAGCATCCTCGCCATCAGGTCTGCAGGCCTGTCTGCCTCACCTTCAGTCAACACCAGGAGCTTCTCTGCTCGCTCTCCCAGCGAGGGGGTGAAAGCACGGATGAGAGCGGCTTTCAATGCGCCGTACTTGTCGTCGTCTGGTGGGTGGTTAGTCAGGTTCTCCACCCGCTGGGCTGTGAGGCTGTCCAGTTTTGCGACTACATGGTAGAATTTCGTTGCGTCCGCCGAAATTCCCCGAAGATGGAACTGCGCCTCGACAGTGTTGAACCAGGAGCGCGGGCTATGCTGCCAGAAATCAGGCAGCTGGACTGCGGTAGCTGCGTTAGCCTGGCTGGCTCCTGATGAGACCGGTGCGGGAAGGTCGTCCCCGGCCATAATCTGTCGTCGGGTCACCAGTGTAGAGAATGCGTTCAAGGATGAGGCTGAGTTTATTTCTCAGGTTCAGCTTTATTAAAGGAACACATCTCTAGCAATCTCGCAACAAGAAAAAAGAGACTGAGCAATGAAATACCACACTCTTATACTCTGAAGCCACGGAACCTAAGTCACATGAGCTTTAGCAAACATACAATCACATGGTACTTAATCCCAGCCACAATGCAACTCTTTGATGTCTCTCTATTGTCTCTTATCCCTTGATGTTCCGGGAATCCTTCTGGGGCATCCTCTCTGAGACAAAGGCCAAAACTCACACCTCCTCGTCAGCTCCTGTAGACCTCAGCAGGCCCAGACCTTCTTTGTCCCGCGAGACGTGAAGCACCCAATAAACATACAGTCATACATTTGTGGGAATGTAGGAGTCAAGAATTGAGGAGACCGGATGATTTTTCCAGTAACTGCTTTAATTCCCCATTCATCCTACGTCCTCTCTCGATCGGAGTGAAAAGAGGAAGGACGCAGTCACACACATACATTTATACATTCATCTTCTAACAATACATCACACACAAAAGTCACAATACTCAGCTACATCCTTTCATCTCTAATAGAACACCCAGAGTCCTTCTGTTCTCCTTTCCGACCCCCAAAGGTCAGGCCGGGTAATCTTCTCATCTCCCCTGAGTCCCCAGGGGGTGCAAACATGTCTTCCTCTTGAGGTGTGAAGTCAATACACATGGCTAGCTCAAAGTCTCTCTTGGTTGAATTCAGCCAGCCACATGTGAGTTACATAGGTTATAACTATGGGCTCCACATCACTCCCCCCTTCCACGCGAAAGTCTGGGCACCCACATACAGTCATACCGCAGTCATACAGCACGTCACCCCCCAACAGAATCTCACAGCAACCCAAACAACCTGACCAAAAAAAAAACCCAAAACACATCATTCTGCATGCAGCTTAGGTTTCAATCTTCTCCCGAATCTGCTGTATGCAGGTCTCCTGCTCTGTGTTGGGCCATCCTGCTGTGCATCTGTGGAGTGAGGGGGAGAAGGGTTATTTGCCCCCCGTGGGGGGTCCCAGGGCCGCCCCTTTGGAGGCCTGCCGCGTCGAGGCACGCCCGCCGGCCGTACAGACTCGTTATGCAACACAAAAGCAGGCTTTAATCTATCGATACTGATCATCTCCCTCCTGCTCCCCAAATCTAAGGTGGGCGGAGACTATGCCGCTGAGCATCGTGCCTGACAAAAACAAACTCTGCGTCTCGTAAAGCCTGGGGCACGAACACACGCGGGAAAGAGTGATGAGCAGGGCCCGGGAGCATTTCTGCTCCCGTGTTACTCAGAGACCCCCGGATCGGGGGGGGGGGGGCCTTGGTGCCGTGTGGTCGGGTAAAAACTCGCCTGGCAGCCTGAGCGGTTGTGCGAAAACCAATTCTGCTGGTGAGGCATCTAGATCCTCTTTGGGTGCCGAACGCAACCCCAATAAAACCCATGGTAGTTTGTTTACCCAATCTGTGTCCGTCAGTGACGCTCTGAGGGCTGCCTTCAAAGACCTGTGAAAACGCTCGCATAAACCGTTGGCCTGGGGATGGGAAGCGGTCGTGCGATGTACCGCCGCTCCTAAGCCGCTGGCCACTGCTGACCACAGTTCCGACGCAAATTGAGGTCCCCTATCAGATGTAATATCTGACGGGACCCCGAACCGTGCTACCCAGGCTGTTAAAAAAGCGCGTGCCACCTCTGCCGCTGTGGTCGATGTTAACGGGACCACTTCCGGCCAACGAGTGGTTCGGTCTACCATTGTCAAGAGATGCGTGAACCCTTGTGAAGTGGGCAGGAGGCCCACGAGGTCCATGTGCACATGATCAAACCTTTTAGCCGGAATGTGGAACGGTTCTAAGGGCGCCTTAGTGTGCCTGTGAATCTTAGCGCGCTGGCAAGTCATGCAGGTTTTAGCCCACTCCTTCACGTGCTTGCGCAGGCTCGGCCAAACAAACTTCTCCGCCACCATTTTCACCGAAGCGTGCACCCCTGGGTGCGCTAGGGAGTGCACGGTGTCAAAAACGCGGTGGCGCCACGCGGCTGGCACCACCGGGCGCGGTCGCCCCGTGGATACATCGCAAATAAGCGGGGGGAAACCGGTTTGTAGATTTCTGCGTTCCAGCCTTAACCCTGTTGGTCCAGACAGGAGCGCACGCACGTCCGCGTCCTCGCTCTGCTCCGCCACCATGGCTGCATAATCTATTCCCACGTGGACCGGAGCCACGCGCGTGTCCGCGCTGTTACCGCGCTCTGGGTAAGCGGCCGCGCAATCCGTTTCCGCGCGGACGGGTGCTGTTACTGCGCGTGACAGACAGTCTGCAACCACATTGATTTTACCGGCTATGTGCTGAATATCGGTGGTAAATTCAGAAATTGCGGCCAGCTGTCTCTGTTGCCGCCCCGACCACGGTTCTGAAGTTTTGGACATCGCAAAAGTGGGCGGTTTGTGGTCGACAAACGCGGTGAAACGCCGCCCTTCCAACCAGAACTGGAAATGGCGAATAGCCAAGTGGAGCGCCAGCAGCTCCCTGTCAAACGCGCTGTATTTTCGCTCAGCCTCGCCTAGGGTCCTGCTGAAGAATGCGAGTGGTTGCCAAACCCCGGCAACCTGCTGCTCCACTACGGCCCCTATGGCCACATCTGACGCGTCCGTGGTTAGCGCTATGCGGGCTGCCGGGTCTGGGTGGGCCAACAGTGCCACGTTTGCCAGTGCCCGTTTAACCTCTGTGAATGTGCGCTCCCGCTCCGGGGACCATTCAATCACATGGGAGGGCTTCTGCTTTTTGAGCGCGGTGTACAAGGGCTGCATAAGCTGCGCTGCGTGGGGTATGAAACGGTTATAAAAATTCACCATCCCCAAAAATTCTTGCAATGCTTTTACCGTTCGAGGCTGGGGAAAATCTGCCACCGCGCGTACTTTGGCCGGCAGAGGAACTGCTCCCTCCGAGGAAACGCGGTGCCCTAAAAAGTCGATTTGTGCCACGCCAAAATGGCACTTGGCCGGGTTGATTATCAACCCATGCTCTCCCAACCTCTGAAAAACTGTCGTGAGGTGTTTTGCGTGCTCCTCCTCGGAGGTGCTGGCTACCAAAATGTCGTCTAAATAGACAAAAACGAAAGAAAGGTCGCGCAACACTGCATCCATCATCTGTTGGAAGGTTTGTGCGGCGCCTTTAAGGCCAAAAGGCATTCGTAGAAACTCAAAAAGCCCGAACGGGGTTATTACGGCTGTTTTGGGGATGTCCTCTGTTCGGACCGGGACTTGGTGATAACCGCGGACCAGGTCTATTTTAGAAAAAATTCGCGCCTTCGCCAAATGCACTGAAAAGTCCTGGATATGCAGAATTGGGTACCGGTCCTGCGCTGTGGCATTGTTCAACCTGCGGTAATTCCCACAAGGTCTCCACGAGCCGTCAGCTTTAGGTGCCATGTGGAGGGGGGAAGCCCAAGCGGACTTCGAGCAGCGAATTATGCCCAACCTTTCCAGGTTGGCGAACTCCTCGCGCGCAATGGAGAGTTTAGCTGCATCCAAGCGCCGAGCCTTCGCAAAAACGGGTGGGCCACTCGTGGTTATGAAGTGCTCCACCCCGTGCTTCGCCACCTTAGCTGAAAAAGTAGGAACTGTGAGTGCTGGGAACTGGTGTAGAAGGCTGTGAAACTTACCACCTGCTGTGGCGACGTTGGTCTGAACTGGCGGCGGGCACACCCGAGCTGCACAAGGGATAGAACAGAAAGAGAGTGCATTTACTAGTCGTTTGTTGGCCGGATCAACTAACAAACCATGTGAACACAGAAAATCAGCACCTAACATATTGAAGCTCACTGCCGCCACGATGAAATTCCACTCATAGGCACGGCTGTGGAAGGACAGAGACAAAGTTCTCTCTCCGTACGTCTTGATGCTGGAGCCGTTGGCCGCTGTCGCTCCGTCTCCGCGGGGTCCCACGACCCGATCAGCATAGGTGGCAGTGATGAAGCTCCTCTGGGCTCCGGTGTCCACCAGGAATTGCCGCCCGGAGCCCGCGTCTGTCAGATAAAGCAGCTTGTTCCGTTCGCTGAGAGTGGAAGCTGCTAACGACTCGGCCCGGTCGTTTCCCTGCTTTTTGAACTGGCAGGGCGGGATGCATTTGTGCACCTTCCCAGCGAAACGTCGATGGTAAAAACAGAGGCCGTCATCTCCTCTGCCACGGAATGTCGCCGCTGCTGTCGCCGCTGGGGTGGTCACTGCCGTCTCTGGCTCCACACTGCCCCTGGCCGCCGCGCCGAGGTCTGCCGCTGCCATGGAAGCCTCTGGTTCCTCGCAGGCGTTGAGGAGCCGCTCCGCCTCTTGGGCCAGGTTGCAGAAGTCCTGCTGGGTCAAACATCTCCTGCTGGACAGGGAACCTCTCATGTGCGCTGGGAGGGTTCTCAGGAAAATATGTTTGAAAAGGAACGCGTCGTTGTCCGTCCCGATCATTTGCAGCATGTCCTCCATGAGGACAGTCGGCCTGCGTCCACCTCTGTCGCGCAGGTCCAGCAGCTGCCTGGCTCTTGCCTCAGACGACGGCACGAAGCTCCTGATGAGGGTGGCTTTCAGCGCGTCGTATTTGCCGACGGCGGGTGGTTGCTGCACCAGGCTCCGCACACACCAAGCTGTGCGGCTGTTGAGCGTCGCGATGACATTATGGAATTTAATGTCATCCGCTGAAACTCCCCCGAGCAGGAACCGCGACTCCACGTGCTGGAACCACGAGTGCGGGTCGCTTTGCCAGAACTCGGGGAGCTTAATCAGTCTTGTGCCCCTGCTGGCATTCCCCGGTGAATCCGGGTCTGAGCGGCTGTCTCCCAGCTCTTCCATATCGATCACGAGGCTGTCCTCCAGCCTCGGCGTGCTCAGATTCATGTGTAGGTCACCAATTGTAGGAGTCAAGAATTGAGGAGACCGGATGATTTTTCCAGTAACTGCTTTAATTCCCCATTCATCCTACGTCCTCTCTCGATCGGAGTGAAAAGAGGAAGGACGCAGTCACACACATACATTTATACATTCATCTTCTAACAATACATCACACACAAAAGTCACAATACTCAGCTACATCCTTTCATCTCTAATAGAACACCCAGAGTCCTTCTGTTCTCCTTTCCGACCCCCAAAGGTCAGGCCGGGTAATCTTCTCATCTCTCCTGAGTCCCCAGGGGGTGCAAACATGTCTTCCTCTTGAGGTGTGAAGTCAATACACATGGCTAGCTCAAAGTCTCTCTTGGTTGAATTCAGCCAGCCACATGTGAGTTACATAGGTTATAACTATGGGCTCCACAGGAAATATGAACCCAATATATGTGCCACACAGGTTACATTTTTTGATTGAAAAGCACATTGAAACTGTTTTCTGAAGGTTCAGCAATAGATGGTTCTGGAAGAGCCACTCTTGGACATCAACCATACTTGTGGACAGTACATCTGCAGCCTGTGCTGGAGTCTTGGCAGCTGTGTAAATAACTGCATCATCTGCATAAAGTTGACATGTTGCAGCTGAGCAGTGTAGCGGCAAGTCATTAATAAGATAAGATAAGATAAGATAAGATAAGCCTTTATTAGTCCCACAACGGGGAAATTCCAGGATTGCAACAGCACAGGGATAGCAACACTCAGAGCAACAATCAGAAGGCAAGAAAAAAAACAAGCAAGCAAGAGCAGCTAATATACATATGTACATATTACTATAAAATATATATATACACACACACACACAGACACACAGTGCAGAGCATTGTAGCTGGATGGAATAAATATATGAATATATGAACACACAGTGCAGAGCATTGTAGCTAGATGGAATAAATATGTAAATATATAAACACCCACAGTACGGAGCATTGCAGCTAGGTGGAATAAATATGCAAGTATATAAACACACACAGTGCGGAGCAATGTAGCTAGATGGAATAATATGTAGATATATAAAAACACAGTGCGGAGCATTGTAGCTAGATGGAATAAATATATAGATATATAAATATAAACACAATAAAAATGCTGAAAAGTAAAGGACCAAGAATGGACCCTTGTGGGATACCCATATGGTTGTTTAAAAATGAGGATTTATCCTGGTGAACTTTTACTCACTGTTGTCTTATGGCTTCCCCGTCTGCACCTTCAGTATTTACATCAACAGGAGTGCAAATTTTATCACCTCATAAATTGATTTTACTAATGTTCCAGTGATCATCATTATTTTTGTGTCCCTTTGTGGTCTATATTAACCATATATTCCATAACTACATATGTTGAAGCATGTGGAAATGTTTGGTAATTACATATGTAAAGAACTTCACACCTCTGAAAGGACAAAGGACTCTCACCCGCCGAGCGAAGAACAAAGACGTTCCCGGACGCGGCGGAGGAGACCGGAGGAGCCACCCTCACCCCCCAAGGCGAGGAGAGGAAATACCAAGACAATGGGGGGATTAAGATAATGAGGGATGTCAGCCTTTGTTATGCATGTCTTTTGTTGTGTGCATGTATAAAATCAGCGAGTTGGAGAGATTCTGTCTCTTTTCCCTTCTGCCACTCTCTGCACCAGATGAGACTTGTTAGAAGAGCTGAGTATTAAAGCTTTGCTTATAAACCAAATCGCCTCTTCATTTCCAAGCTCTTCTACACTGGTGACCTTGACGCGAGTATGGACCTGAGGCGTTCCCCCGCAATCGACTCATCCGCGGCGACCCAGGCAGACGCCAGCCGCCACGCAGACGAGGGAGCAGATGGACAACTGTTCCCCCCGGCAGAAGAGATTGAGAGGGCTCAACCGAGCACCAGCACCGCCGCGAGAGCCGAGGCAAGGCACTCTCACCCGGTGGGCACAACAGTGATGGTGTGCACGAATGCCGTCGCTGTCCAGCTGCCAGACTTCTGGCAAGAAGACCCCGCCTCTTGGTTTCAGCAGGCTGAAGCCCAATTTGCACTGGCGGGCATCACGGCTGATGACACCAAATTTTACCATATCGTCTCCAAACTTGACGCCGCCACTTTGAAGTGTGTGCGGAGCATGATCCGGCGACCACCGGCCCGGGACAAATACGAGACGCTCAAAGCAACCATCGTGGCGAACTACGTCCCATCAGCGGAAGAGAGAGCCGAGAAGATCCTGGCGGTCTACGGCCACAGAGGGTGCAAACCGAAGGCCCTCATGGAGGATTTGCTACAGCTCAAAGAGGAGGACAATGACAACTTCCTCTTCCAGTTTATTTTCCTCAGCACGCTGTCGCCACACATGAGAGGGACACTCGCCAGCATGAAGTGCAACAACCACCAAGACTTCCGCGTGCTGGCCAATGAAGCTCATCGGCTCGTCAACGCCTGCAAGGAGCTGACACCCACAGCAGCATCCGCAGACCTCAACGCTGACGCCCCGAGCCACGAGAAGCCACAACCCACGGAGCAGACCCAGCCCATGGTGACAGCGACACGGCCAAGACGTAACAGACGGAGCGATGTTTGTTATTACCACCACCGCTTCGCCGAGAAGGCTCACAAATGCGTTCCCCCCTGCAAATTTAAACGCCAAAGCCGAGAGCCGTTAACGGCAGCGGCTCTCGGCGAGAAAAACAAGCTGTTGTACGTGACGGATGGACACTCAGGCAAGCAGTTCCTCATCGACACAGGAGCCCAGCTGAGTTTCGTCATGCCCTCCCACGCAGATCGAGCCACGGGCACCCGGGGCAATGGAGCCGTGGCAGCCAACGGCTCTAGCATTGACACGTTCGGCGAAAAGAGCCTGCACCTCCTCATCCACGGCCGCAGCTACAGATGGACATTTGTTGTAGCGGCGGTGAGTTTTAACTTATTAGGCGCAGATTTTTTGTGTGCACATGGGTTATTAGTGGATCTAGCAAATAGGCGCCTGGTTAATGCACTGTCCTTTGCTTCTAGTCCATGCTCAGCCCGAGTTTCTCCACCACCTGTGCAGACCAACGTCACCACAGCAGGAGGTAAGTTTGAGCATCTCCTCACCCAATTTCCAGCACTCACAATCCCCAAATTCTCAGCCACTGTGGCTAAACACGGGGTTGAACACTTCATTCCCACAACGGGACCTCCCGTTTTTGCCAAAGCTCGCCGCTTAGACGCGGCCAAGCTCAACATAGCACGGGACGAGTTTACAACTCTTGAAAAATTGGGCATTGTTAGACGCTCGAAGAGCCCCTGGGCCTCACCACTTCACATGGTTCCGAAATCCGACGGTTCTTGGAGACCGTGCAGAGATTACCGCAGATTAAACAACGCTACAGCGCATGAGCGTTACCCAATCCCTCACATTCAAGATTTTTCACTACATCTAGCGGGTGCGCGCATTTTTTCAAAAATAGACTTAGTCCGCGGTTATCACCAAGTCCCAGTCCGAGCAGAAGACGTTCCTAAAACAGCGGTAATAACCCCTTTCGGCCTTTTTGAATTCCTGCGAATGCCTTTCGGCCTCAAAGGCGCTGCTCAAACTTTTCAACGAATGATGGACGCGGTCCTACGCAACCTCCCTTTTGTTTTCGTCTACCTCGACGACATGCTGGTAGCCAGCTCGTCTGAGGAAGAACACGAGCAGCACCTCACTACGGTTTTTCAGAGGCTAGAAGAGCACGGGCTAATAATCAATCCAGCCAAATGCAAATTCGGCGTGTCACAAATTGATTTTTTAGGACACAAAGTCTCTCCGAAGGGGGCAGTTCCACTCCCAGACAAAGTTCATGCGATAGAAAGTTTTCCACGGCCACAAATGGTCAAATCGCTGCAGGAATTTTTAGGGATGGTTAATTTTTACAACCGCTTCCTCCCCCACGCAGCTCAGCTCATGCAGCCCCTATATGACGCGCTCAAAAAAAAGAAAGCTTCCAACGTGGTCGAATGGACCCCGGAGCGCGAACGCGCTTTCGCGGAAGTAAAAAGCGCCCTAGCTAACGCCACATTGTTAGTTCACCCAGATCCCTTGGCCCGCATTGCACTAACCACAGATGCTTCAGACCTAGCTATAGGGGCAGTTGTAGAACAACTTGTCAGCGGGGTCTGGCAACCTTTAGCATTCTTTAGCAAATCGCTAAACCAAACTGAACGCAAATACAGCACTTTTGACAGAGAGCTGCTGGCGCTTCATTTATCCATCCGCCACTTCCAGTTCTGGTTAGAAGGGCGGAGTTTCACGGCTTTTGTAGACCATAAACCGCTCACCTTTGCTATGGCTAAAATTTCAGAACCATGGTCAGGCAGGCAACAAAGACAGCTAGCTGCGATTTCAGAGTTCACCACAGACATTCGACACGTGGCAGGCAAACTTAACGTAGTAGCGGACTGTCTCTCTCGCGCTGTGACACCACCAGAGCGCGGGGAGACAGATTATACTGCCTCAGCAGCAGAACTCTTCACTAACGCAGACACATATGCAGCACCTATCCATGCAGGGATAGATTATGCAGCCATGGCGGAGGAACAAAACAGTGACGCGGACGTGCGCGCACTCCTGTCTGGACCAACAGGGTTAAGGCTGGAGAAAAAGGGTTTACGCGACGGCATGCCCCCCCTAATATGCGATGTTTCAACCGGCCGACCTCGCCTGTTAGTACCAGCTACATGGCACCGCCGTATTTTCGACGCAATTCACTCCCTCGCGCACCCAGGTGTGCGCGCCTCGGTTAAAATGGTCGTCGAAAAGTTTGTGTGGCCAGGCCTGCGCAAAAACGTAAAAGAATGGGCAAAAACTTGCATTTCTTGTCAACGTGCCAAAATACACAGACACACAAAAGCCCCTCTGGAGCCTTTTCCAATCCCTGCTAGAAGGTTCGACCACGTTCATGTCGACCTCGTAGGGCCACTACCTTCCTCCCAAGGTTTCACACACCTGTTAACAATGATAGACCGCACCACACGCTGGCCAGAGGCAGTCCCTCTAGCGGCAACCACAGCGGAGGAAGTCGCTCGCGTTTTTTTGACAAACTGGGTGGCACGTTTTGGCGTCCCATCGGACATCACGTCCGATAGGGGGCCTCAATTTGTCTCAGAGCTCTGGTCAGCCATGTCCAACAGCTTAGGGGCAACAATTCATCGCACCACCGCTTATCACCCTCAGGCTAATGGGTTATGCGAGCGTTTTCACAGGTCTTTAAAGGCTGCCCTCAGAGCCTCAGTAACGGACACAAATTGGGTAAATAAACTTCCCTGGGTTTTACTGGGGTTGCGTGCTGCACCTAAAGAGGATCTAGACGCCTCTCCCGCAGAATTAGTCTTTCCACAACCTCTCAGGCTTCCAGGTGAATTTTTACCAGAGAACCCAGAGCCAGGGCGCCTTCCAGTCCCAAGGTTTTTAGGCAGCAACGGACCGAACTCTCTCCCCGGTCCAGCTCATCACTCCTTCCCACGGGTTTTTGTCCCTCAAACTTTAAAAAATGCTGAGTTCGTTTTTGTTAAGCATGAAGCTTTAAAACCGACTTTGCGCCCAGCATTCGATGGGCCATTCAGAGTGCTGGAACATGGTGATAAACACTTTGTGCTTGATTTTGGGGATAGAAAAGAAACAGTCAGCATTGACAGACTTAAACCTGCCTTCTTGTTGAAAGACGAGCCTGCACAGTTGGCGAGAGCACCTCGGCGAGGTAGACCCCCCAAGAGAAAAGACTCAGCCCCCAGGCAGGGAACAAATAACCTCTCTACTTCCCACACTGCAGATTCCTCACAAGAAGGTCCCAGCAGGATGCCTAAACCAACCTACAGCAGTTTTGGGAGAAGATTAAAACCCAGACAGCACAGGGACTGATACCAACCACTCCACATTTATTCACTAATTGTGCTGCAACAGTTTAGGACTGACTTATGATTTTACTATGCTGTTATGTTTACCACTGAACTCTCTTAGGAGCATGGCTGCTGGAAAGTTTCTTCCGTGGCAACAGATGTAACACCTATTATGTCATAATAACTAGCTTAGACTGTGAACCTTTCTGTTGTCCTTTCTTAGTTGTTTGGGGGGCCTGTGGTCTATATTAACCATATATTCCATAACTACATATGTTGAAGCATGTGGAAATGTTTGGTAATTACATATGTAAAGAACTTCACACCTCTGAAAGGACAAAGGACTCTCACCCGCTGAGCGAAGAACAAAGACGAACAAAGAACAAAGAGGGTGGCTCCACCCTCACCCTTGGGGGGTGAGGGTGGAGCCACCCTCACCCCCCAAGGAGAGGAGAGGAAATACCAAGACAATGGGGGGGTTAAGATAATGAGGGATGTCAGCCTTTGTTATGCATGTCTTTTGTTGTGTGCATGTATAAAATCAGCGAGTTGGAGAGATTCTGTCTCTTTTCCCTTCTGCCACTCTCTGCACCAGATGAGACTTGTTAGAAGAGCTGAATATTAAAGCTTTGCTTATAAACCAAATCGCCTCTTCATTTCCAAGCTCTTCTACACCTTAAATGTTTATCTCAGTTGTTTATCCCACTGTTCATTATAACATGTAATGTTAAGAAACACAAGTGAATTATTGTTTTTTTATTATTTTATTACATATTGCATATGTCACCAAGGATTTATTAAATTGAAAGGTAATGGTGATGTTATGATTCCTTGTTAATTTGGCAAATCTAATTCCTGGTGAAAGCTAAAAAATTTTGTGAATGCTTTCCCTTTCCTGTTGAAAAACGAAGAATGAACAATAGCAGAAAAACCTTTAAATTACACCTAAAGCTTCCACAATTTGAATGTGATTTTGCTATTCACAGCAAGTATTCGCTCAATATTCTGTGAATCAGTAAATGTTTTACCAATTGACATGGGTAATCACTAGTTTAGGATTATGTTTAAACAAAACAGTGTCATATATTAGAAGCCTTAAACCAATGCAGCAGTTAGAATTAGTAACTGGAAATATAATGTATAAGCATCCCAAAGTGATAAAGCAAAATATTGGTAAAACTCAAATTAAACATAAAGCCTCTAAATTGAATGATTTGGCCTCTGTTCCTCCTCATAATTTAAAAATTAAATGTGGTTTATTAAATATTAGGTCTCTAACTCCCAAGTCTCTGTTAGTCCATGATCTGTTAATTGATCATCAGATTGATTTAATTTCCCTTACAGAGACTTGGTTAGGGCAAGAGGATTATGTTGGTTTAAATGAATCAACTCCCTCTGGTTATTTAAACTGTCAAAATCCCAGAAGTTCTGGTCGTGGAGGAGGAGTAGCATCAATTTACCATTCCAAATTACTAGTTAATGTAAAGCAAAAAAACATGTTATAATTCCTTTGAGGGCCTGGTCCTCAGTGTTGGGCACTTTAGCAATTCCAGGTTAAACCCAATTTTATTTGCCATAGTTTATCGTCCCCCATCAACCTATTCAGAATTTTTATCCAAATTTGCTGATTTCTTAGCTGATTTAGTGCTGAAATCTGATAGAATAATTATAGTAGGGGACTTTAATATACATGTGGATGTAGATAGTGACTGCCTTAATGTGGCTTTTAATTCAATATTAGACTCGATTGGGTTTTCTCAGAAAGTAGGAAATTCTACTCATTACCTCCACCATACATTGGACCTTGTTCTGACATATGGCATAGAAATAGAAAATCTTGTAGTGTCTCCTCATAACCCTGTACTGTCAGACCATTGTCTGTTAACCTTTGATTTTACTATTTCTGACTATTTGGCTCCTAAAGAAAAATATTATCACAGTAGATGCCTCTCAGATGATGCTGTTTCCAAATTTATGCAGATTGTTTCCTCTATGCCATGTGTCAACACAACGGAAATAAGCTATAGACAGCTTGCTCTTTCTGTAATTGATAACATGGTGGATAGTGTTTCAGCTTCTCTGCATCAGGCTCTAGACTTGGTGGCCCCCTTAAAAAAGAAAAAGTCTAATCAGAGATTTTTAACTCCTTGGTTCAACACAGAAACTCGTAGCTTAAAACAGAAGACTTGTCAATTAGAAAGAAAATGGCGCTCTACTAATTTAGATGAAATCTATTTAGCTTGGAGAAATCATCTTTTAATTTATAAAAAATCTCTTAGAAAAGCTAGAACGAGTTATTACTCTGCATTAATAGAAGAGAACAAGAATAATCCCAGGTTTCTTTTCAGTACTGTAGCCAGGTTGACAAAGAGTCAGGACTCTGTCAATCCTAGCATCCCC
Source organism: Pholidichthys leucotaenia (assembly GCA_020510985.1). NCBI lineage: Eukaryota > Metazoa > Chordata > Actinopteri > Cichliformes > Pholidichthyidae > Pholidichthys > Pholidichthys leucotaenia. Next base: position 267,877,814 of record CM035839.1, read on the forward strand.
TTAGAGCTTACTAGTCAGGACTTTATGAACTTTTTCAATAATAAAATTTCATCCATCAGAGATAAAATCAATCAGATTCTTCCCACAGTTAACTTAAATACTGTAACTACTACAACTCCTTCTATTGATGTCTGTCTTGATGAGTTTACTCCAATCGACCTTTGTGAGTTAGACAAAATAGTTTCCTCATCCAAACCTTCAACTTGTCTTTTAGACCCTATTCCTACCAGGTTATTTAAAGAAGTCTTCCCACTTATTGGTAGCTTTATTCTTCATATAATCAATTCTTCATTAACTTTAGGCCATGTACCGCAGGCTTTTAAAACGGCTGTAATTAAACCCTTACTCAAAAAGCCAACGCTAGATCCAGGAGCTTTAGCTAACTATAGACCAATCTCTAATCTCCCTTTCATTTCAAAAATCTTAGAAAGAGTTGTTGCTACGCAATTATTTGACCACCTGCAGGGAAATGGTTTACTTGAGGAGTTTCAATCTGGGTTTAGAATCCATCATAGTACTGAAACAGCCTTAGCGAAGGTCACTAACGACCTCCTCATTGCATCTGATAATGGACTAGTTTCTGTACTTGTCCTTTTAGATCTTAGTGCAGCTTTTGATACTATTGATCATAATATTCTACTTGATAGATTAGAACACTATGTTGGACTTAATGGAACTTCGTTGCAGTGGTTTAGATCTTTTTTATCTGATAGGTTCCAGTTTGTTCATGTAAATGATGAGTTTTCTCTCAGCTCAAAGCTTAGTCATGGAGTTCCACAGGGATCTGTGCTTGGCCCTACTCTTTTTAGTTTATATATGCTTCCGTTAGGCAACATTATTAGAAAGCACTGTATACATTTTCACTGTTATGCAGATGACACACAATTATACCTGTCAATGAAGCCAGATGATACTAATCAATTAGCCAAGTTAGAAGCCTGTCTTAAGGAAATCAAAGCTTGGATGACTTGTAATTTCCTGCTATTAAATTCAGATAAGACTGAAGTCATTCTTGTTGGTCCAAAAAACCTTAGAAATTCCTTTCCAAATCAAACTTTCAGTTTGGATGCGGTTACTCTTTCTCTTAATAGCTCTGTGAGGAACCTTGGAGTTATTTTTGATCAGGATTTGTCCTTCAATTCACATATTAAATTTGTTTCTAAGACTGCCTTCTATCATTTGCGTAATATTGCCAAGATTAGGAGCATCTTGTCTCAGAGTGATGCTGAGAAGCTGATCCACGCTTTTGTTAGCTCGAGATTAGATTATTGTAATTCTTTATTATCAGGCTGTCCTAAAACATCTTTAAAAAGTCTTCAGCTGATCCAAAATGCTGCAGCAAGAGTTTTAACAGGTACTAGAAAGAGAGATCATATCTCTCCGGTTCTGGCCTCCCTTCATTGGCTTCCCATAGAGTTTAGAATTAAGTTTAAAATCCTTCTTCTTACTTACAAAGCTCTAAACAATCAGGCTCCTTTTTATTTAAAAGATCTGATACTACCGTATCATCCTAACAGAGCAGTACGCTCCCAAAATGCAGGTTTACTTGTAATACCTAGAATCTCCAAAAGTACAATGGGAGGCAGAGCCTTCAGTTATCAAGCTCCTCTCCTGTGGAATCAGCTGCCAATCTGGATTCGGAAATCAGACTCGATTTCTGTTTTTAAGAATAGGGCTAAAACCTACCTTTTTGATATAGCCTACAATTAGGGAGGGATCATGTGTTTCTGAACCCTCCCTTAGTTATGCTGCTAATAGGTTTAGTCAGCCGGGGGACCTCCAGTAATGCACTGGGCCTCACTCCTTTCCTCACTCTCTATGAAATATTTTTTTTTTTTTTTTGCTGGTCATTAACATTTGTTTGTTCTCTCCCATAGATTGAGTCCCCATCGTGCTGTTTGCTCTCTACATGTCTGTTCTTTTCTTCTTCTCTGTCCCCTCACCCCCCAGCCAGTCGCAGCAGATGACTGCCCCTCCCTGAGCCTGGTTCTGCTGGAGGTTTCTTCCTGTTAAAAGGGAGTTTTTCCTCTCCACCGTCGCCAAGTGCTTGCTCACAGGGGATCGCCTGATTGCTGGGGTCTTTCTGCAACTGTGGGGGTCCTCCCTACAGTTGATAGTGCTATGAGATGACTGTTGTTGTGAAATGGCGCTATATAAATAAAGTTGAATTGAATTGAATTGAATTGAATTGAAATGCAGGCCTAATCTCTGTTTTCAGGAATTTATGGCACAGGACCACAATCCGTGGTCTGTGGTTTTTTTTTTTTTGCTGATTCTGTCTGAATTCTGTCTGTTTAAATTAAATCACCCTTTATTGTCATTCAATCCATACAGCCAATTATGTACAGTAGAATGAAATTGTGTTTCTCTTATCTACAGTGTTAATCACACACACACCCATATATAGAATCAGAGGGGTCGCTGCCATGCAAGGCGCCGCCACAGATTTCCCTCCTCCATTCCATTATTGCTGAGCACCAAGCTGGACGGCAGGAAGTTCCGCTTTTATACGGTCTTCGGCATGACCCGGCTGGGATTTGAACCCCTGCCTCCCAGGTGTGGGGCGGATGCTCTACCAACTGATCCACCACTCCGGTATGTTATCTTGGTCAGCCTGACACAACTTCTCTTGGCTGACTCTGTCCGCTGCTAATCAGTCTGAGTTTACCATTGAAATTAAATTTCCTTTCTCCATTTTACCAGAAATCTTGTGCTATTTCTGTCTCTCTCTTTTTTTTTTTTTTACCATCTCCCAATAATAAAAAAAAAATCATTCTCATCTTGCTGTGTTCTTTTAGGAGGGAAAAAGTCACAGCATGAACTGTCTCAGATCCTGCTCTTGTGTTCTCCCCCCCTTTTTTACATGGACAGGCCCAGGGTGAAAATGTAAATAAGATTGCATATGTCATTTATTAAAAAGTGAGTATAGTATTATTTAAACAAAGCAACAATATGACATACAATTACCAAGACCTCTGTTTGACCTCTTTGATAATCAGTAGTCTCTGGCAAATCATATGCACAAACACATTAAGTATCAATCTCTTTTGAACCTCTATGCTTTGAATCATGTAATATAGGGTATACATAAAGCCTTCGGTGATTAGGCATTATTAAGTGACAGCATAATATTGTAATGTTCAGTTAATTTCATTATTGTCATGCTGGTAGTGTTGATTAAGATGCAAGCATTTGTACTTAGCTTAGATGTTCAGACGCCTCTTTGATGTCGATGGGAAGAGAGCACGGATGGTGACGAGGCCGGGTCCCAGAGGCTGGTTTTGTTTTGGCAGGGGGAAGGAGAACGTCAGTCCTGCGTCCTTTTTCCCTGTAAAATGCACTGTTATGCTTCAGTCAGAGAAAAAAGGCAATTGAGTCAATAAAAGTCAGTGATACGTCAAAAAATTGAATAAAAATAGCTCAATGTTTTTCATTTTCCAAAGAAAAAAGACTGGAGGGAATGAAAATATTGGCTTTAAAAATATGTAAATAGTTCATCATGTACGCAACATTAGAGTGAAAACCCACAAAGTTAGACTGAAAGAAAAAGTAAAACCCCAAAACTTTGCAAAAATACCCATATATAGATTTTTTTCTCTTCCCTTTTACCAAGTTTTTACACACAAATCAGTAGCTACACAGCCTTTTCTATTTTTTCCCCAAGATCTCTCTCTCTCTCTCTCTCTCTGTTTTTTTTCTTCTTTTTTTTTTTTCTCTCAAGGACACACATACACACACACACACACACACACAGACAAACAGGGCCCACAGAAATGTTCTCTTTTGCGTTATCTCCACAAGGTCATACAATAAAGACTTTTAGGTTCATGCCAAAACCCAAAACAGCATGAGAATTACTTCAATTAATCTCCGGAACTGGCAACTTTTAGCGGAAAAAAATTGCAAATATGACAACCCCCACACCACCACTTGCAGCATGAAGCTCCCACTGTTTTTGCTCAAAGCTACTATTTTCAAATACCTATAATTTTAAACACTTCTCAAAAGGATAACAATTAACTAATCAATCCTTTTATGCTCCACAAATATCAGAAAAAATCACAAACACCAATTTCACACTCTATTCACTCCGTCTCCGTGGGAACCCAGCCTCTGCTTCACACCGGAGTGGATTTCATGTAACACTAAGACAAAACAAATTCAGACTGCAGTAACTTTTATCTAAAAGTCATTCATTCATTCATTCATCTTCTTCCGCTTAATCTTTTTCGAGTCGCGGGGGGAGCTGGAGCCTATCCCAGCATCTTTGGGCGAGAGGCAGGGTACACCCTGGACAGATCGCCAGTCCATCGCAGGGCCAACACAGAGAGGCAGACAACCATTCACTCTCACAGTCATACCTAAGGACAATTTAGAATCCCCAGTTTGATGCCAATTAACCTAACTTGCATGTTTTTGGCATGTGGGAGGAAACTGGAGAAATCCCCGAATAAACCCATGCAGACACGGGGAGAACATGCAAACTCCACACAGATTGCTGTTGGTTGGGGGCTAGGATTGAACCCAGGATCCCTCGGCCAAGGGTGAGTTGCTGTGCTGCCGCAGTGCTAACCACTCCACCACTGTGCCGCCCTATCTAAAACTCACAAAATAAAATATTTCAACGGTCACGTTAACCCCTCCGCTGTGTGCCGAAAGCCCAAAGTAAGACCTCCTCCCCCAGCATCTTGCAATAGCTCACCGTAGCGGGGGAAGTGCAATGGGTGATAAGCAGACCCGGTAAGGGCACGAATCTTCTGTGAAAAAACCTTTTCCCTTCGGGGTTCAGGTAACCTCCCCACAAATGCTGAAAGTCCAAGCCCTGGACCATAAGCAGACACAACGATTTAAGAAAGATATCAAATAGCTTTGGGGGTTTTTGCATCCGTTGCACTGCATTGGAATGATATGGACTTGATATTAGCAGCTTCAGCATGCATTAATTTTTAAATTACCACAAAATTATAGATCAACAAAATTTTGAACAATTGTCAGAAAATGTCTGTACGTGCCAAGTTAAATAACAAGCATTCATGGCATGACAGCAGCACGAGCATTTTAATTTTGGGGTAAAACAGACAGCTACAGCTGTCTGTTTGTCTGCGGATGGGTGTCCGGCACGGGGTTATCTGGTAAAAATTCCCCGGGGAGCCGCAGCGGTTGAGAAAAAACCAGCTCTGCTGGGGAAGCCTCCAAATCCTCTTTTGGTGGGGAACGCAACCCTAATAGAACTCACGGCAACTGGTCCACCCAATTTGCATCCGTAAGCGAAGCCCTGAGCGCTGCTTTCAGTGACCTATGGAAACGCTCGCATAATCCATTGGCCTGTGGGTTGTACGCGGTTGTGCGATGAATTGCGACGCCCAGGCTACGGGCCATCGCGGACCAGAGGTCGGAAACAAACTGAGGGCCCCGATCGGACGTAATGTCCGAAGGGGTGCCAAAACGTGCCACCCATGTTGTCAAAAAGGCGTGCGCCACGTTCGCGGACGCAGTGGAAGCTAGTGGGACTGCTTCTGGCCAGCGTGTGGTGCGGTCCACCACTGTCAGGAGGTGCGTGAACCCCTGCAATTGCGGGAGGGGGCCCACGAGGTCCACGTGAACGTGGTCGAACCTCTTAGCCGGGATATGGGACTGCTCCAAAGGGGCCTTTGTGTGCCTGTGCACTTTGGCTCGTTGGCACGCTACGCAGGCTGCACTCTTTCACCTGTTTGCGCAGGCCCGGCGATACGAACTTTGCTCCCACCATTTTGACTGACGCGCACACTCCTGGGTGCACCAGGGCGTGAACGGACTCAAAAACGCGGCGGCGCCAAGCGCATGGGACCACCAGGCTGGGCGTCCTGTGGAGACGTCACAGATTAGGGGGGCCCCCCGTCTTGCAGTACTCTGCTCTCCAGCCTTAACCCTGTTGGTCCAGACTGGAGTGCACACACATCCGCATCGCCAATCTGCTCTGCGGCCATGGCCGTGTAATCTATCCCTACGTAGACTGGGGCCACTACTACGCGCGAGAGGCAGTCCACCACCACGTTCAGTTTACCCGACACATGCTGAATATCGGTCGTAAACTCCGAGATCGTGGCCAGCTGTCTATGCTGCCAGCCCGACCATGGTTCCGAAACCTTGGCCATCGCGTACGTTAGCGGCTTGTGGTCCATGAACGCAGTGAAGATGCGTCTTTCAGCCAGAACTGGAAGTGGCGTATGGCCAGGTAGAGAGCCAGTAACTCTCTGTCAAACGCGCTGTATTTACGCTCACTGTCGCGCAAAGACCTGCTAAAAAAGGCAAGCGGCTGCCAAGAACCAGTGACGCATTGCTCCAGGATGGCCCCTATGGCCACACCCGAGTCGTCGGTAGTGAGCGCTATCCGAGCTGCCTGGTCCGGGTGCGCCAGCAGTGCGCCGTTTGTCAGGACTGTTTTAACCTCAGAGAATGCCTGCTCCCGCTCAGGAGTCCAGTCGACTCTGTCCGCCGGTTTCCGTTTCTTGAGTGCGGAGTACAATGGCTGCATGAGCTGTTCTGCGCGGGGGAGGAAACGGTTATTAAAGTTAACCATCCCCAAAAACTCCTGCAGTGCCCTTACTGTCTGAGGCCGGGGAAAATTTGTCACTGCGCGCACCTTGTCTGGCAAGGGTATCGCTCCCTCCCGTGAGATGCGGTGTCCCAAAAAATCGATCCCCGCCACGCCGAACTGGCATTTCACCAGGTTGATTATTAACCCGTGCTCCTCTAACCTCCGGAAAACCGTCCTGAGGTGGGTTACGTGTTCGTCCTCGGACGCGCTGGCCACAAGGACATCATCCAGGTAGAGGAACACAAACAGCAGATCGCATAACACCGCATCCATCATGCGTTGGAATGTCTGTGCCGCGCCTTTTAATCCGAAGGGCATGCGTAAAACCCCAAATAGACCAAACAGGGTTATTACTGCCGTTTTAGGTATGTCCTCCACGCACACTGGGACCTGGTGGTAACCATGGACCAGGTCTATCTTAGAAAAAATATGTGCCCTGGCGAGGTGAACGGAAAAATCCTGAATATGGGGGATCGGGTAGCGACCGTGCGCTGTGGCGTTGTTTAATCTGCGGAAATCTCCGCAAGGTCGCCACGATCCCTCGGCCTTAGGGACCATGTGTAGTGGGGATGCCCATGGGCTGTTTGAGCGCCTGATGATGCCCAGCCTTTCCAAGTTGGCAAACTCCTCGCAAGCTATGGCTAGTTTAGCTGTGTCCAGGCACTGAGGTCGTGCGAAAACGGGTGGCCCGGTGGTGGTAATAAAGGGCTCCACCCCGTGTTTAGTGATGGCTGCCGAAAACGTCGGGACCGTGAGTGCTGGGAACTGAGTGAGCAGTGTGTGGAACTTACCACTTGGAGCTGTGACGTTGGCTAGCGTTGTTGGCCCGGCTCCTCGAGCTGTACAGGGGAGGGAATCAAAAGACACTGCATTAATCAGGCATCTGTTAATAACATCGACTAGTAGTCCATGTGCACACAAAAAATCAGCGCCTAAGATTGGGAAACTGCATGCTGCTATGACGAATGTCCACTGGTACGTATGGCCGTGTAGGTATACAGTCAGTGTCTTTTCACCAAAAGTCTTAATGTCCGAGCTGTTTGCGGCCATCAGCTCGGGGCTGCTAGCACCCACTAGCCGGTCAGCGTAGGATGGCAGGATGAGGCTCTTTTGGGAGCTGGAGTCCACGAGGAACCGTCTCCCCGAGTGCGAGTCTGTCACGTAGAGTAGCTTGCTTTCTTCACCGGCGGTCGCAGCTGCTACCAAATGCCAGCCTTGGCGTTTTCCCGAATGCTTGAATTGGCACGGTGGCATGCATCGCGTGTGTCCTCTCCAAAACGGCGGTGGTAGGAGCAGAGTGTGTCTCTCTGGCACTTCCTGGCCCCTGCTGCCTCTACCATCGCTAGCTCCTCGCTTCTGCTGGCTGTCTCGCTGGGTTCCGATGCCGCTGCGTTCATTGTGAGGGCTCTGGCAGTGAGGATGATCCGATCTTCCTCCTGGGCTAGCACACAGTAGTCATGCGCGGCCAGCAACGGTGAGTTGGCAAGGACCACTCTGGCCACTGTTGGGAGGTTCCAGAGGAAAAGGTGGGCAAACAGAAAATGCCCATCGTCCGTGCCCATCAATGCCAACATCTTCTCCATCAGTTCAACTGCCGACCCATCTCCTAACTCGGAGCGCATCAGGAGCCTCTCTGCTCTCTCGCAGTCCGAGAGCGTGTAGCGCAGGGTCAGTGCAGTTTTGAGAGCCCCGTATTTGTCGCGGGCTGGGGGCTGTTGGAGCAGGCTTGCTACTTGCTGAGTCGTGCGAGCGTCCAGCGCTGCGACCACATAGTAATATCTGGTGTAATCTGCCGTTATTCCCTGGAGCGTGAACTGGGCCTCGGTGTGGAGGAACCAAGACTTTGGGTCGTGCAGCCAAAAGTCTGGTAGTTTGACCGAAATGGCGCATGCATTGCTGGGGCTTCCTGTCCGGGTCATCTCCGGGGTGTTTGCCTCGTGTTCCATTATTCGTCAAGGGTCACCAGTGTGGAGAGAGGAATAATCAGGCAAAGCATTCCAAGCAGACAAACTTTATTCACTCTCTCACATCTCTCAGAATCAGAAAAAAGCATTGACCTCATGCTTCAGGGTCTCTCCTTTATATATTACAACACTCACTCCCCTTGCTGCCTGAGGTCTTGCATCACAATACATTCTCCCATCACAGTTCCTATTGTCCCCCAGTTGCTTAATCCCCCATGCTCTTCCGGCAGAGGAATTTACTGCCTCTCCCTTCCTTCCAGTCTGAGATGAATATCACAGCATGGTTCCCCATAGTGTGATTATATTTCTGTTTCTGAAGTGCAAAAGGCCGTGTTCCCGCATTTTTTTTTTTTTTTATTTAAGTTTTTGTAAAGGGTATACAGGTCGTTACAGCAATGCAGTGTTTACATTTTCATCACATGTTCCCTTATTTCCTGATATCTGACAACATTGGAAGATTAATTCTTACAACACCCCTTATTTTTTTTTTTTTTTAAAGTGAAAGAAAAAGTGAAAAGAGAAAAAAAAACAAACAAAAAACAAATAAAAAAAACAAACAAACCAGTAAAAAACAAACAAAAAGAAAAAGTAAGTAAATAAAGATAAAAGAGCATCTGAGTAGCTTTGGAACAAAGAGAGGAACCATTATTGAAATGGTATTTGTCAAAGATTAGATCTAATGGAAGACACATATGCGGTCCAGGGTTGCCAAAAGTTCATGAACCCATCCATGTCCTGTCTCAGTGCGAATGTCAACTTTTCCATCGAGTAAATGTCTTGGATCACGTTAGTCCAATCTTCAGGTGTAGGACAGTCCTTCAACATCCATTTTTTAGTTAGAGCTTTTTTGCTTGCCAATATTAAAACATTGAATAAGTATTTTTCTCCTCGTCTTTCCAGTGAGTCCGGTAGTAAACCCAAATACAAAGTTACAAAAGAAAAGGGAACTGTAATTTTGAATATTTTCCCCAATATTGTCTGTACATTGGTCCAATATTGGTGGATAACTGGGCATGACCAAAACACATGAAAATGATTTGCAGTCTTTTCACCACACAAGCGCCAACAGTTCAATCCCTTATGGGTAAATTTGTTTTGTGCAGGTGTTCTGAAAAATCTTGCCAAGTTTTTCCATCCAAATTCTCTCCACTGCAGGGATGAGGTACTTTTCCATTGCTGTTTATTTAGCTTTTCCCATATTTCCAGATGTAAAGTGAAATTCCCCTCTTTTTCCCATCTCTCTTTTATATAAGATGTGTTGTCTCCTTTTAAGTCTTGAAGACCTTGGTATATTTTAGAAATGTATCTGATCCCTGGGATCCCTTTATATGCCATTAAGAAGACCTTCAGAACACCTGACTGGGCCCTTTCCAAAACCTCCTTTTTAAGTATATTGTTTATGTGGTGTCTAAGCTGGAAGAACCTGTAAAGGTCTTGATTTATTAGGCCTTGTTTTTTCAAATCTTCAAAACTTCTTAAGATTTGCCCTTTAAAAAAATCGTAATATTTTATCAGCCCCTTCTCCTTCCACTTTTTAAATCTGGTGTCTGTTTTATTAGGAGTAAAGTCCTGATCATAGGCGATCCATTGCAGAAGTCGATAGGGCTCTTTAGTTTGATTCTCTCTGACTATCTTAAACCAAATTTTTAGCGGGGTCTCTAACCACGGGTTAGTGTTATTCAAAAGCTTAGGTAAGACATTGTTCCCTATTATCGCCTGTAGGGGGATGTCACTTGTTATTTGGCATTCGATCTCCTTCCATTGTGCAGAGTAGACTGGGTTACATATCTCTACTAAAGTTTTAATTTGTGCGGCTTTAAAGTAGTCCCTGATATTTGGCAGCGCGAGCCCACCTTTGTCTTTGTTTAGCTGTAGGGTTCTATATCTGATTCTAGGTCTCTTGCCCTGCCATATGAATCTTGAGATCCTTCTGTCCAGCTCCTGCCATGTTTTATTGGGAGGTTCTACCGGTATTGTTTGGAAAAGGTATAGAAGACGTGGAAGTATATTCATTTTGACTGCTTCAATTCTTTGTGCAATACCCAAGAATGGTATCATATTCCATCTTGCTAGGTCAGATTTTATTTTTGTCACCAGTGGATCATAGTTTAGTGATATAATTTTGTTGAGTTGTTTCGGGATATTGACCCCCAGATATTTCATAGATTCCGACTCCCAGTTAGTTTTGAGTTTGCTTAGTGAATAATGATTTGGGTCATAGTTGAATGTTAAAACTTGGGTTTTATGCATATTTAATTTGTACCCCGATAAATCTCCATACTCTGAAAAAACTGAGGTTAGTTCTGGTAAAGAAGTGTCCGGCTGCCCTAGGTATATTAAAATGTCATCAGCAAAGAGTGCTATTTTATGTTCCTTCTGACCAAGTGTAATACCTTGAATTTTTTGGTTTTGTCTTATCCATTGGCTCAGAGGTTCTATGAAGATTGCAAAGAGCAGTGGAGACAGGGGGCAGCCCTGACGACATCCTCTTTCCAGTTCAAAAGATGATGATAAATTACCGTTAATCCTTATTTTAGCTGTTGGTTTTTTATATAATGCCTGTATAGTTCTAATGAAGTTGTTATGAAAATTGAAACTGGATAAGATTCTGTATAGAAAAGACCAGTCAACCGAATCGAATGCTTTTTCAGCATCTAATCCTAATATGACTGCATTTAAGTTATATTTTTTTATATGATGAATTATGTGTAAAGTGCGTCGAATGCTGTCTTGTGTCTGTCTTTGTCTTATAAAACCTGTTTGGTCTAAATGAATTAGGTCTGTCAGTATATTCTCTAACCTTTTGGCAAGGATAATGGTAAAAAGCTTATAGTCCTGATTTAGTACACTGATTGGTCTGTAGTTGGAGCACTCTAGTTTATCCTTTTCAGGTTTAGGTATAACTGCAATGACCCCTTCTCTCCAGGAGGGGGGGATTTCCCCTGTGTGGAGGACATAATTAAATGTTTTCAGGAGGAGAGGAGATAGTTGCTGTTTAAAGGTTTTGTACCACTCTGCTGTATAGCCATCAGCTCCTGGGGATTTGTTAGCTTTAAGTTTCATAATTGCTTTTTCCAATTCTTTAGGATGTATTTCTGACAGTAGTGTTTTATTTTGTGACTCCGTAAGTTGGGGAAGGTTTAATGTGTTTAGGAATGCCTCGGATGCATTTTTATGTTTTTTGTGGGAGTATAAGTTCTTATAGTAATTCTCGAAGTTTTTAAGAATATCCTGAATTCTGAATTTTATTTCCTTTGATACTGGGTCTCTGATTTTGTAGATTGCTCTTTCTGTTTGATGTTTCCTCAATTTATAGGCTAGCAATTTTGCCGATTTACTGCCTGCTTCATAGTATTTTTGTTTCAGAAATGTAAGTTTCTTCTGGATTTCTATTGTGTAGATCTCATTTATTTGGTTTTTAATTTCCTTAATCTTGAGCGAGTCAGTAGAATGAGTGTTGCCTTTGTGTTCTTTTTCTAGGTTCCTAAGTTCTGACTCTAATGTGGATAGTTTTTCTTGTCTTAGTTTCTTTTGGGTTGCCAGTTTTGCAATAATCTTTCCTCTTATTACAGCTTTACATGCATCCCACAGTATTAAAGGGGATACTTCTCCATTATCGTTATCTTCCAAATATCTGAGAATATCTGACTCCAATTCATCTTTCAATGGTCCTTTCAGGACATTTGAATTTAACCTCCAAGAAAATGTATTATTTGTGTATTTTTGGATATTTAATTCCATGTAGATCGGACTGTGGTCGGAGAGATCCATCAGTCCTATTTTACATGTTTTTACTCTACCAATGTCTCTATTAAACATAAAAAAATAGTCAATCCTTGAGTAAGATGAATGTGGAGTTGAGTAAAATGTATAGTCTTTTACACTGGGGTTGAGTTCCCTCCACACGTCACAGACTCCCAATTCTTTTAGTAGCATCCGAGTATTCCTGTTTTGGGTGTTATTTTGATGTGGGGAATTACCAGAAGCATCCCAGTATGGATTCAGTCTAAGATTGAAGTCCCCACCACATATCACTAAACCTTGAGCTTTAGTTATCATTAGGTCGAATACATTTTTATAAAATTTCCAGTTAGCCCCTGGGGGAGCATACACATTCAGCAGGGTGATATCTTCTCCCTCTAGCCGCCCAGTTACCAAACTGTATCTCCCTTCTTTATCTTTGTGTTCTGATTTTTTTTCAAATGTAATTTTGGTTGATATCAATGTTGCTACTCCCCTCCTCCTCCCTGATTTATATGAAGATGAAGAGATCATTTTAAACCCTTGTCTACTGAGTTTATTGTGTTCCACGTCTGTTAGGTGGGTTTCTTGTAAAAGTATTATTCCTGCTTTGTCTTTTTTCATTTTGCCTAGAATCTTGGATCTTTTAACTGGATTCAGGATTCCTTTTACATTATATGAAATTATTTTGGTTACACCCTGTTTCTCCATTGTGTTGTTTTGTTTAGTATAACTGTGTGGTGGCCCTCTTTTGTGCTACTCAGAAACTGAAAGAACATTAAAAACAAGAAAAACATTAAGAACATAGTGTAAAAAACTTTAAAACAAAAAGCTGTCAAAAGAACTTCCTGAGCTGAGGTCTTTTTAAAGACCCTGTAAGAGCCTTGATGGAGTGAAGGCTCTGAGGGAAATTCCTCAAACTCTGTTACGTGTTGAGGGCCCTCTCTTACCACTGAAAGTTGTCCCATGCTTTTAACGTGAGTTTCAGAACCCAATCCAAACTTGTAATGATTTTTTTTTTTTTTCCTTTTATGCCTAAACCCTGTGAAATTGTGTGCACCCTCCCACCCCCATCACATCAAACATTCACGCAAAAACAGTATTTGTTAGTATGAGGAGAACATGTGGATTATTGTCACATTTCTATTTTAACAAGTTTTTTTTTTTTTTTATTACAAAGACTTATTTGTTTCAAATAATATGATTGTTCCATGAAATGTTTTACCACATGCTGAATATGCATCTCCTTTAATGTTTGTTACCTTGTATGAGGGGGGTTGGATGTGCGGATTGATTCAAGAGGAAAAAAAAAAAAAAGGTCGCTATTCCAACCTGAAAACGGATAGTTTATCCGCGACGCTCTGGTGCTGGGTTTCCCGCTGCTGGTCCGTGGATTTTGAGGGTCTTTGTGTTGTCCATGTTTGCGCTTTGATCTTCACACTCGGGTCTGCCGCGGGTTTAAATACCGTTACCGGGAGCCCTCTTTTCGCCATGTCAGCTGTTGCTTCTTCCGCCGAATTATAGAGACACGTTTCATCGCCGTAGAAGACCCTTAACTTCGCAGGAAATGGTGTCTGAAAGCGCAATTTCTTCTCTCTTAACACCTTTTTCGCGTCATTGTATTCCCTGCGCTTTTTAAGGACCTCCGGGGCGTAATCGTGTTCCACGTAGACTTTTCTCTCCTGGTGCATAAATCCTTTTTTCTGCCAGGCCAGTCTTACAACCTCTTGTTTTATTTTGAAATTGGAAAATCTTACCAACACCGAACGTGGGGGCGCTTCCGCCGCCGGGCTAGCGGCTAATGAACGATGTGCCTTTTCTATCTTCAAGTCGGTGGTTTGTGGAATATCCAATTTCTCTCTTAGTAAGGATTCCACGCATTCTGCCATTGAGTTAAAACCATTTTCGGTTCCTTCTATCAGACCATGAATTCTTATGTTATCTCTTCTTTGTTTTCCTTCTTGGTCGGTTAGCTTAGCCTCTATAGCTGCTTGTCTTTTGCGTAGGTCCAGCACAGAATCTTCGAGCACTTTTATTCGATCCTCTGTTTCCAAGATTCGGTTCTCGGCCTGGTCCACTCTGCTGTTTGTCCTTTTCAATTCTTCTCTGAATTCCCGAAATTCGGCCGTAACATCTCGGCGAAATCGTCGTAGTTCCTCAAATAGTGATTTCAGGCTAACCCTTTTGTTAGCTATCACCAGCTCCTCGTCTTCTGAACGGGGATCTTCCAGTTCAGATTCTCCGGCCGATACGTGTCCTGGCCTGGAGAATTTCAGTTTCTTCTGTTTTCCTTTAGACATGATGATTTTGTCTTTTGATTTTCACTCCTCCAAAAATCCGTTAAGTTTGATTTTCAAGGTGTTATCCTGGATTGAGTCTGAGAGCTTCAGTGTTAAGCTGCAGTCGCCATGGCGTCCAGACCGGAAGTCGTGTTCCCGCATTTTTGATGCCAGAATCATTGTTTTTTTGACAAGGAAAAGTGTTCCGTTTCTGTGACCATCAAACGTTCTAAACTAGTACTAGAAAGCATCAAGGGGGCTAGGAGTAAGGTGGATAGAAAAACTTGACGGATCATTGGCCGCTGTAAGTGAAGCCACCTGGCCACCATATTAATACACCCAAAACACTAGTACATCCAAATCGATGGCCACTAAACATAATGTCAACTCGATTTCTATAGTTCACCGGTTATGCAAGATTATAAGCTATGTCTCCATACCAAGAAGTTTAAAATCTGTTAATTTTTGGGGAAGTTATTGAGGTAAAAGTGGCTGGCCAGGGTCTTCACTTCTGGTGGCTAATGATCCATCCAGTTTTCTATAGAGATCAGTGGCCCGCCAGACTCCACTCAGCTCTGTACTCGCTAACGGGGCGTGAGCTATCCAGGTTTTTTTTTATACAGATCAGTGCATTTGGGACCTTAAATAGAAGAAAATTCTCCTTTGAAATGAATGGCAAGAGCAAAATTATCTTTTGATCCTGATCAAATTTTGCCACGAGTTACACATATTTCAGGACACCACACAGACAGCCAGCGGCTGAAGGATGACAAGCAGCTAAACATGTCATCACTGGTCAGATTGGGAAGGAGCCCAGAGAATACTACAGAAGCAGACATCATTTTGGCAAAGTTACACACCGATTCCACGCTACGTTTGCTAACTTCCGACTGCCGAAGTTGGATGTTGTTAATGCTGGCGTGGATAACAATTGTGGAGTATTTACAGTTACTTTTATCCAGCATTTTCAAGTTTGACTCGATGTCGCCTGCTCTGGCCCTGGGAGTGCATTTGACTATGGCCGCTGGAGTCTCTAGGTTCATATTTCTGGCTATAGAGTCGCCAATGATCAGAGTTTTTTCCTCAGCGGGTGTGTCGCTGAGCCGGGAATAGCGATTACAAATATGAACAGGTTGGTGGTGAACCAAGGGCTCGCGGCTTCCTTCTCACCGTCACCCACCCATTCTCTCCTGGCTGCTCAGGAGAGGTGGAAGCCGGGGGATGGCTAACAGGCCCTGTGCTAGGGTGCGTCGCTGCAACTAAGGGGAGTCCATCATTATTAACTGGCGCTGACGGTGTTTCATTGCAGCTGAGCTGGGATTCCAAATCACACAACCTTGTCTTGAGTGCCTCAAAAAGACAACATTTATTACATTGTGGGACACATATGTATCACTTTAGGCCTCACATCTCAGATTAGAACAAAGGACTGAGTCTCCTTGGAGATAACAGGAGGATGTGAAAGTTTAGCCTTTGGTATGCAAGAGACGGCCTTGGGGGATTTCCGGGTGTGCCAAAGACTATGAAAAGGATGTTATAGGATCAAAGAGTAGATGCATTGTTACTTGTGATTGAAATGCAATGTGACTGTGAACTGGGAGAGTCCTGGTATATAAAGGACGAATGCTTCTGTGTTTTTTCTTTTTCTGCTTTGCTGATGTTGGAAGATGTGAATAAACCTGACTCGTGAGATAAACTCTGCCTCGTCATTTTCACAATTCCACACTGGTGACCCTAAGACGTAGCACGCCACACGTAGAGAATTCCCCGGAGCCAGACTCATCGGGAGCCCCCAGCCAAGCGTATGCCACTACGGTCCAGCTACCGGACTTTTGGCAGGACAACCCGCGCTCCTGGTTCCACTTGGTTGAAGCACAGTTCGCCCTCCGGGGGATGACGGTAGACGACACGAAGTTCTACCATGTGATTGCAAAGCTCGACAACCGCACGGCTCGGCATGTGGAGAGCCTATTGGAGAGGCCACCGGCCAACGACAAATACGGCAGGTTGAAGGCTGCGCTCATCCAGTGCTTCACTCTCTCAGTCGAGGAGAGAGCGGAGAGGCTCCTGGCTCTGAACGACTTGGGAGATGGCACGCCCATTGGCCTGATGGAGAACATGCTGAGGTTGAGGGGCTCAGACGACGACGACTTCATCTTCACCCACATTTTCCTCAGGACCCTACCGTCGGCCACGAGAGCGGCCCTGGCCAGTTCACCGTTGTTGGCCCAGCGGGACTTCCGCGCGCTGGCCCAGGAGGCGCATCGAATTCTCAACGCCAGCAAACGGCGCGTGGCCACTGCAGCAGCGATGGAGTTCAGCGCGGCGGCCAGAGATGGCAGGGGGCCAGAGACGGCGCTAGCAGAATCACCAACAATGGCGGCGGCGGGGGCCAAGGATCGCGGAGGAGACACCCTCTGTTTCTACCATCGCCACTTTGCAGAGAAGGCACGCAAATGTATACCACCGTGCCAATTCAAGCGCTCGGGAAACGCCAAGACCGGGGGTCGGTAGCAGCTGCAACCCCCGGGGAGGAGAACAAGCTGCTCTACTTGAAGGATGCGCGCTCGGGGAGGCATTTCCTCGTGGACACAGGCTCCCAGTTGAGTTTCATCACACCTTCCTCCGCTGACCGGCTGGCAGTTTCCAAAGGTCCCGGGGTGGCAGTAGCGAACGGCTCGGAGATTAAGACCTTTGGTGAGAGGACACTGCTTCTGTCTTTACACGGCCGTACATTCGAGTGGACTTTTGTCATAGCAGCAGTGAATTTCAATATATTGGGGACTGATTTTCTGTGCTCACATGGTTTGTTGGTTGATCTCGCTAACAGGCGCCTGGTTAATGCACTTTCTTTCGATTCTATTCCCTGTACAGCCCGAGTGGCCCCGCCAACAGCACAAGCCAACGTCACAGCTGCAAGCGGTAAGTTCCACACACTGCTCACTCAGTTCCCAGCACTCACGGTCCCCACATTTTCAGCAGCTGTCGCTAAACACGGGGTGGAACATTTTATTACTACCACCGGCCTGCCCGTTTTTGCAAAAGCTCGGCGCTTGGATGCAGCTAAACTGACCACAGCGCGCGAGGAGTTCGCCAACCTGGAAAGGTTGGGCATCATCAGGCGTTGTAACAGCCCATGGGCTTCCCCGCTTCACATGGTCCCGAAAGCTGACGGCTCGTGGCGACCTTGCGGAGATTTCCGCAGGTTGAACAACGCCACAGCGCACGACCGCTACCCAATCCCCCATATCCAAGATTTTTCCGTTCATTTGGCGGGGGCGCGCGTTTTTTCTAAGATAGACTTGGTCCGCGGTTACCACCAAGTCCCAGTGCGCGCTGAAGACATACCCAAAACAACGGTAATAACTCCGTTTGGTCTATTCGAGTTTTTGCACATGCCATTTGGGCTTAAAGGCGCTGCGCATACGTTCCAACGCATGATGGATGCGGTGTTGCACGATCTCCCTTTCGTATTCGTCTACCTGGACGACATCTTAGTAGCCAGCACGTCCGAAGACGAACACGAAAACCACCTCACGGCAGTTTTCCAGAGGTTGGGAGAGCACGGTTTAATAATCAACCCAGCGAAGTGTCAGTTTGGGGTGGCGCAGATTGATTTTTTGGGGCATCGCGTCTCTCCAGAAGGGGCGGTTCCGCTACCTGACAAAGTGTGCGCGTTAACAAATTTTCCCCAGCCACAAATGGTCACGGCGTTACAGGAGTTTTTGGGAATGGTGAATTTTTATAATCGTTTCCTCCCCCGCGCAGCGCAGCTCATGCAACCACTGTACGCCGCGCTCAAAAAACAAAAACCCGCGAATGAAATCGAATGGTCCCCGGAGCGAGAGCGAGTATTCTCGGAAGTCAAGGCAGCCCTGGCCAATGCTGCATTGTTGGCACATCCGGACCCAACGGCCCGCATAGCGCTCACTACTGACATGTCAGATGTGGCTATAGGGGCGGTCGTGGAGCAGCATGTAGCCGGGGCTTGGCAGCCGCTCGCCTTTTTCAGCAGGACTTTGCGCGATAGTGAATGTAAATACAGCGCGTTTGACAGGGAGTTGTTAGCTCTCCATTTGGCCATTCGCCACTTCCAGTTCTGGCTGGAAGGATGCCATTTCACCGCGTTCGTTGACCACAAGCCGCTGACTTTCGCGATGGCCAAGGTTTCAGAACCGTGGTCAGGCCGGCTGCAGAGACAGCTGGCCGCGATCTCAGAGTTTACTACCGATATTCAGCATGTGGCGGGTAAACTTAATGTAGTGGCAGACTGCCTCTCGCGCGCCGTGGCGGCCCCAGTCCACGTAGGGATAGATTATGCAGCCATGGCCGCGGATCAGGCTAGCGACGCGGAAGTGCGCGCGCTCCAGTCTGGACCAACAGGGTTAAGGCTGGAGAACAAGGTGCTGCAAGACGGTATGCCCCCCCAATCTGCGACGTCTCCACTGGACGACCGCATCCTGTGGTACCAGTCGCGTGGCGCTGCCGCGTTTTTGACTCGATTCATTCTCTGGCTCACCCAGGAGTGCGCGCGTCGGTCAAAATGGTAGGAGAGAAATTTGTATGGCCGAGCCTGCGCAAACAAGTTAAGGAGTGGGCAGCAGCCTGCATGGCGTGTCAACGAGCCAAGGTACACAAACACAAAAGAGCTCCCTTGGAGCCGTTTCACATCCCGGCTAAGAGGTTCGATCATGTTCACGTGGACCTCGTAGGCCCCCCCCCCCCGCCATCACAGGGGTGCACACACCTTCTGACAATGGTGGACCGCACCACGCGCTGGCCGGAAGTGGTTCCACTAGCGTCAACCACAGCCAAGGAGGTGGCGCGCGCGTTTTTAACTGCGTGGGTGGCGCGTTTTGGAGTCCCGTCGGACATTACGTCTGACAGAGGCCCTCAATTTGTTTCCGAACTTTGGTCAACAATGGCCCGCAGCCTGGGTGTCACAATTCACCGCACAACCGCATATAATCTGCAGGCTAATGGGTTATGCGAGCGTTTTCATAGGTCATTGAAAGCGGCCCTCAGGGCGTCACTGACGGATGCAAATTGGGTAGACAAGCTACCGTGGGTTTTATTGGGGTTGCGTTCTGCGCCTAAAGAGGACTTAGAAGCCTCCCCGGCTGAGCTAGTTTTTGCGCAGCCACTTCGGCTGCCCAGGGAGTTTCTCCCAGATAATCCTGCGCCAGATAGCTCCCCGTCTCAGCTGTTGCAGCGTGGCACGGAATCGGGCACGCTGCCTGGCCCCGTTCACCACAGTTTTCCGCACGTTTTTGTACCTAAGACTTTGAAAAACGCGGAGTTTGTTTTTGTCAGACACGATGCTCATCGCCCACCGCTGCGGCCACCTTATGATGGACCGTTTAGAGTGCTGGAAACAGGGGGCAAGCATTTTTTGCTAGATTTGGGGGGCAGGAAGGAAAAGATTGGCATTAACAGGCTCAAACCCGCCTTTGTTGTGGCGGACGAGGATGTGCTGTTGGCCAGGGCTCCTCGGCGCGGCAGACCCCCCGGGGAAATTCCCCAGAACACCCACAGGGACTGACAAACAGTTTTCACCCCCAGACAGCAGCCCCTCAGCATGATGGCGCCGCAGAAGTGGTGAAGCCCGCTTACAGCAGATACGGGAGGAGGCTGAGGCCCAAGCAGCATGTGGGTTGATGTGTAATGATTTTATCATGACATGCAGACTGTTATTCTATTGTTCCATCTTAGATGTTTGGGGGGGGGTCATGTGGGACACATATGTATCACTTTAGGCCTCACATCTCAGATTAGAACAAAGAACTGAGTCTCCTTGGAGATAACAGGAGGATGTGAAAGTTTAGCCTTTGGTATGCAAGAGACGGCCTTGGGGGATTTCCGGGTGTGCCAAAGACTATGAAAAGGATATTATAGGATCAAAGAGTAGATGCATTGTTACTTGTGATTGAAATGCAATGTGACTGTGAGCTGGGAGAGTCCTGGTATATAAAGGACGAATGCTTCTGTGTTTTTTCTTCTTCTGCTTTGCTGATGTTGGAAGATGTGAATAAACCTGACTCGTGAGATAAACTCTGCCTCGTCATTTTCACATTTCCACAACATTTACCATTATCACTAAAAGAGGCAGAGGTGTAGCTAAACATCTGACACAGAGAGCACACCAGAGGAGAAGAGGAAGGAGAGCTAGTAGCCATAGCTAGTGGTGAACAGAAGGCTAAAGAGGGTGATTAGATGACACTGAGTGAGAGGTGACGGTAGATGGAAATAAAAGCGATTAAAATACAATTAAAGGCAACAATCCTCAGGAGAGTGAGGAGAGCTAAGCACAGAGCAAACCATACCAACAGCCAGCAACACAGGAAGTGATGATATGTTACCACAAGAAGCCAGGGACAGCGTACAGCGATGTTCACAAGCGATGTTAATAACACCTTCATTTAAAAACTGCATTTTGTGTTTACTTGTGTTATTTTTGTCTAATATTTAAATTTGTTTGACCTGAAACATTTAAGTGTGACAAACATACAAAAAAAATGAGAAATCAGGAAGGGAGCAAACACTTTTTCGCACCACTGTATGTGTATATGAACAAGCAGGTATATAGGTATATTAATTAGTTAATGATGGGACAGGACAAGATAAGCTTTTGGCTTCAATCCTGTTCCTTTTTGGACTGAATTTACATTCTTTGTTTTTATTGTTGTTTTTATGTTGTCTTGTTTGAAATAAAATCGTATCAATCAATCAGTCTTTTGAAATTACTCATTAACCTTAATTAATCATGATTTTCTTCTATATAATATACCTTAACTTGGTCATTTTCCAAGTTTTTCATACTCATATTCACATGGGAGTGGACAAATGTGCTTGCTTTCTCCAACTGCAGATTGACTTCAAGCTTTCAATATGTCAACAGTGATAAAAGCTGTTAACCAGTTGATGATTTTGTTCACTGGTGTGAGGATTCCTACCTGCAGCTGAATACAACAAAAACTAAAGATATGATTATTGACTTTAGGAGGAAAAATCCAAGGCACAAAGTCACCATACTAAAAGGTCACACCACCGAATGTGTACAATCGTACAAATATCTTGGGACGATTATTGATAGTAATTTAAACTTTGAAGTGAACTGTGAAAGGGTGTGCAAAAAGGGTCAGCAACATTTGCATTGTTTGAGGAAACTTGCATGCTTCCAAATTGGCCGAGCCATAATGACAATGTTTTATCGGGCTTTTATTGAATCTATTTTATCCTTTTCTTTAGTGTCATGGTTTGGTCAGATAAAACTGAAACAGAGGAAATCCTTGGATCAGGTAGTTAGATGGTCCAGTCGTTTGCTTGGTGAGTCACAGCTGAGCCTGACATCCCTGTACACCAGACAGGTACAGAGGATGGCTACCTCCATTTTAAATGATGACTCCCACCCTTTGCACTGCAACTTTCAGCTTCTTCCCTCAAGACGGAGGTTTGCTGTCCCAAAAAGTAGAACCCAGCGCTACAAAAACAGCTTTGTTCCTGCTGCTTTCAAAGGGTTGAACAAGCTGTAAAAATATATTGTACATAATTTAGGTACCTATTTATTAACTTCACTTTATATTTACTTATTTTTGTAAGATGTCACTTGGGTTCTAAATATTTTATTGGGTTTTGCGACCTTTGAGTTTTTTAACCTCTGACTAGTTTTTAACTTTTAATATGACCCTTCTCTCTTACCTCTGGTTTCTCCCTCATCTCTTTGTCTTTTTATACCCTGATTGATGGAGCCTTGAGTATTTTTATCATGTTTATAGTCAGCTTCATGTGTGCCTGTGTTTGTGTCTATGTTGAATGTAATTAGTGGCTTGTAAATATGGATGTCACCAGACTGCAAAACAAATCTACCTACAGGTACAAATAAAGTAACCTGAACCTGAACCTGAACCAACTTCCAACCATTGGGGCTTTGTTGGCTGCAGACTCTCCATGTCAAATGTGTGCTTTGGTAATGGCTGGGTTCGGGTCAACAGTGGGCACGGATTGGTTTGCTGTTGTTGTTTCTACCGTGTGGGCAGCACGGTGGTGCAGTGGCTAGCACTGTTGCCTTAAGGCAACCAGGTAACAAGGTTCCTGGTTCGAATCCCCAGGCTGGCAGGGGTTGGAACCTTTCTGTGTGGAGTTTGCATGTCCTCCCTGTGCTGCGTGGGTTTACTCCGGGGGCTCCGGCTTCCTCCCACAATCCAAAGACATGCATGTTAGGTTAATTGGCTGTTCTAAATTGTCCCTAGATATCTGTCTCCTATAGGCCCTTAGAATAGAGGATTAGTACTAGTGAAAGCGCTTTGAGTGGTCTTTGTGACTAGAAAAGCGCTATATAAGTGCAGGTTAGTTAGTTAGTTATTGAGCTCAGTCCCAGAGCAACTGCTGGCATTTCTCGGTGTTGCTGATATGTGGTTTTCGCTTTGCATGGTAGCGTTTTAACTTGAACTTCTTGATGTAGTGGCAAATTGTTAACTGACAATGGTTTTCTGAAGTGTTCTTGAGTCCATGTGGTAATATCCTTTACAGAATGATGTCAGTTTTTGACGCAGTGCTGCCTGAGTGATCAAAGGTCACAGATATTCAGTGTTGGTTTTTAGCTTACGTGCTGAAATTTCTCCTGATTCTCTGAAACTTTTGATGATATAATGGACTATAGGTGATGAAATCCCTAAATTCCTTGCAATTGTACATTGAGAAATGTTATTCTTAAACTGTTGGAATATTTGCCCATGCAGTTGTTCACAAAGTGGTCAACCTTACTTGTGAACGACTCAGCCTTTCAGGGGTGCTCCTTTCATACCTAATCATGACACTCGCCTGTTTCCAATAAACTTATTTACCTGTGGAATGTTC
Organism: Pholidichthys leucotaenia; assembly: GCA_020510985.1. NCBI lineage: Eukaryota > Metazoa > Chordata > Actinopteri > Cichliformes > Pholidichthyidae > Pholidichthys > Pholidichthys leucotaenia. Next base: position 267,901,231 of record CM035839.1, read on the forward strand.
CAAAAAGGTGCTTTTTGAGCATTCCTCAACTTTACCAGTCTTTTGTGGCCCCTGTCCCAACTTTTTTCTGTGTTGCAGGCATCAAATTCAAAATGAGTGAATAATTGTAACAAAACAATAAAGTTTATCAGTTTGAACATTAAATAGCTTACTCAATTGAATATATATTGAAAAGAATTCACAAATCATTGTATTCTGTTTTTATTACCTTTTACATAACGTTCCACTATCATTGGAACTGGGGTTTGTATATGTATATAGCTTTCTTTCCCTTAATAAATGAAATCATGATTGAAAAAATTGCATTTTGTATTTAATCAGGTTATCTTTTTTAATATTAAAATTTGTTTGATGACCTGAAAAATTTAGTGTGGTAAATATGCAAAAATATAGGAAATGAGGAAGGTGGAAAATTACAGTTGTAAATGGCAAATGGCGTATCACGCTTTTTCTCATTTCTGGATGACCAAAGTGCTTTTACAGATTCAGCTTCCTACCCATTCACACACTGATGGTGGAATTGTCTGAAATTTTAACACATAAATGAGTAAAAATATTTTAACACATGTCAAATATATTAACACAAGAACTGTGTCAAAATTGACACAACAACGTGTCGTCCTTATCTAGACACAGCTGTGTTATTTTTAGCACATCTGTTCTAAGAGTATTTATATTTCTTTCTTTTTTTTTTTTTTGTATTTTCACTCATCCCTGAGGGAAATTCAGGGCATCCACATTGATGGGTGAGGTAGACACTGTACAGCGCCAATCCCTTCACCATTCACACCTAGGGCCACTTTAGAGTCTCCAATTAACCTAACCTGCATGTTTTTGGCCTGTGGGAGGAAACTGGAGTACCCGCGGTAAACCCACACAGACACGGGGAAAACATGCAAACTCCACACTGAAGGGTCACCGATGGTCAGAGGGTGGGATCGAACCTGTGCCCTTCTTACTGTCCTGCCACAGTGTTAATCACTGCGCTACTGAGTGTGCAGATATTACTTATTCACCAGTGCAGACAGAATACCGTATTTTTTGGACTATAAGGCGCACTTAAAATCCTTTAATTTTCTCAAAAATCGACAGTGCGCTTTATAATCCGGCGCGCCTTATGTATTAATTCTGGTTGTGCTTACTGACCTCAAATCGATTTTATGTGGTACACGGCGCTCAAAAATCTGTCAAAAATGTTTTAGTACGACTTTGGTAAGCTACGAAGCCGAACCGCTTGATGGATTGTCGGAGCATTACGGTAGTCAGGAGCCTTGCGGAGTAATATGTGCTTCAACATAATGGCCGGATGGCTTTTTCCACAAATCTCCATCCCTATTGATCTGCCACTCCAAGTGCGCCCATCTCACCGATACTGTCAAAATCCAAGTGAAGCAAACTAATTCGGAGCTTGCCATCATTCCGGGTGGATTAACCAAAGAACTCCAACCGCTATATTGGTGTCAACAGGTCGTTCAAAGTTAAATTGCTAGCGAGTTATGCCACTATCTGCCAATAGATCGTGGATCGAAACTGCTCCTGTTTAGTTGTAATTAATATTCAAAAATGATATTTTCGGGACGAAAGAATTCAAGCGTCCCGGCATTTGTTTGCATTGTTTACTTCTCGGGGCTGCCGCCGGACAGCGAGCCGTATCGAGTACCGAGCGAGTACCGAGCGAGTATCCTGGCCACTATGGCGATGTAAACAGCCACGGATCAAAAAACGTACATTTGCTCGTGGAACAGGTCATTCACACTCGCAGACAATCGCGCTATATGTGTCTATAATGACTATAGATAGGATTTTCTTTCCATGCACAAAAAAAAAAAAAATTCCCAGATCCGACTACCTCACGAGGTAGTCGATACCCAAAAGCCGATGGTGTATTGAACACGTATATTAGGATTTGTATGTGAAATTTCGGCATCAAAACTGCTCCCGTTTAGCTGTAATTAAAATATTCAAAAATGATATTTTTGGGACGAAAGAATTCAAGCGTCCTGGCATATGTTTACTTATCAGGGCCGCCACCGGAGAGCGAGCCATATCGAGTACCGAGCGAGTACCCAGTGAGTATCCTGGCCAATATGGCGATGAACAGCCACGGACTAAAAACGTTCCGCCTGCTCGTGGAACAGGTCATTCACACTCGCAGACAATCGCGCTATATGTGTCTATAATGACTATAGATAGGATTTTCTTTCCATGCACGCAAAAAATTATTTTTTCCCGGCTCCGACTACCTCGCTTTAATGCGCCTTATAATCCGGTGCGCCTTATGTATGAAAATAGACCATCAAATAGACCATTCATTGATAGTGCGCCTTATAATCCAGTGCGCCTTATAGTCCCAAAAATACGGTAGTTACCTCTGCCAAGGAGGTTATGCTTTTGCCAGCGTTGGCTTGTTTGTCTGTTTGCATCATTACTCAAAAAGTTATGAATGGATTTTGATGAAATTTTCATAAAAGGTGTGTAATGGGATGAGGAACAGATGATTGGATTTTGGTGATGATCTGAGAGTGCATACCTCCACCAAGGGCTTTGTTTGTGTTTCTGCAGCAGGATTACACAAAAACTACTGGATGGATCTGGATGAAATTTTCACCAGAGGTGGTTCTTGGGCTACAGATGAACCCATTACATTTTGGTAGTGATCTGAGAATGCATACCTCAGCCAAGGCTCTTATCTTCTCAGTGTGTTAGCAAGAATACTACAAAACTAATGGACAGATTTTGATGCAAATCTGCAAAATTGTTAGCCTACAGATTGAAGAAACAGCAAGCAAAAAACAGTATGTTCAAGATACGAGACCCTCAAACCAAAGTAATAAGATATAAGACTGAAGATATAGAGGATACTTTTGAAACATATTACACAAAATTATTCAACCAGCCAAAAAATTAATAATGAAGCTCAAGTAGATGAAATGCTGGAATCCTTAAACCTTCCTAAAATGACAGAGGAAAAGAATAGATTATTAACTGCAGAAATTACAGCAGAAGAAACTAAAGGGCACTCAGAGACCGCATACCTCTGCCAGGTCTCCGTCCTTCCATCCCTTTGTCTGTCCATATAGCCATCCGTCTATATATTGTGAGATAGGGCCTTGGCAGAGGTATGCACTCACAGATCACCTCCAACATGTAATGAGTTCATCTTTGGGCCAAGAACCACCTCTGGTGAAAATTTCATCTAAATCTATCCAGTAGTTTTGGAGTATTGTTGCTAACACTCAGAAGATTTGAGCCTTGGTGGAGGTATGCATTTTGAGATCATCATCAAAATCTAATCATGTGTTCAGTGTGCCATTACACACCTTTCCTGAAAATTTGAATTAAAGGTGCTATATAAATGCAATCCATTATTATTATTATTATTATTGTTGTTATTATTATTATTGTTATTACTACTAGTGCATTGCCCGTAGAACCAAGTATTCCTGTCTGGAACAGGTATTCCAATCAGGCTTTCCAGGCCCAAATGTAGGCTGTGTTTTAAAGTGGAATATAAAGAGGTGTAGCCTATATGTCGACAATCATATGTTAGACTTTGACAACTATAAAAGGGAGTAAATGGAACTAAGATTTATTTGACTGTATGAATATTAATTATAGAATACGTAAATACTGAAAATTAATGGGACATCGAATATTAGTGAGCTGTTTCAGATTCCTTGTTTATTTGTTTGTCAGATCACTTATTTGTGTGATCTTTTAAAACTTATATTCAAGATAATAATGTATCTTCACTTTGGGGAATGGGAGTTGTTCAGTCATCGTTATAATTATTTCAGTTTATATCACTGTCCAGTGATGGAGTTTTTTTTTCCAGAATCAGAATCAGAAAAAATTTATTGCCAAGTACATTAACAGATCACCGATAACATACGAGAGAATTTGACTTGACACAGAAAATGAACCTGCATTTCCAGTGACACGGCTGCATCGGGGACGCGCCTGCCAACAGGATAGAGGGTACAGATAGCATAAGAATAAGAATAATACAAGGAACAATAGGAAGGAGCAAAAAAATCATTGATTCAGAATACTGGTTGCATAATCAATCAATATTATGATTACAAGGAAAAAAAAAGCTCTCAATGCACATTCGCGGACAAGTTTCACAGGACACAGGACACAAGAGAGCAGTGTGTGTATCTTTATTTCAGTTCGTGGATCAATATGTGTGCACTGTTGATGCAAAGTGTTGTGATAATAGGAGAACAACAAGGGTACTTGGCAGGAGATGTTTTGTCTGGCTGCTCGCCAATCGTCCTTGCGATTATCTGAGCAGGTGCTGTCCAAGGCCTTGTGCTCGTTGTTTTGAAAACACAGACTGCAGACAGCCAGGAGGAATTTTCATGGGGAAATTGGGCCAAATAGGACTGATCACAGAGAAGGAGCTTTTTATTTCTTCTGTAGATTCAGTACTTAATCCTTCATTGCGGGGCTTTGAGTCCGTCGTGGATAGACCTGAGCGTGAACATGATGTAATCCACCTTCCGAGACAGTTCTCCATTTGTCGCTATCAGGGTCTTCTCCAATTTTTCATTTTGACAGATGCACCTCGCCTGGCCAGCATTTTGATAGGTTGTATCCATCTTCAGCAATTTGCGGTACACCAGGACAATCCCAGTTCCAATCAGAAAGATCCCGATCACCATTATTACGAAGACATACAAATCTTCAATATCTTCGATAGAGAGATTAGTGAGACACAAGATCCTCCAATTACTTGTGTCACGTAAATAGCCCGCTGGAGCCGTTCCTGCGGGGCAGACAGCTTCCCCCGGAGCACTTTTCCTTGTTGAAAAAATAGTGTCAATTGTGTTCAAAGCCCAGCTTATTAACTCCATAATTTCTTTCGACGGTCGCAGTTAGACGCAGACAGACAACAGCAAGCTGGGATCCAGTAGTTGGGGGGGAAGGAAAAAAAGTCAGAGCAAGAGAGAAGGAAAAAGCGTCTGCTCTCTTGGGAGGGCGGAAGTGAAGTTCAGTCTAATATTGAATTTCTTCTGTGTATCATCAATAAACTCATACAGTACTATAACAGGACACATTTACAAATATTTGAGGCCCATTGGCTGCTGCTTTACCTGTGTGCCTGCCAAGGACTGCACAGGTTCAGCTGCTGTGCCCCCCCTGCCCCGCAAACCTCATGTTCTTCATGCTGAATTATCCATTAGACCTACGCAATCACAGCAACTTAATGTTATAATTTTTTTAAGCATTAATCTTCAGTATTATGTTTTCCACTTCCTTGTTTTGTCCAGCAAACACTGTGGTGACTGACAAGTCGTGGTCAGTGTTGCCAGGTTTCACAACAGAAACAAGCAACCAGCTCTATGGAAACAAACTCCCAAAAAGCCCAACAGGTAACTTACCACACTGTGTAAAGAAGAGGCTGTTTGATAACATATATCGATATACAGATTTATTTTTGTTTGCAGTGAATTGACTGTAAACACAGTCAACAGTGAATAACTGAGTTTTATAAACTCTAATTAAACGAAAATACATATGCATTCTGCATAAACAACAGCAAATTTATAATAAACACAGTCAACATAAAAACTCTGAATAAATTAAATTTTTAAACTCTGATCCAAAGAAAAGACATGTACATTCTGCATCAGTAACAGCACTAAACATGAATACAGTTTAGTGATGTGGGATGATGGGAGTTGTTGTCCACCAGTCGTAACTAAATATTGCTCTGTTATATGACAGCCGACAACTTTAATTACATGGAAAATTACCTTTTAAATTGATAAACATCATATGTGAATCAATTCAATTCAATTCAACTTTATTTATATAGCGCCATTTCACAACAACAGTCATCTCATAGCACTATCAACTGTAGGGGGGAACCCCCACAGTTGCAGAAAGACCCCAGCAATCAGGCGATCCCCTGTGAGCAAGCACTTGGCGACGGTGGAGAGGAAAAACTCCCTTTTAACAGGAAGAAACCTCCAGCAGAACCAGGCTCAGGGAGAGGCAGTCATCTGCTGCGACTGGCTGGGGGGTGAGGGGATAGAGAAGAAGAAAAGAACAGACATGTAGAGAGCAAACAGCACGATGGGGACTCAATCTATGGGAGAGAACAAACAGATGTTAATGACCAGCAAAAAAAAAATATTTCATAGAGAGTGAGGAAAGGAGTGAGGCCCAGTGCATTACTGGAGGTCCCCCGGCTGACTAAACCTATTAGCAGCATAACTAAGGGAGGGTTCAGAAACACATGATCCCTCCCTAATTGTAGGCTATATCAAAAAGTTAGGTTTTAGCCCTATTCTTAAAAACAGAGATCGAGTCTGACTCCCGAATTCAGATTGGCAGCTGATTCCACAGGAGAGGAGCTTGATAACTGAAGGCTCTGCCTCCCATTGTACTTTTGGAGATTCTAGGTATTACAAGTAATCCTGCATTTTGGGAGCGTAGTGCTCTGTTAGGATAATACGGTAGTATCAGATCTTTTAAATAAAAAGGAGCCTGATTGTTTAGAGCTTTGTAAGTAAGAAGAAGGATTTTAAACTTAATTCTAAACTCTATGGGAAGCCAATGAAGGGAGGCCAGAACCGGAGAGATATGATCTCTCTTTCTAGTACCTGTTAAAACTCTTGCTGCAGCATTTTGGATCAGCTGAAGACTTTTTAAAGATGTTTTAGGACAGCCTGATAATAAAGAATTACAATAATCTAATCTCGAGCTAACAAAAGCGTGGATCAGTTTCTCAGCATCACTCTGAGACAAGATGCTCCTAATCTTGGCAATATTACGCAAATGATAGAAGGCAGTCTTAGAAACAAATTTAATATGTGAATTGAAGGACAGATCCTGATCAAAAATAACTCCAAGGTTCCTCACAGAACTATTAAGAGAAAGAGTAACCACATCCAAACTGAAAGTTTGATTTGGAAAGGAATTTCTAAGGTTTTTTGGACCAACAAGAATGACTTCAGTCTTATCTGAATTTAATAGCAGGAAATTACAAGTCATCCAAGCTTTGATTTCCTTAAGACAGGCTTCTAACTTGGCTAATTGATTACTATCATCTGGCTTCATTGGCAGGTATAATTGTGTGTCATCTGCATAACAATGAAAATGTATACAGTGCTTTCTAATAATGTTGCCTAACGGAAGCATATATAAACTAAAAAGAGTAGGGCCTAGCACAGATCCCTGTGGAACTCCATGACTAAGCTTTGAGTTGAAAGAAAACTCATTATTTACATGAACAAACTGGAACCTATCAGATAAATAAGATCTAAACCATTGCAACGAAGTTCCATTAAGTCCAACATAGTGTTCTAATCTATCAAGTAGAATATTATGATCGATAGTATCAAAAGCTGCACTAAGGTCTAAAAGGACAAGTACAGAAACTAGTCCATTATCAGATGCAATGAGGAGGTCGTTAGTGACCTTCGCTAAGGCTGTTTCAGTACTATGATGGATTCTAAACCCAGATTGAAACTCTTCAAGTAAACCATTTCCCTGCAGGTGGTCAAATAATTGCGTAGCAACAACTCTTTCTAAGATTTTTGAAATGAAAGGGAGATTAGAGATTGGTCTATAGTTAGCTAAAGCTCCTGGATCTAGCGTTGGCTTTTTGAGTAAGGGTTTAATTACAGCCGTTTTAAAAGCCTGCGGTACATGGCCTAAAGTTAATGAAGAATTGATTATATGAAGAATAAAGCTACCAATAAGTGGGAAGACTTCTTTAAATAACCTGGTAGGAATAGGGTCTAAAAGACAAGTTGAAGGTTTGGATGAGGAAACTATTTTGTCTAACTCACAAAGGTCGATTGGAGTAAACTCATCAAGACAGACATCAATAGAAGGAGTTGTAGTAGTTACAGTATTTAAGTTAACTGTGGGAAGAATCTGATTGATTTTATCTCTGATGAATGAAATTTTATTATTGAAAAAGTTCATAAAGTCCTGACTAGTAAGCTCTAAGAGTCCTGACTCTTTGTCAACCTGGCTACAGTACTGAAAAGAAACCTGGGATTATTCTTGTTCTCTTCTATTAATGCAGAGTAATAACTCGTTCTAGCTTTTCTAAGAGATTTTTTATAAATTAAAAGATGATTTCTCCAAGCTAAATAGATTTCATCTAAATTAGTAGAGCGCCATTTTCTTTCTAATTGAATTGAATTGAATTGAATTGAATTGAATTGAATTGAAAACAATATGGGCTACATAGACAATTGGAACTCATTTTGGGGAAAACCTGGTCTTATTAGACGAGACGGCATCCATCCCACTTTGGATGGTACATCTCTTTTATCTAACAATTTGGCATCAATTTTATCCAAATTTCCAAAACCTTGACAACTCAGAGGTGGGACCAGGAAGCAGAGTCGCAGTCTTACACGCCTCTCTGCAGCTTCTCTCCATCCGCCACCCCTCAACTTAGCCCCTGTCTTCCCCATCAGAGAATCATTGTCTGCTCCCTCCAAAGTAAATAAAAATATAATATATAAGCATCCCAAAGTGATTAAACAAAAAGTTGGTAAATGTGGGGAGCGTGAAATAACAAGGCTGAATTATTTCTTAATTCAGGTTTTATTGTTGCGATCACATCCCCAGTTATCTCTCAAGAACAGAAGAGAGAGAGCTGAGTCAAAACCTTCTTATTTATACATCTCAGAACAAAGGAAGAATCACATATCACCGTTAAAACCCCCTATTGACAATAACTCTCCCCCCCGCGTCCTTCAGTCCTCCGCCTGGCCCCCAGGAGGTCAGGAAGTCTTTTCAGCTCCTTATCGCCGTACCTCCGTCTTCTTGCTGTTACCCACAGGCGGTCCAGACATATTGTTCCATCCAAGATGTGAGGTCAATCCACACATGCAATCTCAAGCATCCCATAGTGCTTATACATATGTAGGTAAAAATACATGAGCTACATAACCCCCCACAAATGTCGAAGAATGGACAATATATCAGAGTTCACAAAACATGATAACCTCAATAGCATAGTCTATACAACATGATCATATCAAAAATCAGTGATAACATCAATAGCATAGTCTATACCACATGATCCCATCAAAAATCAGTCTGTACGCCGTCTGGGTTTCAGGCGTCTTCCGAATCTGCTGTAAGCAGGTCTCGCTGTCCCTGCGGCGCCATCCTGCAAAGAATCTGCTGACTGAGGAAGAGAGTTGTTATTTGATCCCTGCGGGGGCTCAGGGACGTGTTCCCTGGGGGGTCTGCCACGTCGAGGTGCCCTCGCCACCCGTACAGATTCGTCGTTCATCACAAAAGCAGGCTTTAGTCTGTCAATACTAACTGTCTCTTTCCTGTCTCCCACATCTAGCACAAAATGCTTATCACCTGTTTCCAGCACCCTATATGGACCATCATATGGCGGGCAGAGGGTCGTTCTCAGAGCCTCGTGCCTGACAAAAATGAACTCGGCATTTTTCAAAGCTTTGGGAACAAAAACGCGCGGAAAAGTGTGATGAACGGGGCCCGGGAGCATGTCTGCTCCCGTGCCGATCAGCGGCCCCAGAGCCGGGGGGACCCCTGGCTCCGGATGCTCTGGTAGGAACTCACCGGGCAGCCTGAGAGGTTGTGCAAAAACTAACTCGGCTGGGGAGGCATTTAAATCCTCTTTGGGTGCAGAACGCAACCCCAATAAAACCCATGGTAGTTTGTTTACCCAATCTGCATCCGTAAGCGACGCTCTGAGGGCTGCCTTCAAAGACCTATGAAAACGAAAACGCTCGCATAAACCATTAGCCTGGGGATGATAAGCGGTAGTGCGATGAATTTTCGCTCCTAAGCTGCTGGCCATCGCTGACCAGAGCTCAGAGACAAATTGAGGCCCTCTGTCGGACGTAATATCCGACGGAACCCCGAAACGCGCTACCCAGGCTGTCAAAAAAATGCGAGACACCTCTGCAGCTGTGGTCGATGCCAGTGGGACCACTTCCGGCCAACGTGTGGTTCGGTCCAGCATTGTCAAAAGATGTGTGAAACCCTGCGACGACGGTAGGGGGCCCACGAGGTCGACGTGCACGTGATCAAATCTCTTGGCCGGAATGTGGAATGGTTCTAAGGGAGCTTTCGTGTGCTTGTGAATTTTGGCCCACTGGCAAGCCATGCAGGTCCTTGCCCACTCTTTCACGTGCTTGCGCAGGCTCGGCCAAACAAACTTCTCCGCTACCATTTTCACCGAAGCGCGCACTCCCGGGTGCTCCAGGGAGTGAACCGAGTCAAAAACGCGGCGGTGCCACGCGGCCGGGACTACTGGGTGCAGTCGCCCAGTCGATACATCGCAGATTGGGGGGGCATACCGGTTTGCAAACACCTGCTCTCCAGCCTTAACCCTGTTGGTCCAGACTGGAGCGTGCGCACGTCCGCATCTCTACCCTGTTCCGCTGCCATGGCTGCGTAATCTATCCCCACGTGAAGTGGGGCCGCGTGCGCTTCCGCGCTGTCATTTTGCCCTGCGGCTGCGTTAGTATAATCTGCCTCCGCGCACACCGGTGCTGTGACCGCGCGAGAGAGGCAGTCTGCCACTACGTTGAGTTTACCTGCTACGTGCTGAATATCGGTGGTAAACTCCGAAATTGCGGCCAGCTGCCTCTGTTGCCGGCCCGACCAAGGTTCTGAAATTTTGGACATCGCAAAAGTAAACGGCTTATGGTTGACAAAAGCGGTGAAACGCCGACCTTCCAGCCAAAACTGGAAATGGCGGACAGCCAAATGGAGCGCTAACAGCTCCCTGTCAAACGTGCTGTATTTCCGCTCGGCTTCGTTCAAGGATCTGCTGAAAAATGCCAGCGGCTGCCAAACCCCGGCAACGTGCTGTTCCACAACCGCCCCTATGGCTAAATCTGATGCGTCGGTGGTGAGCGCTATGCGGGCCGATGGATCTGGCGTCAGCCAGGGCTTTTTTTACCTCCGCGAATGCGCACTCCCGTTCCGGGGACCACTCGATAGGATTGGAGGGTTTTTGTTTTTTGAGCGCGGCGTATAATGGTTGCATGAGTTGCGCTGTGTGGGGTAGGAAACGGTTATAAAAATTTACCATTCCTAAAAACTCCTGCAATGATTTGACCGTTTGTGGTCGGGGAAAATCTGCCACTGCGCGCACCTTATCCGGTAGCGGGATTGCCCCTTCTGGGGAGACGCGATGCCCCAAAAAATCGATCTGCGCCACGCCAAACTGGCACTTGGCTGGATTAATTATTAACCCGTGCTCTCCCAACCTCCAAAAAACTGCAGTGAGGTGTTTTTCGTATTCCTCTTCTGAAGTACTGGCGACTAAAATGTCGTCGAGGTAGATGAACACAAAAGGGAGATCGCATAACACAGCATCCATCATACGTTGGAATGTTTGTGTGGCGCCTTTAAGACCAAATGGCATGCGCAAAAACTCAAAAAGTCCAAAAGGGGTTATTACCGCTGTTTTAGGAATGTCCTCAGGCCGGACTGGAACCTGATGGTAGCCGCGAACCAGGTCTATTTTAGAAAAAATGCGCGCCCCCGCTAGATGCACCGAAAAATCCTGAATGTGTGGGATTGGGTAGCGGTCATGCACTGTGGCGTTATTTAGTCTGCGGTAATCGCTGCAAGGTCTCCAGGAGCCGTCAGCTTTAGGGACCATATGCAGTGGTGAAGCCCATGGGCTTTTCGAAAGACGAATAATGCCCAGTCTTTCCAGGCTGGCGAACTCCTCGCGCGCTATGGAAAGCTTAGCAGCGTCCAAACGCCGAGCTTTCGCGAAGACGGGGGGGCCCGCTGTAGTGATAAAATGCTCCACCCCGTGTTTCGCAACTGTTGCCGAAAAAGTAGGAACCGTGAGCGCTGGAAACTGGGTGAGGAGTATGTTAAACTTACCGCCTGCTGTGGCGACGTTGGTCTGCACCGGTGGTGGGGACACTCGAGCTGCACAAGGAATAGAATAGAAAGATAGTGTATTAACTAAGCGTCTGTTGGCAAGATCAACTAACAAACCATGCGAGCACAGAAAATCGGCACCTAACATATTGAAGCTCACTGCCGCTATGATAAAAGTCCATTCATAAGTGCGGCTGTGCAAGGACAGAAACAAAGTCCTTTCTCCGTAGGTGTTGATGCTCGAGCCGTTCGCCGCTGTTGCCCTGTCACCACGGGGGCCAGCCAACCGGTCAGCGTAGGTCGGGGTGATGAAACTCACTTGGGCTCCGGCGTCTATGAGGAAGTGCCGCCCGGAGCTCGCATCTGTGATGTACAGCAGCTTATTTCTTTCACCGAGAGCCGAAGCTGCTAACGGGTCCCGGTCCTGGAGTTTCCCGAGCTCTTGTAGCTGCACGGCGGCACACACTTGTGTGCCTTCTCTGTAAAATGCCGGTGATAATAACAGAGGCCATCTCCTCCGCTGCGCCGGGGCCGCATCGTTGCCATTGTTGGTGGGGCTGGCTCCGCTGTCTCTGGCTCTTCGTTGCCTCGGGTCGCCGCACCTAGGTCTGCCGCTGCTGCTGTGGCCGTCTGCTCGCCGCAGGAGTCGAGGAGCCACTGCGCCTCTCGGGCCAGCGCACGGAAGTCCCGCTGGGTCACACAAGGCATGTCGGAGAGGGTCCCTCTCATGTGCGACAGGAGGTTACTTAGGAAGATGTGCATAAATAGGAAATTATCATTGTCCGATTCCCTCAGCTGCAGCATGTCTTCCATCAGGGCGACTGGCCTGCGCCCTCCCTGGCCGTGTATAGCCAGGAGCCTCCTAGCCCTCTCTTCGGCTGAGGGTGTGAAACACTCGGTGAGGGCAGCCTTCAACTCGCCGTATTTGTTGTCAGCAGGTGGCTGCTGTACCAGGCTCCGCATGCATCGAGCTGTGTGGTTGTCGAGCCTTGTGATGACGTGGTAAAACTTAGTGTCATCCGCCGTTATTCCTGCGAGCGTGAACTGTGCCTCAGCCTGGAGGAACCACGAATCCGGGTTGTCCTGCCAGAATTCTGGCAGTTTAATGGAGACGGCGCTCGCTTGGGCAGACTCCGACGAGTCTGCATCAGGAGAATCCCTTCTATGCATTCTCACGTCTCTTGGTCACCAATATGGGGAGCGTGAAATAACAAGGCTGAATTATTTCTTAATTCAGGTTTTATTGTTGCAATCACATCCCCAGCTATCTCTCAAGAACAGAAGAGAGAGAGCTGAGTCAAAACCTTCTTATTTATACATCTCAGAACAAAGGAAGAATCCCATATCACCGTCAAAACCCCCTATTGACAATAACTCTCCCCCCACGTCCTTCAGTCCTCCGCCTGGCCCCCAGGAGGTCAGGAAGTCTTTTCAGCTCCTTATCGCCGTACCTCCGTCTTCTTGCTGTTATCTACAGGCGGTCCAGACATATTGTTCCATCCAAGACGTGAGGTCAATCCACACATGCAATCTCAAGCATCCCATAGTGCTTATACATATGTAGGTAAAAATACATGAGCTACAGTAAAACTCAAATGAAACATGACGTCTCTAAATTTAATGGCTTGGCCTCTGTTCCTCCTCATAATTTAAAAATTAAATGCGGTTTATTAAATATTAGGTCTCAAACTCCCAAGTCTGCTAGTCCATGATCTGTTAATTGTTCATCAGATTGATTTAATATCCCTTACAGAGACTTGGTTAGGGCAAGAGAATGATGTTGGTTTAAATGAATCAACTCCCTCTGGTTATTTAAACTGTCAAAATCTCAGAAGTTCTGGTCATGGAGGAGGAGTAGCAACAATTTACTATTCCAAATTACTAGTTAATGTAAAGCAAAAAACATGTTATAATTCCTTTGAGGGCCTGGTCCTCAGTATTGGGCATGTTAGTAATTTTAGGTTAAACCCAATTTTATTTTCCATAGTTTATCGTCCTCCTCCAGCCTACTCAGTTTTTATCCGAATTTGCTGAATTCTTAGCAGATTTAGTGTTGAAATCAGATAGAATAATTATAGTAGGAGACTGTAATGTACATGTAGATATAGTTAGTGATTGCCTTAATATGGCATTTAATTCAATATTAGACTCGATGGGGTTTTCTCAGAAAGTAGGAAATTCTACCCATTATCTCCACCAGACGTTGGACCTTGTTCTGACATACAGTATGGCATAGAAATAGAAAATCTGGTAGTGTCTCCTCATAACCCTGTATTGTCAGACCTTTGTCTGTTAACCTTTGAGTTTACTATTTCTGACTATTTGGCTTCGAAAGAAAAATATTACTACAGTAGATTCCTCTCAGATGATGCTGTTACCAAATTTAAGCAGATTGTTTCCTCAGTGCCATGTGTCAACACAACAGAGATAAGCTATGGAGAGCTTGCTCCTTCTGTACTTGATAGCATGGTAGATAGTGTGACAGCTTCTCTGCATCAGACTCTAGACATGGTGGCCCCTTTAAAAAAGAAAAAGTCGAATCAGAGATTTCTAACTCCTTGGTTCAATACAGAAACTGGCGCTCTACTAAATTAGATGAAACCTATTTAGCTTGGAGAAATCAACTTCTAATTTATAAAAATTCTCTTAGAAAAGCTAGAACAAGTTATTATTCCATATTAATAGAAGAGAACAAGAATAATCCCAAGTTTCTTTTCAGCACTGTAGCCAGGCTGACAGTCAGGACTCTGTCAATGCTCGCATTCCCTTAGAGCTTACTAGTCAGGACTTTATGAACTTCTTCAATAAAAAAATTTCATCTATCAGAGATAAAATCAGTCAGATTCTTCCCACCATTAACATAAACACAGTAACTACTACAACTCCTTCAATTGATATCTGGATGAATTTACTCCAATTGACCTTTTAGAGTTAGACAAAATAATTTCCTCATCCAAGCCTTCAACTTGTCTTTTAGACCCTATTTCTACCAGGTTAAAGAAGTCTTCCCGTTTATCGGTAGCTCTATTCTTCAAATAATCAGTTCTTCATTAACATTAGGCCATGTACCACAGGTTTTTAAAACTGCTGCAATTAAACCCTTACTTAAAAAGCCAACTCTGGATCCAGGAGTTTTAGCTAACTATAGACCAATCTCTAATCTGCCTTTCATTTCAAAAATCTTAGAAAGAGTTGTTGCTACGCAATTATTTGACCACTTGCAGAGAAGTGGTTTATTTGAACAGTTTCAATCTGGGTTTAAAATCCATCATAGTACTGAAACAGCTTTAGTGAAGGTCACTAATGACCTCCTTAGTGCATCTGATAATGGACTTGTTTCTGTACTTGGCCTTTTAGATCTTAGTGCAGCTTTTGATACTATCGATCATAATGTTTTACTTGATAGACTAGAACACCTTGTTGGACTTAATGGAACTTCGTTGCAGTGGTTTAGATTTTATTTATCTGATAGGTTCCAGTTTGTTCATGTCAGTATTGAGTTTTCTTCCAACTCGAGGCTTGGTCATGGAGTTCTACAGGGATCTGTGCTAGGCGTTATTCTTTTTAGTTTATGTATGCTTCCACTAGGCAACATTATTAGAAAGCACTGTATACATTCTCACTGTTATGCAGATGACACACAATTATACCTGTCAATGAAGCCAGATGATAGTAATCAATTAGCCAAGTTAGAGGTCTGTCTTAAGGAAATCAAAGCTTGGATGACTTGTAATTTCCTGCTGTTAAATTCAGACAACACAGAAGTCATTCTTGTTGGTCCAAAAAAAACCTTAGTTTGGATACGGTTACTCTTTCTCTTAATAGTTCTGTGAGGAACCTTGGAGTTATTTTTGATCAAGATCTGTTTTTTAATTCACATATTAAACTTGTTTCTAAGACTGCCTTCTATCATTTGTGTAATATTGCCAAGATTAGGAGCATCTTGTCTCACAGTGATGCTGAGAAACTAATCCATGCTTTTGGTAGCTCTAGATTAGATTATTGTAACTCTTTATTATCAGGCTGTCCTAAAACATCTTTAAAAAGTCTTCAGTTGATCCAAAGTGCTGCAGCAAGAGTCTTAACAGGTACTAGAAAGAGAGATCATATCTCTCTGGTTCTGGCCTCCTTTCATTGGCTTCCCATAGAATTTAGAATTTAGTTTAATATCCTTCTTCTCACTTACAAAGCTCTAAATAATCACGCCCCTTTCTGTTTAAAAGATCTGATACTACGCTATTATCCTAACAGAGCACTACACTCTCAAAATGCAGGATTACTTGTAATACCTAGAATCTCCAAAAGTAAAATGGGAAGCAGAGCCTTCAGTTATCAAGCTCCTCTCCTTTGGAAACAGCTGCCAATATGGATTCAGGAGTCAGACTCGATCTCTGTTTTTAAGAATATGACATGTTATCTGGCCCAGGAAGCACGCATGCAGGCTCGAGTGAGATTTAAGAGTTTTATCAACAAGACAGGTGTATGGGTGCGTGAGTGAGGAATGTGAATGTCTTGTCGGGGACTGAGGAGCGCCGAGGGCAGAACAGGACACCGTGCAGCCAGGCAACCCTGAGGACAGAGCAGAGGACAAGGATGAGCTAAAAACAGAGTTGCGTTGAAGAATGAAATGTGGTTTACTTGCAGGTGTCTTGGTGGCTGGCATTGGCAAGAAGTACTCCCACCTGGAAGACAGCGCCCTGGTATGCTCGACGGGGAAAAGGCTGAAGAGGAGAGGCAATGGAGGGATTCTTCCGCCGCCGGGAGGATCCACCTGTGCACAGGGGAAGATCTTGGAGAGCAGGTAAGTGGTAAACCTTACGTGCATGCGACGAGTTGAAGCGTTGGCCGTGGGGAAGCAGGCGAACGCAGAGCTTGATCGTGGAGGAGAACTGACGGCTCCATGCCGAGGCCTCAGGCAGTGCAGGTTAAATAGGGGCAGCCTGATGAAGCACAGGTGTGCGCACGGCTGGAGCGGATGACAGGCGGGAGCGAGTTGTGACAGTACAGACAGGGCCTACCGGGAACTGGCAGAGGGTGGAGGAGACCCACAAGGGGAGAGTTGGATGATTTGTTCATGGCGCACTGGGGGCAGGCACGTACGTAGGTGGAGATGTCATCCCGGAGCCCGGGACACCAAAAGGACCACTGGAGGAGTTCCACAGACCGGGAGATACCAGGATGGCAAGCGAGCTTGGAGGTATGTGCCCAATGGATGACATCACCCTGGACCGACGAAGGCACGAACAGTCTCCCAGCTGGGCCGCTGCCAGGGTCGGGTTTGGATTCCAGTGCCTTCTGGACCTTATCTCTGATAGACCAGGAAACGGACCCCACAACGCACGATGTTGGTAAAATGGTGTGGACCTCCTCCTCTGCTGCTTCCGGAGCGAACTGCCTGGACAACGCTTCTGGTTTCCTATTCTTGGACCCCGGACGGTAGGTGATAGTGAACCTGAATGTCCCAAAGAACAGCGACCAGCGTGCCTGGCGGGCATTCAGATGCTTGGCCGTCCTGATGTACTCCAAGTTCTTATGGTCAGTCCAGACCACGAAAGGCTGAGCTGCCCCTTCCAGCCAATGGCGCCACTCCTGCAGCGCGAGCTTCACGGCCAGGAGCTCCCTGTCGCCGATGTCATAATTATGTTCAGCCGAGGAAAGGCGCTTGGAGAAGAAGGCACAGGGATGCACCACCCCATCCACCGGGGAGCGCTGCGACAAAACTGCCCCCACCCCAGTGTCAGATGCATCCACCTCAACCAACCACTGTAACGCTGGATCCACCTGAGTGAGGAGCCGGGAGGATGAGAATTCCTTCTTCAGGGTCTTGAAGGCGGCCGCCGCTTCCATCGTCTGCTGGAAATACACTTTAGGCGAGGTGAGGCAGGTCAAAGGAGGAGTGATGGAGCTGTACCCCAGGACAAAGCGGCGGTAAAAATGAGCAAATCCCACGAATTGCTCAACCTGCTTCCTGGAAGAGGGGGTGGGCCACTCGACCACCACTTTGACCTTGGCCGGGTCGGGGAGGAGCCGATTGTGCGAGACAATAAAGCCCAGGAAGGAGGTCTGCTTAGTGAAGAACTCACACTTCTCAGCTTTGACGTACAGCTTGTTTTCCAGAAGGCGTTGAAGGACCCGCCTCACGTGGACTAGATGCTCCTCCCGAGAATGAGAGAAGATCAGAATATCATCCAGGTAGACGAAAACGAAGACCCCCAGGAAATCACGAAGTACGTCATTGATTAACTGTTGGAAAACGGCGGGAGCGTTGGTGAGTCCAAACGGCATGACTAGGTATTTGAAGTGGCCGCTGGGCATCCGGAAGGCCGTCTTCCACTCATCACCCTCCCAGATCCGGACGAGGTGGTAAGCGCTGCGGAGGTCCAACTTGGAGAACCAGGACGCCCCCTGGAGGGAGTTGAAGGCCGAGTCCATCAGAGGCAGAGTATAACGGTCCTTCACTGTGATGTTGTTGAGAGTTCTGAAATCAATACATGGCCGTAAGGACCCGTCCTTCTTCGTCACAAAGAAGAATCCAGCACCCAGGGGGGACGAAGAGGGGCAAATGATGTCGGCACTGAGGGACTCCCGGATATAGGCGTCCATAGCCTCCCGTTCCGGGGCTGACAGGCTGTAGAGGCGGCCAGATGGAAGGGGCGCCCCTGGCTGGAGATCGATGGCACAGTCATACAGGCAATGGGGTAGGAGGGACAGCGCCTTAGACTTGCTGAACACGGGGCCAAGGTTGTGGAACTCTGGCGGGACTAAAGAGAGGTCCGGCGGGGTGGGGTCAGCGGCGGGAGGAGGCACAGACGGGGCACAGGCAGCGGACTGGAGACAGGTTCGAAAACAAAAGGTGGTCCAGGCGAGGACGCAGCCGGTCTGCCAATCAAAAACAGGATTGTGGAGGCGCAACCACGGGTAGCCTAAGATGATGGATGCAGCAGAGGTGGGAAGGACATAAAAGCTGAGGTCCTCACGATGATTGCCGGAGATGATGACGGGAATAGGCCTGGTTTTATGAGTGACCCTCTCAAGGGGGAAGCGAGTGAGGGCGACGAGATGGAGAAGAGTGGGCAAAGCTTGACACTGGATGCCCAGGCGGGTTGCCAGACTCTTAGAAATAAAACTCTGTTCCACCCCCGAGTCCACCAGTGCGTGAGAAGCGTAACCAATGGAGTTGTGGCAGAGTCTAATTGGGATCTGACATTTGGAGAGGGAATCTGACCGGGTAACGTCCGCAAGGCCCCCTACAGCGACTCGCGGACTTCCCCCTTTTGGCTTCACCGGGCAGGCTTCCACAAGATGCTGGTCGTCTCCGCAATACATGCAGAGACCCAGCTCTCGGCGGCGCTGTTTCTCCGCTAAAGGAAGTCTTGCCCACCCGATAATCATCGCATTGGGGTCGTCAGCGGCCTCCGGAGGAGGCAACGCCAGGGGGCGAGACTGAGGAGCACGGGTGAGGGCTCCGCGCGAGCGGCTGTACGATTTCCGCTTGGGGGCCCGCTCCCTCAGCCTGTTATCTAAACTGATGGCTAAAGAAATTAAATCTGACAGCCGATCCGGCTGGTCCCGGCAGGCCAGTTCATCCCGCAAATTAGAGTTTAAACTGCGGAGGAATAAGCTGCAGAGGGCAGCATCGCCCCAACCAACTTTCTCCGCCGCCACCCGGAAGTCGACAGCGTAGTCAGCCGCTAAGCGGCTACCCTGGCGAAGGCTGAGCAGCCACTCGGCTAACACGCTATCACGATCCGAGTGGTCAAAAACCTCAAAGAAATCCTGCACAAATTGGGTATAGGTCAAGGTTGTGTAGCTGGGCTTCGCCATAACGGCGTAAGCCCAAGCTAACGCTCGCCCTTCCAGAAGATTAGAGACGTACCCAGTTCGGCTCTGGTCTGAAGGGAAGTCCCCAGGAATGCGCTGGAACACCGTTTCGCATTGCAGGATAAACCCGCACGCTTCAGCAGAAAGCTCGGCGGGTGGGAATAGGAATGAAACGGGTCGGCAGTCCCGGGGCAAAATGGCTGGCTTGGGGAACAGGAGGAACTGGCCCACCGAGCTGGGACGGAGGAAGCGCCTGCGGGGGGTCAAGGCGGTCCAACCGGTGAGTAATGTTGGTTAACTGGTTGAGGATGACCTGCTGTTGATGAACAATTAAATCCACCCGAGCCTTGAGGGTGGAAAGCCGGTGTGCGAACCCGCTGTTCGCTGAGCCACTGTGCTGGAGCCGTACTGACACGTTATCTGGTCCAGGAAACACGCACGCAGGCTCGAGTGAGATTTAAGACTTTTATCAACAAGACAGGTGTATGGGTGCGTGAGTGAGGAATGTGAATGTCTTGTCAGGGACTGAGGAGCGCCGAGGGCAGAACAGGACACCGTGCAGCCAGGCAACCCTGAGGACAGAGTGGAGGACAACGATGAGCTAAAAACACAGAGTTTCTTTGAAGATTAAAATGTGGCTTACTTGCAGGTGTCTTGGTGGCTGGCGTTGGCAAGAAGTACTCCCGCCTGGAAGACAGCGCCCTGGTACGCTCGACGGGGAAAAGGCTGAAGAGGAGAGGCGATGGAGGGATTCTTCCGCCGTCGGGAGGATCCACCTGTGCACAGGGGAAGGTCTTGGAGAGCAGGTAAGTGGTAAACCTTACGTGCATGCGACGAGTTGAAGCGTTGGCCGTGGGGAAGCAGGCGAACGTAGAGCTTGATCGTGGAGGAGAACTGACGGCTTCAGGCTGAGGCCTCAGGCAGAGCAGGTTAAATAGGGGCAGCCTGATGAAGCACAGGTGTGCGCGCGGCTGGAGCGGATGACAGGCGGGAGCGAGTTGTGACAGAATAGGGTTAAAACCTTCCTTTTTGATATAGCCTACAATTAGGGAGGGATCATGTGTCTCTGAACCCTCCCTTAGTTATGCTGCTAATAGGTTTAGACAGCCGGGGGACCTCCAATAGTGCACTGGGCTTCACTCCTTTCTTCACTCTGTTAATTTTTTTTTTTTTTTTTTTGCTGGTCATTAACATCTGTTTGTTCTCTCCCATAGATTGAGTCCCCATCCTGCTGTTTGCTCTCTACATGTCTGTTCTTTTCATCTTCTCTATCCCCTCACCCCCCAGCCAGTCACAGCAGATGACTGCCCCTCCCTGAGCCTGGTTCTGCTAGAGGCTTCTTCCTATTAAAAGGGAGTTTTTCCTCTCCACCATCGCTAAGTGCTTGCTCACAGGGGATCGCTTGATTGCTGGGGTCTTTCTGCAATTGTGGGGGTTTCCCCTGCAGTTGAAGGTGCTATGAGATGACTGTTGTTGTGAAATGGTGCTATATAAATAAAGTTGAATTGAATTTAGGGAAAAGAAAATCCTTAAGCGGAAGAAGATGGATGGATGGATGGAAAAGAAAATCCAAACCTACATGGCCCTCTGTGAAAAAAGTGATTGCCCCCTAAACCGAATAACTGGTTGGGCCACCCTTAGCAGCAACAACTGCAATCAAGCATTTGCGATAAGTAGGAATGAGTCTTTTACAGCACTGTGGAGGAATTTTGGCCCATGCATCCTTGCAGAATTGTTGTAATTCAGCCACATTGGAGGGTTTTCGAGCATGACCTGCCTTTTAAAGGTCATGTCACAGAATCTCAATTGGATTCAGGTCAGGACTTTGACTAGGCCACTCTAAAGTCTTCATTTTGTTTTTCTTAAGCCATTCAGAGGTGGACTTGCTGGTGTGTTTTGAATCATTGTCCTGCTGCAGAACCCAAGTGCGCTTCAGCTTGAGGTCATGAACAGATGGCCGGACATTCTCCTTCAAGATTTTATGGTAAACAGCAGAATTCATAGTTGCATTTACCACAGCAAGTCTTCCAGGTCCTGAAGCAGCACAACAGCCCCAGACCATCACACTACCACCACCATATTTTACTGATGGTATGATGTTCCTTTTCTGAAATGCTATGTTACTTTTACACTGGATGCAATGGGACACACACCTTCCAAAAAATTCAACTTTTGTCTCGTCAGTCCACAGAGTATTTTTCCAAAAGTCTTGGGGATCATCAAGATGTTTTCTGGCAAAATTGAGACGAGCCTTTATGTTCTTTTTGCTCAATAGTGGTTTTTGTCTTGGAACTCTTCCATACAGGTCATTTTTGCCCACTCTCTTATGGTGGAATCATGAACACTGACCTTATGTAGCATCATCTCGCTTTGGCTCATCAATAAAATTATTCTTCATCTTAAAGACATTGTTTCACCCAGGAAAAGGCCAGTCAAGAACTGCTTTTTCATCCCAGAACCACAGCTGAACCAACATTTCTTTGTTGAGCAAAGCTAAGGAATGCTTTTAATGCATTAACTCACATCACAAATAACTTGGGGACTTCCTCAACTAAGACAGGTTTATATTCAACAGGCATACCATAAAACTTTAAAGGCATTCACTAAGGCCTTGGATTGGCCACAGCTCGACACTACCCTTGGTGGACGTCTATGGAATAGATGCTCACTTTGACTGTATAAGTTTTGAACTGAAATTAACTCTTCAAGTTTCATTTCTCAGGACAATTCTAAGGACACCATTTGTTGAAGATCACTACTGGAGAACGAAAAGATGACACTTCACTGCCACAGAACAAAGGAGTCTTCTCGCTGAAAGTTTCAAAAGACTGCAGACCAGAGAACATGGAATATTGTGTTTGTGTAAACTTCTGTGTATTTTAATGTTTTTCTTTAGACGTCTGGGAATTAATTTTTCTTTTCCTGAGCTCAAATCCTAATTCGGAGTTAAACTCCCATTCCTAGACGTCTATTTTTATAACTTTCTCATGTTAAACTTTCATTAAACTCACCGTTTTTAGTTTTAACTTTATTTTTATTACCTCCGCCAAGGAGGTTATATTTTCATCAGCGTTGGTTTGTCTGTCTGTCTGTCTGTTTGTTAGTAAGATAACTCAAAAAGTTATGGACAGATTTTCATGAAATTTTCAGAGATTGTCGGAAATGGGGTATTCTACAGATGATTAGATTTTGGTGGTGATCCGGATCACCGTCCAGAAGAAAACCACCATTATGGAAAATGCCATTTTCGTCAATAACTACTGAACCACTAATCCTATCATTGTGAATCCAATTGCTAGTCAAATGTTTTCATGGTCAAGGAATCTGAAAACGTACACACAAACACTGTATGGGGGGAACTGTGGCGCTAAACCGCCATTACGGAAAATGCCATTTTCGTCAATAACTACTGAACCGCTAATCCTATCATTGTGAATCCAATTGCTAGTCATATGTTTTCATGGTCAAGGAATCTGAAAACGTACACACAAACACTGTATGGGGGGAACTGTGGCGCTAAACCGCCATTACGGAAAATGCCATTTTCGTCAATAACTACTGAACCACTAATCCTATCATTGTGAATCCAATTGCTAGTCATATGTTTTCATGGTCAAGGAATCTGAAAACGTACACACAAACACTGTATGGGGGGAACTGTGGCGCTTGGCGGAGGTCTGCGCTCTCCGAGTGCTTTTCTAGTTTATATATATTTTTCTTTAAAAGGACTGAGTGACCATCTCCATAATAGAAGCTAATTTCAATTCCACAAAGTTGGAAAAATCTTTTAATTTTGCTATTGGATCAGATACTGTAACTATTCTCGAATTCCCTTTGGTGAAGCCACTGATCCATGAAATCAGCGTTGCCACGGAGAAGAGGATACACCGTCGCCATCTTGGCTGGACCTCAGCCCAACTGTGATTAATACATTCAAAATCTCATCTTGTGACAATAAACTTTGAAAAAGTGCCGTACCTCACCCGAATATCTGCTGGCAAGATATTCTGGTTTTGAGTGCCATCTACAAACTAAAGTTTCAAGAAGACTACGCCGAATTACCTCCATCACGCAATGCGTCATGTGAGCTTTATTCTTTATTCATCTGCTGAATAAAATGTCTGAGATTTGAGAATAATTCAGTATCTGATCCGATACAAAATTAAAGAGCAATTAATATAACTCTTCTTTTCATTAAAATTTTCGTTTTCATTTTCTTAAGAGTAATCAGAATTTTCATATAATTAGTTTAATTTTCCCCATAAATTTGCGTTCATTTTTCCATAACCTGTTAACTTCAAACTGATCTAAATTCAGCTTACATTTTCACCCTGGTTCTGCAAATGTTCACATTGTTACTCTATCATTTACAAGTTTAATTTAATGGTTAATGCAAATCATTTCATTGTCCTTTAATCATCATTTCATTTAATAAATATGTGAAAATGAGAGAAGTTGTTGGGAATTTATTTCATTCTGAGTCTGGTTTCAAAGCCCCAGTATCGAATTCACTAATATTTTGAGACTGATTATTAATTAATTTATTGAGTGATTAAACAGGTATAAAGTGAAATTAATAACTAAAGTGCTCACTAAAGAGGTGAGCTGGTGCCCTGACGAGTGTTTACTATAAACTTTTTCTGTGTGTGGACCCGGAGTAAACCTCAGGTCCCGAGACATTAATACAAATTAAATAATCTTTATACCTGATCATTATTATAAATCACATGTCGCTACACTTAACTGAGGCAAATAAGGCCTGCAGTTTCTTTTGGATGTTGTTGTGGGGTCTTTTGTGACCTCTTGGATGAGTTGTCGCTGTGCTCTTGGGGTAATTTTGGTTGGCCGGCCACTCCTGGGAAGGTTCTGTTTATGAGATGACTGTTGTTGTAAAATGGCACTATATAAATAAAGTTGAATTGAATTGAATTGTTCCATGTTTTCACCATTTGTGGATAATGGCTCTCACTGTGGTTCGCTGGAGTCCCAAAGCTTTAGAAATGGCTTTATAACCTTTTCCAGACTGATAGATCTCAGTTACTTTGTTTCTCATTTGTTCCTGAATTTCTTTGGATCGCAGCATGATGTCTAACTTTTGAGGATCTTTTGGTCTATTTCACTTTGTCAGGCCGGTCCTATTTAAGTGATTTCTTGATTGAGAACAGGTGTGGCAGTAATCAGGCCTGGGTGTGGCTGGAGAAATTGAACTCAGCTTTCCAAAGATGTGATAAACCACAGTTAATTTATGTTTTGACATGGTGGTGCAATCACTTTTTCATGCAGGGTCATGTAGGTTTGGATTTTTTTTTCCCCTTAACAATTAGCACCTTCATTTAAAAACTGCATTTTTTTTTTTTTTTTACTTATTTGTACCCGTAGGTAGACTTGGTTTGCAGTCTGGTGACAAGCCACCGGCTACTGGTCGCTGCGTGCGCGAGCGCCCTAAACCTACATGTTTTTGGTGTGCGGGAGGAAACCGGAGAAATCCCGGAGTAAACCCGCGCAACACGGGGAGAACATGCAAACTCCACACAGCTCACTGTTGGTCGGGGGCTGGGATCGAACCCACGATCTCATGATCCCCGCGGTCCCCCGGCCGAGGGTAAAACTGTGCTGCCACAGTGCTAAACCACTGCGCCACCGTGCAGCCAACCACTGCGCCACCGTGTAGCATTTTGTGTTTACTTGTGTTATCTTTGTCTAATATTTAAATTTGTTTGATGTTCTGAAACATTTAAGTGTGACAAACACAAAAAAATGAGAAATCAGTAAGGGGGCAAACACTTTTTCACACCACTGTACATACATACATACACACATAAATACATTTCCATAACAACAAATGGCAACTAAATGATCAAGGATGTGAATAAACAAATCTCTAGACGCATTTCAAAATCTTATTACTTATTAAAATAACAGAAATTCAAAAATGAAAACACGAGTAAACAACTTCCCACTGATCATACAATCCACGAGTGACTCGCATAGACTTTCACCCAACCAACCCTAGTGTTTAACAGAACCATCTTCCTCCCTGTATTTATCTAATTTCTCCTTTTCATACTTTTTTTTAAAAACTCAAAATGTTTGGACATTGTTTTAACTCCATATTTAATCCATTCCAAAATTTAACCCCACAAATCGAAACACAAAAGCTTCTCCAAGTTATTCATACACCCACTGTCTTTAAAAGTAACTCCCCCCTTAAATGATAACCCTTTTGTCTTTCAGTGAACATCAATTGCAATTAAAAATTTCAGTCATCTGTCACCACATATGTACAGTGGAAATAAAAAGTCGACACACCCCGTGAACCGGGATGAGGGGGCCTTTATGCTTTCCCACACCTGGGACCACATTCTCCAGAGACCATCGGACTGCGGAAAGCGGGGCCG
This sequence comes from Pholidichthys leucotaenia, assembly GCA_020510985.1. Lineage (NCBI taxonomy): Eukaryota > Metazoa > Chordata > Actinopteri > Cichliformes > Pholidichthyidae > Pholidichthys > Pholidichthys leucotaenia. The sequence continues at coordinate 267,927,315 of CM035839.1, forward strand.
GCTTGGTGGATCTGACAGGTCTGCTGGGCTGGTCCCGCCTATGAAAGTCAGCTGATAAAATGACACCTGGCAGCAATCAGCTGATACTTCTGACAAAGGCTACAGTGAACAGTCGAAACATGTAAAGAAGGTAACAACATCTCCTTTCTATTTTTGTCTTTAATAAGAACAAAAGGTAAATAAACAGTTCAAGCGGTCGGGAAACGTCAAGGTCAGCAGTCAGTAGCGGCTGCAACTGCTGGCGACAGAGACAAGCTGCTATACATCACAGACACATGTTCGGGGAGATGGTTTCTAGTAGACTCCAGCTCCCAGAAGAGCCTCATCCTGCCGTTCAACACAGACAGGGTGGCAGTACGAAGTGGTCACGAGCTGGCGGCCGCCAATGGATCAGACGTAAGAACATTTGGTGAGCGGACGCTGACAATATGATTGCATGGGCGCAACTTCCAGTGGAATTTCACTATAGCCGCGTGTGCCTCCCCCATTTTAGGTGCAGATTTCCTATGAGCTCATGGTTTATTAGTTGATGTTGCTAATAGACGACTGGTGGATGCTGTCTCTTTTGATTCTCTGCCCTGTACAGCTCGGGGAGCCAGGTCAACAACACTGGCCAATGTTACAGTTCCAGGGGATAGGTACCAACGGTTACTGTCCCAGTTCCCAGCACTCACAGCGCTGACGTTTTCAGCGGCAGTAACCAAACACGGGGTCGAGCATTTCACCACTACTAAAGGACTGCCGGTATTTGCACGACCTCGGCGCCTGGACACAGTTAAACTGGCCAGCGCACGCGAGGAGTTCACCAACTTGGAGAGGTTGGGCATTGTCAGGCGCTCAAATAGCCCATGGGCATCCCCGCTTCACATAGTGTTGAACGCCGACGGATCGTGGTGGCCATGTGGCGATTTCCAGCGATTGAACAATGCTACGGCACATGATCGCTACCCTATTCCCCATAGCCAGGATTTTTCTGTACACCTGGCCGGGGTGCATGCTTTTTCCAAGGTGGATCTGGTCCGCTGTTACCACCAGATCCCGGTGTGAACAGAAGACGTCCCAAAGACAGTGGTAATAACTCCATTCGGCCTTTTTGAATTTTTGCGCATGCCATTTGGATTAAAAGGCACGGTGCAGACCTTCCAAAGAATGATGGGCGCAATGCTGCGCGATGTGCTCTTTGTTTTTGTCTATCTGGATGACATTCTGGTAGCCAGCGAGTCCAAGGACAAGCACATTGCCCATCTCAAGGTGGTTTTCTAGAGATTGGAAGCGCACGGTTTGATAATCAACCTGGCGAAGTGTCAGTTCGGCGCAGCAGTGATTGATTTTTTTGGACCACTGCATTTCGCCGGAGGGCGCGATACCGTTACCAGAAAAGATGCGCACAGTGTCGGACTTTCTGTGTCCACAGACAGTGAGGGCACTTCAGGAGTTTTTGGGAATGGTTAATTTTTACAACCATTTCCTCCCCCGGGCAGCCCAGCTGATGCAGCCGTTGTACGCCGCGCTAAAAAAAAAGAAAACTGCGGATAGCATCGACTGGACTCCCGAACAGGGCCAGGCTTTTTCGAACGCCAAAACAGCGCTGGCAAAGGCCGAGTTGTTAGCGCACCCAGATCCAGCTGCATGGATAGCGCTTACTACGGATGCATCTGACGTGGCCATAGGGGCAGTGGTGGAACAGTGCGTTGCAGGTTTATGGCAGCCGCTCGCATTTTTCAGCAGAACTTTGTGTGACAACAAGCGCAAATACAGAACATTCGACAGAGAGTTGCTGGCTCTCCACCTAGTGACACACCATTTCCAGTTCTGGCTGGAGGGGCGCGACTTCACCGCATTTGTAGACCACAAGCCGCTGACGTATGCCATGGCCAAGGTCTCGGAACCGTGGTCAGCCCGGCAGCAATGGCAGCTGGCCGCAATCTCAGAGTTTACGACCGATATTCAGCACGTTGCCGGTAAACTCAATGTGGTGGCTGACTGCCTCTCGTGCGCATTGGTCACCCTGGTCTACGTGGGAATAGATTTCCCCGCTATGGCTGCAGAGCAAGCTGGGGATGCGGACATTTGCATGCTCCAGTCTGAACCAGCAGGGTTAAGGCTGGAGGGCAGGGCAAGAAGGGTGCCCTCCCATACTCTGTGACGTCTCCACAGGCCGCCCGCGCCCGGTGGTCCCTCGCGCTTGACGCCGTCGTGTTTTTGAGTCGTCCACTCCCTTTTGCACCCAGGAGTACGTGCTTCAGTGAAACTAGTGGGGGCAAAATTCATCTGGCCGCGTTTGCATAAAGAGGTAAAAGAGTGGGCAGCAGCTTGCGTTGCGTGCCAACGAGCAAAGGTGCATAAGCACAGCAGAGCTCTCCTCGAGCCGTTCCAAATCCTGGCTAAGAGGTTCGACCACATCCACGTGAATCTGGTGGGGCCCCTTCCGCTGTCACAGGGGTTCACGCACCTTTTGACGATTGTGGACTGCACCACGCGCTGGCCCGAAGCAGTACCACTGGCTTCTACCACGTCCGCGGAAGTAGCACCCGCTTTTTTGTCAGCTTGGGTGGCACGTTTCGGATCTCCTTCGGACATCACGTCCAACAGAGGCCCACAGTTCATTTTGGAACTCTGGTTCGCGATGGCCCGGAGCCTGGGGGTCAACATTCACCACACTACCATGTACAACCCCCAGGCCAATGGGTTATGTGAGCATTTCCACAGGTCACTTAAAGCAGCGCTTCGCTCACAGACGCAATTTGGGTAGACCGCCTGCCTTGGGTTGTTTTAGGGTTGCGTTCCACACCGAAGGAGGATTTGGCAGCCTCCCTGGCAGAACTCATTTTTTCACAACCGCTGTGGATGCCTGGGGAATTTTTACCGGACAACCCCGCGCCCGAGGCCGAGCCACCCACACACTCTCTACACAACACATAGGTGGGGAGTGTACCGGCCCACCACTGTTTTCCCCACGCATTTGTCCCAGAAAGTTTGCAGAATGCCTCTTTTGTTTTCATCAGGCACGATGCACACCGGACCCCGCTGCGCCCACCATACGATGGGCCATTCAGAATGTTGGAACCTGGGACAAAACATTTCGTGTTAGACTTGGGGGGACGTAGAGAGACCACCTGCACTGACAGGCTAAAGCCCACTTTTGTGTTGGCAGATGAGCAGGTGGTGTTGGCCTGGGCTCCCTGGTACAGACGTTCCCCTTTGGGGGCTCTGTAGGTTGGTGATTCCTCAGCAGGGACTGGCACACATGAAGAGGATGTGTTTTCTCCCCCTCCCCTTTCCCCCCCACAGACTGACGTGCTCCTCGGTGCGCCCCACTAGCAGGGCGGTTCGATGGGATCGGCGACCCCCTGTTAGAGCCGTTATGGACGCCGGCTTAAGCCCAAGGAACGGGGGGGTTAAGGCCCATTCTGGGTGTTCGGGGGGGGGCGGTGTGGCGAGCAAGGTGTTAGACTTCTCCACCCAGAGAGTAATGGACCATGAGAGGAAAGGTCGCCGGGGGGTCCAGACGGAACAGCAAAGGTTGGGCACCCACCTGGGAGAAGAGGAGGTGCTGGGCCACTGGGAGAGGAGCGAAGTGCGGCACCAGCACAATGTTATGTTAATGCGCCGCACAGGCTTTGTTATGTAATGGATATGAAGTTGGAGCCCCGGGCCACTATGCAAATAATTAAAGGTATATAAGTGAGATGCACAGTGGCCTGGGAGCTCTTTTGTGATCCTGATCTGTTAGAGAGAAATAAAGTCTGTGTTGATCCAGCTCGTTGCCTCGCCTGATCATTCTCTCTACAACCATCCTTTTAAGAAAAAGCTAAATCTGTTAATGCTGCACTTAGGCCTGTGTTTTTCAAGGGTGCCCTGATATTGTCATGATTAAATACCCAGGAGGCTTAAGAGCAGGACAAACTACCTCAGACAAACACTCAGACACGGAAAGTTTAACACAACTTTAATGAAAAACAAAATACGCAAACACGCTAACTTAATAAACATTAACACATGAAACAACTAATGAAAAACACAAACACACCAACTTAAATGCAGTAAAGACAGGGGGACACTGGAGCCACATGCAGCCTGAAAGAAAGGAGAGGAGAGAGGTGGTTAATAACTGGGATTACCAAGTGGGGAATGATAACTGAGGAAGAGAGTCTTACTACACAAGCTGAGGGCCCGACAGTGAACTCCAGCGTGGAGCACAAAATGGGGAGAGACTGGAGACTGCAGGGAGAAGACGGGAAGGAGGAGGTGACTTGGTGACCTTGGTGAAGATGATGTTGTTTTTGGGATGTTTGGTACAGGTGAGCGCGCACAGCGCCAGAGACACACCACTGGAGTGACAGCAAACCTGAGGAGAAGAAGACACCGGAGGTAAAGACAACAGGATAATAAAATTTGCCAAACAACATTGACTGGAGTTGCTCTGGCAGCAATACCCAATGATCCAGCTGCAAGTGCTTCACACACTGGCTCTTAAATATGCTAGTCTATCAGGAAGTAGCAGGTGTGTCAATTACGCAGGTGTACTGATGAGCTCTGGAGCCAGGAAACACAGAAACAGGAAGGGAGGGCGGAAGCACGTTCGCCTGATCATCACAGTGCCCCCCCCCCCAAGGGGCGCCACCTGGTGACCCTCCGGGCTTCTGGGGATTCAATTCAATTCAATTCAGCTTTATTTATGTAGCGCCATATCACAACAACAGTCATCTCATAGCACTTTCAAATGTAGGGGAAACCCCACAATTGCAGAAAGACCCCAGCAATCAGGCGATCCCCTGTGAGCAAGCACTTGGCGACAGTGGAGAAGAAAAACTCCCTTTTAACAGGAAGAAACCTCTAGCAGAACCAGGCTCAGGGGGGGGGCAGTCATCTGCTGCGACTGGCTGGGGGGTGAGGGGATAGAGAAGATGAAAAGAACAGACATAAAGAGAGCAAACATTAACGGAGAGAAGCCAAGTACATTATTGGAGGTCACCCAGCAGTCTAAATCTATTAACGGCAAAACAAAGGGAGGGATAAGAGACACAAGATCCCTCTCTAATCGTAGGCTATATTGAAGAGGAAGGTTTTTACCCTATTCTTAAAAACAGAGATCGAGTCTGACTCCCGAACCCAGATTGGTAACTGGTTCCACAGGAAAGGAGCTTGATAGCAGAAGGCTCTGCCTCCCATTGTACTTTTGGAGGAAAGTACAATGGGAGGAACGATTCCACCAGGAGGAACGATTCCGCTGCCACGGAATTCCGCCTGTGCACAGGGGATAAATCGTAGGAACAGGTGAGTAGGAAATGGCTTACTTGGTTAACGAGAATGATCCTTCCAGAGGATGAGGCTGAGACAAGGAGGGCTTAGGCAGGAACGACGAAGGCAGGATGATAGGCTATGAAATCGAGAGTAGAGCTTCTTCAGCCAGGGAGACAGACGGCTCCGTGCCGGTCTGAAGGCAGAGCGGGTTAAATAGCCCGAATGTGATGGAGAACCGATGTGCGAGCAGCTGTGGGAGATAACGACACAGAGCGGGCCATCACAGAAACCTTCTTAAGGAGGGACACACAGCTGACACACATCAGGGATGAAGTCATGACGTTCCAGGCGAGAAGTGGATAACTAGCTAGCTAAAACAGCCAAAAACAGCTAAAAACAGGTTAGCCTAGCCTGGTGAAACAGCCCTGCCCGGGGTCTGATTCACCTGTGTGCCTGATTGGGCTTTCTCCTAGGCCAACACTAAGCTAACACTAAGTAAAAAGCTAATATCAGTAACAAGAGATAAAAAAATAAAAAACGAAGTTAATAAAAAAAAACAAAAGCGGACAAGATAACGCTTTGACGCGACGTGACGTTTACAGACGCCGGCATATGCGCAATGAATGAGCCCGATGGAAGGCCCGTGCCATACCCTTGTCTTGGAAGTGGGGCCTGGGAATCCATGACCTCTCCTCTGGTCCATAACCTTTCCAGTGGACCAGATACTGAAGGCCCTGGCCCCGACAGCGGACGTCCAAAATGCTCTGGATGGTGTAGGTGGTATGGCCGTCGATGATCCGAGGAGGAGTAGGGGGATCCGGAGGAGGGCACAGGGGGCTGTTGGAGAGGGGTTTGATCTGAGAGATGTGGACGGTTGGATGAATGCGAAGAGCTGGGGTCAAATCCAGCCGAACGGTGACATCATTAACGATATGAGAGATGGTGTATGGACCCAGATAGCGGGGAGACAGCTTCCGTGATTCTGTCTTCAACGGCACCTGTTCGGCGGATTGCCAGACCTTCTGCCCCACGGTGTACTTTGGTGCTGGTGCCATAGAGGCAGTTCTGCTCGGACGAATGGAGAAGGGCAGCCTGAGTGGACCTCCAAAGTTGGCGACAGCGGGGCGCGTGGGCCTCCACTGGTGGCACGGCGATTTTCCTCTCCGCCATGGGTGGTAGCGGTGGTGTGTACCCCATAGAACATTGGGCTGCACGGTGGCGCAGTGGTTTAGCACTGTGGCAGCACAGTTTTACCCTCGGCTGGGGATCGCGGGGATCATGAGATCGTGGGTTCGATCCCAGCCCCCGACCAACAGTGAGCTGTGTGGAGTTTGCATGTTCTCCCCGTGTTGCGCGGGTTTACTCCGGGATTTCTCCGGTTTCCTCCCGCACACCAAAAACATGTAGGTTTAGGGCGCTCGCGCACGCAGCGACCAGCAGCCGGTGGCTTGTCACCAGACTGCAAACCAAGTCTACCTACGGGTACAAATAAGTAAGTAACAAAAAATAGAAGCCTCGAAGGGCGTCAGTCCAGTAGCAGAGGAGACGGCAGTGTTGAGCGCATACTCCACCCAGGTCAAATGGGAACTAAAGGTGGAAGGGTTACAGGATGCCACGCACCTCAGGATGGCCTCCAAGGACTGGTTGGCATGCTCTACCTGACCGTTGCTCTGCAGATGATAACCAGAGATGAGGCTGATGGTAGTACCTAGGGACTGGCAGAAGGCTTTCCAAACCGGCGATGTAACCTGTGGCCCTCGGTTTGACATAATGTCCATTGGGATACCGAACAGGTGGATGACGTGGAGGGAAAGCAGACTGGCAGTCTCAGCAGCAGAAGGGAGTTTAGGGAGTGGAACTAAGTGAATGGCTTTGGAGAAACAGTCGACAATGGTGGAAATGACTGTATTACTCTGAGACGGAGGGAGGTCTGTAAGTCTATGGCGATGTGGGACCAGGAGCGACCAGGGACAGGGAGGGGGTGGAGGAGACTCGCCAGGTGTAAAGAATCTGATTTATTAGTGACACAAATATGACAAACCTTCACATAGTCCTGAACATCCTTCCTGAGAAACGGCCACCAAAACACATGTTGCAGCAGTTTGATGGTGCGAGAAATACCAGGATGACGTGCAAAAAAGCTAGTGTTCCCCCACTGGATGGCTTCACTGTGTAGGGAGGAGGGAACATACAACCTGTTGGGCGGGCCTCCCTCGGGGATGGGTTCCACAGATTGGGCCTGCCGGACCCTCTGCTCAATATCCCAAGTAAGGGCTCCTAAAATGCAAGAAGAGGGCAGAATGGTGTCCGAGAGGGGGGAAGCAGCTGCAGGGGGGGAGGGCAGATAGGAGTCAGAGGAAAACTGACGTGAGAGGGCATCAGGTTTAACATTGTAGCACCCTGGGTGGTATGTAATGGAAAGATTGAATCTAAGAAAAAACAGGGCCCACTGCGCTTGCTGGGAATTTAACCATTTGGCAGATCTGAGGTACTCTAAATTTTTGTGATCTGTCCAGATGATCACCGGCTGATTAGCTCCCTCCAACCAGTGCCTCCACTCTTCCAGTGCCAATTTAATGGCCAGCAATTTGCGGTCCGCTACGTCGTAATTTCTTTCAGCTGGGGTCAGCCGCCGAGAGAAAAACGTGCACGGGTGGAGCTTCTGATCGGAGCTGAAATGCTATGAAAGCACAGTGCCCACTCCCAAATCAGAAGCATCCACCTCGACCACGAACTGGACATGGGGGTTGACCTGCGCCAAAATAGGCGCAGTGGTAAATTTGTCTTTAAGTGCTGCAAAAACCTGTTCAGTGGCCTCAGACTACTTGAACAAGCTTTTGGTGGAAGTGAGCTGTGGAAGTGAATGAGCGGTTTTACTGTAATCATGGATGAACCGGCGGTAGAAGTTGGCAAAACCCAGGAAGTGTTGAAGCTCCTTCCTGGCTTGGGGAGTAGGCCAGTCTACTACCACCTTTATTTTAGCTGGGTTGGCCTTTAACGTGTCCCCGCCCATGGTAAACCCCAGGAAAGAAGTGGAGCAGGTGGAAAACTCTCACTTCTCGGCATTCACAAAAAGCTGATTATCAAGCAGCCACTGCAGGACAGTGGAAGAAATGTAAGGCAAGAATGAAAGGCAAATGAAAGGCAAGAAAAAAGTAAACAAAACCAAAATTGCTCACCATGTCCTGAAGGACATCATTGATTAACCACTGGAAGATGGCGGGGGCAATGGACAACCCAAGGGCATGACCAGATACTCAAATTGACCAAGATGTGTTTTGAACACTGTCTTCCCCTCATCCCCCTCGAGGATACGCACCAGGTGATACACGTTCCAAAGATTGAGCTTAGTGTATACCCGTGCCTGTTGGAGGAGTTCAAAAGCCAAATTAATAAGGGGCAGCGGGTACTTATCCTTAACGGTGATGGTGTTAAGCTTGCGATAATCAATGCATGGCTGCAGAGACCCATCCTTTTTACCCACAAAAAAGAACTCCACGCTGAGAGGCGTGGATGACGGACGAATAAGACCGGCGCTGAGGGAGTCTTTTATGTAGCTCTCCTTCGTCTCCCTCTCTGGCCCAGACAAACTGTAGAGCCGGCTGGATGGCAGCCGCGCACCCGGAAAGAGGTCAATAGCACAGTCATAGGACTGATGAGGTGGTAACGAAAGGGCCCTTGACTTGATAAAGACCTCCCCTAAGTCATGATAGACCTCGGGCATGCGGCTGAGATCTGTCGGCTCAGCCGGAGGGGAAGAGATAGGGAGAGCAGGCGAGCATGCGGCCGAACGGAGACACGATGACCAGCAAAAAGGGCTCCAGGAAGAAATAGAGCCCTGGTCCCAGCTGATAATAGGGTTATGTTTGTGAAGCCTCTGATACCCCGGAATCACAGGAGCAGATGATTGCGGAAGAACGAGGATCTGGATAGTTTTGCAATGGTTACCGGATAAAATGACCGAAACAGATTCAGTTTGCAGGGTAACCGCCCCGAGCCTACAACCAGACAGAGCGGAAATGTTAACAGGCGTCGTAAGGTTCCTGGTTGGAATCTGAAATTCTTGGATAAGACCCTGATGGATGAAGTTTTGCTCCACTCTGGAATCCACCAGAGCGGAGGTTTTGCACTCAGCCCCCAGTGACTGGATGAGGGCTGGAAATGTAAAACAACTAGGAGGATTTTGAGAAGAACCTCCTGCCAGAGCCCCCACGGTTACTGAAGAGCTGGTTCTTTTGGCTGAATTGGGGCATTTCGAAACCACGTGATCAATGGCCCTGCAATACATGCAAGCCCCCGCTCCTGAGCTCTGGAGCTGGGAAACACAGAAACAGGAAGGGAGGGGGGGAGCATGCTCGCCTGATCATCACAGGTATGTTCAGATTTTTGTGTGACATTATTTAACTTCTTAATTGTCCAAAAAATTGGAAATAATTTTCTGTTGTGCATGTGCCTTCAGAACCTATACACGACAAATTATTTGCAATTTTTTTGACCAATTAACAAGTGAAATTAGATAATTAATTTCCCACAGAAACCTGAACATACCAGAGCACCCTGGTTAAAAACACTGCTTCAGGCAATAAGGAACTTTAATTTCCTAAAAATAAAAGAATAATTTATATTATTCAGACTTCTATTGTTGCACTTGTATGCATTGTTCATTTGCTAAAAAGAGAATTTTATTTATTTTATTGTATACATTTTATTTATTGGAGAATTTACTGCTGGCAGTTTGCAGATTTTTTTTTTTATCAAAGCTGTTCCCGTTTATACAAAAGATAAGCAGTTTTATGTTTTGCATTTTGTATCCTTACTGTACTGAAAATGAACTGAACTGCGACCTTAAAACCAAAGTACGTACTGAACCATGATTTTAGGCGTACCATTACACCCCTAATACCTACAGTGATGCATGGTGGTGGCAGCATCATTCTTTGGGGCTGTTTTTCTTCAGCTGAAACTGGGGCCTTAGTCAAGATGGAGGGAATTATAAACAGTTCCAAATACCAGTCAGTGTTGCCACAAAACCTTCAGGCTTCTGCTAGAAAGCTGAAGAGGAACTTCATCTTTCAGCACAACAGTGACCCAAAGCACACATCCAAATAAACAAAAGAATGGCTTCACCAGAAGAAGATTAAGGTTTTGGAATGGCCCAGCCAGAGTCCAGACCTGAATCTGATCAAACATCTGTGGGGTGATCTGAAGAGGGCTGTGCACAGGAGATGCCCTCACAATCTGACAGTTTTGGAGCATTTTTGCAAAGAAGAGTGAGAAAATATTGCCACATCATAATGTGCCACGCTGAAAGACTCCTACCCAAAAAGACTGAGTGCTGTAATAAAAGCCAGCAACAGAGTATTAGTTTAAGGATGTGCATATTAATGCAGCCAGGTTATTCTAAATTTTTATTTTTTATTTTTCCTCTTAAAAGATTTAAATTTGTTTTTCAATAGCCACTCTCACCCCAGGCATCTGCTTCAACTGTTTCATACATACCTGGATCTGTCATATTGACTGGACAATCAGCCTAAGTGCAACATGCAACACCAAGAGAACCACACACAAGCAATGTTTGACCCTTTATTTAATTTCAAAAGATGCAAACTTGGAGAAAACCAGTCACTCGCCAGAGGAGCAGCAACCCTGCAGAGGTAAGATCTCAAGGAGGAAAGATCTCAAGATGGCGACCGGGATGGTCACACTTTTTCAGTGCTGAGACAAAGTCACTGATTTTGCCATTAAAAGTGGCTGGCCTGCAGCGATCGGCGCTCGTGGCGAACACGCGCGGGCTGAATTGCCACCTCCGTTGGATTGCCCTTTAATCGCCTTTCTCCAGCGACTTCCTGCGCCTTCCTGAAGCGATTGCTAAGCTAACACTAGTTAGCTTAATGCTACCTGAAGCGATTGCTAAGCTAACGCTAGTTAGCTTAATGCTGGCGCCAGTCTCTAAAAATCTAACCTACAGCGATCGGATATACCTCCGGTGGATTACCCCTTTGATCGCTTTTATCCGGCCACTGTGAGTAAACTGACCAGCGATTCCAGCGCTTCCTTGTGATTCACTGATGTGCCCTACCTGAAGCGATTGATAAGCTAACGCTAGTTAGCTTAATGCTGGCGCCAGCCATTCCACCTAACACCAGCCTGAATCAAAGCCCAGCTGCGAGGCCCAGCGGAGATACTACCAGGCAGGCGGCTATTTGTTTGACGGGGCTCAGCAGAGATTTCACCCAGGCAGACGGCGGTAGGCGGCGGTGCCCAGCGGAGGACTTACCGTGACTGCAGCGGCGGTGTGCGACGAGACTACCCGAAGCGATTGCTAAGCTAACGCTAGTTAGCTTAATGCTGGCGCCAGTCATTCCACCTTACACCAGCCTGAATCGAAGCCCAGCTGCGAGGCCCAGCGGAGATACTACCAGGCAAGCGGCTATTTGTTGACGGGGCTCAGCAGAGATTTCACCCAGGCAGACAACGGTAGGTGGCGGTGCCTAGCGGAGGACTTACCGTGACCTCAGCGGAGCTCGGTGGCAGCGGCGGTGTGTGACGAGACTCGGTTGGAGGAGCGGGACGGGAGACCAGTTACGGCGACTATGAGCAACGAGACCAGCAACGGAAGGGGCTAGTTGGCTAGCTGAGGCCCAGCTGGATTCGAGGACGATCGGATCAGATTCTGGCGATATAAGCAGAATTTATTTTACTATCCACAGATTTTCTTTTTCCTTCTTTCCAAGAAAGACTGAAGATGGCGGCCACCGGATTAAAAAGTGGGCTGATGGGCACCACTAATAAGCCTTCTCTACTTCTCTACTTCCTCTTCGTTTTGTCTTTGTGTGTCTGGACCTGCAACAAGAAGGATTTTCCGACAAACTCAACCAAAGGTGAAGTTAAAAAGTTTTATCTGTATGGATTTGGGCTTGGACATCTCACCCTACACTCTATGTGGTCTTTAAAAGCCCTGAGCAAAAACTTCCAAATTAAGGCAAACATGGCTGTTAAGCAAAAATCACAATATGGCAGAGGATATACAGTTAAAGTTCTGTTAGTTCTGCTACTTCTGGCAGGAGATATTCACCTTAACCCTGGACCTGCCACTATTAAACAGCAGACCACTGGGTTAGCACAAAACCGAGCTGTACAAAAGCAAAAACAACATTTATTTTTCCAAACTGTTAATCATGCACGAGTTCTTTGGGACACCAAGGCTAAACCAAAGGGGATCCTCGGCGGACATTTAAACATACGGAGCATAATCCCCAAAAGAGATGAGATTTCGGTGTTGCTGTTGGACTCAAATCTGGACTACCTTTGTCTCTCAGAAAGCTGGCTACACAGTAACATAGACACTAATATGATCGATATTGTGGGCTACCAGTGTTTTAGAAAAGACAGGAAGGTAGGGAGGGGAGGAGGTGTTTTAATTTACATCAAAGACAAATATAAATGTCAACTGGTTGATTTGAATACTTCACTTGAATGTTTAGCTGTTAATGTATGTCTCTCTCCGGTAATGAATTTCAACATTGCAGTAGTGTACAACCCACCGTCACACAATTCTTCCTTTTATAATGAATTAAGTGATCTGGTTAAACAACTTGAGAAGAACAGAGAAACAATAATTCATGGTGACTTTAATATCAACTGGTCTGATAAAAAAGACAAACAAAAACTGAAAAGCCTCATGACTAAATTTAATTACCAGCAAATCATCAAAGGACCCACCAGGATAACCAAACAATCCAGAACACTTATTGACATGGTATTTACTAATAAACCAGAACGAATAACCAGAACCTATAATCTTGTAACTGGTCTCTCAGATCATAACATGGTTCTTGCTGTCAGGAAACTTACTAAAAAGCGACTACAGTATTTTGGGGGAGTCGATATTGACAAATCAAATTTTATTATCCCCAAATCAAAAAATGAGGAGTTTGAACATTACTTAGAGAATCAAAATTGGGAGCAGCTCATGTCAACATGTGAAGTAGATGATTGTTGTAATTTTATAACTGCAACAATCACAAAGTCTATAGAAAAATTTTCAAAGCAAATTAAAAGTAGACAACAGAAGATTAGCCTACCATGGTTAAATAATGAAATAAGAAAACTTATGAAGAGGCGAGACTATGCACTGAAAACATCACTAACCTCCAAACTACAAAATGATCACCTTGTGTACAGAAGTTTAAGAAATAAAGTGGTACATGAGCTGCGAAAATCAAAAATATCTTATTACAATAAACTGATAGATCATGCAAAGGGTAACAACAGTTCCCTATGGAGGCATTTAAATAACTTAACTAATAAAAAAAACGATCAGAAGGGGGTAAAGGAACTTAGAATCAATGGCAAGACCGTCAGTGACAAGGCTACTTTGGCAAATGAATTTAATTCACACTTTGTGGGCTCTGTGGAAGACTTAACAAAAATTTTTGTGCTGCCAAATGTGCTCAACAACACAAATTCCATACTTCCAACAGATACTTTTCACATCGATGAGGTAAATGAGAAGTTAATTGCTGGTATTGTTAAAACACTGTCAAACTCAAAAACTAATGATATCTACAATATGAGCACCTCCTTTCTCAAAATGCACAGCAAAATATTAATCAAACCACTGACTCATCTCATTAATCTCTCCATTAGGTCTAGTACATTTCCATCTGGCTGGAAAAAAGCTGTCGTCATACCAGTTCATAAATCAGGCAGTAAAGACGATATATGCAATTACCGCCCAATCTCTATCTTACCAGTCCTATCTAAGGTTCTTGAAAAAGTTGTAGCTACACAGCTGATAGACTACTTACAAGACAATCAACTTCTTCATCCACATCAATTTGGTTTTAGACCAGGATACTCTACAGAAACAGCAAATTGTTGCCTTATTGAAAACGTCAAACAGTCCTTGGACAGGGGTAATGTGGTAGGAGCTGTTTTTCTAGATCTCAAAAAGGCTTTCGATACTGTAAACCACAGTTTGCTTTTATCCAAAATGGTATCTTTTAACTTCTCCCCAAATACATTAGAATGGTTTGCATCTTATCTCCAGAATAGAGAACAGTGTGTAAAAGTTCACCAGGATAAATCCTCATTTTTAAACAACCGCATGGGTATCCCACAAGGGTCCATTCTTGGTCCTTTACTTTTCAGCATTTTTATTAATGACCTGCCGTTACACTGCTCAGCTGCAACATGCCAACTTTATGCAGATGATGCAGTTATTTACACAGCTGCCAAGACTCCAGCACAGGCTGCAGATGTACTGTCTACAAGTATGGTTGATGTCCAAGAGTGGCTCCTCAAGAACCATCTATTGCTGAACCTTCAGAAAACAGTCTCAATGTGCTTTTCAATCAAAAAATGTAACCTGCAACATTTTAAAGTTAATATACATGATCATGACATCAGTTTAGCTACAGAATTCAAATACCTTGGCATTGTACTAGATCCTCAACTCAAATTTAATCTTCATATAAAGAAAATTTCAAAAACAGTAAAAAAAAATCTGAACTGCTTTAAATTAATTAGATATTACATACCTTACGAAGCAGCTGCACTGTATATGCATTCTATGGTTTTTTCTCATATATCATACTGTTTGACAGTCTGGGCTCAAGCAGCCCCTTCCACAATAAGACATATAGGTTCATTATATAATCAAACCCTAAAAATCTTGGACAAAAAGCCCATTAGGTGGCATCACTGTAATGTTTTAAAAAAATACAACCTATTGAGTTTTGAGAGCTTCATTGACCTCTGTCTTCTGAAATTAACGTTCAAATGTTTCCATAAATCAGCACCCGAGCCACTTGCTGGTTTTGTCCAAAGACAGGACAGCAGCAGAGCCACCAGGAGTTCTGTTAACAATAACTGTAAAATATTCCACCGCAGAACCACATTTGGACAAACAGCTTTCTCTATAAAGGGCAGTCACATCTGGAACACAATGCCAAATGAAATTAAAATAATAACGGACTTTAAAACATTCACTAAAAATGTTAAAAACTGGCTGAAAAATAAACAAGAATGTACTCATGTATGAATTAATTGTCTGCAAAGTGAGAGTGAATGAAGGGAAGGAATAAATGTGTTTGTTTATAGTGAGTGACGGAGGGAGGAAGGCCTGAAATAGGCAAATGTGAGTTATGTTATATGTGTTAAATGTGAGTCAGGCTGTTATATTTGTGTATTTATAATATTTATAATATTTATGTTAAATGTGAGTCAGGCTGTTATATTTGTGTATTTATAATATTTATAATATTTATAATTGTGTATTTATAATTTTTCTGCATTGATGTATGTGGTTATTGTGTATATTTTTTATCTTGATTCTTTTTTCTAAAGCCCATCCAGGGACAAGAGTTGCAAATTAGCTAATAGCTATACACTCTATGTGCAACACATCAGATTGATTGTCTTTGATTAATTGTCTATGTTTATTGCACTGTCCCTGTCAAATAAACTAATCTACTACTAGGATGAAACAAGACTGATTAATAGAGGAGTGGAGGGAGAGATGGAAATCCAAAATGATACCACTCACATGGGAGGAAGAGAGAGCCCGGCTCAGAACCCAGCGAAGGAGATGAACCAGCAGGTGAAAATGGTAGGAAAATGAGGACTGGAGTCTGACCGGGTGGAGATGATGACTGCGACAGGGAAAGCAACAGGCTGGCAAGCGCACCAAAGCCCCTGAAGATGCATCGCTTTGTTGGCAGCAACCTGTAGAGAAGATGGAGGAGAAAGTGTATCAGGTAAGGAGATCCACAACACAAGTAGTTTACTGATTTAGATTATTCTGCTCGAGGCAGTATACCCAAACGAGCCAGTGTTGAATCACTGAAGAGTGCTTCCTTATAAACGCTGGCTCAGCAGGAACAGCAGGTTTGTCAGATGAGTTGATTAGAAGAGCAGAGTGAAATGGGAAGGAGGGGGCTGGCGCTCGCCAGGATATGAGAGGGCCCCCCCCCCTCAAGGAACGCCTCCTGGAGGTCCACCAGGCTTCTCCGGGTGGGTTCGATGGTTGTGTACTCAGTCCACTGTTGTTTACACTTCTAACACATGACTGTGTATCCAGACATGAGGGGAACCAGATTATTAAGTTTGCAGACGACACCACGGTGGTGGGACTTATTCAGAGGGATGAGGAATCAATGTACAGGGAAGAAGTGAGAGACCTGGAGGGCTGGTGCAGGGAGAACAATCTGGTGCTCAATGTGGACAAAACGAAGGAGATGATTATCGACTTCCGGCGGTCACAGCCTGAGCACGTCCCCCTCAGCATCGGCGGCCATTTAGTGGAGAGAGTGGAGAACATCAAGTTCCTCGGAGTGCAGATCTCGCAGGACCTGACCTGGAGCAAGAATTCCTTGGGGATCAGGAAGCGGACTCAGCAGAGACTGCACTTCTTGAGGAAACTCAAACAGGCCTTTCTCCCCATCTGCATCCTCAGAACCTTCTACAGAGGTGTGGTGGAGAGTGTTCTGATGTACTGCATTGCTACATGGTACTCCAGCTGCAGTATGTCAGACAAAAAAGCCCTGCAGAGGATAGTCAAGGGGGCTGAGAGGGTAATTGGAGTCTCCCTCCCCTCTGTCCAAGAACTTTTTCAGAACCGTT
Organism: Pholidichthys leucotaenia; assembly: GCA_020510985.1. Taxonomy (NCBI): domain Eukaryota; kingdom Metazoa; phylum Chordata; class Actinopteri; order Cichliformes; family Pholidichthyidae; genus Pholidichthys; species Pholidichthys leucotaenia. The sequence goes on from CM035839.1 coordinate 267,944,184, forward strand.
GTAGGAGCAGGGCACTGAACATTGTCAAGGACCGTTCTCACCCTCTGCATAAACACTTTGAACTTCTTCCATCTGGTAAATGATTCCGGAGCATCAGAGGCAGAACCACCAGACTGATCAACAGCTTCCTTCCACAAGCTGTCAGGATGCTGAACAGTTGACCTGGAATCTCTCATACACACTACTGCACCTACGGACATTTTGTATATTATTTGTATATTATAGCTAGTTAGTTTTTTCCCAAATATGTCTCAGGGATGTGTGAATGGATGGGGGGGGGTGGGGGTGGGGGAGTGAAGCTATGTGGGAGTGTGTCTTAAATCATTCTGCTTTTACTTATATGGATGCCGAGAGAAACGCAATTTCATCTTGCCTGCACTACAGTTGTATGTACAGCAATATGACAATAAAGTTGATTTGATTTGATTTGATTGATTTGATTTGGTAGGCCCAGACCATCCCTTTGTCATGGAATTTTGACCAGGGAACCCATGACCGGTGCTCCGGACCATAGCCCTCGCAGTGGACCAGATATTGGAATCCCCGGCCCCAGCGGCGAACATCTAGGATTTCTTGTACGGTGTGCGTGACATGGCTGTCGAGGATCCAAGGAGGAGGGGGCGGCTTTGGGGGGCGGCAGAGAGGACTGGAGGAGAGGGGCTTGATCTTGGAGACGTGGAACATTGGGTGCGCAAGAAGCGCCTGTGGGAGCTGCAGCCAGACAGCAGAGTCGCCCATGTTATTGGTGCAGGGGAAGGGGCCCACGAACCGGGGGGCGAGCTTCCGAGCCTCAGTTGGAACCCTCTTGCGGTCAGCGTAGCGCCGATTGCGCTCCGTAGAACGGAGGAGCGCCGCCCGGGTAGACCTCCAGGCCCGGCGACAATGACGAAAGTGGGCCCCCACGGACAGCACCACCACCTCTCTCTCAGTCATAGGTAACGGGGGGGGGGGGGTTGTAGCCCACAGAGGCTTCAAATGGAGATAGCCCCGTGGCCGAAGAGACAGTAGAATTTAGTGAATACTCCACCCAGGTCAGATGGGAGCTCCATGAAGCAGGGTCATCAGCTGCCACGCAACGAAGGGCAGCCTCCAGGGACTGGTTGGCACGCTCCGCCTGCCCATTGCTCTGCGGGTGGTAACCGGAGGTGAGGCTGACGGTGGTGCCAAGGCAGTGACAAAAGGACTTCCAGACATGTGATATGAACTGTGGACCCTGGTCAGACACAGTGTCCATGGGAATGCCGTGCAGTCTGATGACGTGATGGGAGAGTAGTTCGGCAGTCTTGGAGGCAGATGGCAGCTTGGGGAGAGGAACCAGATGAACAGCCTTGGAAAACCTGTCCACAGTAGTCAAGATAATGGTATTACCATGAGAGTGTGTGGGGGGGGAACCAATGACAAAGTTCATGGCTATGTGGGACCAAGGCCGGCTGGGGATGGGGAGGGGGTGAAGAAGACCAGCGGGGGGGGGGACTTATTATGGGCACAGATTTGGCAAGCCTTCACGTACTCCTGCACATCCCACTGCAGCATGGGTGACCAGAACACTTGCCTGATAATGTCCATGGTGCGCACCACTCCAGGATGGCAGGCGAAATGTCCGGTGTGCCCCCACTGGATAACTTCGCTGCAGAGGGTGGCAGTTCGGGGGGCAACCCGCTGGTTTGGGCTCAGAGGATTGAACCTGGTGGACTCTCTTCTCAATCTCCCAGGTAAGGGTTCCCAGGACGCACAAAGGCGGGAGAATGGGCTGGGAGCAGGAAGGGGGGTCAGCTGGGTCCTGGCTGAGCTGCCTGGAGAGAACGTCAGGCTTCACATTATGGGAGCCGGGCCTATATGTGACAGTGAAATTGAAACGCTGGAAAAATAGGGCCCAGCGAGCCTGCCTGGAATTCAGCCTGCAGGCCGACTGCAGATACTCAAGGTTCTTGTAGTCGGTCCACACCACTACAGGGTGAACAGCTCCCTCCAGCCAATGTCTCCATTCTTCAAGAGCTAATTTAATAGCCAAGAGCTCCCGATCCCCTACGTCATAATTCCTCTCAGCTGGGGTGAGCTGCCGAGAGAAATATGCACACAGGCAGAGCTTCAAGTCCAAGGCAGAGCGCTGGGACAAGATTGCGCCCACCCCTGTTTCTGAAGCATCCATCTCCAGGGTAAATTGGAGCTGGTGGTTGACCTGAGCCAAGATGGGTTTGTCAGAGAACATGCCTTTTAATTTCACAAAGGCACGTTCAGCTGCCTCGGTCCATAAAAATGGTACCTTAATAGAGGTCAGCTTAGTTAAAGGCTGTGCAATCCCACTATAGTTCTGAATGAACCTGCGATAGAAATTCGCAAACCCCAAGAAGCGTTGCAGCTCCTTGTGGTTGTGGGGTATTGGCCAATCAAGCACAGCCTTCACCTTGGCCGGGTTGGCTCTCAGCTCCCCCTCCGCTACAATAAAGCCAAGGAAAGAAGCGGAATTGGTGGGAAACTCACACTTCTCTGCCTTGACATATAGTAGGTTCTCTAAGAGCCGTTGTAACACGGCTCTAACATGAGTCTGGTGCTCCTCTGGCATGCGAGAAAAAATCAGGATGTTGTCTAGATAGACAAAAACGAACTGATTTAACTTGTCGCATAGGATGTCGTTAATTAAATGTTGTAAAACAGCTGGGGCATTAGTTAATCCAAAGGGCATAACTAGGTATTCAAATTGCCCCAGGTGCATTTTAAACGGGGTTTTCCATTTGTACCCCTTGTGTATTCTAACTAGATGGTAAGCGTTACGTAAGTCGAGTTTAGAGAATACGCGTGAGTACTGCAGGAGCTCGAAAGCAGAGTTCATCAAGGGCAGAGGGTATTTATCTTTGACGTTTATGGCATTGAGCTCCCGGTAGTCAATGAACGGATGCAGAGACCCATCCTTCTTACCCACAAAAAAAAGCCCCACCCCGAGGGGAGCTGAGGATGGCCGAATGAGGCCAGTGTTCAGAGAGTCCTTAATGTACCTCTCCATCGCCTCCCTCTCAGGTCCGGAAATATTATAGAACCTGCTGGATGGCAACCTCGCGTCTGGGAGGAGGTCGATGGCACAGCAATACGAGCGATGTGGGGGAAGCGCTAGCGCTCGTGACTTGCTAAAGACCTCCCCAAGGTCGTGATAAACCTCGGGCACAAGGCTGAGGTCCGGCGGCTCAACCTGAGGAGAGGAGACAGGGAGGGATGGTGAACACTCGGCCGAACTTAGACATGTAGCCAAACAGTTAGGGCTCCAGGAGGTGATTGAATTTTGTGCCCAGTTGAGAAGAGGATTATGCCTCCAGAGCCATGGGTACCCTAGAACCACCGCATAAGAGGCAAGTGGAAACACGTAAAAAGTGAGCCTCTCCCAGTGGCTACCGGACAGAAGAACGGATAGCTGCATTGTGCAATAAGTAATGGATGCCGCCATCTGGCCAGAAAGGGTATGCATGGAGTGAGGAGCCGGCAATTTAACTGTCGGAATCCCCATCTCGCGCACCAATTGGGAGGAGATGAAATTATCCTCTGCCCTGGAATCAATGAGGGCAGAAGCCTCCTCTCGACCCCTGGCAACTGAACCAGGGCCGAAATAGAAAAATTACCGGGGGGATCAGAATGAGTCCTGCCCGCCAGACCCCCCGCGGCTAATGACGGGTTGTGTCTTTTGGCTGTAGGTGGCATGTGTCCCACTTGTGCTTCAAAGAACCACAGTAGGCACACGCCCTGATCCGCCGCCGCTGCTCAGCCTCTGCCCGCGGAAGACGAGCAGAGCTGAGCTCCATGGCTTTGGTGGAGGACTCAGATTCACCTACGTCAGGAGGCGCCGGGAGCGCGCGTAAGGCGAACGGGCGAGATGCGGTGCTGCGCTCCCGAGCTTGCTCACGATACTGGTTATCTAACCCGACCGCCTGGTCAATAAGGCCGTCCAAGGTGGCAGGAACGGCATGAATCACCAAGTCATCGTGGAGCCGAGGATTCAACCTGTGGAGGAATGTGCTGCGCTGCGTAGTGCAACCTCGTTCCACCCCAAATCTGCTGCCTCCACCAAGAAGTCGGCCACCGACTGGCTGCCCTGGCGGAGTGACAACAGGTGACTCATGATACTCCCCTCACTCTCGGTACGATCTAAAGTGCGGGAAAAATCGGTCACAAATTGGTCAAACGTTGGTGGCGCGTCCCTTCGGCTATCGATTACAGACCGTGCCCAACTAAGAGCCCGGCCCCGAAGCAGAAGGGTGAACTGCTGAATCTTAGAGATGTCATCCGGAAACTCCCTTCCCATCTGCTCAAAATAAAGTCGAATGTAATGAAGGAAATCCTTACATTTCCCCACCTCCCCTGCATACGGGGCAGGAGTGAAAATGGAAAGGGTTTGGTGGACGATGGAAGAAGTCGGAGGAGCAGGTGGGGGCTGACCCGCCGAAGCAGACATGTGGTCCAATTGATCAGAAATTACACTCAGCTGCTGCATAATAGCCTGCAGCAGCTGAGAGTGTTCAGCCACCTGCCTTTCTGTAACGTCGAGGCAGTGGAGCGCCGTGTGCCCTGCTGCTGAAGCACCTGCTAGGCTGTGACCCTGGCTGGCTCGTTCTGTCATATTGACTGGACAATCAGCCTAAGTGCAACATGCAACACCAACAGAACCACACACAAGCAACGTTTGACCCTTTATTTAATTTCAAAAGATGCAAACTTGGAGAAAACCAGTCACTCGCCAGAGGAGCAGCAACCCTGCAGAGGATGAGACAAGACTGATTAATAGAGGAGTGGAGGGAGAGATGGAAATCCAAAATGATACCACGCACGTGGGAGGGAGAGAGAGCCTGGCTCAGAACCCAGCAAAGGAGATGAACCAGCAGGTGAAAACTGCTGGTAGAGGAATGAGGACTGGAGTCTGACCAGGTGGAGATGATGACTGTGACGGGGAAAGCAACAGGCTGGCGAGCGCACCAAAGCCCCTGAAGACGCACTGCTTCGTTGGCAGCAACCTGTAGAGAAGATGGAGGAGAAAGTGTATCAGGTAAGGAGATCCACAACACAAGTAGCTTACTGATTTAGATTATTCTGCTCGAGGCAGTATACCCAAATGAGCCAGTGTTGAATCACTGGAGAGCGCTTCCTTATAAACGCTGGCTCAGCAGGAACAGCAGGTTTGTCAGATGAGTTGATTGGGAGAGCAGAGTGAAACGGAAAGGAGGGGGCGAGTGCTTGCCAGGATATGACAGGATCTTCACAACCTCTCCTGGTCTCCTCGTCTCCACCTTAAACACCAAGTAAGCAATCATTATCTGGAAATATTCTCACTATGCCCTCTGTCCAGTTCCCCAGCTTTGCTGCCATGTTACCATATTTATTCTATTCATGGCATTTGTGCTTATCCTAAAGCTCGATTCATGCTGTACCTCCGCTGTCCACGTCCACTTGACCATGGGGCTTGTGTGATGAAAATTACATCATTGTCTCCAGTCCATGGACATCCACAGAGCCCCTCCGTGGATGTCTGTGTGCAGCCCAATTTTTCTGACTGTGCAGCCTGACCACGTTGACTGTGCATGTGCAAGATTGAACCTTCCATTCATGAGGTGCTGTTACCAACACAGCATACAAAGTCAAAGTAGATGAAGCGGAGGAGGAGAATAAACATACATGAGTCGTTTTGCAGCAGCAGCAGCTTGAGTAGAGAAGAGCATTGAAAAATAGTAATTCCTCCTTTTCCTTGAAACAATGCCATTGTTGTTGCTACAAAAAATGTGCGCTGATCTTGCATTTCTTCACTTTAACATAGCTGGTGAACAAACTGGCATGTTAGTGCATTTGCGCTACCCATAAGACTGGGGTGAAACTACAAATGACAGATATGCGCATGCATCCACCACTTGGCATGGTAGACAAAAAAAGGAAGCATACCTCTTCTGATTTCTGAAAGGAAGGTGCATGCTGGCCTCGTCCAAAGCGGACATGCACCTCAGCAAACCAGAGCAGAAAAGTACCATGAATCTAGCTTAAGATCAGATGAACAGTGATCGGGTGTCTGGTGTTTGGCCTGTGTCTCATCTGAGTACTACACTACATTCTAAATTAATATACAAATAGGATTTTAGTGTCATAAACATTCAATTTTTTTGTTTTTCAATTAAACTCATGGATGGTATTGTGTCTCAGGGCTCTTTGGATCACTGACAGACTTCTTCTTTTCTTCTTCTTCTGGCTGCTCCCTTCAGGGGTCTCCACAGCAGATCATCTGCCTCCATCTCACCCTATCCCTTCATCTTCCTCTGTAACACCAACCCTCTCCATGTCCTCCTTCACTGCATCCATGAATCTTCTCTGTGATCTTTCTCTTTTCCTCCTGCCTGGCAGCTCCATCTTCAACATCCTTTGTCCAATATCTCCACTATCCCTCCTCTGCACATGTCCAAACCATCTCAGTCTTGCCTCTCTTACTTTGTCTCCAAACCACTCAACCTGAGCTGTCCCTCTGATATACTCATTTCTAAGCCTGTCCCTCCTAGTCACTCCCAATGAGAATCTTAGCATCTTCAACTCTGCCACGTCCAGCTCCACCTCTTGTCTTTTTGTCAGCACCACCGTCTCCAAACCATACATTATAGCAGGTCTCACTACTGTCTTGTAAATCTTCCCTTTCACTCTTGCTGCTACCTTTCTGTCACAAATCACCCCTGACACTTGTCTCCACCCACTCCACCCTGCCTGCGCTCTCTTCTTCATCTCTCTTGTGCATGTTCAGGGTTTCCTCTGGTAACATTTCTGGGTGGTGGCCCACCTCACCAGAAAAATTACCGCTGCGCCGATGAGGCGATATGAATTTAAGAAAAATATATGAAGCAATGACTTTCTGCAAGCGTGCACACGAACAACACACGTGGCCGTCATCCGTGCGGAGTTTAGAAGTGCCCACCCATGCGAGCTTTCCAATCAGGCAGAGTCTCTCTCTAGCATGACTGCCCAAAAGAAACATGAGTTTATTAAAGTACTTTAAACATGGAAAAAATCAGAAGAGGTATGTAAGCACTGGAGGCTGTTATCATGGTTTTATTCCACTGGAAATGGGAGCAATAATGGAAGAGTTGCTTAGCTAAGAGATGTGGTTAGAATTCATATTGCAACCGGCTTCGTATGAAGAGAAAGGCAAGGGGGACTGATGAATTGTTGAAGATGTATTTCACCAGCCACTACAATATTATGTTCCCTATTATGTACCTGGCAAGTTAAGATGACTGAAATTCACCAAGTCAATAACGTTAATCCGTCAGCAGCCTTCAGACAAACTAAACATGCCAACATTTGGATTTCAAAATAAGGGAGGTTTTTCCTGTTGTCTGGGTGGTGGTGAGATTTCTAAAAAAACAAAACAAAACAAAACTATAAACTATAAATATAAAGAAATATTATAACAGAAATAACGGCATCTTTGGTCATTTAAGTTAATTTATTTCTTTAAATATAATTTTAATAAATTTTTGCTTTATATGATGCAAAATTCTTTTTTATGTCTTGAAATTCTCTGAATTTTGAACAATGATGACGTAACATTCAATTTACATGTACTTACCTTTATATAAAGGTAAGTACATGCACAGAACTAAGTAAGTACAGGGTTTTACTTAGCACCTGATTGAGAGAAACGGATGTCATTTTCGAATTCAGCGGTGCAAAACTGACTTAAATCAGTTGAAAAAACACAGACAACTTACAAAAAAATTAATTTTGTAACCCTGTGTAATATTTCTTTGAATTCAGAGTTAAAGTTATTGTTCTGTTCTGGCTCTAAAAAATTATGGTCAAAAGTTTAAATTGTATGAGAAAAAAAGTAAAAAATTTGAAATTATTAGAAAAACAGTAATTTTATAATGATCTGCCTTTGTCCATCAGACAGGCCTCTTCACTGTCCAGTTTTAAAACTCCTCTTAAAACCCATTTTTATTCTCTGGCTTTTGACCCAGCTTGAGACATTGATTTTATTTGTTCTTATTGTCTCTATTGTATGACTATTGTTTTGTTTGTGCCGTTTTGTACTTTAGCTGTATTTTATTGATTTTATATTTTATTTATCGTTGATGTACAGCACTTTGTGTCAACTGTTGTTTTTAAAAAGCTTTATAAATAAAGTTGGATTGGATTAAAAAAAGATAAAAATTTGCCATAAAATAATCCTCATTTATAATAGTATCAAATGTACAAGAAAAGTCATAATTTTACAAGAGAAAATTACGAATTTGAGGAAAAGTGTTGCAAATTTAGATAAATTTACAGAGAAAAGTAGAAAACTATCAGAAAATTGTAATAAATTTTGGAGAAAAACCTCAAACCTGCAAGACTGAAGTCATTACTCAAGTTTTTAAGTGGCTGCTCTTTGTACCCTTAACTCAAGTAGAAATTTTTGGTTGTCTACTTTTTATTATTAATTTCATAGTACTGCTTTTACATGAGTAGAATTTCTGGCTACTATACCCACCTCTGATCATATATTTTAAGTATGAATGAGTAAATTACTATTATTAATGTTTTTTTCCCTTCCCTTTCCTACTCTTCATCAATGGGAAAAAAAGAAACACTAGAATAAAAATACAGTGATCCCTCACTTATCGCGGTTAATGGGTTCCAGAACCGACCGCGAAAAGTGAAAAACCGCGAAGTAGCGTCACCCCTAATGATGTCATCCATAAATAATACGTACGTTCATTCTCTCACTCTCTCTCTCTCATATGATACGTGTGTGTGTGTGTGTATGTGTACATACATACGTAGATGTAAATAAAGTGTACATAAATATGTTTTTAGAACTCTTTTATTCTTATAACAAGATACGTAACTCAAGATGAAGATGATTTACTTCACAGGTTAATGAGAGCTTTACTGCTCCTCAGGTGACGCCTCATCGTCAGGTGCTAGAAGCGCAGGATCATCGAGGGCAGCTTCCGATAGAGCTGGAGAAGCTGCAGGAGGCGGCGTAGTGGCTCGACGGGAAGACTATTTCGCACAAAATGGCACAAGAGAACAGCAAAAAGTTCCACGCTGCGAGACTACGTAACACGAGCGATAAAGAGCAATGAATGCGGTCTTCCTTCCCTTCATGGGCGCTCGGCAGGGAGAGGAGGTGGGTGAAACGTCTCGGCCAATCAGCTTGCGGGGTGAAATGTCTCGGCCAATCAGCTTGCGAGATTTCCGAGCCGAGCCAACACGAGAACAGCGAACAGAGAGGTGGATTTTTTGAGTTGTGCGGCTCTCCGTGTTGATACCTGATGGTCTAATGTAGTCTCCCTGCCTTCTGCTAGCGCCCGCCCATTATTTCTCAATTTTGAATTTTTGATGAATATTTTTGAAAAATCCGCGATGCACTGAGGGCGCGAAAGGTGAAGCGCGAAGTAGCGAGGGATCACTGTACAGAAAATACACATTTTGGTTATTTATGTAAACCATGAAAAAAAATCCTGCAGGACAAAATATGACTCTTGGTATTTTCTAACCTGCTTCTATACTACCTTAGACAGAGAGGGATCCTGAATTAGACAGAGCTCAGAGAGGGAAAGATGAGACAGAAGAGAGGAGCCAAGGAGAGGAAAGTGTTCAGGAAGAGGAAGGAGAGAAGGATAACACCACTAACACCCAAAAAGGATAACACCCCACTTTTTTTTTTTTTTTTCGGTTCCGGTTCCGCTGGACTGGTGGCGCCACACAAGTTGGCTGCCCGTTGCAACAGCCTTTTTTTTTTTTTTTTAATCTTCCTTCTTCTTTCTACATCTTTCACTCTATATATATATCATGGACACACAGATCGCCCCAAATGTCTCCCGAGTTGGCGGACGGAGCCACTGTTTACAGCAGGAGACGTTACAGCAGGGAAGAGCTAGTGCTAGCTAGCACTCAACCGCCACCCGATGCTAACGGAGGAACTCGACATACCGGGAATTGTAGCGAAAACGACGCAGGTGCCGGGCTGGAGTTTAGGCGGCGTGCAAGAAATATAAGACAGAATAATAAAGAGCGATGGCAAGAACCAAGCAGACCGCCCGTAAAATCTACTGGAGGAAAAAGCCCCCCAGGAAGCAGCTAGCCACCAAGGCTGCTCGGAAAAGCGCTCCAGCCACCGGCGGAGTGAAGAAGCCTCACCGTTACAGGCCCATGGCTCTGAGAGAGATCCGTCGCTACCAGAAATCCACGGAGTTGCTCATCCGTAAGCTGCCCATCCAGCGCCTGGTGAGGGAGATCGCTCAGGACTTCAAGACCGACCTGCGCTTCCTGAGCTTCGCTGTCATGGCTCTGCAGGAGGCCAGTAAGGCCTACCTGGTGGGTCTCTTCTTCGCTAAGAGGGTCACCATCATGCCCAAAGACTTCCAGCTGGCCCGCCACATCCGCGGAGAGAGAGCTTAGACTTTCTGCTGCACATTCACCAACCACAATGCTCCGCACTGTGTGTCTATATATATATATATATATATATATATATATATATATATATATATATATATATATATATATATATATTTATAGTAATATGTACATATGTACACTCGCTGCTCTTGTTTTTTTCTTGCCTTCTGATTGTTGCTCTGAGTGTTGCTATCCCTGTGCTGTTGCAATCCTGGAATTTCCCCATTGTGGGACTAATAAAGGCTTATCTTATCTTATCTTATCTTAAAAAGTCTAAACACAGGATGTCTGGGTGGGACCCCAACTGGCCCAATATTCCAATGTTCAAGGCTTGATTGTACAATACTTCCAATGGTAAGTTACATTATGCAATATTACTGCGCAAATTTTTTTAAAAAAAATAGTGTAAAATTAACATTCTAGTTACAATCGTGTCATGTGTTTTCTGCCCCCTCCCTCCCGAAAAATATGTTGCCACCGTGCCAAGCTCTTTAAGCCAGAGGAAACAATGATGTTCCATTGCTTTGGATGGCTGACCCCAGGTATTTAAACATCTGCTTTCACTACCGCTACTCCTTCCATCTTCACCGTTGTACCTGCCTCCCTCTCATTCACACTCATGTATTCTGTCTTGCTTCTACTGACTTTCATTCCTCTTCTCTCTAGAGCAGTGGTGTCCAATCATGTGCGATGGAGGGCCAAGACCCTGCAGGTTCTCTCTTCTACCCAGTCTCTTCAGCAGGTGTTTTCACTGATCAGCAATCAGTGGGAAGAAATTCGGTGGAATCTGCTGTTGAAGACACTGGTTGGAGGTGAAGCCTACAGGGTCTTGGCCCTCCATGGCACATGATTGGACACCTCTGCTCTAGAGCATACCTCCACCTCTCCAGGTTCTCTTCCACCTGCTCTCTACTCTCACTGCAGATCACAATGTCGTCTGCAAACATCATGGTCCATGGAGACTCCTTCCTGCCTGACCTTGTCTGTCATCTTGTCCATCACCATGGCAAACAAGAAGGGGCTCAAAGCCGATCCCTGATGTAATCCTACCCCCACCTTGAATCCATCTGTCACTCCTACAGCGCACTTCACCGCCATCTTGCTGTCCTCATACATGTCCTGCACCACCCTCACATACTTCTCTACCGCTCCTGACTTTCTCATACAGTACCACACTTCCTCTCTTGACACCCTATCATACGCTTTCTCTAGATTCACAAAGACACGGTGCAGCTCCTTCTGACTTTCTCTATACTTCTCCATCAACACTCTTAGAACAAACGTTGCATCTGTAGTACTCCTTCTTGGCCTGAAACCGTACTGCTGCTCACTGATTGTCACCTCTCCTCTTAACCTGGCTTCAACAACTCTTTCCCAGATCTTCATAGTGTGGCTGATCAACTTTATGCCTCTGTAGTTACTGCAGCTCTGAGCATCACCCTTGTTCTTGAAAATTGGTACCAAAACACTTCTTCTCTACTCCTCAGGCATTCTCTCACTCTCCAAGATTATGTTAAGCAATCTGGTTAAAAAGTCCACTGCCATCTCTCCTAAACATCTCCATACCTCCACAGGTATGCCATCTGGACCAACCGCCTTTCCATTCTTCATCCTCTTCAAAGCTGCCCTCACTTCTGCCTTGCTAATCCTCAGGACTTCCTTGTTCACCATCTTTCCTTCATCCATCCTCCTCTCTCTCTCATTTTCTTTATTCATCAGCTCTTCAAAGTACTTCTTTCACCTTCTCAACACACTCTTGTCATTTGTTAGTACATTACCATTTCTGTCCTTAATCAACCTAACCTGCGGTACATCTTTTCCAGCTCGATCTCTCTGTCTAGCCAGTCAATACAAGTCTTTTTCTCCTTCCTTAGTGTCCAGCCTCTCATACAACTCACTACATGCCTTATCCTTTGCCACTGCAACCTGTCTATTTGCCATGCGTCTAGATTCCAAATACTCCTGTCTATTTTCTTCATCTCCCCAACTATCCCACTTTCTTTGCTATCCTCTTCCTTTGGATACTTTCCTGCATCTCCTCATTCCACCACCAAGTCTCCTTGTCTTCCTTCCTCTGTCCACTGGATACACCACATACCTTTCTACCTGTTTCCCTCAATACTTTTGCTGTACTTTTCTAGTCATCTGGTAATTCTTCCCTACCACCCAGAGCCTGTATCAACTTCTTCCTGAGCTCTATGCAACCTTCTTCTTTCTGTAACTTGGGGTGGACTTCCAGCCCAGTTCCATGGCACGGTGGCTGCTTTGTCTTCAAGTATATTTTGATTCCCTATTTTACTGCCAGGCACCTCCTTGGGAGCCTTTGAGGTCTTCTCAGCTCCCTAACAGCTCACAGCCATGCCCCCTTCTCCTGCCAGTTCATGCCAGCTGATTGTCTTTATCATTTGTGCCCAGTCTCTGTTCTTTCACGCACACACACATACATGCATTCCCTCATTCTTTCACTCATGCACACTCCCGCACACATACACACACACACACACACACACACTCATCCTCTCGTACATGTGCACAGACATTCACACACACCTGTTTCCACTTTGTCCAGCCCACACTTTCCGACGCACTTTCCCACACCGGCATTCACTCCCGTCATTATGTGTGGCATTATTTAAGCCCTGTGGCCGCTTGAGTGAATTGCCGGATTGTTATTTGTCCTGTGTGAACTCCACAGCATGGGATCTGTTTGTTTTCCCCGATGCATGCATGACTAGACACCCTGCCTGTTTTTGGTACCGCTTCGCTCTGCATGTCATCTGTGTCTTCCTCTTCTGTTTTTGCAGATTGGCTCTAAGATTCAATCCACGGATGTCTCTGTTCCCGGCTCCAGTGAATATTTCTGTACCCACCGCTTCCAGTTCTGTCTTGGAAGCGCTCGGGTGTCCAGGCTTCCTTCTCCCCGCTGTCCAGCTGTCCTGCAGCGCCTGGGGTCCCCTGGGCTTACTCACTGGTGAGCTGAGGAGCGTCTTGTGAGCTTCCCAGAGCCTCCTCGCCATTTTGTGTTTTTCTGTTGTTTGCTGGACTGTTTGTTCTTTATTTTTGCACGATAAATTGCACACAACATCTCCTGCATTTGGATTTGTCTCTTTCCTCCGTGTGCTGCGTAAAAGCGCATGGGGATTCCCAACACCCACTTAATCTTTGGCTCTGCCTTCACTGTTTTCCTCTTCTTGCTTTGCAAAGTCATCCTACAGACTACCATCTGATGCTGTCTAGCTAGATTCTCCCCTGCCACCACCTTTCAGTCTCCTATCTCTTTCAGATTTCTCCTTCTGCATAAGATGTAGTCCACCTGTGTGCACCTTCCTCCACTCTTGTAAGTCACCCTATGTTCCTCTCTCTTCTTGAAGTATGTGTTCACCACAGCTTCACTCTCAGACACTTGTCATAATTAGTTTGCCAGATGAGCCCAATTAAAGGAAGTCTACTGAGGAGAAAGATGTTCCACATTATTAAGCATGCCACAGGTTTCAAGCAATATGGGAAAGAAAAAGGACCTCTCTCCTGTCGAAAGGCATCAAATAGTGCAATGCCTTGGACAAGGTATGAAAACAGATATTTCACGAAAATCTAAGTGCGAATTATCATGCTATGATGAAATTTGTGGCTTATTCAGAGCACAGATTGGTTTGTGCAGATGAACGCATAATGAGGAAGGTTTCTGCCAGACAAATTCATTGGATTAAGAGAGCAGCTGCTAAAATGCCATTACAAAGCAGCTGACAGGTATTTGAAGCTACTGGTGCCTCTGGAGTCCCATGAACCTCAAGGTGTAGGATCCTCCAGAGGCTTGCAGCTGTGCATAAACCTATTATTTGGCCACCCCTAACCAATGCTCACAAGCGGAAATGGTTGCAGTGGGCCCAGAAATACATGAAGACTAATTTTCAAACAGTCTGCCGTGCAACCCTAGATGGTCCAGATGGATGGAGTAGTGGATGGTTGGTGGATGGCCACCATGTCCCAACAAGGTTGCAACAACAGCAAGGAGGTGGCGGAATCATGTTTTGGGCCGGAATCATGAGGAGAGAGCTGGTAGGCCCATTTAGGGTCCCTGAAGGTGTGAAAATGACATCAGCAAAGTATATAGAGTTTCTGACTGACCACTTCTTCTATGGTACAAAAAGAAGAACCGTGCCATCTGTTGCAAAATTATCTTCATGCATGACAATGCACCATCTCATGCTGAAAAGAATACCTCTGTGTCATTGGCTGCTATGAGCATAAAAGGAGAGAAACTCATGGTGTGGTCTCCATCCTCCCCTGACCTCAGCCCTATTGAGAACCTTTGGAGCATCCTCAAGCAAAAGATCTATGAGGGTGGGAGGCAGTTCACATCAAAACAGCAGCTGTGGTAGGCCATTCTGACATCTTGCAAAGAAATTCAAGCAGAAAATCTCCAAAAACTCACAAGTTCAATGGATGCAAGAAGTGTGAAGGTTATATCAAAGAAGGGGTCTTATGTTAACATGTAACTTGCTTAGCCTGTTAAGATGTTAAGATGTTTTTGATTCAAATAGCTTTTGATTTCAGTAAATATGACCTCCTAATGTGTCAAATTCAACAAATGACCATTTTCAGTTCTTTACAACCAATAAAATGTTTTGAAACTCTGTTGTGCATAATAATTTGGAACAATGCATTTTGAGTTTTTTTTTATTTTTGCCAAAAAATAGTTATCATTGGGAGATTTGTTCAATAAAATTTGAATTATGCTCTAACGGTTGATGACTTGAAAATTATACTGACTGTCATTTACATCAATTACTAGGAACATCAGAGACAAATATCATTTGCATAATAATTTGGAATGCGGTGTAGTGCCTGGCCCAACTCTCATCTCAGTGAGAAATGAATGCTAATCTGTCTTTAAGGGCTGCAGACTGATTTCTTTGTCACTGCATCACATCTTTAGTGATGTCGATGTGATTTAGTGAACACAATAAGCTACATTGTTTTATTGTAAGTCTGGTGTTCTCAAATTAGCATGTCAATCTAATATGCTCCATTGTGGCTCACAGAGAGTGAGATCCCTGCTCCTATATTTGAGGAATGTTATTCACTACCACCTGCTGCACTTGTGTCTAGTTTCCAGTGCACCAGGCATGATCACAGTGAGCACAAGAACAGGAGTTCCAGAGCGCACAAGTGCTCAGTGATTGCGGAGGGAAGAGTTTTGTACTCATGTACAGTCAATCACCCCCACTGTCGTCATCCATGCCTATTTTCATCTGTTGCATCCCAGCCTCGGAACATATTGCACCAGGAACTTGCAGGTCACCGGCGCAAGCAATGATTTGTCGCATCACTGTCATCTCCTCTGCTGCCCCTCTCCATTGGTCTTTGCTCTCCCTCATTTTCTGCTTTATATTTTACCATATTTTCTTAATTTCATACATTCTCTGTATTGTTCTCCAGACACCACTGGCTCTCATGCCTAATATCTTTCCATATAGTATTTCTTTGGTTGAGATTTTGTCCACTTTCATTTAAGTTATTTGCTTGTTCCACTATAGCACTGTTAATACGCCTGGATCTCATTTCCTCTTGTTGTGGGTCAGTTTTTGAACTCAAAGTGCTTCTGGTTTTAGAACCTGCCATCAAACAAACAAATCATGTGCAAAATGCCCACTAATCAAACATGCAATTCTTCTTGCTGCATGCACAATTGAGTACCCCCAATTAGTATCTTAATGAAGAGTTTGGCTGGTTACTAAGGTGTAGTTTACTTCTCATAGTGGTTTAAGTAGATAGCTGCACTCACTAACTCACAACCAAGTCACTATTAGAGTTGGTGACTCTCCTGTTTTACCTGGGATGTCTTTTATTTTGAGCCAATTTGTTTTATCAAATGCATAACATCCCTTGTTCCATATGTAGCCAGGTGGGAGAAGGGGGGGGGGAGATGTTTCTCCTCTCCACTAGTGGGCGATGGCATTTTGTAAGCCTCTTTCCTGGTTTTAGTAGGCAGCAGCTGGGCGGGGGGGGGGCATAAATACCTGACAGGAAACAGGAAGTTCTTTTGTTCTGCTCAAACAGCTCAAGTAGAAGGCCACACCCGAGATGTTCGGAACAAGCCAGTGATTTTTAGGTAAAATGTTATGAGATGTACTTGTATGTGAATGTTTTTAAAAAGTTGCCATTAGTGATTTAAAACCGAGGCATCATGAGACAACGAGCAACTTTGAGACAATAGCTTCATGAGCGACACAATGTTATGAAACATCTAATAAAGTCTGCCATCTGGTGACTGACTGTCACAACTGCATCAGAGTTGACAAAGCTGAAAAAAGCTCTACTTTTTTTTGAGCATTTGGCCATCCGAGGTCTATTCAAAATGGGATGGCAGGAACAAACAATACAAAGCAAGAAAAAAAAATCTAATTCCCTCTCAAACATCCCGCAAGCTCCCAAGTCACGTGATGTGACTGACATAACGAGGCCTCACTTGCTCCGGTCACATGACTGTGGGCGTGTTCACACAGTGCTCGACACTCTGCTTGCAACACTTCTGTGTTATATTGCTCGAGTCGGTGTCAAGCATAACATTACTAGTTGACATAGATTGTCCAGCATTGTATTTATTAAAGAAGTAAAAGTGTTTGTGTAATGTTTTCAGGCTTGTCGGGGTGGCAGAAGGCCAAGTGCCCCTGTAGGCCCAAAGAATGAGGGCCATGGGTTTTCTTGGTCATTAATGGTGTTTATGGTGTATTTTAATTGGGTTATTTCATGTTTTATTGTTATCACTGATTTGAAATGAAGATGATGTATTTTCTTTTGTTGTTTTAGAACTGATAGGAGCTGAGGTGTGCATTTGTGAGTGGGCCCTAGCAATGCACAAAAACAGTTAGTATCGTGTATATTTCACTGTTTAATAAGTATAACTGTTGTTGTTTTTCTTGTTAATGTGGCTTTGTGTTCTGCTCTAAACAGGAAGACAGGCCACTATAGCTATTAATGCACTCTAGTTGTGAACAGTTTTCCTTTAAGATTTGTCTATTTTAAGGACTCAGTTTTTTTTTGTCATTCAGAATAAAGAACCTCTTTATATATTTTTGTGTTTTGTCGTGAGCTCATTTGGCCAGACACCACATTTTTGGTACCAGGAGTGGGGTTCTGCCAAAATTGAGTTCTGTGAGGCTAGTGGTTGAGTGCATTGATAGCTGTAGTGGTGGCCATCATGGAGAAAGGAGTGCAAACCGAGAGGCCGAAGCTGAGTGAAGGCCTGGGAAAGGGAGGAGCTTCTGGACAAGGTTGTGAGAGAAATCATCTTGGACAAGGATGGCAGCAGCCAAGTTCAACTGGACTGACTGTAGAGGGATGCCCTGTTACTTCCAGTACAGCACCAAGGCGTTCCATCATTTCAGATAAAGACAGTGATAATGAATATGTCCCAGAGGAGGAACTGGACACCGATGTTGTTGCGGACATGCAATCCAAGTTATCTGGATTAAGTTTAAAGCACAATCAAGCTATGGCTCAAATTACTGCTCTAAGTGGTGGAATGAACAGGTCTTATGTCCATTTACCTAGAGAGCGCCCAATTATTCCATTCAGTGGAAATGTTAATGTTGATGGTCGCTCTGTTTTTGAATTTCTTGATGAAGTAAACCGCACTGCCCGAGTTCGAGGTTTAAACAACCAAAATCAAATTGATTTTATTCTTTCTCTCCTTGGAGGTTCAGCACTTGAAGAAGTAAAGCTACGTTTTAATGATGAAGTAGATAATGCTGCTGAGTTACTTAACATTCTTTGAGAAGAATACAGTGAGAAACGCAGTACAGCTCAACTGCTGCAGAAGTTTTATGGTCGTTACCAACTTGAGGGTGAAGACTTCTTTGAGTATTCGCATGCATTATCACAGATTCTTCGCACAGCTTTAAGACAAAGACCCGATGCAGTAACTGATGCAGCAGTAGGTAATTTGAGACCAGTTTGTGGAAGGGGTTAGAGAGCCAGCCCTACGAAGGGAGCTTTGCAAATGGTTAGAGAAAGACCACACTGCACATTGAGGTGCGACAGGAGGCAGTTGCCTGGTTTCAAGAAGATGACCTACTAGCACACGAGCTTTTAGGAATAGGTGTCATGTGCGGCGAGCACTTGCCCCCTCCTTGCTGCTCACCGGCTTCCTCATCAGACTCACCTGCTGATTGCTGCCTGCCAGCGTTTATATTCTGAAAATTGTTTCTGAGCAAGGTAAAGCCATCATTGAGTTGACCAATATTGTGAAAGACAGGCTGGTTGTCAGGAAAAAGCCATCTTGGACTAGTAAGTCCAGACTAAGGCCACAATTTGCTGAGGATGGACTGCCCATATGTTTTAGATGTAAAGAAATGGGGCATATTGCCAGGGAGTGCAGGCAACATCAGTAAGGGGGTAGGCCAGTTACAAGAAATGCATCTAGGGACTCACCCAATCAGGGAAACTAGCTCCCTCAGTTGTCAAGAGCTGGACAATTAGAGGAGAGGGTAGAGGCTCAAAGACCCTTACATGTGAGAGATTTCTTGAAAAAGCAGTGGGTAAATGTCCATATGTTGAAGTAGAGGTGGGTGGAGTTAGGGCAAAGACCCTGTTGGATACTGGGAGTCAGGTTAGCACCATCTCTGAATGGTTCTTTAAAAGACATTTACAAAAGGAGAATCGGGACATGACCTCAACTGCTAAATAGCTGAAGTTAACAGCAGCTAACGCTTTGCCAAGTCCTTATATAGGATACATAGAGTTGGATATATAGACTTTGGGGTTAACTATACCTGAATGTGGGTTTTTGGTAATCCAGAATCCTGCTCCTACATTGTCAGAGCAGGAGCAAGTTTCAAATAGGTCTGAGTCAGGTAAATCCTGTTCTATTCTCCTTGGTATGAATGAGATAGAGATGTGGGGAACTGGCAATAGCCAGTTTTGATATAAATTTTGGAAAAGAATTGGATTTGGCCTGGAGAGATACTTTCCAGAAAGTGCAAGTATGTGAGATAGTTGGGGAAACTGCTATGGCTAGGATAGCGGGTAGAAACACAGTGCATGTACCAGCAGCTTCTGTTGCTACTGTGCATGCCAAAGGTCTAAAGCGAGCCTCAGGTGATCAGGTTTTGACGCTTTTGGAGCCCACTAATACACCACTGCCCAGTGGCTTACTTGTAATTCCCACCTTGGTTGAAGCTGAGAAGTCTGTGTTTCCAGTCCAAGTGGTAAACTTTACTCGAGAAGATTTGTGGTTACACCCAAGAACAAGGCTGGGGGTTCTGGAGGTGGTTGAATGTGTTGATGGGACAACTGAGGTATGTTTTAATCGTATCTCTGTAGATCATGAAGAGGTGTCAGTGGAAGGAAAGAGGGTTCAATCGTCAGAGGCTAGGATGCATTCATTGTTGGAGCATCTAAATGTGGGAGCCTACCCTGAGGAACGGGCTAAATTAGCACCTGTCTTGTCTCAGTTTTCAGATGTTTTTGTACTCCAGGATAAGGATTTGGATTATACAGATAAGGTTTAGCATAAAATCAACCTTACAGATGACGTTCCAGTTACACAGCCCTATAGGTGCATACCTCCAACCCAATACCTAGAGGTTAGGAAACATATAGCCCAACTTCTCAAAAAGGGAGTCGTCAAGGAGAGCACTAGGGCTTATGCTTCACCCATTGTGCTTGTGAGGAAGGCAGATGGTAATTTAAGGTTGTGTGTGGATTATAGGAAGTTAAACTCAAAGACAAGGCATGACGCGTTCCCCTTGCCTCGAATAGATGAATGTTTTCATGCTTTGCATGATGCCAAGTTTTTCTCCACCATTGATCTTGCAAGTGGGTACCATCAAGTAGCAGTTCATGAAAAGGACAGGCACAAAACGGCCTTCACAGCCCCTTTTGGGTTGTTTGAGTACACCAGGCTGCCATTTGGGGTTTGTAATAGTCCAGCAACATTTCAAAGGCTCATGCAGGCCAGTGATCTGGTGTTTCAAATCATGCTTGTCTACTTGGATGACAGCTTGGTCTATTCCCACACCTTTGAAGAACATTTAAGTCGACTCCAGATAGTCTTGCAGAGGCTCAGAGAGACAGGTTTGAAGGTTAAAGTGGAAAAGTGGCAGTTTCTTCAGTCCACCATTTGTTTCCTTGGTCATCAGGTGTCAGCTGAGGGCATAGGTACTGACCCTGATAAGGTATCTGCAGTGCAGCAGTGGTCAGTGCCAAAATCTGTGAAGGACCTGAGAATGTTTTTGGGTTTCTGTAGTTATTACAGGAGGTTTATACCAGGTTTTTCTCAGTTAGCAGGGCCTTTGCATGACTTGGTCAATGCCTGTATTAAAGAGAATCATTCTGTTCAGTCAAAGGGACTATTTGATAGCCTATGGACCTCAGAGTGTCAAAAGTCCTTCGAGTTATTGAAGGAGAAGCTCATTAGTGCTCTTTGCTTGGTTATGCTGATTTCTCCCTTCCTTTTGTTGTGGAGACTGATGCTAGCTGTTTGGGGCTGGGGGCTGTTCTTTTTCAGATTCAGGAAGGGAAGAAACGGGTAATAGCCTATGCTAGTAGGAGGTTGAGAAATGCAGAAAAAAAATGATAGAAATTATAGCAGTATGAAACTTAAGCTTTTTGCTTTGTAATGGGCTGTGTCCGAAAAATTTAGGTTACCTTTTAGGATCCAAATTCACGGTTGTGACTGACAACAATCCCTTATGTCATCTGAAAACTGCCAGGTTGGGTGAAATTGAGGAACGGTGGGTTGCACAGTTAGCTGTATTTGATTTTGATGTGCAGTACCGCCCTGGAAAAAATAACAATGCCACTGATGCCCTCTCTAGGCAGTCATTAGCAGGGGAGCCTCAGTCAAATGGGGATGATCAGGAGTTTGATGGTTGTATATCCATCTGTAATGTCATTTGGAGGGGGACAGTTTTGGATCCAGACTTGGTTGGCGCAGGTGTTGAATGTTGCCAGGTTAGGCAGGCTGGGGCTTTGGTAGCTGCGCCGAGTGCTGATAATAGTTTGCAAGGTAATACACACGCTTTTCCAGGTTACTCAAAAGAGGAGCTTAGCTCCAGAATGCTGATCCTACAATTCAGTCTTTTAAACAGTTTTGGGACAAGCAGGAAAAGCCCACTTATCATGAAAGAAAGGGATTGACAAAGTCAGTGATTTCTTTACTAAGACACTGGCCAGGGATTAGCAAAATTGATGAACTTTTGTACTGCATCATCGGAAATGTGCAGGAGGGTGAATGCAAGCAACTTCTGTTACCTGTGTGTTTGAAGGATGTTGTTCTCAAGTGTGTTCATGCTGATATGAGACATCAAGGTATAGAGCATACACAGAACCTCTTGAGACAAAGATGTTTTTGGGTTGGGATGTATGAGGATGTGGAGAAGTGGATTAAGGTGTGTACTTACTAAGATGCCACAGCCAAAGATCAGAGCACCTATGCATGCATTCCTAGCTACTCGACTGCTTGAGGTTGTTGCAGTGGATTTTACTTTGTTGGAACCGGCATCAGATGGTCGGGAGAATGTGTTGATTGTTACTGATGTTTTCACTAAATTCACACAGGCATTTCCTGCGTGTGACCAGAGAGCTGATACCACAGCTAAAATACTTCTAAGGGAGTGGTTTATGAAATATGGAGTGCCTGAGAGACTACATTGAGATCAGGGTAGGAATTTTGAGAGTGAAGTTGTCCAGGAGTTGTGCAAACTGTATGGTGTCAAGAAGACTCGCACTACACCTCATCATCCGCAGGGTGATGCACAATGTGAGCACTTTAATAGGACCCTGCACGATCTCTTGTGCACACTACCTCCAGAAAAGAAACGACGTTGGCCTGAGTATTTACCAGAGTTAGTCTATGGATATAATGTAACTCCTCATGCTACTCGCCTTATTACCTTATGTTTGGCATGCACTCACATCTTCCTGTGGATGCTTTGTTAGGGCAGGGACAAACATTTGACAGGAAACATGATTGGTTAGCCATACACCAGCAACGTCTTAATTATGTTCATGCCAGAATAAAACGATATGCAGAGCAGAAGGCTGCAGAGAGACTTGAGGCGTGCAGGAATAAAGTACACTGTCCACCGGTAGAGGTGGGTCAGTTGGTCTACCTTTGTCATTGGCTTCAGGGCAGAAATAAAATTCAAGATGCTTGGGGACCGACTGTGTACAGAGTAGTTGAGGTCAAGGGTAGCACACACGCAGTGGAGCCAGTAGAGGGTGGCCCCATTAAAAGGGTCCATAGAACTAATCTTAGGCGCTGTGTGCATCCTGATCCTGCACCCAGGAGATTAAGGGGTAGCGTTTCCCCATCACCTACACACCATTCCCATTCCACTACTTCTACTGAACATCTAGGCTCAGACCCAGAATATGTTGTTGTTGAAGAGACTTCATATCCCACTCTGGATCCCAGAGATGGAGAGAGAGAGATTGTTACTGGAGAAGAGGAGCAGGCTGTTGAAGTTGCAGTGTCTGAGGTTGAAGATGGGGTTGGGACAATAGCTGTTTTGCCTACACCTGATGCAGTTCCTCTCACATGTGACAGTCTGAACGATGTTGAGGCGACAATACCTACTCCGGCACCACGTTGAAGTCAAAGGTCAAATATAGGAGTTCATCCCAGTCCTCATCATCTCCCTATGTCTGTTTGTAGTTCAGTTTCACTTAGCCCTGATGTACTGTTCCAGGTGTTAACCAGTATGGGTACTGTTTTCTTCAGGGAAGCCATCAGTGAAGATAAGAATTTAAGTTAAGTCACCAGGGACATTGAGTTTGTAGCAGGGGAGAGTGTAGCCAGGTGGGAGAATGGGGGGGAAGATGTTTCTCTTCTCCACTAGTGGGCGATGGCATTTTGTGAGCCTCTTTCCTGGTTTAAGTAGGCAGCAGCTGAAGGGGGGAGAGAACTATAAATACCTGACAGGAAACAGGAAGTTCTTTTGTTCTGCTCAGACAGCTTAAGCAGAAGGCCACACCCGAGGTGTTCGGAACAAGCCAGTGATTTTAGGTAAAATGTTATGAGATGTACTTGTATGTGAATGTTTTTAAAGAGTTGATATAGTTTGCCCAACAGTGTATTTATTAAAGAAGTAAAAGTGTTTGTGTAATGTTTTCAGGCTTGTCGGGGTGGTGGAAGGCCAAGTGCCCCTGTACGCCCAAAGGATGAGGGCCATGGGTATTCTTGGTCATTAATGATATTTATCGTGTATTTTAATTGGGTTATTTCATGTTTTATTGTTATCACTGATTTGAAATGAAGATGATGTATTTTCTTTTGTTGTTTTAGAACTGTTGGGAGCTGAGGTGTGCATTTGTGAGTGGGCCCTAGCAATGCACAAAAACAGTATCATGTGTATAATTCACTGTTTAATAAGTATAACTGTTGTTTTTCTTGTTAATGTGGCTTTGTGTTCTGCTCTAAACAGGAAGACAGGCCACTATAGCTGTTAATGCACTCTAGTTGTGAACAGTATTCCTTTAAGAATTGTCTATTTTAAGGACTCAGTTTTTTTTGTCATTCAGAATAAAGAACCCATCCATCCATCTTCTACCGCATTTACGGAGGTCCGGGTTGCGGAGGCAGCAGTTCAAGCAGAGAAGCCCAGACTTCCCTCTCCCCAGCCACCTGCTCCAGCTCTTCAGGGAGGATATCAAGGCGTTCCCAGACCAGCTGGGAGACATAAGGGCCTTTTCCACTAGCACGCTTTAGCGCGACACGGGACGGCTCAGCACGCTTTGTACGCTTTTCCACAAGCCCCAACACGGTTTAACAGCCTCAATTCTCAGCCCCGCTGAAGGGCAGGGTACAGCAGTGCTGAGCTGTGCCGTGTTGTGACGTTAACAGACTGGTCGCCGCTGATTGGTCAGGTCGTAACCGGCGCTGATTGGTCAGGTTGTAACCGCCCCTCTCCTCCTCCTCATCTACCAAATCTTCACGACCTTCTCAATAAAGTTTTTGGAAAAAAAAAAAAAAAAAGAATCTTCACGACTGCCTTTACTCAGCACGCAACCACTGTTGGCGGTTCCTTTCAGTGTATTGCTGTGCTATTTTCATTTATTCTCTATCAAAAATGGCTTCGCGTAATAAGGGTGTTCCATGGACCAGTAAGGAGGTGCAGTGTCTGCTCACTGCATTGTCAGACGAACGTATGCAGCGCGAGTTAGACGGAGCTGCCCGGAATGAAAAAATATACCGGGAGGTCTCGACATCGGAGTCCTTTAACGGTGAGTTTTAATTTTTTTTTATTGTGCGTTTTTTCGCAAATATATTCGGTAAGACGCTCAGTTTATTTATGCAATAAAAAAGCTGTTCATTTGTGGATGATGATCGCTGCTTTATTGCAGCACACTGCGGACTAAAGCTTTTATTTTAATTATTCATGTGAACAATACGCTGAAATAAGCTTATGTATTCTTGTTAAAAACTATTGTGCTGTATTTTATTGTGTGCATTTTCCTTGTAGAATCATCCCACGCGTCCGCCGCGACAGCCCGTCCGGATTATTCAACCGAGCCTTGCTGACCCACAGCTGGCAGAGACGCTTCATTCAGCCGAGTCGTGACCCAGTTTGGGAAGCTGGTGTAGACACTCAGTGGTCGGCGTGTATAAAATGTCGATTTACCTTCATGTTGTGTTGCAAAGTTTTTTTTTTTCTTTTAATATTTATAATAAAATGGAATTGTTTTGGAAAGTGTGGTTTGTCTGTTATAACACTGAATTATAAAACAGTATAATTTCATAGAAATTCCATTGCCTAGTCTGATCAAAATGATACTGATTTTCCTGTCAGGGTCAACCATTGTAAAGGTAATGTAATTTTTAACTAGACCAAAAAACAAATGTTTTTGTAAGCTTTCTGTTCTTTTTATTGAAATATCATAAAAAATTAGCCCCACATGATCCAGTTCTAAACTTTGGGTACATTTTTTATGTTAACTTATAAGAAGTTGCACAGTTGGACTTTAAAATGCAGCAGGAGAGACTGATCAAGCTTACAAGTCAATGTAAAAAAGTAAGTATATGTAAATTGAATGTTCTATCGGCATTCCAAATTCAGAGAATTACAATACTTTAGAAGGAGTGTAGCATCATCTAAACGGAAAATAATAATACTGTTGTTCCAAAAGTTGACCTGAAGGTGAAAAACATGAATTTTTTTTAATTCAGTACATCCAAAATGCCCTAGGATGTAAAAAATAATAATTTGTTGTAGGCCAGTGTGCCACGTCTCATTATTTAATACGAATAAAAACAAGTTTCAGCTCTTTATTTCTAGGTCATTTGGCAGTTAATTCAAAACAAAAGTGACTTGTGTTGTTGCAGCTTAATTATGAGATAAAATTAATTGTGAGATAAATCCACAGAGCGAGCAAGGCAATAATCCTTGAATCCTTTTTTGTCTAAATAAGGACTCAGTCGGGTGCGTAACGTCACAGGAGTGTGGCCCCGCCTCGCTCAGAATCTGCTGCTGCCCCGCTTCTAAAACCTCCTAACAAACCATCACAGCACAAGCACAACACCAATGGAGACAGAAGCATTCCGAGCCGTACTGAAGTGAACCGAGCCGTACTGAGGTGTGCTGGGCTAGTGGAAAACAGGCTATAGTCTCTCCACCGAGTCCTGGGTCTGCCCCGGGGTCTCCTCCCAGTGGGACGTGCCCGAAACACCTCAAGTGGGAGGCGTCCAGGAGGCATCCTAATCAGATGCCCATACCACCTCAACTGGCTCCTTTCAATGTGGAGAAGCAGCGGTTCTACTCTGAGCCTCTCCCGGATGACTGAGCTCCTCACCCTATCTCTGAGGGTGAGTCCAGCAATCCTACGGAGAAAGTTCATTTCAGCCGCTTGTATCCGCAATCTTGTTCTTTCGGTCATTACCCAAAGCTCGTGACCATAGGTGAGAGTAGGAACGTAGATTGACTGGTAAATCGACAGCCTTGCTTTAGAACTAAGCTCCCTCTTCACCACAACAGACCGGTACAACGTCCGCATCACTGCAGATGCTGCTCCAATCCGTCTGTCAATCTCTCACTCCATTCTCCCCTCACTTGTGAACAAGACCCCAAGATACTTAAAACTCCTCTACTTGGGGCAGGAGCCTGTCCCCAACCCAGAGAGGACAATCCACCTTTTTCTGGCTGAGGACCATGGACTCGGACTTGGAGGTGCTGATTCTGATATTAAAAAAACAAAAAAAACAAAACAAAACCAACTCTTTATTGGGAAAGACTGATCCCAATAAAGAGCCTCTTTATATATTTTTGTGTTTTGTTGTGAGCTCATTTGGCCAGACACCACACATATTTCGGCTGTATTCTCCTCTCACGATCAACTTGGTACTGATGATGTCACGGAGAATGACCACCCAACATCATTCCATCACAGCTCCTCAATTGAGTTCATCATGTAGAGAACTATGGGTAGTGGTAAGGCCAAAACACTACTTGGATCAATCAAGAGCAGCAAAAGTATCCATGGAAACATTAAACTTGGTGATTAAGGGTCTGCTCCTGTTTCCTCTTTAAGATTTAAATAATGTTTTCTTCTACCTCTTTTTCATTTATGGTACAATTTTACAAACCAAACTAATGAGTCTAATGGTTCAAATATAGCAGTTTTGAGCTAAATGCTGTGTAGTACCAAATTATTAAGCAGACATGGAAAGCTTTAACAAATGAGAAACTGTTTGAGAAACTCAACACCAGCATGTTGGGAACCAATCACCGTTAAATTTGTTGCTAACCCAACCAAGTGAAGAACATACAGAGACAGTGAAGCACTGGTTCTCCCACAGTCTGCTGACTATTCCCTTGTTTTACTTCCAAGAGTCAAATACATCCTTTTTCTCCATGTAAATTTCTGCTGTCCGAATATTGCTCCAGGGGGATCTTTGCATACTAGAAGTTGTTGACCCTTGAAATTGCCACATTCAGCCACTACTTTATTCTGCATCTGGGATCCTTAAGTAGAAATATGGAACTTTCCTGTTCCTGGTAGTAAACATGAAAAGACTACAACTGGCATGTTTTATGCCCTGAGACCCGGTAGCCAATCACAGGGGCCCTCATTTATCAAACATATGTAAGACAGAAAAGTGTTGTTGTTTTTTTTAATTAATGAAATAAAATTCATAATAGTCAAAGAAACTGTGCCAGCAGATAAGGTAGACAAACGCTTGGAGCTCCAGGCCAGAAGGGGGCCCCTGAGGGCTGACCAACTTTGAATCACTACAGCGGTGACAATGTGGAGAGTTTGGAATAAACGTGGTAGGCCTTCTCTCCCTAAAGGGTGGCAGTGGCTCAAGAGGTAGAGCAGGTCATCCAATAACAGGATTGTTGGTGGTTTGAATCCCGCTCTTCCCAGATATCCTGCGGTTGTGTCCCTGGGCAAGACACTTTACCCACTTTGCCTCTAGTGTCCATAACACTGGGTATGAATGTTCGGTGGTGGCCAGAGAGGCCGTTGGTACAGATTGGCAGCCACGTTTCTGTCAGTCTGCCCCAGGGCAGCTGTGGCTACAGTAGTAGCTTGCCACTACCATTGTCTGTCTGGAGTGAATGAATGATGTATCTGTAAAAGTGTCTATGATAAAGCGCTATATAAATCTGATGCATTATTATTAAAGAGGCCCCATGGCCAACTCTCACTCTCGTACCAGTGTGTGTTTTATGTAAACAAGTTGTAGAGAAAAACTTGAGATTTGTAAAATTACGTAAATATACCATTTGACTAAAGAGAGAAGAGTCCAGCTTTGCTTATTCCTCTACATGCCAGATTACTGCTGTGACAAACTGCTGTAACAGAACTAGTGCAAGTATCACCAGGCAGTGGCAATTCCACCTCCAGCTGGCTGCAAACAGCTTGAGCCCTGGTCCAGTGTGTTGCCTCTGGAATGTGATTTATAACGACAAAACAGCAAAGGCAGGTGTAACAGGTTATAGTACTTCCATTATAATTGCACAAGATCTCTGTGTACATTTGGTTGCATACACTGACAGTGAGTATCCTGATAGTAAGCCCCTCCTCTAGCTCCCCTTGTCTGACCGGATTTCCCCTTCCTCCTTCCTGTTTTACATTTGTATGGAAGAGGTAGGTTTGATTCGTTTTAGCCCAAGGTCAATCCAGTTATTATTTATGTTAATATACCGTATGTCATCCATTAGTTTCTTTTATCAGGTTTCATTTACAATCAATATATGTGTATTATTGTTGGGTTCTTTTTGTTGACTAAAGTCTAATTCTGTATTATTTATGTTTTGTGTCACGACATGGATGCTAGTTTTGCTGAGTGCTAGCTGTGACGCTGTTTGGAGGACTCACTGTATTTCATGTTGTCAACAGGTGCGCCATAATTATTATTTCTATTTTAAACATATGTATATCTCTTTTCCCTGTTTTACATTTGTATGGAAGAGTTTTGCTGAGTGCTAGCTGTGACGCTGTTTGGAGGACTCACTGTATTTCATGTTGTCAACAGAAAATAAACAGCAGCAAGTGAATGTTTGGGTTGTCGCCTTTAATATAAAAACAAAACACAACGCAGAAGTTTCTCCCCGTTACAATGGTGCCGTGACCATCTGGTTCATCTGATCTACGCTCGTTAGATCACCGGGACTGCTGCTGCTAACTCCGCCATTGCTGCCACCGAGTGACCGATGCTAGTTTCTCCGCTAGCATCCGACGACTGCTGCTACATTGAGATCCTGCAGGTGTATTTATGCCACAGTGCGTGCATAAATTATTGACGTCGAGTGTTGTTTTAGTTTTAAACATTCTAAGCCCTTAGGCAATCGCTATTTTGAAAGCGTTTGTTTATGTTGTTGTAATCTACGTAAATCAGGTGTGGTATAGGCTATTTTTAAGAAGACTTGTGTACATTATAGCCTGGTCTAGGTGCCTATTTTTTTATTTTAATTTTATAAAACCTTGCCATTATTAATAATTTTGGGTAACTTTCTAACGGTATTTTTTTTCATGTTTGCTTAGACATAGTGGTCAGTATGTCAATGTCGAAGTCGAATGCTACTTATGTATCTAGTGGGTTTGGGAGAGGTTGTAAAATTGGTTCAGATGCAGAGGCCAGTCATCAAAGGGTGGGCCAGTCAGCTCTGGATCCAGTAGCATTTTCCACTCCACTCACTCACATAGTCAAAAACAGACATGTCGCTTACACTGATATAGTTGATAGCCCAACTGCCAGGCTTGCAGAGCAGGCACATAACAGTACTAGTGCAATGCATAATATACCTCCCAATCATTCAAGCCCATTACATGCTCCACAGACCTGCTCAGGGGGGTGCTTGGATACTTCAAGACTAAATGTGGTTGTTCAGTCAGATGTTAAGCCACCGCCATTCTTCAGAGGTGATCATACTGACACATGTACTGTCCATGAATGGGAGGACCTGATGCAGAGTTACTTGCGCAGACGAAAGTGCAGCACTGCTGATATGTATGATGCCATAACAAGCAGACTAATGGGGAAAGCCAGGGACATTGTGAAAGTCTCACTGCGTAGCAACCCAGATATTGACCCCGATAGCAATCCTGCAGCTGTCTTTGACGTTCTGAAAAGGAATTTTAGTGAGCTCCCATACTCCGACATGCCTATGGCAGATTTTTATAGCACGCTGCCAAAAACTAATGAGAGTGCATTGGATTACTGGGTGTGACTGAACAAAGCTATTGATGTTGTCGATGAGTGTCTCCGCAGGCGGGGTAGGTGTGTTGAAGACATGAGTGCTGAAGCTGTGATGATGTTTGTTACTCACTGCCCAGACCCTCACCTCTCTCTGTCTTTCAAAAGCAAACCAGCCAGTAAATGGTCAGCATCTGAGGTCCAGGAGCGCTTGGATGACCATCAAAGGGACTTGAGACGTAGGCCCTCAGTGTGTCAGCACTCTCCTTCTACTCACAGTCCCAGCTATGTGGCGTTCACTCAGTCCACTGCCCAGTTTGACAACTCTTATGTTCAGCCAGAGGCAACATTTCACCCTGTGCTTCACCAGCCACCTGCAGCTGTGCCTGTAAATCGTGCAGAGGAGGAGCCAAGTATGCGTGAGGTGGTAAGCATGTTGAATAAGGTCATCACACTGTGCTCTGCTCCCCAGTCAGTGTCACATCGTCGTCAGCCTCAGCAGCGCCAGCAGTTGTCCCAGCCGCCAGTGTCCTCTCCTTGCCGGGTATGTAGCAGCACTGACCACTCCACCTTCAGTCACTGCAGGCTACTAAAACTCTGTCGTAACTGCCTCCAACCTGGCCACTTCAAGTCTTCTTGTCAAAGTGTCACTCGTCCAGCTGCAGCCTCCGCACAGCTCGGCCGTGTGCCGTTAAACTAGAGCACCCGCGCTGTGAGAGGGCAAGCGTGGGTTGTGATACAGCCCTCACCGACCCAGATCTACTTACCATCTACAGTGACAACTGTCAGCTTTTGCCATCAGGACAGGTGCCAATTCTCATCAGTTCACAGAAACTTGAGGGGTCAAGCGAACTGTTTTATACGCCTGTGCTAGTAAGTGGCAAGGTCACCTTGAGAGGTATGTTGGACTCTGGGTCCATGTCTTGTACACTAAGTGAAGAGGCAGAGAAGAAACTTCGGTCTGCTGGTGTTCTGCCCAGTGCTCAGTTAATCTCTGATAATGTGGTGCTTGTAGGCTGTGGCGGCTTAACAACCTACCCAAAGTGTTTCTATGACCTTGAAATTGAAGTGTATAAGACAAAGTTTGTTGTACCCGCTCTAGTTGTACCAGGCCAGCGAGATGATTTCATAATTGGCACTAACGTGATTAAGTCTGTCCTACAAACCATGAGAAATGAAAAGGAATACTGGAAGCTGATTTCCTCTAAGAGTAGTGACCCTGCATGTGAGGATTTCTTGGAGCTGCTGAGCTGTGTGTCACGGTGGAAAGGCCCAGATGAGCACGACAAAGTCGGAACAGTTAAGCTGGTGCATAGCGTTACGCTCCTCCCGAAGCAAGAACACCTGGTATGGGGAAAGCTTCCTAGTGATGTTCCTGTGTCTCCAGGTTGCACAGTCATTGTTGAACCCACCTCTGCTCGCTCCGCTCCGAAGAATATCTTGGTAGGGAAACTTGTCACTGCTATGTGGGGTGATCGCTGGGTCCCGATGAAGATTCTTAATCCAACACTGAAACCAGTTACTCTGCGGCGCAATGCTAAAATAGCCGATGTATCACCATGTCTAGCAATGGAAGATCTGAACATCACGCAGGCACAGTGTCAGACACAGAATGCAAGCCCCAGCCCAGAGTTATATAGTAGCACGCCCACTGACGTCGTCCAGGCATTGAAAGCTGCCGGTCTGGGTGATATCGACCTGGATGGCTGTGAAGTTTCTCCTGCTGAAAGAGCCAGGCTGGCAAACCTGCTGTTGGAGTACAGTGACATCTTTTCAAAAGACTCCCTTGACTGTGGAGAGGCCAGAGGATTTGTACACCGGATTCATCTTTCGGATGATCGTCCCTTCCGGCTTTCCTATCGACGAGTCCCGCCAGCGCACTATCACAAGCTCAGGCAGGTTCTGAATGAGATGGAGGAGCGTGAAATCATCAGAAAATCAGTGAGTGACTATGCCTCCCCATTGGTCATGGTATGGAAAAAGAATGGGGACCTGCGTATCTGTACAGACTTCAGGTGGTTAAACGCTCGGACCATTAAAGATGCTCACCCACTCCCCCATCAGTCTGACTGTCTTGCTGTGCTTGGGGGCAATGCTGTTTTCAGCACCATGGACTTGACGTCAGGGTTTTATAATGTCCCACTGCATGAGGCTGATAAGAAGTTTACTGCTTTTACCACACCAATTGGCTTGTATGAGTATAACCGTTTACCTCAAGGCCTGTGTAACAGCCCAGCATCCTTTATGAGGATGATGCTCAGTATCTTTGGGGACCTGAATTTTTCCAGCCTTTTGTGTTACCTTGATGATCTGCTTTCTTTTGCGCCGTCTGTTGATGAGGGTCTGGAGCGTCTGAGGACCGTTTTCAACCGGCTGAGGTCCAACAACTTAAAGCTGTCACAAAAGAAGTGTTACTTCCTCAGGCATTCTGTTAAGTTTCTGGGCCATGTAGTTAACAGTGACGGAGTGTCAGTAGATCAGGACAAGGTTGCTGTGATGTCATCCTTCATGAAGTCAGATCTTATGGAGTCAGATGGCTGCACACCATCCCAGAAGAGGATACGGTCGTTTCTGGGCATGGCCTTGTATTATCAGCACTTCATCCCAGGCTGTTCCTCCATTGCAAAACCTCTGTTTGCTTTGACTGCAGGCTCTAAGCGTAGGGGCAAAGCGGGGAAAAATGGGAATGGTGGCACGTTTCGTAAGCTGACACCACAGGACTGGACAGCTGATTGCAATAAAGCCTTTGCTGAGCTGAAGACTGCGTTGGTCAGTTGTGTAGCCCTTGCCCATCCAGACTTCGACAAGCCTTTTATCCTCTCCACCAATGCTTCTCTTCATGGCTTAGGCGCTGTTCTCTCCCAAGTCCAAGATGGTGATGACAGAGCGAGGCCTGTAGCATTTGCAAGTAAGTCACTCAGCCGCAGCCAGGCCAACTACCCTGCACACAGACTAGAATTTTTGGCGCTGAAGTGGGCAGTGTGTGATAAGTTTAGTCATTGGCTCAAGGGCAACCAGTTCACTGTGTGGACAGATAACAATCCCCTCACATACATCATGACAAAGCCAAAGCTGGACGCCTGTGAGCAGCGCTGGGTGGCGAAGCTGGCTCCTTATAATTTTAAGATCAAGCATGTCCCAGGCAAGTTGAATGTTGCTGCTGATGCACTGAGTAGAGACCCATTTGTCAAGCCGCTGGGCCAGCGTCTGCTTTCTGAGCCATACAGAGAACTGCTTAAGTGTGCGATTGATGTTGATGACGGATTCGTGCAAGATGTTTTTCGTTTGACGAGCCAGCCCCAAATGCTCACCGGTTTGACTGGGTCTGCAGCCAGCTCTGATGTGTCCATCTCCGAGGATGAGGTGTCGACGCTACTTGATAGCCACAGTGACTGGGGGTCTGCTGCTCGTCTCAGGGCCATGTCTGTGGTGGACCACCTGTCTGATGTTGTTCCTGTCGGCCAACCTGCTCTGCCCGCCATGTCATTACAAGAGCTGCAGTCCCACCAGCGACGTGACCCTTCCATCGCGCCTGTGCTGTTATATGTGGAGAGGAAACGGAGGCCATCTTTCCGTGAGCGCTGCAAGGAAAGCCAGTCAACTCTACAGCTCCTAAGACACTGGAACAAGCTCACCCTGCAGAATGGTGTCCTGTACAGAGTTTGTAAAGATCCCCTGACGAACCACAAACGCTTTCAGTATGTCGTGCCTGAACAACTGAGATGCGAAGCTCTGGCTGGAGTCCATGATCACGTTGGTCATCAAGGTCAAGCACGCACACTCTGTCTTGCCTGTCAGCGGTTCTTCTGGCCTGACATGGAGAGGGAGGTCCGTGATTACGTCAAAAACTGTGGCAGATGTGTGCTGAGCAAGACACCTGAGCCCGCTGCCCGAGCCCTGCTGGAGAGCATAAAGACCACCGCTCCACTGGAACTAGTCTGCATCGACTTCTGGTCTGCAGAAGATCACAACAACAAGTCTGTAGATGTTCTTGTAATTACAGACCATTTCACAAAGCTGGCCCACGCGTTTCCTTGTCGAGACCAGACAGCAAAGAAAGTAGCTAGGACGCTGTGGGACAAGTTTTTTTGTGTTTATGGTTTCCCTGAGCGCATCCACTCTGACCAGGGAACAAGCTTCGAGAGCGATCTGATTACAGAACTTCTGGAACTTGCAGGCGTCTCTAAATCTCATACCACCCCGTATCATCCTATGGGAAATGGTGAGACTGAGAGATTCAACAGGACTCTGGGTAGCATGCTCCGCTCCTTGCCTCCTGGACAGAAACACAAGTGGCCTCAAATGGTCCAGACGATGACGTTTGTTTACAACTGCACAGCACATGAGACCACTGGCTTCGCTCCCTTCTACTTGATGTTTGGCCGTGTCCCAAGGCTGCCAGTGGACTTGATGTTTCGCAGTGTTCTGTTAGACGACACAGTGTGTGACTACAGTGCCTTTGTAGATTCCCTGTTGAAAGACCTCAAGTCTGCCATGTCTGTTGCACAGAGACACACAGAGTCAGAACAGAAACACCAGGCGACCCAGTACAACAAGAGGGCTAAGGGTCAGTCATTATCAGTAGGAGACAGAGTGCTGGTGGCGAACAAGGCCTGACGCGGCAAACGTAAACTCGCAGACAGGTGGGGAGACACCATCTTCACAGTTGTTGCTACCAAGCCAGCGCTCCATGTTTACAGGATTCGTGACAGCAATGGGAATGAGAAAGTGGTGCACCGGAATCTGCTGTTGGGGGTCAACTTCCTACCACTGGATGAGAAGCTGGATGGAAGCTCCACGGATGATGGTGAGGTGGATGTTCATTCTACTCGGGATGGTTCCCACCCTGTGCGTGCAGCTCCCAGTGATACCATTTCTGTCTCCCCCCCGTATGATGCTGTCTCTTCCCTGGATGCAGTGGTAGGAGACCGTACGTCATCATGGGTCTCGCAACACTCAGATGCCCGAGAAGAGCTCCCAGAAAATGTGAACGAAGATCCTCCGGTGGTCGTCACTCACTCTGAGTCTCCCCTTGAACATGGTCGTACTGACGCATCTAGTAGTCAGACACACAGTTTATCTGCGCGTTCGCACAGTCCTGTTTCACACGCACATGCAGCACATTCTTCACACGCACCAGAAGCACCTCATACTTCTAGATTTGGTCGAGTTATTAGGCCAGTGCGTAGGTTAATTGAGTCTATGGTTTAACTCCAGTCTGTCCTTAACGATGACGTGCCAGGGAGACATGTCATCAGTGTTTGAAAGAGTTTGATTTTCTTGTTCTTCTCATTGACCCAGGTTCTTAGAGGGTCGTAAGTTAGTGAAGTCCTCCTATATATATTTTTTTTTTGGTGTATTTCCCATGTCTGTATGAGCAGTAGGCCTTAGTTATGGGGTGTAAATGGCATCCCTGTTTCCTGTAAAGAATACTGAGACTTGATCAACCTTGGTTTCTTTTAGCCTAATTGGAAAGGCAGCTTTTAATGCTGGAAGGTTTCTAATGGCCTGTATACAGAATGGATGTGTGTAGATCTTTGTGCAATTCTAGGGGGGTGAATGTAACAGGTTATAGTACTTCCATTATAATTGCACAAGATCTCTGTGTACATTTGGTTGCATACACTGACAGTGAGTATCCTGATAGTAAGCCCCTCCTCTAGCTCCCCTTGTCTGACCGGATTTCCCCTTCCTCCTTCCTGTTTTACATTTGTATGGAAGAGGTAGGTTTGATTCGTTTTAGCCCAAGGTCAATCCAGTTATTATTTATGTTAATATATGTCATCCATTAGTTTCTTTTATCAGGTTTCATTTACAATCAATATATGTGTATTATTGTTGGGTTCTTTTTGTTGACTAAAGTCTAATTCTGTATTATTTATGTTTTGTGTCACGACATGGATGCTAGTTTTGCTGAGTGCTA
Source organism: Pholidichthys leucotaenia (assembly GCA_020510985.1). Classification (NCBI taxonomy): domain Eukaryota; kingdom Metazoa; phylum Chordata; class Actinopteri; order Cichliformes; family Pholidichthyidae; genus Pholidichthys; species Pholidichthys leucotaenia. The sequence continues at coordinate 267,980,147 of CM035839.1, forward strand.
GCTGTGACGCTGTTTGGAGGACTCACTGTATTTCATGTTGTCAACAGGCGCGCCATAATTATTATTTCTATTTTAAACATATGTATATCTCTTTTCCCTGTTTTACATTTGTATGGAAGAGTTTTGCTGAGTGCTAGCTGTGACGCTGTTTGGAGGACTCACTGTATTTCATGTTGTCAACAGAAAATAAACAGCAGCAAGTGAATGTTTGGGTCGTCACCTTTAATATAAAAACAAAACACAACGCAGAAGTTTCTCCCCGTTACACAGGATGAAATTTATAGTAGTGGCTATATAAAGTGAAGTTTGTTTTTGCTCTTCTTTGGCTGCTGGCTTACTGAATGTTGGACAGTGATAAAGTAAACATCCAGGGAACAGCCATTGAGATGGTGACATCCTACAAGTACCTGGGTGTTCATTTGAATAATAAACTAGACTGGTCACACAATACCGATGCACTCTACAAGAAGAGACAGCGCAGGCTGTTCCTTCTGAGGAGGCTCAGGTTTTTTGGTGTACAAGGGGCGCTGCTGAAGACCTTCTATGATTCGGTGGTGGCATCAGCCATCACTTTTGGAGTGGTCTGCTGGGGCAGCGGCATCACAGCAGCCGATAGGAAGAGACTGAACAAACTGATCAAGAAAGCTAGCTCTGTGCTGGGGCAGCGCCTTGACCCAGTGGAGGAGATAGGAGAGAGAAGGATGGTGGATAACCTGTCATCTCTGCTGGAGTCCGAGTTCCACCCTATGCAGGACATACTGAATACACTGAGGAGCTCATTTAGCAGTAGACTACATCATCCTAGGTGCACAACCGAGAGGTTTCGCAGGTCCTTCCTACCTACGGCTGTCAGACTTTATAACCTAAGCAGGGCTGCTCGCAGAGATAGTAAAAAAACGTGACGACCTAATAGTATTGAATGCAAAAGACGCAATAGACTTACACGATGGTCCCCTCCAGTGTATACAACTAGGACAATATCAGTCGCTACGGAGGGTGACAATATGTATGGGTACATATTCATACTATGTAGGATAACTAAGTAGACGGTTATGCTGTTTATTCCATCTAGCTACAATGTTCCGTACTGTGTGTATATATATTTATATATTTATGTGTACATATGTATATTCACTGCTCTTATTTTCTTATCTTCTAAATCATTGCTCTGAGTGTTGCTATCCCTGTGCTGTTGCAATCCTGGAATTTCCCCATTGTGGGACTAATAAAGGCTTATCTTATCTTAAAACTTGGCTCGTTGTTTTCTGCTGGGTCTCTGGCTTCAGACGATGTGTAGTGTGATTGCTGCTGCAGCAGCACAAATTATTATGCAAACTGTGTTGTGTGGACATGCACATTGCTGTAATTTTGTGGTTTTAAGATGAAACTGCTTCATGTTGTGATTGTTTTTTTATAGACTGAAGTTGTGGTTTAAATTTTATTGTTGAGGCTCTCCCTGTTCTATGGATGTGTAACATGATGACTGGTGATGCAGGGTAGCATGTCTTAATATGAGATTTTTTTATGAGCAGTAACGTGAGTTCCCTGGTACCAGGGACTTCAGGGCCCGAGGGGTTAATGTTTGGGGTTGTGTGTGTGTGTGTGTGTGTGTGTGTGTGTGTGTGTGTGTGTGTGTGTTGGAGGGTGGGGGTACTCTAATCTCGCCTAGGGCGCAAAAATGGTTAGGCTGGCCCTGGGGGTGACGGAAACATTACATCATCGCTTCTAAAATCTAAGTACTATCTAAGTACTATGATTGACATATATACTTTTAAAATGGCCAGGCAAACAACACTGAAACAAACACTTTATTCACTTATCTCACTGATATCTACAATAGAACCGAGGAGCTCATTTATAACATTGCTGTATAAATTGAAATTATAACCTTCAGCCTGTTCACCCCAAGCTGTTGTGCATCACAGATCTCATTTCAGCTGTGGTCTTCTGTCTTTAATGCTTTAATGACACTTATGAATTTGCCACACAACACTATTATTTTTATTATTGCTCAGTCCTCAGCTGAAGATCAGCTGGTCAAACCAATGGTTTTGTGCAGCCCCGATCTCCTCCAAAACATGGCTCTTATGTATTGAATATGACTTTTGATGTTACCACACACTATTTTTTCTTCTCTTATGATAATGTCAAAGTTTCTCTGCGAGGTTTTTCTCTTTTTGCTGTTTTTGTCCCGCTGTGTCTTAAACGCTGGGGGCAAGGTGTGGTATTCAAATGACCCTCAGATCCATCTGTCAGCTTTATCAATGAGTGACTGATCGTATGATGACATCGACCGCATACGTATGGTTTCATAAATATCACATGGACCTTTTCCTATGATCATTTCTGCACCCAGATGTGCACTGATTTCTATGCACGTTTGATAAATGAGGGCCAGGGTGTTTTGTTAGTTGTTGGCTAAAGTCATGCCCTATAAATGGCTGTTGGGACTCGGGCTGCAAAACATGCCTCTTGTAGTCTTTTCAGTATTGCAGGAACAAGAAGGCTCCATGATGCTGCTGTGAATCACAGGCCCACTCAGACTATGGTGGATGTGACACTGACCTGGTCAAAGATGATTTTGGAAAAACTGTTTTAAGTTGATGCCTCTTAATAGAACCTCAGACACATTCATATAGAACCAGCAGTTAGTCTGGTCTTCTGCAGATGTGAGTGCTTCTGTCATCTGAGTGTGTTGGCCCCGTGATATAGCAGCAAACCATCCACAGGAGTCATGGAGGATAACAAGCAGCCCTCCACTACTCTGATGGTTGAGGACATTGAGTGTTTGAGTGAGTAGATTTAAGCTGCAGGTGTGAAGAACAAAGGAACCCTCTCTGTCAATGGGAAAAGACAGTCAGAGCAGGTGTAGTTTCTTTATATATCATTCATTAAAACATAAAAATTTGCCTTTCAGTATCAAAGTTTCGAAGGAAAAAAGCCTGGTGGCACACACAGCCCCATCTGTTGACTCTGCCCACCGCAGCCTGTGACAGATGGGTCACGCCGGTCCAGCTCCACCCTGCGGTGCAGATCCAGTCCTGGTTTTGCCTGCGGTCTCTCTGCAGTGCTGCGCTTCTCTCCCATGTTGCTGTCATCCGCCATTTCAAACCGCCGCCTACAGTCCTGTCCTGTGATGGAGGAAAAGGGAGCTTTGTGGACGCACGAGTAGGAAAGGGTGGGGAGTGAATGGAAAGAAATCAGAGACCAGCGAGGAGGAGGAATTAACAGCCTGTAGCAGAACCAGTGACCTCATGTCGCAGGAACACAAAGGAAAAATCTAATTTGACTCACAAGGTTCACAAGTCAAAGCTGCAAACACAAAGGAAGCGGAACAAAGACGAAGATAAATATGCAATAAAACCAAAGCATACAGGGGACCAACAGAAATAGGAAAAACTATAAGTTCCTGAAAGCAAAGATAGAAAATACACTGACTTTATGTTCATTAATTTAAAGTCTTTTGCACATTAATTACAGCTTTGTTGATCATTATTGTAACAATAAGAACCCCCCCCCCCACACACACACACACAACTGACAGTTTGTGTAGCGGGATTTGATTAATCTCAAGGATAATTTAATGATTTTCTGCAGAATATTTTCTGTTTCCATGGTAATGGACATCTACGCAGTATTCCAAGAATGTTAGTAGTTAGCGCCCCCCGTGTTTACTGAGCAAACTGCAGACTCAAGCTGCGTGCTCGTGATGACGCACATGCTCGTATTCTATTGGTCAACAGCCAGGAGCAGTACAACAGCATAGCTTTATCGTTTATGCTGCATTGTGTTTGTGTTCCAGCTGTTCCATCAGCTGGACAGACAATACTTTCAGAACCCCCCCCCCCCCAAAAAAAAACCCTCACAAAAATTTATTTGAAAAGACAGGTTGGGTCTTATAATCATATACACATAGCAGTGGGACATTTGTGCAAGTGAAAAAATGTCTAGATACACCTTGTGGGGAGCAGACGTCAAAATAAATGTTTTTAACAAATATTTTTATTAGGGCTGGGATAATTAACATGTTGACTTTTTGATTAATGTGGGCCAACTGAGTCATTATTTTATTTAAAAAAATTATGCTGTCATATCACTCCCTGAGGTGGTATCAGCAGTGATGACTGGTTTGCCTCAGCAGCTGGCTTAGTTTAAAACAAGAGTAGGTCTTGCTTTTCAGCATTTAAATTGACAACACACTAAACTGATCCTCCAGTACTCAGGGCGACTTCATCCTACACACACCCTGCTTAAAGCACACATATGCACACATACACGCACACTTGACCTAGCATCACTGATTAGGGCTGCTCACTCCTGAACAGGGCTGAAAAGAGGGAGAGGTTCTGGCAGAGTGAGCAGAGAAAAAAACGTAATCCAATATAAGGTGAATAAAAGCTCCTAACTCACCATTAAGGTCAGGAGCTCTGGAAATCAATTAAGAATTGCTCTGTGGGTTGAGATAATTAGGAATGCTACCTTAAGTAGAAGCACGGATTTCCTGTTTGGCCATTTCAAAATAAAACAGGAATTGTGACAATATTAAAAAATGGCACTTTTTGCAGAGAAATCGACTCCCTCTTTATAATGAACTGATGCTATCATGAACTGTAAAATTATTTAATTTAAAATACATTAATGATTATCAGGTGTTTTTTGCAAAAGGAATTTGCTGACATTAGTGTAGAGGAAGTCTGTGGTCCTCTGTGAAAACTGAGAACCCCTGCTCTAGCAGCATTTCTGCTGAATATGAAAGTCACAAGTATGTTCAAAGAATGAAAATGTAATTAGAAGTTGATAAAGTATATTTCTTTTTCGTTGAATCTTTTATGCAAGTTTAGCAATTAATCCCAATTAATTATAAAACAGTGTAATTAATCAGTTTTTTAAAATTTCATCGATACGCAAGCCTAATTTTTTTATACACCACTATTCAAGGATAAGATGAGCAAGGAGCTGCAATATGATGAAATATTTTATGTTGATACCAAGCAGAGCTAATGGTGGCCATAAGCGCTAGAATACAACATCACAGCGGACGTTCATAGGCAACTTAAAACACTTCATACCACTATAACAGGCCTTAAGCTCAGAACTAGCATGCCCAAACTGCTCCACTGTCAACTGAAAATACTGCCTGAAGTGGCCGAAGTAGAATGAAAGTTTTTTTTACTGCACCAGTTATAACTGATGTGGGAAAAAAAAAATCACAGGTGGATTGTCTTCACTGCTGCACCCCACTTTTGCATTACGTCAGTGAAACAGCTGACTTTTCAGTTTTTTGTGGCATTTGGAGTCAGAGTGGCGGCCCCACAGCCGGGAGGTCGTGGGTTCAAGCCCCAGCTGGGTCATACCAAAGATAACACTGGTCAACACCAAATTTATTGTCTGGGGGGTTTTTTTAGCTGATTTAGGACAATTTTGATGTGCTGAATCCAAAAATCTCATTGGTTTTGCTCAATCAGGTCAACTTTTTAAACTATGGCCACATGTTTTTTTACATTTTTGTTTACATGTACGGGTATTTTCGCTTTATATGATGCAAAATTCTTTTTTATTTCTTGAAATATTCTGAATTTTGAACAATGATGACATAACATTCAATTCGCATGTACTTACCTTTATCAATGTCTACTATTCAATTTACAGTACAACTGTACAACTGCTTATAACTTAACATAAAAACCTGACCTGATCGAGAGAAACAGATGTCATTTTTGGATTCAGCGGAGCAAAATTGTCTTAAATCAGTTGAAAAAACACAGACAACTTACAAAAAATTATTTTTGTTATGTTGTGTATTAAGAATGGTGCTCTCCGCCTTCTAATTTGATGCTCAGCATAAAGGAATGGGGTTAACCATCCACAGAAGGAAGCACAAAATCAGTGCACTCCTTGTGCTGGTTCCAAGCCTGGGTAAATGGGGAGAAACGGCATCCAGTTGAAAAATCCTTGCCAAATCAAATATGCAGATCCATGATCTACTGTGGCAACCCAAATAGGGAGCAGCTCAAAGTGTGTGTGGGTGAGAGTTTGCACAGGTTTTACTCCATCTTGAAATACAGTAAAAATAATTTGTCTTCCCCATCAGAGAATTAATGTCTGCTCCCTCTAAAGTAAATAAAAATTTAATGTATAAGAATCTGCCCTGAGTACCTCAAGGCCCTAGATGTTGTTGGGTTGTCATGGTTGACACGCCTCTGCAACATTGCGTGGAGGTCGGGGACAGTGCCTTTGGCATGGCAAACCGGGGTGGTGGTTCCTCTCTTCAAAAAAGGGGACCGGAGGGTGTGCTCCAACTTTAGAGGGATCACACTCCTCAGCCTCCCTGGGAAGGTCTATGCCAAGGTACTGGAGAGGAGAGTCCGGCCGTTGGTCGAACCTCGGATTCAGGAGGAGCAATGTGGTTTTCGTCCTGGCCGTGGCACATCGGACCAGCTCTTTACCCTCTCGAGAATTCTTGAGGGATCGTGGGAGTTTGCCCAACCAGTTTACATGTGTTTTGTGGACTTGGAGAAGGCATTTGACCGCGTCCCTCGTGGATTTTTGTGGGGGGTGCTTCGAGAGTATGGGGTATCGGGCTTGTTGTTACGAGCTATTCGGTCTCTGTACGACCGTTGTGAGAGTTTGGTTCGTATTGCCAACACTCGGTCGGAGTCATTCCCAGTGAGAGTTGGACTCCGCCAGGGCTGCCCTTTGTCACCGATCCTGTTCATAATTTTTATGGACAGGATTTCTAGGCACAGCCAGGGAATGGAGGGTGTCATGCTTGGTGACCACAGGATCTCATCTCTGTTGTTTGCAGATGATGTTGTCCTATTGGCTTCATCCAGCAATGACCTACAGCTCTTGCTGGGACGGTTTTCCACTGAGTGTGAAGCAGCTGGGATGAGAATCAGCACCTCCAAGTCCGAGTCCATGGTCCTCAGCCGGAAAAAGGTGGATTGTCCTCTCCGGGTTGGGGACAGGCTCCTGCCCCAAGTGGAGGATTTTAAGTATCTTGGGGTCTTGTTCACAAGTGAGGGGAAAATGGAGCGAGAGATCGACAGACGGATTGGAGCAGCATCTGCAGTGATGCGGACGTTGTATCGGTCTGTTGTGGTGAAGAGGGAGCTTAGTTCTAAGGCAAAGCTGTCGATTTACCAGTCAATCTACGTTCCTACTCTCACCTATGGTCACGAGCTTTGGGTAATGACCGAAAGAACGAGATCGCGGATACAGGCGGCTGAAATGAGCTTTCTCCGTAGGATTGCTGGACTCACCCTCAGAGATAGGGTGAGGAGCTCAGTCATCCGGGAGAGGCTCAGAGTAGAACCGCTGCTCCTCCACATTGAAAGGAGTCAGTTGAGGTGGTATGGGCATCTGATTAGGATGCCTCCGGGACGCCTCCCACTTGAGGTGTTTCAGGTACGTCCCACTGGGAGGAGACCCCGGGGCAGACCCAGGACTCGGTGGAGAGACTATGTCTCCCAGCTGGTCTGGGAACGCCTTGGTATCCCCTCTGAAGAGCTGGAACAGGTGGCTGGGGAGAGGGAAGTCTGGGCTTCTCTGCTTGAACTGCTGCCTCCGCGACCCGGACCTCCGGAAAAGCGGTAGAAGATGGATGGATGTATGTATAAGAATCCCAAAGTGATTAAACAAAAACTTGATGAAACTCAAATTAAACATGTAGCCTCTGAATCTAATGATTTGGCATCTGTTCCTCCTCATAATTTAAAAATTAAATGCAGTTTGTTAAATATTAGGTCTCTAACTCCCAAGTCTCTGCTAGTCCATGATCTGTTAATTGATCATCAGATTGATTTGATGTCCCTTACAGAGACTTGGTTAGGGGAAGAGGATTATGTTGGTTTAAATTAATCAACTCCCTCTAGTTATTTAAACTGTCAAAATCACAGACGTTCAGGTCGTGGAGGAGGAGTAGCAACAATTTACCATTCCAAATTACTAGTTAATGTAAAGCAAAAAATATAATTCCTTTGAGGGCACAGTCCTCAGTATTGGGCATGTTAGCAGTTTTAGGTTAAACCCAATTTTATTTGCCATAGTTTATCATCCTCCCTCAGCCTACTCAGAGTTTTTATCCAAATTTGCAGAATTCTTAGCTGATTTAGTGCTGAAATCAGATAGAATAATTATAGTAAGGGACTTTAATATACATGTAAGATAAGATAAGATAAGCCTTTATTAGTCCCACAATGGGGAAATTCCAGGATTGCAACAGCACAGGGATAGCAACACTCAGAACAATAATTAAGAAGATACGGAAGATATAAATAAGAGCAGTGGATATACATACATACACATAAATATATAAATATATATACAAAGTGCGGAGCATTGTAGCAAGATGGAATAAACAGCATAAACGTCTACTTAGTTATCCTACATCGTATGAATATGTACCCATACATATTATCACCCTCCATAGCGACTGATATTGTCCTAGTTGTATACACTGGAGGGGACCATCGTGTAAGTCTATTGCGTCTTTTGCATTCAATACTATTAGGTCGTCACATTTTTTTTGCTATCTCTGCAAGCAGCCCTGCTTAGGTTATACAGTCTGACAGCCGTAGGTAGGAAGGATCTGCGAAACCTCTCGGTTGCGCACCTCAGATGATGTAGTCTGCTGCTAAATGAGCTCCTCAGTGCGTTCAGTATGTCCTGTATAGGGTGGGACTCGGACTCCAGCAGAGATGACAGTTTAGCCACCATCCTTCTCTCTCCTATCTCCTCCACTGGGTCAGGGCGCTGCCCCAGGACAGAGCTAGCTTTCTTGATCAGTTTGTTCAGTCTCTTCCTATCGGCTGCTGTAATGCCACTGCCCCAGCAGACCACTCCAAAAGTGATGGCTGATACCACTACCGTGTCGTAGAATGTCTTCAACAGCGCCCCTTATACACCAAAAAACCTGAGTCTCCTCAGTAGGAACAGCCTGCACTGTCCCTTCTTGTAGAGTGCATCGGTATTGTGTGACTGGTCTAGTTTATTGTTCAAATGAACACCCAGGTACTTGTAGGATGTCACCATCTCAATGTCTGTTCCCTGGATGTTTACTGGTGCTGTGAGGGGTTGTCCTTGCCTGCGGCAGTCCACCACCAGCTCCTTAGTTTTCCTCGCGTTGATCTGGAGGCAGTTCCGATGGCACCAGTCCATGAAGTCCTGGATAAGTCCTCTGTACTCAGCTTCATCTCCGGTGGAGATGAGATGTAGATATAGATAGTGATTGCCTTAATATAGCATTTATTTCAATATTAGACTTGATGGGGTTTTCTCAGAAAGTAGGAAATTCTACCCATAATCTCCATCACACGTTGGACCTTGTTCTGACATATGGCATAGAAATAGAAAATCTTTTAGTGTCTCCTCATAACCCTGTACTGTCAGACCATTATCTGTTAACTTTTGATTTTACTATTTGTGACTGTTTGGCTCCTAAAGAAAAATATTACTACAGTAGATGCCTCTCAGGTGATGGATGCTGTTACCAAACTTAAGCAGGTTGTTTTCTCAATGCCAAGTGTCAACACAATGAAGATAAGTTATGGAGCTTTTACTCCTTCTGTTCCAAGGTTGTCATAGCCAGGAGCGGCACTGGGGTTAAGCTCCCAGTGCCCATAAAATGCTCCTTATGGCGTGCGTCTCAAAAAGCCTCTGACAACTAAGTCCAACTCCTAGCCTGCCCATGTGGTTTAGTCTCTAAGCCCGGCGGAACTGCTTTTACTAAAAGGAGAAGGGGCGAGGGCGGATCTCTGGCACCTTAAAACCAGATGCTTCGGGTAGATGGTGGCTCGTTAACCTGGGAAGGTAGCCCATCTAGGGGAAGGTAAACCCTGATTTCAAACCTCCGCTGACTTGCGGCACACCCGGTCACGGGAAAGGCTTTGGGAGTCAACCCTGAGGAAAAATCCGGAGTCGGAGCCCCTAAGGCAGTTCTCTGTTGTGCTCAACATTGTTCTGGCAGCTCCTGCGACGGCGCTGGTGCCAAACTATAGCAGCCCTGCTGTTCCTTTGGATTCATCAGTGACGTGGAGAGGGGGGACATACTGCATGGGTAACATCTTGTCCTCCATATCTTCCTGCCCAGGCTTGAATCCTACCAACGCCCAACGCTGGAAGGTAGAACACCAGTGCGCATCGGCCTGTTCAGCCACAGGCGGTGCTTTTCCAGCAGAGTAGACGTTTAGGATTCTCTTCCATGGTCATCATAGACCGACGGAGGCCGACGACGACTCCTTCTGTATTTGATAACATGATAGATAGTGTGACAGCTTCTCTGCATCAGACTCTATACATGGTGGCCCCTTTAAAAAAGAAAAAGTCTAATCAGAGATTTCTAACTCCTTAGTTCAACACAGAAACTCGTAGCTTAAAACAGAAGACTCGTCAATTAGAAAGAAAATGATGCTCCACTAAATCAGATGAAATCTGTTTAGCTTGGAGAAATCATCTTCTAATTTATAAAAAATCTCTTAGGAAAGCTAGAACAAGTTATTATTCTGCATTAATAGAAGAGAACAAAAATAATCCCAGGTTTCTTTTCAGCACTGTAACCAGGCTGACGAAGAGTTAGGACTCTGTCAATCCTAGCATTCCCTTAGAGCTTACTAGTCAGGACTTTATGAACATCTTCAATAATAAAATTTCATTTATCAGAGATAAACTCAGTCAGATTCATCCCACCGTTAACTTAAATACAGTAACTACTACAACTCCTTCAACTGTTATCTGTTTGGATGAGTTTACTCCAACCGACGTTTTAGAGTTCGATAAAATAATTTCCTCATCCAAGCCTCCAACTTGTCTTTTAGACCCTATTCCTACCAGGTTATTTAAAGAAGTCTTCCCACTTATTGGTAGCTCTATTCTTCAGATAATCAATTCTTCATTAACATTAAGCTATGTACTGCAGGCTTTTAAAACTGCTGTAATTTAACCCTTAAAACCAACACTGGATCCAGGCGTTTTAGCTAACTATAGACCAATCTCTAATCTGCCTTTCATTTCAGAAATCTTAGAAAAGGTTGTTGCTATGCAATTATTTGACCACTTGCAGGGAAATGGTTTATTTGAAGAGTTTCAGTCTGGGTTCAGAATCCATCATAGTACTGAAACAGCTTTAGTGAAGGTCACTAATGACCTCCTTATTGCATAATGGACTTCTTTCTGTACTTGTTCTTTTGGACTTTGGTGCAGCTTTTGATAGTATTGATAATAATATTTTACTTGATTGATTAGAACACCTTGTTGGTGTTTAAGTGGTTTAAGTCTTATTTATCTGATAGGTTCCAGTTTGTTCATGTCAATAATGAGTTTTCTTTCAACTCAAAGCTCAGTTATGGAGTTCCGCAGGGATCTGTGCTAGGCCCTATTCTTTTTAGTTTATATATGCTTCCACTAGGCAATATTATTAGAAAGCACTGCATGCATTTTCATTGTTATGCAGATGACACACAGTTATACTTGTCAGTGAAGCCAGATGACAGTAATCAATTAGCCAAGTTAGAGGCTTTTTTAAGGAAATCAAAGCTTGGATGATTTGTAATTTCTTGCTATTAAACTCAGATAAGTTTGAAGTCATTCTAGTTGGTCCAAAAAACCTTAGAAATACCTTTCCAAATCAAGCTCTTAGTTTGGATGAGGTTACTCTTTCTCTTAATAGGTCTGTGAGGAACCTTGGAGCTATTTTTGATCAAGATCTGTTCTTTAATTCACATATTAAACTTGTTTCTGAGACTGCCTTCTGTCATTTGCGTAATATTTTTATCATGTTTATAGTAAGCTTCATGTGTGCCTGTGTTTGTGTTTATGTTGAATGTAATTGTGGCTTGTAAATATGGATGTCACTAGACTGCAAAACAAATCTACCTACAGGTACAAATAAAGGAACCTGAACCTGATATTGCCAAGATTAGGAGCATCTTGTCTCAGAGTGATGATGAGAAACTAATCCACGCTTTTTTTTTTTTTTTTTTTAGCTCCAGATTAGATTATTGTAACTCTTTATTATCAGGCTGTCCTAAAACATCTTTAAAAAGTCTTGAGCCTATCCAAAAAGCTGTAGCAAGAGTTTTAACAGGTACTATAAAGAGAGATCCCATCTCTCCAGTTCTGGCCTCCCTTCATTGGCTTTCCCATTAAAATTTAGAATTAAGTTTAAAATCCTTACAAAGCTCTAAATAATTATGCCCCTTTTTATTTAAAAGATCTCATAATACCTTATCATCCTAAGCATGACACTCCTAAAATGCAGGATTATTTATAATACCTAGAATCTCCACCGGAGTGGTGGCTCAGTTGGTAGAGCATCCGCCCCACACCCGGGAGGCAGGGGTTCAAATCCCGGCCGGGTCATGCCGAAGACCATATAAAAGCAGAACTTCCTGCCGTCCAGCTTGGTGCTCAGCAATAATGGAATGGAGGAGGGAAAACTGTGGCAGCGCCTTGCATGGCAGCAGCCCTTCTGATTCTACACATGGTGTGTGATTGACACTGTAGATAGGATAAAGTAACTAACTAACTAACTAACCTGCACTTATATAGCGCTTTTCTAGTCACAAAGACCACTCAAAGCGCTTTCACTAATACTAACCCTCTATTCTAAGGGCCCATAGGAAACAGATATCTGGGGACAATTTAGAACAGCCAATTAACCTAACATGCATGTCTTTGGATTGTGGGAGGAAACCGGAGCCCCCGGAGTAAACCCACGCAGCACAGGGAGAACATGCAAACTCCACACAGAAAGGTTCCAACCCCTGCCAACCTGGGGATTTGAACCAGGAACCTTCTAGCTGTAAGGCAACAGTGCTAACCACTGCACCACTGTGCTGCCCAAAAGCACAATTTCATTCTACTGTACATGTGTGGTTGAATGACAATAATGGGTGATTTATTTATTAGCTCAATGGGAGGCAGAGCTTTCAGTTATCAGGCTCCTCTCCTTTGGAACCAGCTGCCAATCTGGATTCGGGAGTCAGACTTGATCTCTGTTTTTAAGAATAGGGTTAAAACTTTCCTTTTTGACAAAGCCTATAGTTATGCTGCTATTAGGTTTAGACAGCCAGGGGACCTCCAACAATGCACTGGGCTTCACTCCTTTCTTCACTCTCAATGAAATATTTTTGCTGGTCATTAACATCTGCTTGTTCTCTCCCAGTGCTGCTCCCAGGGCAGCACAGTGGAGCAGTGGTTAGCACTGTGTCAGCACAGCAAGGTCATGGGTTCGATTCCACCCCTTGACCATCAGTGACCCTCCTGTGTGGAGTTTGCATGTTCTCCCCATGTCTGCGTGGGTTTTCTCTGGGTACTCCGGTTTCCTCCCACAGGCCAAAGACATGCAAGTTAGGTTAACTGCTATCAACTGGGGATTCTAAATTGTCTTTAGGTATGACTGTGAGAGTGAATGGTTGTCTGTCTCTCTGTGTTGGCCCTGCGATGGACTGGTGATCTGTCCAGGGTGGACCCTGCCTCTCGCCCAAAGATGCTGGGATAGGCTCCAGCCCCACTGCCCCCCCGTTACCTGAAAAGGATTAAGCGGTAAAAGATGGATGGATGGATGTACTCTCTCATACAGTGCATGCGGAAAGTATTCACAGCGCTTCACTTTTTCCACACTTTGTTATGTTACAGCCTTATTCCAAAACCGATTAAATTAGTTTTTTTTCCTCAAAACTCTACACACAACACCCCATAATGACAATGTGAAAAAAGTTTTTTTTTTTTTTTAAATTTTAGCAAATTTATTAGAAATAAAATCTAAGAAATCTCATGTACATAAGTATTCACAGCCTTTGCTCAATACTTTGTTGATGCACCTTTGGCAGCAATTACAGCCTCAAGTCTTTTTGAATATGTTGTCACAAGCTTGGCACACCTATCTTTGGGCAGTTTCACCCATTCCTCTTTGCAGCACCTCTCAAGCTCCATCAGGTTGGATAGGAAGCATCGGTGTACAGCCATTTTCAGATCTCTCCAGAGGTGTTCAATTGAATTCAAGTGTGGGCTCTGGCTGGGCCACTCAAGGACATTCACAGAGTTGCCCTGAAGCCACTCCTTTGATAATGGCTGTGTGCTTAGGGTTGTTGTCCTGCTGAAAGATGAACCATCACCCGAGTCTGAGGTCAAGAAAACTCTGGAGCAGGTTTTCTTCCAAGATGTCTTTGTACATTGCTGCATTCATCTTTCCCTCTATCCTGACTAGTCTCCCAGGTCCTGCTGCTGAAAAACATCCCCACAGCATGATGCTGCTACCACCACTGGCATGGTTATGAACAGTGCCTGGTTTCCTCCAAACATGGCGCCTGGCATTCACGCCAAAGAGTTTAATCTTTGTCTTATCAGATCAGAGAATTTTGTTTCTCATGGTCTGAGAGTCCTTCAGGTGCCTTTTGGCAAACTCCAGGTGGGCTTGCCATGCGCCTTTTACTAAGGAGTGGTTTCAGTCTGGCCACTCTACATACAGGCCTGATTGGTGGATTGCTGCAGAGATGGTTGTCCTTTTGGGAGGTTCTCCTCTCTCCACAGAGGAACACTGGAGTTCTGACAGAGTGACCATCAGGTTCTTGATCACCTCCCTGACTAAGGCCCTTCTCCCCCGATCGCTCAGTTTAGATGGCCGGCCAGCTCTAGGAAGAGTCCTGGTGGTTCCAAACTTTTTCCATTTATGGATGATGGAGGCCACTGTGCTCACTGGGACCTTCAAAGCAGCAGAAATTTTTCTGTACCCTTCCCCAGATTTGTGCCTCCAGACAATCCTGTCTCAGAGGTCTACAGACAATTCCTTTGACTTCATGCTTGGTTTGTGCACTGACATGCACTGTCAACTGTGGGACCTTATATAGACAGGTGTGTGCCTTTCCAAATCATGTCCAATCAGCTGAATTTACCACAGGTGGACTCCAGTTAAGCTATAGAAACTCAAGGATGATCAGTGGAAACAGGATGAACCTGAGCTCAACTTTGAGCTTCACAGCAAAGGCTGTGAATACTTATGTACATGTGATTTCTTAGTTTTTTATTTTTAATAAATTTGCAAAAATCTAAAAAAAACCCCAAACTTTTTTCACATTGTCACTATGGGGTATTGTGTGTGGAATTTTGAGGAAAAAAATGAATTTAGCCCATTATGGAATAAGACTGTAACATAAAATGTGGAAAAAGGGAAGTACTGTGAATACTTTCCGGATGCACTGTAGATTGAGTCCCCGTCGTGCTGTTTGCTCTTTTCTTTGTCTTCCCTATCCCCTCACCCCCCAGCCAGTCACAGCAGATGACTGCCTCTCCCTGAGCCTGGTTCTGCTGGAAGTTTCCTCCTGCTAAAAGGGAGTTTTTCCTCTCCACCATCTCAAAGTGCTGCTCTCAGGGGATTGCCTGATTGCTGGGGTCTTTCTGCAACTGTGGGGTTTCCCCCTACAGTTGAAAGTGCTATGAGATGACTGTTATGAAATGGCGCTATATAAATAAAGTTGAATTGAATTAATTTCTGTGTCAGTCCTGTACCGGGGCATGGAGAGCCAATCAAGAGCATGCACGGTATGTCAATTTTTTCAGAAAAAAAAAAAAAAAATCACCATAGAGCAGAGGTCATCAATTACATTTGTTCAATGGCCAGAATTTTTCTCGGTAGACACTGGGGGCCAGCTGCTCTCATAAAATAAAATTAATATTGCTTCCTAAGTAATATATTATTTAATGTATTAATCTTCCTTCCAGATTTACGTTTTTTTTTTTTGCCTTTGTCAGTGTTAACAGACTCATTACCAGTGCAGTCAGCTGTTGTGAAAGTGGAAGGACATGACGGTGCTCAGCCAAGAAAACCACACATGAATAGTTTGACCAAGAGGATTTTATTTCTCTGAGAAATTATAACCTCCTTGGTCATACTCATTTAAATACACACACACCCTTAAATTATACGGTCAGAGCTGGGTAGAGGAGTGAGCCAAGGTAGCCAAGTAAAAGTAGTGTTACCTTATGATATTAATTACTCAAGCATAAAGATATTAGTGACCCACAAAAAATTAGTCAGCTAAGAGTAAGAAAGTACTGTATATACTTAAAAAGTTGCTTGAGATGTGAGTTTATTCTTGACAGTTTGAGAGGTTTTTCTCCCAAATTTTTATGACAGTTTTCTTGTACTACTGCTCCCTTGTAAAATTGAGTTTTGTTTTTTTTTTCACTTAAATTTTAAACTTTTTTCCTCATTTGTGTTTTTGCCCTTGTAAATTCAGGACTATGATGCATTTGAGACTTTATTCTCATAAATTTGTGAGGTTTTCTCAAAACTTTCAGACATTTTTCTTGTAAATATAATACATTTTCTCATTAAATTTTGAGGGGTTTTTACTTGTAATTTCATCTCTACTTTATAATGAATTTGTTATGCTTTTTCTTTCCAAATTTTTTGGTAAAATTGTGAGTTTTTCCACATATATCTAAATATTAATTTGCAGAGCCGGAACAGAACAATGGTCTTACCTCTGATTTTGAATGAAATTATGAATAAAAATATGTTTAATTCAATAAAATTCATTAAAATGACCAAAGATGCAGTTGCTTCTGCATGTTGTAGTATTATGTTATAGCTGAATAATTTTTATATTCCCTACCCCTGTGTCATGTTGAGAGAATGGTCAGCTCACGTGCAGGGTGCCACACCAGAGAAAACACGCACACGACACAGAGAAGCTACGTTTAACCACAATCCAAAAGGGGACGCAGAGTTAGGGAAAGAAGTCACTCGCCAGAGGAGGACTCAGCCTGTAAGAAGGAGACGAGAGCTGGTTAGTAGGAGGAGGGAAACCGGGAAAAGGGAAAGACAAAATACAACTTACAACTTACGGGAGCTGAGCAGAGAACCCAACAGAGAGACCCAGCAGGAATAGACGAACCAGCAGGATGAAGCTGGCAGGGAGTAGGAAAGGAGTGGAGCTGGGTGAGGTGTCTGACCGGGTGGAGATAGGCAGCTGAAACGGTAATGAGGGTGATGGAGCTAGTGATGTTACGCTCGATACCGCCCACCCGAGACTGACTCAAGCAGCATAACACGGAAGTGTTGCGAGCAGAGTGTCTAGCGCTGTGTCAATATGCCTACAGCTGCATGACCATAGTGAACGAGGCCTCGTTGTCACAACACCTGATTTGAGACCTGGCGAGAAATTTGAGAGAGCTGGGCATTGCATATGTTCCCGTGAGCCCTCAAGTCACGTGATGTGACCGACATAACGAGGCCTCGCTTGCTATGGTCACATGACTGTGGGCGTGCTGAAACAGTGCTCGATGTACTGCTCATCATGCAAAAAAAATTACAAGCGACATTGGACAGCTACTATTACTATAATCAAAAAAGATTACACTGGTCAATACCATGTGTATTGTCTAAGTTTTTTTTTTAGCTGATTTAGGACAATTTTGATGTGCTGAATCCAAAAATCTCATTGGTTTTGCTCAGTCAGGTCAACTTTTTGAATTATGGCCACATGTTGTTTTATACGTTTTTGTTTACATGTATGGGTATTTTCGCTTTATATGATGCAAAATTCTTTTTAATGTCTTGAAATTCTCTGAATTTTGAACAATGATGATGTAACATTCAATTTACATGCACTTACCTTTATATAAAGGTAAGTACATGCACAGTACTAAGTAAGTACAGGTTTTTACTTAGCACCTGATGGAGAGAAACAGATGTCATTTTCGGATTCAGCAGTGCAAAATTGTCTTAAATCAGTTGAAAAAACACAGAGAACTTACAAAAAAATTATTTTTGTAACCCTGTGTTATTTATCAGAGAATTGTTGTGCTCTTTACTCTCTCTCTTTCTCTCTCTTTTAATATATCCCTTTTTTCTTGTTAATTGGAATGTGAAGTTTGACTGATTACATATTTTTTGTGAAAGTTCTGATTTTGTAACTCTTTGTAATCTTTATCCTCATCAAGAGTTTGTATGTTTCAGTATGTCACAGTGCTGAAGATGCCGTTGCCACCCGTACACACCTGGTTTCAAAACATCTGGATTCATCAAAACAGGGGCCATATGTCAGAGTTCTGTTTATTGACTTTTCTTCTGCCTTTAATACAATTAAACCAGACTTGCTTATTGCTAAAATGCGCCATCTGGAAATTAACTAATGTCTTATCCATTGGTATCATTCTTTTCTCATCAATAGACAGCCACTGGTCAGGGTCAATAACACGTGCTCTTCTCTGCTAAAAACAAGCACTGGTGCCCCACAAGGATGTGTTAGCTCTCCATTACTTTTTACCATTTATACTTATGACTGTGTCACTTATGTGCCTGACCATTACCTCATTAAGTATTCTGATGACACTGCTTTGGTAGCACTCATGACAGAGGAGCTACAACCAGAAATCTACTTTGACAGTGTGGACCAGGTAGTGCAGAGGCGTGAGCAGAACTCCCTCATTATGAATACAATGAAAACAGAGGAAATTATCTTTGGAAACATCCATTTTAATCTAGCTCCAATCATTATTCACAATGAACCCATAAAACAGTCCTCGTTTTAAATAACTGGGGGTGCATGTGGACAGTGCCCTCTCCTGGTCAATCCATGTTGACTACATTTGTAAAAAAGTTCAACAGAGGATTTATTTTCTGAGAAGACTCTGATCTTTTGGAGTGGGAAAAGACATTTTACATCTGTTTTACTATTCCACAGTTCAAAATGTCCTTCTGTATGGAAGTCAAGTCTGGTTCCGGGTCTTACTGTACAGCTGATGTTGAACATCTGCTCCAAGTTGGTGGGCCGCTCAGTGGAGAGTGGATTTTCCCAGAGCAGCACTGATCACTGCCTGAGACTGGCAAATAAGATCGCTGTGGATTCGTCGCATGTCTTGTATGAGGAGCATCAGCTTCTGCCCTCCGGGAGATGTTTCAGGATACCAAGAAACAAAAGGAATAGACACAAGTGCTCCTTCATTCCTCACTCCACAACCTTACTGAACAAACAGTGGAGTATAAAGAGATACCCCCCCACTGCATACACATATGTACACAGATGTAGCCCTTTGAAAAATAGACTATATAGTTCTTTGATTCATAAATAGGAGTTAATAAATAGAAAATAGAGCATGTTCATAAACCAAATAAATAGCAGTTAAAAATGGTTAAAAAGTATGCATGGTTTGATATTTCATATAGTGCACTAAGTTTGGAATTTCATGATTGGGGTCATGTGTTTTATTATTTACATGATATGAAATGTGTTTTGTTTTTATACTAAGTTCTTAAAGCTGGAAATATTGTAAGAATGTTTAATTTTCTATACATCTGCAAAAGAAATGGGAATGTATGTTTTTTTTCTGTATTGTTTATTTTCTAAGCTAATGAGAAGTGAGCTTAAGGTCAAGGATTGGCCGGAAAGGGGCGTGACGCTGGGTGAACGAAAACAGAGAACGAAAACGGAAAAGGAGAGAAAGAAGAAAGAAAAAAGGAGGAGAGAATGAGAGAGCAAGCGGTCCATGGCAGGAGTGTGCTGGTGGTAGAAGCTAACAACTGGGGAAATACATAACCAGTGTGTTTCTGGAGGTTTGGAAGTGATGTAGTAACAAGGGTGCACACCGAGTGAGCTCTGTATGTTATTATATTGGACGGTGGGATTGTGTGGAACAATTTATTCCAACGAGGAGTAGCAGTTCGGGAGTCCGCCATCCTGCTCAGCCTAACGAAAAAAAAAAAAGAAAGCTTATCCTACTGGACTGTGTGGACTGTATGCCTGCTAACACGGTGAGCTGAAGGTGTCTGCATAACCTAGAAGGGACATTGACCTAGCTCTGACGTCCCTGTGTTTGGGAGTGACAACTGCGCTGGATTCCAGGGAAAGGAGCTGTACATACACTGATGCCCATGGACCCTATGAGTTGCCCAGGTCGTTTCTAGTCCAGAGGGAAGGAGCCGCTATTATGGGTTGGATATCACGCATGTACATTTCATGCCAGGCCTGCAACGCTTAGGACTGTGGGGTATTTAGAATATATTTTTGCCAGCTTTAAGTTTCCTTTAATTAAGGTTTAAAGGGCCCCTTTAACATTTTCCATTTTCTATCATTTCTTTGTTTTTTTTAGGTTGTGACCATTGAAATATTGCAAAGCAATGATTTATTTTAATAACTGAAGTACAGTACTGACATTTCTGTTTGATGTAAGTCTGAAAGAGAACATTTTATAAAAGGATTTATTATTTTGATGTGTAAATAAATAGTTGTTATTTTTTTTTATAAAAACACTTCATTGTTTCTGAATGGTTATTTGTCATTAAGATTTTGAACTTTTGGATTCAAAGTTTTATTCAAAGGTAAACATTCACATTAGTGTTTGAGTTGCATGATTAGACTTGCAGGTTAAAGAAATTAAGTTAAAGAGTGAATACTTAAAAGGTGAAAGAGTCTTGCTATATACCTGTTTTTATTCAAAACTGAAAGACAAAGTACCACAACATTAACGGTAGAGATACCACTTTATTTAAAGAACTCAGGATAGCCACCCCATTAATCCCTGGACAAGCAAAGGGGCGCTAGATAATATGGAGGCACCACTGGGATTATTTTGTTATGCCCATTATTTTTTTTCAATCCTTTATAGCATCATTAAAGGACTAGTAGGTAACTTTTTTCTCTTTTCACTTTAAAGGTCAACTACATGAAAATTTTGTTCCTAATTCATATGTTAACTTTCAGTAGTTGTTTAAAAAAGATGACAATGGACATCCAGTTGGTGCATACAGAGCTGGTGAAAGGGCTCAGACAGTGGTGTCAAGGTGAGTCACCTGAGGAAGACCATAGGTTATTGGTGCTTGTTCCCAAAGGTGTGGAGATTGCCAAGGTGGAAGAGACGCTGGAGACTGTGAAGGCCCTGGGACGAGTGAGAGTCAGAGGCAGAATGTACAACAACAAACTGGATTGGTTGAGTGTACTTTGTGAATGCAGAGAAAAGATTGACCCAACCAAGATCCCCTCTGAAGTCAAGGATCCGACTACAGACATCAGCTGGCCCGTCATCGTTGCAGTCAAATGTTCAACTCCTGCTGGAGATGCACCAAATTCATTGAGAGTTCTGCTAGATACAGCAGCATCCAGTAGCTCTGCTGAGTCAATCATTCGAGCAGTTGGCGATGTGCTGTTAAAGATGGAGAAGCCATCAGGGGAAAACAGTAGCTACCGCTGCCTCCGGGCGTTCTCTGGCACGTTACCAACACCTACAGGCAAAGAAGCGTTAGAGCAATGGCTGGAACAAGCCCATTTGATGGTCGAAGAGAGCGACTGCTCTGACAAAGAAAAATGCCAATGTATTATGGAATGCCTTAAAGGACCTGCTCTCACTGTAGTAAAAGCCATACAAACAGCTGAGGTAGATATCACCCCTTCTAAGTGCTTGGATGCTATTGAGAGTGCATTTGGCTCCGCTGAATCAGGTGAAGACCTCTTCTTCGAGTTTAGACTGTTGCAGCAAGAAAAAAATGAAAAACTCTGATTTCCTGAGGCAGGTGGAACAGTTCCTCACTAAGGTAGTTTGTAAAAATGATATTCCTGCCAGTCATGTGGATACTGCCCGAGCTGAGTAGCAACTGTGGGGGCCATACATTCAGATCTCATGCTGGTGCAGCTTAAAGCGTATCTATGGTGGTCGTGAAAAAAAAAGATATTATATTGAGCCCCTGTCTCACGTTCTAGTTCAAGTTTAAGTTGAAATTCACGTTCAAAGCAATTTGATATAAATCCATTGCTGATGTGCTGGTTCAGCTATGTCAGCAAAACATGGGTACAGCCATACTAGCGGCTACATGGACTTCCAGGACGCTTCCTGTGACGTAATTTCGTGGCTACCGCGATCTGGATCAGTATTGGCTGAGCCTCGAGTACCCGGATGTGCAGCGGCTTTGGGGATATTCAAATTCAAACGTTTATTTCAAACTCAGGGTTCATATTAAATGCAGAACTAAAACGAGTAGAAAATAAATAAATAAATGCTTAAATTCAGCAGGCCGTCTTTTGTGATCTGAGCTCGTAAAGGCCAATGATTCTAAAAATATGCGATCTGAGTACCCGGATGTGCAGCGGCTTCGGGGATATTCAAATTCAAATTCAAACGTTTATTTCAAACTCAGGTTTCATATTAAATGCAGAACTGAAACGAGTAGATAAATAAATAAATAAATGCTTAAATTCAGCGGCTTGTCTCATCTGATCTGAGCTCCTAACTGCCGCAACACGGAAGATGATTCTAAAACTATATACAGAGCAGCAGACACTCGGTGCTCTTGTAAAAACAAAAACATACAATGCGATATGGATATCGCAACATGGCGGAATGTAAAGCCTTTGGATGTCTGAATAATAAGCGAAAAAAACAAAGAAACACTTTTTTTGTGTACCCAAACCCAGCTCACCTTGTCAGAAGATCGGCGCGGAAACAAGGCACAGACGAATAATTTCAGACGAAACTGCGTTGTGTGTGAGGACCACTTCATCACTTTAACCCTCAGAAGACCTTTCTGGCTCAAACATGTAGCCATGTCGCCCGAATTCTTCCGCACAGTCAGAAAATTCGGCCATAATAGAACAAAAACAACGGACAACAGCACCGTAATCGCGGGGAAACACTGATTATTGTCTTTTCGTATCCACGAAGTGACGTCACATCCGCAAGTGTCATGGCTGCGCCCACAGTTTTCATTGGCTGCCCATGGCCAAGGTCCTATTTGAATATATGTCTGGTGGTATATGGCTGGCAAGAATTATTTACCAAAATAAGAAATACTTTTTCATAATGTTTTCAAGTTAAATGCGTCTTCACGACCACCAGAGGTACGCTTTAAGCTAAGGGAGAGAAAGCAGACTCCTCCTAAGTTTTTAGAGCTGCTTGCTGAAATCTGAGCTGAAGAGGACTATGCAGCTGCAAGAGTCAAGCTTAGTACATCTGTTCATAGCCTACATATCAATGGTGATGTGGACAGTCAGCACACAGAGATACAGTCCTTGAGAGCAGATATCAAGGAGTTGAAGTCAATGTTTGCGTCCTTGAGTACAAAGCCCTCTTAAGGAGTAGCCAGTGCTATTGGGCCTGATCCAGTTGCTCAGGGCCCTGCAGCAGAAAATGGTGAAAGTACTGAAGTAGTGGTGTTAAAGAAACAAGTTAAGATTACAAAGAAAAATGTCAGCCAAAGTGGCCAAAGTCTCTAACACCCCAGCCAGTGCGCCAAGTGTAGCGCCTTCAAGACCTGTTCAAAGCAACCAAAAGCAGAACAAGTTTAACAGAGATTCAGAAGAAAGCATCTGTTATAGATGTGGTGAATCTGGACACTTTGCCAATAAGTGTCAGAATGCTGAGAATCAGAAAAAAGCTCATTCAATCTCAAGAAAGCTAAAGAGGGACAATCACCTAGCCAAGAAAGTAAAAGTTCCAACACTGTCTGCTCTGTGAAGAAAAGTGAAGTGACTTCAGTAACAGGCCGGAATATTCCATAAGGGCTGATAGGTCCCCCCACCCCCAGTAGTCCCCTTGAGAGTGAATGGCCATCAGTGTGATGCTGTACTAGATAGTGGATCACAAGTAACCATTATCTTTGAAAAGTGGTACAAGCAGCACCTGTCAGAAGTTCTAGTTCATCCTGTGTCCGGCCTAGCCATCTGGGGGTTAAATGAGATCAACTACCCGTACCTTGATTATGTCATAGTAGATCTAGAGTTCCCTGAAAGTGTCGCTGGTTCTAAAGAATCACTCTCTGGCTTAGCCTTGATCTGTCCTGGCCCCAGAACTCCAGACCAGATTCCTGTAATTCTGGGGACCAATGCTAGTCTTTTTAAGCGGTTGGCTAAACTCTGTAAAGAGACTGCAGGGGTTGATATTGCTCAGACTTTGGGTATCAGAACTAATGACACAATACAAACGAGTGAGAAGACCAGTGAGGGAGAAGAGGATGCTGGATGTGTGAAATGGATGGGCCCTGGCCCACTGACCTTACCTGCTGACAGTGACTGTCGAGTCATTTGTCACGTGGAGTTAGTGAAACCGTTGGACAAAGAGGTGCTGATGGTGGAGGTTTCGCCCACAGTCCCACTCCCAGCTGGTGTGCTGCTGCAACCCATGATAGTGCCAAGCTCAGAAGTAGATGTGAACCATTTCCCTGTGTTGGTGCACAATGAGTCAGTACGAGACACAGTCCTTCAGGTTGGGACAGTGATGCGAAATCTGTGCTCTGCTGATCCTGTGATGCCTGCTCTGCCCACAAAGACCAAGTCTGAAGTGAACTCCATAGAGTTTGACCCTAGCCTCATTGACTTTGGTGATTCACCCATTCCAGAGCATGGAGAGCCAGACTCAGACAAAAGCTGTCAGAAAGAGCCAGTGTGTTTTCTCTCCATGAATGGGATGTGGGACTTGCAAAAGGGGTTGAGCATCATATTCGATTATCAGATACAAGACCTTTTCGAGAATGGTCACGGATATTAGCTCCAGCAGACACTGAAGATGTACGCAAGCACCTGCAAGATCTTCTGAAGGCTGGCATTATCAAGGAGTCTCGTAGCCCATACGCTTCTCCGATAGTTGTGGCTAGAAAGCAGAATGGCAGCATTAGAATGTGTATAGACTACAGAACACTGAACAGTCGAACAGTGCCTAACCAATATACCACTCCCCGCATTGACGATGCACTTGATTGCCTGACAGGGGCTAGGTAGTTTTCTGTGTTAGACCTAAGGCCTGGTTATTATCAGATTGCTGTGGAAGAAGCTGAGAAAGAAAAAACTGTCATAAGCTCCCCATGCGCTTTTCCACAGCGTACAGAGGAGAAGAAGGATGAATGGACTTAAGTGCAGGGTTACATCAAACACACATTTATTGATACAAAAATGGACAATACAAAATGACAAGACAGCTTGGGTAAACTTAGACTTCTCCAGGACGCTCAGCTGGCACGGGAGAAAAGCTGGGCAGCAGTGCCTAAGTGTAGCAGTTGTGCCACAAGGGGAAACACTACAGACAAGCGTAGCAGCACAACTGCAAACAGAAACGCAGAGCTCTTACTCACCGCTCAGGAACAATCCAAGTCATCCAAGTCCGCCAGCGAGCACATACACAAACAATCCTTCGTTGACGTGACTGTCACATGGCAGAGAACAACCGTGTGACACGTACAATGGTCCAGTGGTGTTTGACTGGCAAAGAGCTGCCTCAGTACAAACACCGCTGGCATGACAAACTGGCCACACCTGGGCGAGGCGCGGGAAAGATGATTACCAGGGCGGACAGCTGATCGTCAGAGAGAGGGGGGCGTGGTCGGACTGGCGAATGTTAGACAGCGCCCACCAAGAAGTGGGTCAAACAGCTGCCTAATGATCGCTGGCCAGAGCAGCTGCTACAGGCATGGAAAGAAACAATACACAGACATGAAAACAAGAAATCAAAAGGTAACAACACATGATAAACCCAATGCCTGAGCCATCAAGAATGGTCAGAACCGAGCCAACAGGAAACACGGGCTTGGCTCGTGACAAAAATAGCCTTTATCTGCCTGCTAGGGTTTTATCAATTCGAAATAATGCCGCAAGGTATCACAGGTACACCTGTGATGTTTCAACGACTGATGGAGAGAGCTGTAGGGGACATGAACCTTCTCCAGGTATTGGTTTACTTGGATGACCTGATAGTTTTTGGGAAGTCCTTAGAGGGGCATGAAGAGAGGCTTCTCAAAGAATTAGATAGACTTGAAGAGGTGAGGTGGGACTAAAGCTTTCTCTAGACAAGTGCCAGTTTTGCCAACCAAAGGTAAAATATGTGGGGCATGTAGGGAGTTAGAAATGAAGAAGCGATGTGACTTTATAAATCAAAGTTTAATATCAGCTTCGCCTCCCCAACATGTCTCATCTCGGTGCAGAAGCAGAATAAGAGGTCGAACGCAGTCAGACCTTCATACTTATACCCACACTCAACAAAAGACATTGCATATCAAAGCTGACATCCCGCATTAACATAATCCCCCCTCCATTGTCCTCCGTCTCCTCCACCTGACCCTGGGTGGTCAGGGAGATCGATCCGGTCTCCATCGCTACGACTCTGTCTGCTCTTTGATCCTCGCTGGCGGTTGAGACCTCTTGTCCTGTTCATAGGCGTGAGGTCATTCCACATATGTAATCACTAAACATTCTAATATGTCTATACATATGTAGGTATGGAATATATGATTAATATAAGCCACAGCCCCCCCCCAAACGACTAAGAAAAGGACAATCAAATTAAGTTTACAGTTTAAGATAATCTCTATGACATATTATACTGTTAACCTCTTGACAGGGAAAACGAGGAAAAATCTTTCCAGCAGTCATGCTCCTGTAGAGAATTCAGTGGTAACAACAACAGTATAGTAATATCACAAATCATCCTTAGAACTGTCACGGCACAATCTGATAACACAGTTAACAACTCTTGGTCAATTTGTATCAGTCCCTGTGTCGTCTGGGTTTTAATCTTCTCCCGAATCTGCTGTGGGTCCGCTTTGGCGTCGTGGTGGGACCCTCCTGTAAGGAATCTGCAGCTTGGGGAGGAGAGTGGTTATTTGTTCCCTGCAGGGGGGCTGAGTTTTTTTTCTTGGGGGGTCTACCCCGCCGAGGTGCTCTCACCACTCGTGCAGGTTCGTCTCTCAACAAGAAGGCAGGTTTAAGTCTGTCAATGCTGACTGTTTCTTTTCTGTCCCCTAAATCAAACACAAAATGCTTATCACCAGGTTCCAGCACTCTGAATGGTCCGTCGTATGGTGGACGGAGGGTTGATTTTTAAGCTTCGTGCCTAACAAAAACGAACTCGGCGTTTTTTAAAGCTTGGGGGACAAACACCCGTGGAAAAGAGTGATGTGCCGGTCCGGGGAGAGTGTCCGGTCCGGTGCTGCCTAAAGGCCTCAGGGCTGGAAGATGCCCGGGCTCTGGGTTCTCTGGTAAAAACTCACCTGGGAGTCTGAGAGGTTGTGCAAAAACTAATTCTGCTGGGGAGGCGTCTAGATCCTCTTTAGGCGCAGAACGCAACCCTAATAAAACTCAGGGAAGTTTATTCACCCAATCTGTATCCGTTAGTGAGGCCCTGAGGGCGGCCTTTAAAGACCTGTGAAAACGCTCGCATAACCCATTAGCCTGAGGGTGATATGCGGTGGTGCGGTGAATTGTCGCCCCTAAGCTGCTAGCCATGGCTGACCAAAGCTCTGAGACAAATTGAGGCCCCCTATCGGACGTGATGTCCGATGGGACGCCGAAACGTGCCACCCAGTTTGTTAAAAAAACGCGAGCGACTTCCGCAGCTGTGGTTGACGCCAAAGGGACCGCCTCAGGCCAGCGCGTAGTACGGTCTATCATCGTTAACAGGTGTGTGAAACCCTGAGACGAAGGTAGTGGTCCCACGAGGTCGACATGAACGTGGTCAAACCTTCTGGCTGGGATTCGGAAAGGCTCTAGAGGAGCTTTTGTGTGTTTGTGTATTTTGGCGCGCTGACAAGACATGCAAGTTTTTGCCCATTCCTTTACATTTTTGCGCAGGCCCGGCCAAACAAACTTTTCTGCGACCATTTTAACCGAGGCGCGCACCCCTGGGTGTGTGAGGGAGTGAACTGAGTTGAAAATGCGGCAGCGCCATGCAGCTGGGACTACCGGGCGAGGTCGGCCGGTTGAAACGTCGCAGATTAGGGGGGGTACACCGTCACGTAAACCCCTTTCCTCCAGTCTTAACCCTGTTGGTCCAGACAGGAGCGCGCGCACGTCCGCGTCGCTGCTTTGTTCCTCTGCCATGGCCGCGTAATCTATCCCTACGTGAATTGGGGCCGTGTACTCGTCCGCGTTGGCGAAGAGTTCTGCGGCTGAGGTTGTATAATCTGTCTCCTCGTGCTCTGGCGATGTCACAGCGCGAGAGAGGCAGTCTGCTACCACGTTAAGTTTGCCTGCCACATGTCGAATGTCTGTGGTGAACTCTGAAATTGCAGCTAGCTGTCTTTGTTGCCTGCCTGACCATGGTTCTGAAATTTTTGCCATCGCAAAAGTGAGCGGTTTGTGGTCTACAAAAGCCGTGAAGCGCCGCCCTTCTAACCAGAACTGGAAGTGGCGGATGGATAAATGAAGCGCTAGCAGCTCCCTGTCAAAAGTGCTGTATTTACGCTCGGTTTGGTTTAAAGATTTGCTAAAAAATGCTAAAGGTTGCCAGGTTCCGCCAACATGTTGCTCCACGACTGCCCCTATGGCCAGATCTGAAGCGTCTGTGGTTAACGCTATGCGGGCCGAGGGATCGGGGTGAACCAACAATGTGGCATTCGCTAGAGCACTTTTTACTTCCGCAAAGGCGTGTTCGCGCTCCGGGGTCCATTCGACCATGTTGGAAGGCTTTTGTTTTCTGAGCATGGCATACAGGGGCTGCATGAGTTGCGCTGCGCGGGGGAGGAAACGATTGTAAAAATTCACCATTCCCAAAAATTCTTGCAGCGATTTGACCTTTTGTGGTCGTGGAAAATTTTTTACCGCGTGGACTTTGTCTGGCAATGGGACTGCCCCTTTTGGTGAAACCCTGTGTCCCAAAAAATCAATTTGTGACACGCCGAATTTGCATTTGGCTGGGTTGATTATTAATCCGTGCTCTTCTAGTCTCTGAAAAACTGTAGTGAGGTGTTGTTCGTGTTCTTCCTCTGACGGGCTGGCTACCAGCATATCGTCGAGGTAGACGAACACGAAGGGGAGGTCGCGTAATACCACATCCATTATACGCTGAAAGGTTTGAGCAGCGCCTTTGAGGCCGAACGGCATCCGCAAAAATTCAAAAAGACCGAAAGGGGTTATTACAGCCGTTTTAGGAATGTCTTCTGCTCGAACGGGGACTTGGTGATAGCCGCGGACCAGGTCTATTTTAGAAAAAATGCGCGCACCCGCCAGATGTAGTGAAAAATCTTGGATGTGAGGAATTGGGTAGCGGTCATACGCTGTCGCATTGTTTAGTCTGCGGTAATCACCGCAAGGTCTCCAAGAACCGTTGGTTTTCGGGACCATGTGGAGTGGCGATGCCCAGGGGCTTTTCGAGGGTCTAATAATGCCTAATTTTTCCAGGGTGGCAAACTCGTCCCGTGTTATGGCGAGCTTGGTCGCGTCTAAGCGCCGAGCTTTGGCGAACACGGGTGGGCCCGTTGTGGGGATGAAGTGTTCAACCCCGTGTTTCGCTACTGTTGCTGAAAATTTTGGAACTCTGAGTGCTGGAAATTGGGTGAGGAGTTGGTCAAACTTACCTCCTGCTGTTGTGACGCTGGCCTGCACGGGTGGTGGAGAAACTCGAGCTGAGCAGGGGATAGAAGAAAATGACAGTGCATTAACCAAGCGCCTATTTGCTAGATCGACTAACAACCCATGTGCACACAAAAAATCAGCGCCCAACAAGTTAAAACTCACCGCTGCTACAATAAATGTCCATCTATAGTTGCGGCCGTGGATGCAAAGAGGCAGGTTCCTTTCACCGAAGGTGTCGATGATCGAGCCATTGGCTGCCATCACTCCATTTCCCCGGGGACCCATGGCCCGGTCTGCGTGGGAAGGGGTGATAAAACTTAGCTGAGCTCTGGTGTCGATCAGGAACTGTCTCCCGGTGTGTCCGTCAGTCGCATAAAGCAGCTTATTTGTCTCGCCAAGAGCCGCAGCTGTTAACGGTTCTCGGCTTTGGCGTTTCCCGAACTTTTGAATTTGCAGGGGGGGACGCATTTGTACGCTCTCTCGGCGAAACGGTGGTGGTAATAGCAGAGGTCGTTCCGCCTGCTGCACCTTGGTCGTGTTGCCGCCATGGTGGGCAGGCTCTGCTCGGTTGTCTGTGGTTCTCCGCTGCTCTGGGCTTCCGCGCTGAGATCTGCGGATGCTGCTGTGGCCATCTGTTCGCCGCAGGTGTTGATGAGTCGCTGCGCTTCTCGGGCCAGCGCGCGGAAGTCCTGCTGGGTGCTGCACCGCATGTTGACCAGCGTCCCTCTCATGTGTGGCGGCAGAGTGCTGAGGAAGATATGTTGGAAGAGGAAGTTGTCGTTGTCCTCTTCTTTAAGCTGCAGCATGTCCTCCATGAGGGCCTTGGGTCTGCATCCTCTGTGGCCGTAGATCGCCAGGATCTTCTCTGCTCTCTCCTCGGCTGAGGGGACGAAGTTCCCAACGATGGTCGCCTTAAGTTCTTTGTATTTGTCATGAGCGGGCGGCTGTTGGATTATGCTCCGCGCACATCTTGACGTGGCAGCGTCGAGTTTGGCGACAATGTGATAAAATTTTGTCTCGTCCGCCGTTATGCCCGCTAGCGCAAACTGAGCCTCAGCTTGCTGGAACCACGAGCTCGGGTCGTCTCGCCAGAATTCTGGCAGCTTGACGGTGACGGCGCTTGTGTGGGCCGTCCCTGATGTGTCCGCCGGGTGAGAGCGCCTTTCTTCTGCTCTCACGGCGGGGCTGGGGATGGTGCTCGGTTGAGCCCTCTCTGTAGCTTCTGTCGTGGGGGAACGTCCTCCATCCGTTCCCCTGTCTGCGTGGGCACTGGCGCTTGCCTGGGTTGCCTCTGATGAGTTAATCGCGGGAGAACGTCTCTGTTCCATCCTCACGTCTGGTCACCAGTGTAGGGAGTTAGAAATGAAGAAGCGATGTGACTTTATAAATCAAAGTTTAATATCAGCTTCGCCTCCCTAACATGTCTCATCTCGGTGCAGAAGCAGAATAAGAGGTCGAACGCAGTCAGACCTTCATACTTATACCCACACTCAACAAAAGACATTGCATATCAAAGCTGACATCCCGCATTAACATAATCCCCCCTCCATTGTCCTCCGTCTCCTCCACTTGACCCTGGGTGGTCAGGGAGATCGATCCGGTCTCCACTGCTGCAACTCTGTCTGCTCTTTGATCCTCGCTGGCGGTTGAGACCTCTTGTCCTGTTCATAGGCGTGAGGTCATTCCACATATGTAATCACTAAACATTCTAATATGTCTATACATATGTAGGTATGGAATATATGATTAATATAAGCCACAGGGCACATAATATCCGCAGATGGCATTGCCACCGATCCCGAAAAAGTGAAGGCCATCATCAACTGGCCTCGCCCTACAGATCTGAAGTCTTTAAGATCTTTCCTGGGATTCTGTGGGTATTACAGGCAGTTTGTGGCAAACTACTCAGCGATTGTCAGACCCCTCACCGAACTCAACAAAGGCTATGCCCCCACTCAGAAAGGCAAACGTCCAGCCAAAGAGAAGTTGAAGACCTACCTGAAAGAGTCTGAGCCATTTGGAGACTGTCCCAGAATATCATGAAAAAGTTCAATATTTTTTGTAACTCATTTTAGAAAGTGAAACCCATATATTATATAGATTCATTACACAGACAGTGAAATATTTCAAGTGGTTATTTATTTTAATTTTGATGATTATGGCTTACAGCCCATGAAAACCCCAAATTCAGTTTCTCAAAAAATTAGAATATTACATAAAATTACTTTTAAAAAATATTTTTTTAACAGAAATGTGGACCGACTGAAAAGTATGTCCATGTACACATTCAATACTTCGTCGGGGCTCCTTCTGGATTAATTACTGTATCAATGTGGCGTGGCATGGAGGTGATCAGCCTGTGGCACCGCTGAGGTGTTATGAAGGTCCAGGTTGCTTTGATAGTGACCTTCAGCTCGTCTGCATTGTTGGGTCTGGTGTCGCTCATCTTCCTCTTGACAATCCTCCATAGATTCTCTATGGGGTTTAGGTCAAGAGAGTTTGCTGGCCAATAAAACACAGTGATGTCATGGTTATTAAACCAGGTTTTGATACTTTTGGCAGTGTGTGTGTGTGTGTGTGTGGGGGGGGGGGTACCAAGTCCTGCTGGAAAAAGAAATCAGGTTCTCCATAAAGCTTGTCAGCACAGGGAAGCATGAAGTGCTCTAAAATTTCCTGGTAGACGACTGCGCTGACTTTGGTCTTGAGAAAACACAGTGGATGATGCAGACAAAATGCAGATGAGCTGAAGGTCACTATCAAAGCAACCTGGACCTTCATAACACCTCAGCAGTGCCACAGGCTGATCACCTCCATGCCACGCCACATTGATACAGTAATTAATCCAAAATTTGCCCTGACCAAGTATTGAGTGGTACATGGACACACTTTTCAGTCGGCCAACATTTCTATTAAAAAAATATTTTTTAAAATTAATTTTATGTAATATTCTAATTTTTTGAGAAACTGAATTTGGGGTTTTCATGGGCTGAAAGCATAATCATCAAAATTAAAATAAATAAACACTTGAAATATATCACTCTCTGTGTAATGAATCTATATAATATATGGGTTTCACTTTCTGAAATGAGTGACAAAAAAATATTGAACTTTTTCATGATATTCTAATTTTTTGAGATGTACCTGTAGAGTATTGCCTTTTTTTCATTCAACTCAGATGCAGTTCTGACAATCAGTCACCAGATGGCAGTCTTTATTAGATGTTTCATAACACTGTTGCTCATGAAGCAGTTGTTTCAAAGTTGCTCATGGTTTCATGAGGCCTTGGTTTTAACATCACTGGATGGAGCAGGTGAGCGCACAACAAGCCCCGGAGATGCACCGTAAAGATGGCAGTAACCTGGTAAAAGCAGGAGAAGAGGAATAAAATACAGTTCCTCAGAATATTCATATAAACGTACTTGTTTAGAAGGCAGTATACCCAGTGAGCCAGCGCTGAAGCATTCACGAATTGGTCCTTATAAACGCTGGCAAGACAGAGACAACAGGTGCATCCACTCATGCAGGTGTGATGATTACCTGCAGAGCTGGGGAATTTCTCGCAGGAAAGGAGGGGGCGTGCGCTCTCCTGATCATGACACCCTGCGCCTCGGTCAAACCCTAAATGTACTTAGTATGCATTCTCTCTTACACAGTAAATTCATACAGACCAAAAAATATTGAACATTTTGCACATTAATCATAAGAGCCAAGGCTGGCATCATAAATTAAGGATGTGAATTACCTTTGCTCCAAGGCTCCACTTTCTTCCTGGTGTGGGAGGAGTGCCATGATGCTGTATTCACTTACACTCAGAACATTATCACTCTATAAATTCAAGAAATCTCTGTGTGTCTGTCTTTCTGTGTGTCACGACCATAGGCCATCATAGGACGGCCTATGATGTCCTATGATGAGCCTATGATCTCAGGCTACATAGGACTTGCAAGGCCGTCATATAGGCGATGCCATCATATAGACAATAGGACTGGCTACCTATGATGCAGTTGCGGCGGCATGAAATAAAGCGGCGTTATTGAAGGTTTTAAGTAGAATTTATTAAATCACACCGCCGTCACAGGATCCCCGCTCCGGCCCAAGTGTGTGCAGGCTGGAGCGGGATCCTCAGGCTCTCAAAGAAGAGACACAAAGTGCATGTCTGCAGCAGCAGTTGAAGTGAGTCAGAGAGAGGATGAGTTACAGAACCTGTGCAGTATTTGTACCCAACTCAAACAATACATCAAAGCAGATTCACAGCAGTTGGTCTGATCAAAGGGACTGCAGAACAGGCATGAGACATTTGCATTTGTAAGACCTACATAACAATAGGCAGATGCAGCCTCTGCTCCAGCTTGTGGAACAAAGAGGTTACAAGGCACATCTACATATTGAACTGTCTCTAGGTCACAGCAAGGACAGGACGCAAGAACACTATACATGAATGGCACATTACATCACGATACATGCATGGCACATTGCATCACAATACATGCAGGGCACATTGCATCACAACACATGAATGGCACATTACATCTCAGTAGTGCAGCGGGGAAAACCAAGAGAAAAGAGCTGACTGTCCTGTGTGTTGTGGGGGGGTTGAGTCAACCCGCCACACAGTGTCCTATGATGCCTGCCGCAGGACGAGACAATTCACCAGCATAGGGTACGGCAGACAAGGGATGCACAGACAGGAAACATGTGGCAGTTCCCCATGCATGTGCTGAGTCACTTGAAGCCTGAAATGCCCGCAAAGCCAGCAATGCTGCACGCCAGACAAGGCACAGACAAGCTGAGACCCAGGAGATGCGGAATAGTCGGCTGGCCGCCAACGTTGCACGGCAGGCAAGGCACAGAGAAGCTGAGACCCAGGAGATGCGGAATAGTCGGCTGGCCGCCAATGCTGCACGGCAGGCAAGGCACAGTGAAGCTGAGACCTAATAGGACACACTACTTTAAACCACATCCATTCGAAACAGTAAATCTGGAAATATCACTCAGTAAGGCAGAAGGCACTCTATAAATTCAAGAAATCTCTGTCAGTGTGTCAGTCTGTCACCCGATTAAGAATAGGACACCCTACTTTAAACCACACCCATTCCAACCAGTACCCATGAAGAATGGCAGTCTACACTACAAATGTGTAAAATGCCAAGCAAACCGCTGATTTTCTCTGGGTGCTCCGGTTTCTGGGTTTTGACGGGCATGCACGAGTCTTCCTGAACAGGGTCCAAAGCCACTTTTTGCTCAGATCTATTTGCATGATCCTGTCCAAAAACTGGAATTACAACACACCTATCCCTCAACCAGTCGTCTGAATGAAGAAGAAAAAGAACAAGAAGACCCACCAGATGGAGAGCAATAGAGTGAGGAGAACTGCTGCACGTCAGAAAAGATGCCATGAAGATGAAACACCTCAGGTTTGAGCAGTACGCCGCAGGTATGACTGTGACCAACACAGCCATCTCAGACAGGAGGAGATCCTTCAGCAACGGGCATGCAGAAATACTTGCTTATACTTGGTTTCTATGGGCATGGACGGATATGCACTGGTATGTACTAGTCAATTAGTAAAATCAAGTTTGAGGCCAAAGGCTTTTTCTGGGGCTTTTTTTTGAGGGGGGGGGGGCATGGCCAACCCGCAAATGACCGCCCTATGGCGCTGACATTGCCTGTGTGCATCATCTGCAACAAAACTATTTCTAAATTCAGTAACATTCCTGGGGAAGATGAAAAGCACTGGTGCGGTGGATGTGGCCCGTGGGCCGCCAGTTGACATTCACTGCCATAGAGGGTGGTAGACGCAAAACAGGAAAATAAATCTTGTTACACAACAATACAAAAGTAATGGATTTGATGAGACTAAATAAACTACTTAGACCTTTATACTGTATATATGTAGACAATTGATCTATAAATGCAAGAAATCTCTGTCTGTGTGTGTTTCGGTGTGTCTGTTCCTCAGATATTTTCCAAACTGTTCGTCAGACTGGCCTCAGATTTTATAAGTGCTTTGCTGAGGTTGCGAGGGTGGGCTTCCCCGAGAATGGAATTGCTCAGTCAAAATATGTAATTTTTATCAATAAAAGTTTAGCCACTGAAGCGGATGATAAAATAAAGGTAGCGATGAAGTTTTAAGTTGGTTTATTGAATCATACCGCCTTCACAGGAACTTGGCTCCAGCCCATAGTGTGAGCAGGCTGAAGCTGAATTCCTCAGGCTCTCAGAGAAGAGGAGACACACAGTGTGTGTGCCCAGCAGCAGTTGAAGAGTGAGAGAAAGAACATGGATTTCAGTGCAGTACTTATACCCAACTCAGACAATACATCAAAGACCTTCACAGCAGTCAGTCTGGGCATTTGCATATCAGAGGTACAGACAGGATGCATGAACACAATGCATGGATGACACTTAAACCTCACAGCTGTAAACGCAGCATGCAGCGGAAAAAACCCAGGAGTAACAAGCTGGCTGTCTCTGTGTGTTGTGGGGGTTGAATTCAACCCGCTACACCGCTCCCCCCCCCCCCCAGAGGGCACGGCAGGGGGCCGAGACCTCGATGTTGCAGTTTGGGCAGCGAGCAGGGAAAAGCTCTGTGCAGGTGGAGGGGGAGGGGGGAGGAGGGTAGTAAGTGCTGACCGGGCGCGGTGAAATCGTTCGGCCGCACCAAAAATTGTTGCTGCTCCGCGATGTCGAGGGGCTGTCCCATTGAACTTGCGGAGATCACCAGAAGAAAAATTAGTCTCTGACTCCTCTCGTGGCCATGAAGAAAAACAGGAGCGGCGAGGTTGCGTAAACAAAAGCAGAGGAACTTGGCGTGTTGGCTTTAGGTGCGTGCGCAGCCCTAAAGCTCTCGGGAAAAGCAGACGGCTGAATCCTTTGTGCGCCGTGGCTGAAACCATCAGTGAATCCTGTGAGCGCGCTGCGCGCGTGCTTGCTTCAGGTGAGCGCGCAGCCTTGAAGGTTCTGCGTGCAGCTGTGCAGGACGATGGCGGTCTCTGGAGCCATTCTTGTTCTGTGCGTGTTGCGCCGTCCTCGTCACCCCCGGTGCGTGTGCCGGGGCTCCTTGCGTGGGTGGGCCCGCTGGAGAGGAACCAGGGTCGGAAACTTGGTGGAGATCAGCGCAGTCTGCGCCGAAAAACATCTATGATGAGCCGTGGCTGCAGATTAGTCATGGTGCGTTGGAGCGATGAGGGAAGATAGACGATCTTTGTCCCTCAGGCTGTCCCGCATGGATGCCCCGATCTCGACGAGGGTCGCGCCATGACGTTTACTGCCGTTTACCCGGTCTTGGGCGATGTCCGGATAGTAGCTCCCCTGCCGTGAGCTCTGCGTTGAGGCCTCCCTGAAGCCGCAGGGAGGGCAGATCAGTCAGGCTGCTGCATTTGCTCGTCGGCGGAGCATCACTGCCCGGTGCTGCGTTCGCCGGCAGCTCGTTTTCTTCAGCGTCGGGTCGCCAGCGTGGCTCTCCAGACCAGAAGGTTGCGTTTGCACAAAACGTGTGCGTCCTCAGGGTCACCAGTGAAGAGGATGATGGAATAAAGGCAGCGTTGGATTTTTAAATAGCTTTATTATCACCCGCCTTCATCAGAACTTGGCTGCAGCCCATGGCTTGAGCAGGCTGCAGCTTCATTCCTCCAGCTCTCAAAGAGGAGACACGTGTGTGTCTCAGCACAGTACAGAAATCAAGATGCAGTAGTCAGAGTGAGAGAAAGAACATGGATTTCAGTGCAGTACTTATACCCAACTCAGACAATACATCAAAGACCTTCACAGCAGTCAATCTGGGCATTTGCATATCAGAGGTACAGACAGAATGCATGAACACAATGCATGGATGACACTTAAACCTCACAGCTGTAAACGCAGCATGCAGCGGAAAAAACCCAGGAGTAACGAGCTGACTGTCTCTGTGTGTTGTGGGGGTTGAATTCAACCCGCTACAGCCACCGCTCTGTTTCCTCATGCTCAGGCTTCTATAAGTGTGGGCGGGGTTTCGGATTGACTCAGTACTGATTGGATAATACGTGGCATCATGACCAGTCATCAGAGTGCTCCGTGAACGAAAGAAGGAAGTGAAAAGTAACAAATTTGACCAGAAAAAGAGACTACTGAAGACTTAATGCTTAAAAATGATACTATAATGTTGGTGTGATTGTGTAGATCTAAAGGATGATTCAGTGTGTGGAGAACACAAGGTGCGCGGTTGCACTGAGTGGGGGGGACAGCAGCCGGACTGCCTTATCAAGTCCTTTGCAGGAAGCCAAGCCCAGCCTGCCTGGTTAACAGGAGTCTCGGCTGCTGCTTCACCCGTGTGCCACCACTGTCCTTTGCGGCACCACGGGTTCAACATGGTGCTCCTCCCAGTGCTGGTGTGCTCACAGGGCTATCTAAAAATTTAAGGTTAATAATAATACCACCCTGATTGTGGAGTGGAATGGTCAGATCAATTGCATATATGGACACATATGCACGCTTTGACTAAACGATGACCATGACCAAACTCACAAAAATGCCCAAATAACAAAATAAATCATTTTTTATTTACTGACAAATGGGCAACACTGATGCAACAGTTGCAGCCAAATGGGTCATTCTGCTGTGTATAATAATGTTGGGTGTTTTCTACTTATAATATTGCTAAAATATAAAATGATGCACTACAATGGGTCTTAAATATTTGTAAACATGTCCTGTTATAGTACTACATGAGTTTATTGATGATACACTATAAACTACACGTATAAACTAAAACAATTATAATGATGATTGAACAACTCCCATTCCTCTGAGTGCAAGATACAACACTTATGAATATAAGTCCTAAAAGACCACGCAAATAAGTCTGACAAACAAATAAACAAGGGTTCTTAAACAGTCACTAATATTGGATGTCCCATTCATTTTCAATAATTCTGTAATTAATATTCACACAATCAAATAAATCTTACTGTTCAGTCCCTTTTATGTTGGTCAAAGTCTAACATGTGACTGCCTACATATAGGCTACACCTCTTTGTATTCTACTTTTAAACACAGCCTACATTTGGGCCTAGAAAGCCTGACTGGGCTACCTGTTTTAAGACAAGAATACTTGCTTTCTACTTGTATGCACTATTAGTACTAATGTAATAATTAGAATTTAACATAATTTTATTCCAATTATTCTTCTGTAACTATCAAATGTATTTACTTCTAATATGTTCTCCCTGTGTCTGCGTGGGTTTACTCCAGGATTTCTCCGGTTTCCTCCCACATGCCAAAAACATGCAAGTTAGGTTAATTGGCATCAACTGGGGATTCTAAATTGTCCTTAGGTCTGTCTCTCTGTGTTGGCCCTGCGATGGACTGGCGATCTGTCCAGGGTGTACCCTGCCTCTCGCCCAAAGATGCTGGGATAGGCTCCAGCCCCCCCGCGACCCGAAAAGGATTAAGCAGCAGAAGATGGATGGATGGTTTATTACTGTAGTTATATATCTGTCCTGTAAGGAGTCTCCTGTGTGAGACCTATGTTAAGATGATTTTCTTAAAAGTATTTCTTTGTCCACGTTTTCTGTTATGTAATACAGTTACTAGTTATAATAGTTATCCC
Source organism: Pholidichthys leucotaenia (assembly GCA_020510985.1). Taxonomy (NCBI): domain Eukaryota; kingdom Metazoa; phylum Chordata; class Actinopteri; order Cichliformes; family Pholidichthyidae; genus Pholidichthys; species Pholidichthys leucotaenia. The sequence continues at coordinate 268,019,000 of CM035839.1, forward strand.
TTACAAATTATCCATGAATTAATCCACATCACAGCTTTATGCACAGAAGTGCCAGGTCGAGGTAATCTGCTGCATTGGGGTTTAAAAAAAAACTGTGCTAGATTAGCAAGAGAAATTCAGAATAGCATAGATGATGCGGGAAAATTATTATTAATGTAGAAGAGCTTGGAAGAACGAGGCGGTATGATATATAAACCAAAGTTTATTATCAGCTCCTCTAACAAGTCTCATCTAAGTGCAGAAGCAGCAGAAGGAAAAAGTGACCGAATACCTCCGGCTCTCTGACTTTATACTTGCACATAACAAAAGACATGCATATCAAAGGCTGACATCCCTCATTATCTTAATCCCCCCATTGTCTTGGTACTTCCTCTCTTCGCCCTGGGGGGTGAGGGTAGCTCCTCCGGTCTCCACCGCAGTGTCTGGGAACGTCTTTGTTCTTCACTGGCGGTTGAGAGTCTTTGTCCTTTCTGAGGTGTGAAGTCGCTTTACATATGTAATCACCAAACATTCTCACATGCTTCAACATATGTAGGTTATGGAATATATGATTAATATAGCCCACAGCCCCCCCCAATGACTAAGAAAGGACAATAGAAAAATTCACAGTTTAAGATAATTACTATGACATACTGTTACACCTCTTGCCACAGAAGAAACTTTCCAGCAGCCATGCTCCTAAGAGAGTTTAGTGGTAATCATAACAGCATAGTAAAATCATAAGTCAGTCCTAAACTGTTACAGCACAATTAGTGAACAACTGTGGAGTAGTTTGCATCAGTCCCTGTGCTGTCTGGGTTTTAATCTTCTCCCAAAACTGCTGTGGGTTTGTTTAGGCGTCCTGCTGGGACCTTCTTGTAAGGAATCTGCAGCGTGGGAAGGAGAGTGATTAATTGTTCCCTGCAGGGGGGCTGAGTCTTTTCTCTTGGGGGGTCTACCCCGCCGAGGTGCTCTCGCCAACAGTGCAGGCTCGTCTTTCAACAAGAAGGCAGGTTTAAGTCTGTCAATGCTGACTGTTTCTTTTCTATCCCCAAAATCAAGCACAAAGTGTTTATCACCAGGTTCCAGCACTCTGAATGGCCCATCGTATGCTGGGCGGAAAGTTGGTTTTAAAGCTTCATGCCTAACAAAAACGAATTCAGCGTTCTTTAAAGCTTGTGGGACAAAAACCCGTGGAAAGGAGTGATGAGCTGGACCGGGGAGAGAGTTCGGTCCGTTGCTGCCTAAAAACCTCGGGACTGGAAGATGCCCTGGTTCTGGGTTCTCTGGTAAAAATTCACCTGGGAGCCTGAGAGGTTGTGCAAAAACTAATTCTGCTGGAGAGGCGTCTAGATCCTCTTTAGGCGCAGCACGCAACCCCAATAAAACCCAGGGAAGTTTATTTACCCAATTTGTATCCGTTAGTGAGGCTCTGAGGGCGGCTTTTAAAGACCTGTGAAAACGCTCGCATAACCCATTAGCCTGAGGGTGATAAGCGGTGGTGCGATGAATTGTTGCCCCTAAGCTGCTGGACATGGCTGACCAAAGGTCCGAGACAAATTGAGGTCCTCTATCGGACGTGATGTCCGATGGGACGCCGAAACGTGCCACCCAGTTTGTCAAAAAAACGCGAGCGACTTCCTACGCTGTAGTTGACGCTAGAGGGACTGCCTCTGGCTAGCGCGTGGTGCGGTCTATCATTGTTAACAGGTGTGTGAAACCTTGGGAGGAAGGTAGTGGCCCCACGAGGTCGACATGAACGTGGTCGAACCTTCTAGCAGGGATTGGAAAAGGTTCCAGAGGGGCTTTTGTGTGTTTGTGTATTTTGGCGCGCTGACAAGAAATGCAAGTTTTTGCCCATTCTTTTACGTTTTTGCGCAGGCCCGGCCACACAAACTTTTCGGCGACCATTTTAACCGAGGCGCGCACACCTGGGTGCGCGAGAGAGTGAATTGAGTCGAAAATACGGCGGCGCCATGTGGCTGGGACTAATGGGCGAGGTCGGCCGGTTGAAATATCGCATATTAGGGGGGGCACACCGTCGCGTAAACCCTTTTCCTCCAGCCTTAACCCTGTTGGTCCAGACAGGAGTGCGCGCACGTCCGCGTCACTGCTTTGTTCCTCTGCCATGGCTGCATAATCTATCCCTGCATGGATAGGTGCCGCGTATGTGTCCACGTTAGTGAAAAGTTCTGCGGCTGAGGCAGTATAATCTGTCTCCTCGCGCTCTGGTGATGTCACAGCGCGAGAGAGGCAGTCTGCTACCACGTTAAGTTTGCCTGCCACATGTCGAATGTCTGTGGTGAACTCTGAAATCGCAGCCAGCTGTCTTTGTTGCCTGCCTGACCATGGTTCTGAAATTTTAGCCATAGCAAAGGTGAGCGGTTTGTGGTCTGCAAAAGCCGTGAAACTCCGCCCTTCTAACCAGAACTGGAAGTGGCGGATGGATAAATGAAGCGCTAGCAGCTCCCTGTCAAAAGTGCTGTACTTACGCTCGGTTTGGTTTAGCGATTTGCTGAAGAATGCTAAAGGTTGCCAGATCCCGCTGACATGTTGTTCTACAACTGCCCCTATAGCTAGGTCTGAAGCGTCTGTGGTTAGTGCAATGCGGGCCGAGGGATCGGGGTGAACTAACAATGTGGCATTAGCTAGAGCGCTCTTTACTTCCGCGAAAGCGCGTTCGCGCTCCAGGGTCCATTCGACCGCGTTGGAAGCTTTCTTTTTTCTGAGTGCGTCATATAGGGGCTGCATGAGCTGAGCTGCGTGGGGGAGGAAACGGTTGTAAAAATTAACCATTCCTAAAAATTCTTGCAGCGATTTGACCGTTTGTGGCCGTGGGAAACTTTTTATCACGTGAACTTTGTCTGGAAGTGGAACTGCCCCTTTCGGAGAGACTTTGTGTCCTAAAAAATCAATTTGTGACTCGCCGAATTTGCATTTGGCTGGATTGATTATTAACCTGTGCTCTTCTAGTCTCTGAAAAACCGTAGTGAGGTGCTGCTCGTGTTCTTCCTCAGACGAGCTGGCTACCAGCATGTCGTCGAGGTAGACGAAAACAAAAGGAAGGTCGCGTAATACCGCGTCCATCATCCGCTGAAAAGTTTGAGCAGCGCCTTTGAGGCCGAAAGGCATTCGCAGAAATTCAAAAAGGCCGAAAGGGGTTATTACAGCTGTTTTAGGAATGTCCTCTGCTCGAACTGGGACTTGATGATAACCGCGGACCAGGTCTATTTTTGAAAAAATGCGCGCACCCGCCAGATGCAGTGAAAAATCCTGAATGTGAGGAATTGGGTAGCGGTCATGTGCTGTCGCATTGTTTAATCTGCGGTAATCCCCGCACGGTCTCCAAGAACCGTCGGGTTTCGGAACCATGTGAAGTGGTGAGGCCCAAGGGCTCTTCGAGCGTCTAACAATGCCTAATTTTTCAAGGGTAGTAAACTCGTCCCGAGCTATGGTGAGCTTGGCCGTGTCTAACCGGCGAGCTTTGGCAAATACGGGTGGGCCCGTTGTGGGAATAAAGTGTTCATCCCCGTGTTTAGCCACAGTGGCTGAGAATTTGGGAATTGTGAGTGCTGGAAATTGGGTGAGGAGTTGCTCAAACTTACCTCCTTCCGTAGTGACGCTAGCCTGCACAGGTGGTGGAGAAACTCGGGCTGAGCAGGGAATAGAAGCAAAGGACAGTGCATTAACCAAGCGTCTATTCGCTAGATCCACTAATAACCCATGTGCACACAAAAAATCTGCGCCCAACAAGTTAAAACTCACCGCCGCTACAACAAATGTCCATCTGTAGTTGCGGCCGTGGATGCGGAGGTGCAGGCTCTTTTAGCCGAAAGTGTCAATGCTGGAGCCGTTGGCTGCCACCGCTCCGTTGCCCCGGGTGCCCATGGCTCGATCTGCTTGGGAGGGCATGACAAAACTCAGTTGAGCTCCTGTGTCAATAAGGAACTGCTTGCCGGTGTGTCCATCCGTCACATATAACAGCTTACTCTTCTTGCTGAGAACCGCTGCCGTTAACGGCTCTCGGCTTTTGGCGTTTCCCGAAATCGTAAATTTGCAGGGGGGAACGCATTCGCGGGCCTTCTCGGCGAAGCGGTGGTGATAATAACAGACGTCGCTCCGTCTGTTACGTTTTGGCCATGTCGCTGTCACCGCGGGCTGGATCTGCTCAGTGGGTTGCGGCTCTTCGTGGTTATGGGCATCAGCGTTGAGGTCTGCGGATGCTGTTGTGGGTGTCTGCTCCTTGCAGGCGTTGACGAGCCGTTGAGCTTCGTTGGCGAGCACGCGGAAGTCTTGCTGGGTGCTGCATCTCATGTTGGCGAGCGTCCCTCTCATGTGTGGCGGCAGCGTGCTGAGGAATATGAATTGGAAGAGGAAGTTGTCATTGTCCTCTTCTTTAAGCTGCAGCAAGTCCTCCATGAGGGCTTTAGGTTTGCACCCTCTGTGGCCGTAGACCGCCAGGATCTTCTCGGCTCTCTCTTCAGCTGAGGGGATGTAATTTGCCACGATGGTTGCTTTCAGTGTTTTATATTTGTCTTGGGCCGGCGGCCGGCGGATCATGCTCCGCACACACCTCGAAGTGGCGGCGTCGAGTTTGGAGACGATGTGATAGAATTTCGTATCGTCAGCCGTGATGCCCGCCAGTGTAAACTGGGCTTCAGCTTGTTGAAACCACGAGGCGGGGTCTTCCTGCCAGAAGTCCGGCAGCTTGACAGCGACGGCATTCGTGTAGACCGTCACTGATGTGTCCACAGGGTGAGAGTGCCTTGCTTCGGCTCTCTCAGCAGCGCTGGTGCTCGGTTGAGCCCTCTCAATCCCTTCTGCCGGGGGGGAAAGTCGTCCATCTGTTCCCCTGTCTGTGTGGGCGCTGGCGTCTGCCTGGGTCGCCACAGATGAGTCGATCGCGGGGGAACGCCTCAGGTCCATACTCGCGTCAGGGGTCACCAGTGTAGAAGAGCTTGGAAGAACGAGGCGGTATGATATATAAACCAAAGTTTATTATCAGCTCTTCTAACAAGTCTCATCTAAGTGCAGAAGCAGCAGAAGGAAAAAGAGACCGAATACCTCCGGCTCTCTGACTTTATACTTGCACATAACAAAAGACATGCATATCAAAGGCTGACATCCCTCATTATCTTAATCCCCCCATTGTCTTGGTACTTCCTCTCTTCGCCCTGGGGGGGGGGTGAGGGTAGCTCCTCCGGTCTCCACCGCAGTGTCTGGGAACGTCTTTGTTCTTCACTGGCGGTTGAGAGTCTTTGTCCTTTCTGAGGTGTGAAGTCGCTTTACATATGTAATCACCAAACATTCTCACATGCTTCAACATATGTAGGTTATGGAATATATGATTAATATAGCCCACAATTAACATTTATTTATTGCCCTGTGCGTTTCTACACATTAATGAGCGATGACAGAGTGTGGCTGAGCTGCAGCTCTTCTGGATATGGGACGTCTTTCTGCTCTTCTAAATAGTAAGCAGTATTGGGCAAGTTACTAAAAAATAGTAAGTAATTAGTTACTAGTTACTTCTTTTCAAAAGTAATTGAGTTACTTTACCAATTACTGCATGATTAAAGTAACTATTTACCTGGAAAAGTAACTTTCACATTACTTTTAAATGCAGCCTTAACCTTGCACACATAGCAAGATAATTTAATTAATGGATTACATTATGGGCTTATTGATGTCAGGCTGAAAACAGACTGTTTCAGGCAGAGCTTTTAGAACATGTTCGGTTTGCTTTATCCTGCCTTGAGAGCTCTGATTGTGGGAAAAATCTGAAGAAAATCAACATGATATTGCCAGTAATATCCTCATTTGGGAGTGAGAGTTGGCAACACTACATAAAGCTGTCCATGTTTATCTTGCCTTTATGATATAGATTTATTCTGATGTGCAGTGATCCAAAGAAAATGTTCATTATCCACAGTCCAAATGTCTGCTGTGGCAGAGACCTGATCCAGTCCCTCAAATTCCTTTTGGAGATCAAAATCCATTTTTGAATAATCTTTATCCAGATAGCAAGTAAATATGTTTTAACTTCAGTGGATCACACTCTCAGCTGTCTGATGGAAAGTCACTGTTTATATCACATCTTCAGTCTGTAACAACGTATCTGGCAATCAGGTTTAATTCTTGCTGCGTCACAAACTGTCCAGATGCATACCTCTGCTTGAAATCCAGCTGTGGGTGTTGAGACAAGAGTATTTCCACTTTATATCCAGCCACGGCTGTTCAGAATACAGTAGATCCACTAACACGGTATTGTTAGCATAGCTAGCCCTTACTTAGCACTAGTTTTGTTGGAGCTTTGTTGCAGTTTTCAGGTGCTTCTCAATACTGCAGTAGGTCTCAACTTGCACTTAGCTTCCAACCCACCAATATGTTTTTGTCCTTAACTGTGACAAAGGAAAAATAATCTGTCTATTTCCACAAAAACAAAGTAGCTTCATTTTTTCCTCCACTCAGCAGTGAAGAGTCTGCTTTCTGCCGCAGGTTACATTGACTGATGGCTACGTCTCAGCTACGGTAGGGTCAGTTTGTATTGTGGAGGAAGAGCGCAGACGAGACACGAGCTGACGACACAGAACTTTATTCCTCCTCCAACAAATATAATAGACTAACTCTGAGTGCCAAAGTGAACTGCTTTATACATTTCCTTCTCGCCTCTGGCACTCTGGGTAAACACATGTTGTGTATAGTTATCTAAACATTTTTACTTTACTTCCCGGGGTAATTCCTTTTCTATTATATGGTGTGTTTTTCATTTGGTTTGTAGAGAAAGGAAGCAGGCGAGGCAACGAGCTGAACAACACACAAACTTTATTCCTTCTCCAACATCAAGTACAGTAAAAGCTCCTGGGTCTCTGTGCATCCTCTTTTTATAATCTTTAATTCCATGCACGAAGACCCAGGAATCCCGACCATAATCATTGTGTGGAACAAAGACATGCGTGGCACATTAACATAACGCCAGTACCACATTCTCACACCCTTTCCTCCTCCAGCAATTCTGGTGCTTTCTCCTCTCCCCGGGGGGGCGAATAGTCCTTACTGTCCCATCTGAGACCCCCCAGTGACACTTCCTCCTTCAGCACATTGTTCCCTCTTCCCCCCAGCTGCCATCTCTGGGTGGAGAATCCCCCACCCGTACCACCACACAGCCCCCCTCCAACACCCAGAAAGGACACTAACCCCCCTGTCCTTTGGGCTTGAGCCGGCGCCCATAGCAGCTGTAGTGGGGGGTTGCCAATCCAGTCAGAACACCCTGCTGGCGAGGTGTACAGGAGGGCACATCAGTCTGTGGAGGGAAAAAGGGAGGGGGGGGGGAACACATCAGCTTCACGAGCACTGGTCCCTACTGAGGGAACACCAACTTGCGGAGCCACCAATGGTGGGCATCCGCGCCGGGGAACTTGGGCCAACACCACCTGCTCATTTGCCAACATAAAAGCGGGCTTCAGCCTGTCGATGCAGATGGTCTCCCTACGTCCCCCCAAGTCTAACACAAAATGCTTCGTCCCAGGTTCCAACACCCTGAATGATCCATCGTACGGTGAGCGCAGCGGGGTGCAGTGCGCATTGTGCCTGACAAAAACAAAACCGTAATTCTGTAAACTCTTAGGGACGAAAGTGCGGGGAAAACAATGGTGGGCCGGGCCCGGCACATTAAAAGCCTCGGTACTGTGCAAAAATTGTGCCGGCGGTTTGGCCCCAGGTGCGGGGTTTACCGGTAAAAACTCCCTGGGGATCCACAGCGGCTGAGAAAAGATGAGTTCTGCCGGGGAGGCTGCCAAGTCCTTTCGTTCTGTGCTGTAAAAGTGAACAAGAGTTAGGGCCCTCATAATATATGTGGGCGCTTGGTAAAGTCCTGTGCACATGAATTGAGTCCTGTAATTCACTACATTTTTAATAAGTCCTTACAGACACAACATGTGCCTCAGATCTGGAAAGATGCCGTGGTTGTCCCTGTTCTAAAATCCAGCTGTCCTAAAACGGTAAATGATTTTAGACCAGCTGCTTTGACTTCAATTTTAATGAAAATTTTTGAAAAACTGGTCAGATTTGAGGTCCTAAAGCAGACTGAGCATGCATTGGATCCTCTGCAGTTTGCCTATAGGCCTCACAGAGGAGTGGAGAATGCCACTGTCACTCTGTTTAACATGCTTTTTGAACATCTGGATTTTAATGGGACACACGCCAGGCTTTTATTTGTGGACTTTTCTTCTGCATTTAATACAATCCAACTTCATATTTTAGTTGAAAGGCTCCTGCAACAATTTGACTTGAGCAATAATTTGGTGGGTTGGATTCTGGATTTTTTAACCAACAGGACGCAGAGAGTAAGGGTCAATGGTACATTGTCTGACCAAAAGTGCTCTTCTACTGGCTCTCCTCAGGGGTGTGTGTTGTCACCACTACTCTTCATCCTGTACACAAACATGTGTCGGAGCAGACATGACAACAAACACATTATAAAGTATGCTGATGATTCAGTTATTGTCAGTCTCCTCCAGGATGGTGAGAGTGGCCACGGCCCAGTAGTTGATGATTTTGTTCACTGGTGTGAGGATTCCTACCTGCAGCTGAATACGACAAAAACTAAAGATATGATTATTGACTTTAGGAGGAAAACTCCCAGGCACGAAGTCACCGTACTAAAAGGCCAGACCACTGAATGTGTACAATCCTACAAATATCTTGGGATGATTATTGATAGTAATTTAAACTTTGAAGAGAACTGTGAAAGGGTGTGCAAAAAGGGTCAGCAGCATTTGCATTGTTTAAGGAAACTTGCACGCTTCCAAATTGACCGAACCATAATGACAATGTTTTATCGGGCTTTTGTACATGATTGGTTGTACAGTTGAATGACAATAAGGGTGATTTAATTTATTGAATCTGTTTTATCCTTTTCTTTAGTGTCATGGTTTGGTCAGATAAAACTGAAACAGAGGAAATCCTTGGATCAGGTAGTTAGATGGTCCAGTCGTTTGCTTGGTGAGTCACAGCTGAGCCTGACATCCCTGTACACCAGACAGGTACAGAGGATGGCTACCTCCATTTTAAATGATGACTCCCACCCTTTGCACTGCCACTTTCAGCTTCTTCCCTCCAGACGGAGGTTTCCTGTCCCAAAAAGTAGAACCCAGCGCTACAAAAACAGCTTTGTTCCTGCTGCTGTTAAAGAGTTGAACAAGATGTAGCAATATATTACACATAATTTAGTTACCAATTTATTAACATTATTTTATATTTACTTATTTTTGTAGGTTTTTTTTTTAATTTGGGTTCTAAATCTTTTATTGGGTTTTAGACTTTTGAGTTTTTAACCTCTTTGACTAGTCTTTAACTTTAATATGATCCTTCTCTCTTCTCTCTTTATTTTTTTTCCTCTTATCTCTTTGTCTTATGTCCTGATTGATGGAGCCTTGAGTATTTTTATCATGTTTATAGTCAGCTTCATGTGTGCCTGTGTTTGTGTTTATGTTGAATGTAATTGTGGTTTGTAAATACGGATGTCACCTGACTGCAAAACAAATCTACCTACGGGTACAAATAAAGTAACCTGAACCTGAACCTGAACCTGAAATCCTCGTTAGGCATGGAGCACAACCCTTAAAGAACTCAGGGCAGACGGTCGACCCAATTTGTATCTGTGAGCGAAGCTCTGAACGCTGCCTTAAGCGACCTATGAAAACACTCACATAACTCGTTAGCCAGGGGGTTGTACACAGTAGTATGGTGAATTTTGACCCCAAGGCTCTAGGCCATCGGGGACCAGAGTTCTGAAACAAATTGTGGACACCTGTCGGAAGTGATATCCGACGGGGATCCGAACCGTGCAACCCAAGCAGACAAAAAAGTGCGAGCCACTTCCTCGGACGTGGTAAAAGCCAGCAGGACCACTTCAAGCCAGCGCGTGGTGCGGTCCACGATTGTCAAAAGGTGCGTGAAACCTTGCAATGGTGGGACTCCTCCCACCAACTCCACATGGACGTGGTCGAACCTCCTGGCCGGAATTTGGAACGGCTCAAGGGGGGGAGCTCTGGTGTGCTTGTGCACTTTGGCCCACTGGCACACAACGCAAGCTGCAGCCCACTCCTTCACGTCCTTTTGCAAGTGCGGCCAGATGAATTTTGCCCCCACTAGTTTCACTGAAGCGCACACGCCTGGATGCGAAAGGGAGTGACTGACTCAAAAATGCGGCGGTGCCAAGAGCTCAGAACCGTCGCAGAGTATGGGAGGACACCCTTCCTGCACCACCCTGCTCTCCAGCCATAACCCAGTAGGCACCGACTGGAGCGCGCAAATGTCCGCGGCCCGGGCCTGCTCCACAGCCATCGCAGGGAGATCTATTCCCATGTAGACCAGGGAGACTAAAGCACGCGACAGGCAATTGGCCATGAGGTTGAGCTTCCCGGCAATGTGTTGAATGTCTGCTGTAAACTCTGACATTGCGGCCAAATGCCGTTGCTGCTGGGCCGACCACAGTTCTGAGACCTTGGACGTCGCATACGTCAGCTGCTTATGGTTGATGAACATGGTGAATTCGCGCCCCTCTAACCAAAACTGGAAATGGTGCATCGCCAGGTGGAGAACCAACAATTCTCTGTCGAACCTGCTGTATTCGCGTTCGTTGTCGTGCAAAGTTCGACTGAAAAATATGAGTGGCTGCCACAAACCGGAGACGTACTGCTCCACTACTGCACCTATGGCAACATCAGACGTGCCCGTAGTGAGCACTATCCATGCCGACAGATCCGGGTGGGCTAGCAACGCGGCATCCGGAAGCGCTGTTTTGGTGTTTGTGAAAGCCTGGACTCACTTGGGAGTCCAGTCGATGTTCTCCACGGGCTTCTTTTTCTTCAGCGCGGCATACAACAGCTGCATCAGCTGGGCTGCCTGGGGAAGGAAACGGTTATAAAAATTGACCATTCCCAAAAAGTCCTGTAGGGCCCATCTTATCCGGTAGCAGAATTGCACCCTCCGGCAAAATGCGGTGGCCCAAAAAATCAATCACTGGCACACCAAATTGGCACTTCGCCGGGTTCACTATATGCCCGTGCGCTTCCAACCTCTGGAAAACCGTCTTGAGATGGGTGATGTGCTCCTCCTTGGACGCGCTAGCTGCCAGAATGTCGTCTAAGTAGACAAAAATGAAGGACAAGTCATAAAGCACTGCGTCCATCATTCTCTAGAAAGTCTGCGCCACACCTTTTAATGCGAACGGCATGCGTAAAAACTCGAAAAGGTCGAAAGGAGTTATTACTGCTGTTTTCAAAACATCTTCTGCGCGCACTGGGACCTGGTGGTAACCCAGCACCAGATCCACTTTCGAAAAAACATGTGCCCCGGCCAGGTGCACGGAAAAATCCTGGATGTGCAGGATGGGATACTGATCGTGTTCCATGCCATTATTCAAGCACCAGAAACTGCCGCACAGTCGCCACGATCCGTCGGCCTTAGGCACCATGTGTAGCGGGGATGCCCACGGACTGTTGGAGTGCCTGACGATGCCCAACTGCTCTAAGTTGGCAAACTCCTTACGCACGCTGGCCAGTTTAGCCGTGTCCAGGTGTCGAAGTCGCGTAAACACCGGCAGGCCTTTTGTAGTTATGAAATGTTTGACCCCGTGTTTCATTACCGTAGCTGAAAAAGTCGGGACTGTGAGTGCTGGGAACTGTGCAAGTAAATGTTGATACTTACCTCCTGGACCTATAACGTTCGCCAGTGTTGTTGACCCAGCTCCCCAAGCTGTGCAGGGCAGTGAGGTAGAAGCAACAGCATCCACTAATCACCTATTGGCAACATCGACTAACAACCCATAAGCACATAAAAAATCTGCACCTAAAATGGGGGCAGAACATGCAGCTACCACAAAGTCCCACTGAAAATTGCATCCGTGCAAGCATATCGTCAGTATCCATTCGCCAAACGTCCTGATGGTGGATCCATTGGCGGCCATGTGCTCGGGACCGCTGCCTCCTGCCAACCTATCTGCGCTGACTGGCAGGTTGAGGCTCTTCTGGGAGCCGGAGTCCACCAAAAACAGTCTCCCCAAATGTGTGTCAGTGACATAAAGCAGCTTGTTCCTGTCGCCAGCGGTTGCAGCTGCTACTGAATGCTGAACATGCTGTCTTCCCGGCTTCTTGAATTGGCATGGCAACAGGCAGCGTTGAGCATCCGAGCCGGAACGGCGATGATAGAAGCAGATTGCCCCATTCCTTTGTCTCTTGGTGGCCGTCCCAGCTACCACAAATGGCTCCTTGACCTCGCTGGAGTCCGTCATGGATGCCGGTGCCACTGCCTGCATGCTGAGAGTTCTGGTTGCTAAGATGATGCAGTTCGCTTCCTGTGCCAGAGCGCGGTAGTCCTTGGCAACCAGCCGCGGTGAGTTGGCCAGGATCACCCTCGCTGTAGCCGGTAGGTTCCTGAGGAACAAGTGGGTGAACAGGAAAGATTCATCGTCCTTCCCCCTCAGTGCCAACATGCTCTCCATGAGCTCCATGGCTGATCTGTCACCTAACTCCGAATGTGTTAGGAGTCTCGCTGCCTTCTCACTGTCAGAAAGGGTATAGCGCTGGAGTAGTATCCTCTTGAGCGCTTCATATTTCTCCTGGGCCGACAGCTCCTGGAGCAGGCTTGTCACCTGTTGCGTGGCGTGTGCATCCAGCACAGCGACCATGTAATAAAATTTTGTGTCGTCCGTTGTTATCCCATGGAGTGCGAACTGGGCTTCTATATGCAGGAACCACGCAGTCGGGTTGTGAAGCCAGAAGTCTGGGACCTTGACTGAGACAGTGCATGCAGTGCTGGTGCTCTCCCTCCAGGTAGTCTCCAGTGCGGTGCTCAGCTTGCTCTCCATGTCATGTCTTGGGGTCACCAATGTGGAGAAAGGAAGCAGGCGAGGCAACGAGCTAACAACACACAAACTTTATTCCTTCTCCAACATCAAGTACAATAAAAGCTCCTGGGTCTCTGTGCATCCTCTTTTTATATATTCTTTAATACCATGCATGAAGATCCGGGAACCCCGACCATAATCATTGTGTGGAACAAAGACATGCATGGCACATTAACATAACATAACGCCAGTACCGACTTCTCACACCCTTTCCTCCTCCAGCAATTCTGGTGCTTTCTCCTCTCCCCAGGGGGTGAATAGTCCTTACTGTCCTGTCTGAGACCCCCGGTGACGCTTCCTCCTTCAGCACATTGTTCCCTCTTTCCCCCAGCTGCTGTCTCTGGGTGGAGAATCCCCCACCTGTACCACCACAGGTTTGGCTTTCTGTGTCATGCTGTTGTTACACTGTAATTTCCCAGTTTGGGATCAGTAAAGTACATCTATCTACCGATCTATCTATTACACAGCACATTACTACAAAATTAGTGGTGTTACAGTAACGCGTTACTTTATAACATATTACTCTCAACACTGATAGTAAGTAATAAATGACTTCGTGGACAACATTTAGTCAAACAGTCATCTGAGTCAAACAACAGGCTACAGATATATATAATCAGGGCTTGACATTAACACCCACCCGCCCCTGGTGGGTATATTTCGGCTGTGGTGGGTAAAACAGCAACTCCCACTAGCCACTTTGGCGGGTTGTGGTTTTCTCAAACGACATCTAAATAATAAACACAACGTGAGACTACAAAACTACAACTCCCATAAGTACTATCTGCGCACACACAGTGTATTCTCCTTGGTCCACTGTTAGCCAGCTGCAGCCCAGGAGTCTGGCTCCACAGGTCAGTTTATTTTCTTTCCAGCTGAGAAACGGCGATGACCAGACAGCAGCCGCTCTCAGGGATCAGATCATGGAGACAACTGCCCCAATCTCCTGTTGTCCCAGTGGGGACAATAACCTGTGCTCTCCCCCCCACATCAGCTCCTTCCTCTGTGGTTAACTATGATTAATTTTAGAGCAAGAAGTTCCCATTTAATGTCCACAATTGTGCAAATTTAAGTTTTTGTATGACAGAGAAAAAGTGACTAAACTTTATGTTGCTGCAAAGAGCAAATGAAGCTTCTTCTGAGGTGAACTTTCGTTTATTTGTGATTATCTATTATATCTGTGATTTGCAGCGTTTTCATGGAAGTAAAACCTTTAATTATGTATTTTTAATGTGCTGGTCCAGGGGTGTCAAACATGTGGCAAAGCCCGCCAGGGGGTCCAAGTTTTTCTCTGAATTTACAGCTTTCTTTCTAATAAATTTCTGACTTTTTCTACTGATTAGAATTGTTCATGTAAATCTGAGACATTTTTATCCTTAAGATGAAACTTTTTCCTCATCAGTTTTCTTCTTTTTTTCTGGTGAAAGCAGGTAGTGTCCATTTTGATTAAATCCGTCAGCAGTTACTAATGACGTTGTGCAGCGCTGAAGGGGTGTCCCAATTCATGGGTCATTTTCAACCCCTACCCCTTGGCTTTTGATTTCAGAGGCCAAAGGGTAGGGGTAGGCAAAGGGGAAGAGGTACAAATGAGTATTGGGACAGACTCCAAATCTACCTGTACTTCACTCTTATATTGCAAATATCTTTCTTGACTGTTTTACAGTATTTACTGCTGTTAATAATTAAATAGTGTTTCTCTTGCTATTTTTATGTATGTATAAGGGTCATTGACATTTAAAAAGGTTGTAAATTTAGTTCAATTAAAATAGTCAAATTTGATCATATTAAACACAATTTTCCAACCACAAAAGTGGGACTAGTGAAAAGGCTGAGTGGCTAGTGACTTTGGAAAATCACTAGCCACAGTGGCTGGTGAGCAAAAAAGTTAATGTCAAGCCCTGATTTTAATCCTCAGTTGTAGATCAGAGTAAAATCAATGGTGTTGCGTAGCACCAGTCTCCTCAACAACGTGGTTCTTTTGCATTTAAAGTGAGTTTCGAGATTAACAGACTATACTGTATAATTATTTTTTAGCTTACCTTATAGTCAATTTCTACTTTGGAAAAGTTTCTCTTTTTGCTGTCTCATGTTCCCCTGTGTCATAAATTCTTCGGGCGAGACGTGGGCATGGAATTCAGATAACACTTGTGTTATGTCTGTAAATACCTCGTACAGTGATGAGGCCAGGTGAACGTGTGAACTCAGCTTTATCAAAGTACTGGGCGCAGAACAGCCACCAGGCAGGAGCACCGGTCGAGGCGGAATACAGATGCCCTCTGCTACTTATAGGGCGGTGCAGTGGCGCGACAGAAGTGCCCGCCACTACACCGCACTTACACTAATGCTAGCAGTAGCGCTGAGTAGCTGCCTTGGGTCCTATTGGTGTTGCGCTCTGCGCCTAAGGAAGATTTGACAGCTTTGCCGGCAGAACCTGTTTTTTCTCAGCCACTGCAGATCCCGGGGGATTTTTTGTTAGAGAGCCCCGTGCCTGGTTCTGACCCGCCCACATGCCTTTTTTTCCGGGGCAGAGGTTGGCAGCGTCCCCAGGCCGGCGCATCATTGTTTTCTCCGCACCTTCATCCCAGAATGCTTGGAAAACACCAAATTCATTTTCGTGAGGCACAACGCCCACAGAACACCACTACGTCCACCGTGCAACGGCCCGTTCAGAGTGTTGGAAACGGGAGCAAAACATTTTGTGTTAGACTTGGGGGGACGGGGCATAAGGAAACCATCTGCATAGACAGGCTGAAGCCCGCTTATGTGTTGGCAGATGAGCAGGTGGTGCTGGCTTAGGCTCCCCGGCGCAGACGCCCACCTATGGTGGCTCCGCAAGTTGGTGTTCCCCCTACAGAGATCTGTTTGCTGGAGACTAGGGTTTCCCCTCCCCACTCTTTCCCCCTTCAGAGGACTGCTCAGCAGAGGCCGAGTTTGTCTCCTACCCACCTCGACAGCAAGGCACTTTGCTGCCGGCCCGGCAGCTCCACATTACAGCCATTACGGGTGCTGGCTCAAGCCCAAAGGACCGGAGGGTTAGAGCCCCTTCTGGATGTTCAGGGAAGTGGGGGTGCTATGTGGTGACACAATAGGAGATGGTACTCCAACAAGGACTTTGGGGCACTGGGGGAAGGAAAGGAGAGATGGTAATGGGGGGGAAGAAGGAGACGGGCGCCAGAGCGCTAGGTGAGTATTGAACTGAACAAAGATCCGCCTCTGCCCCCACTGTGCCAGGTGTGGGATGTATTGTGGAGAAGTCAGACACTTTTCACATCTGGGGACTCCTGGGCACTTAAGTATTGTGTTAGCCATGCTCTGTGATGTGTATATGGGTGTGTGTACATGTTCTCTGGCGCATGTGTCAATGTGTTCACCCTGGGTGCCAAAGGCGGGAATAAAGTTGTATAAAAGAGTTTGTGTTGTAGAAGAAAAAGGATGCGAAGGCGAGGCGTGAGCTGGGACAACACAGAATCTTTATTCTTCCTCTAACAACATATCAGCATACAGCATAAAGCTTTCCGCGCCGCAGCACAGAGGCTGGAAGCCCCCTGGTCTCTGTACATTCCTCTTTTTATACCTTTATTACTATGCATAAAGACCGAGGGTTCTGCCCATAACACCTTGTTGTATGAACAAAGAAAATGTGTGGCACATTAGCATGACATAACCTGAAACACACGTCACAGAGCATGCCTTGTTACAATACATTCACCCCCTGCATCTTCAGGTACCAGCTTCGTGCGGCAGGGGGCAAAAGGGCCATTTTTGTCTGGTTGGCTCCAGGTTAATCTTCCTCTCCCCGGGGGGTGTATAGAACTAACTGTCCCATTTGATACCTCCCAGAGACCCTTCCTCCTTCAGTCTATTATCCTCCTCTCCACCCTGCTTTCTGGGTGTGAGGAAAACCCCCAAACACTGTGTCCCCACAGCGCTGGCACCCAGAGTTAGTCTTTCTGTTCTGTTTGTTGGAGGAGAAATAAAGTCGTGTCTGGTCAGTTTGTGTCTTGACTGATTCCATCCTCCACAAGACCATGATAAACACAGAAAATGCAACATAAACCCCAAAAGCAAAACACACAAAGCAATAAATAAAAACAGAGTAGGAATGACCCTCCGGTCATCCCAGACAATGATAAATACAGAAAGTACAAGATGAACCCAAAAAACAAAACACACAAAGAAACAGAAATAAGTACAGAGCAGGAATAACACTCCGATCATCCCTGACAACCATATCCAAAGTACTCGGAAGACTTTGCAGCCACTCCCACACAGGGATATATTATGGGACATGTTAAGTCAAAGATAAAATATATAGTAACTCAGAACTCAGAACTCAGAAAGGATTTATTGCCAAGTACATTAACAGATATGAAAACTGATAACATACGAGGGATTTGACTTGACACAGAAAACGACCTGCATTTCCGGTGACACGGCAGCATCTGTGAACGCACCTGTCATCAGATGGGTACAGGATGCATAGGGAAGAAAAGGATAATACAATAGGAAGGAGCAAAAAACCATTGATTGTCAGAATACTGGTCATATATGATCAATATTATGATTACAAGAAAAAAAGCCCTCAATGCACAGTTAGCAGACAAAAAAGTACACAAGGACACAAGGAGAGCAGTGAGTGAGTGATCTTTTTCATCAGTTTTTTGAGTCAGTGTGGGTGTAGTGTTGAGTGTAGGTGTTTGTATCAGTTAAGAACAACAAGGTCTCTTTGGCAGGAGATGTTTTGTCTAGCTGCTGGCATTGTCCTTGGGCCATGCAGCTGGCTGTCCGTGAAGGCCGTGAAGCTCAAATGTTTTGAAAACAAAAAACTGCAGATAATCTGGAGGACTTGTGTGAGGGGAGTCAGATTAGTCGAATAGTACTGATCCCAGAGAAAGAAACTTTATATCCTCTTACAGATTCAGTACTTAATCCTTCATTGCTGGACGTTGAATCCTTCATGGACGGCTCTCAGCATGATCATGATGACAGTTCTCCATTTGCCGCTGTCAGAGTCCTCTCCATTTTTTCAATTTGATGGTTAAACCTCGCTTGGCCAGCATTTTGATAGGTTGTGTCCATCTTCATCAATTTACGGTACACCAGGACAATCCCAGATCCAATCAGAACGATCCCGATTACCAATACTACGAAGACGTACAAATCTTCGACATCTTCGATAGAAAGATCAGACAGGCACAAGAGTTTCCAATTACTTGTGTCCCTCAAATAGCCCGCAGCAGCCGTTCCTGCGGGGCAAACAACCTCCCCCGGGGCACTTTTCCTCGTTGGAAAAATAGTGTCAATTGCGTTCAAAGCCCAGCTTATTAACTCCATAATTTCTTTCGATAATCAGCAGTAGAGACACGCAGACAGACGATAGCAAGCTGGGATCCAGTTAGTTAGGGGAGAAAGGAGCTAAGTCAGGCAGGAGAGAAGAAAAAGGCGTCTGCTCTCTTTGGAGGGCGGAAGTGAAAAAAAAAAAAAGAAAAAAAAAGTGTGGAGGAAAAATAAGTTCAGGCGAAATGCGGAGAGCTGGAAGGTTGCAGAGTTTTATTTTCATCTATCATAATGAGACGCACTTGTAGCGCTGTGCGCTACAGTGGTCTGTGTGTGTCGTGTTGTGTTGCACTGTGCTGTTGAGGCATGTCTAGCAAGCTCTTTTATACATGTTATACCAACAGAGAGAATGCATGGCACATTTGCATATTGATACACATATCAGTCAATACACATTCACATTCGAGTGACCAACTGGTGCCCGGACGTCCTCTCCTTAATCCGGGGATGTATAACAATAGTCCATTGTTCTGACTGTCTCCTAGGGGCTCTCTGTCAGTATGCAAATTGTCCTCTGCTTAGTGCAGGCTAGCTGAGTGTGAGGATTGAATGTCCCTGTAGATTGTGGTGGGTCACCACAGGGCTCCCCCCAGAACACTCAGCAGGGTTTGTGAACCCCCCCCCCCCCCCGTCGTTTGGCTCCAGTTCCGGCAGAACTGTCGGAGGGCATGTCAGTCCGTGAGGGGGACGGGACAGGGGTGGAAAAAAACAGTGTGCTCCGCTCCGTGTTCCAGCACGTTGAACGGCCGTGGATCGTGGGTGCACGGGCCGGTGCGTTTCGTGCGTAATGGAACAAGATGGCGATTGGACGGCTTTAGGGAGTGAGGTGCTGAAAAGCGCTGTGGAGGGGGGTGGGGGGTGGGAGTAAGTGAGTGCCGGCCCGGGACGTCAAAGGTGTCTGGGCTGCGCAAAAATTGCGTGTGGATCCGCGATGGTGAGGGACTTTCCCAGTAAACCTGGCGGTGATCTCTGACTCCTCTTGCAGCTCAATCCAGCGAGGATGTGGGGAAGGCGAGTGGCCAAATTCCCCGAGGATGCGTAGCGGCTGTGAAACAACTGCAGCTGTGTGAGGGTGTGAGGCGGTTTGGCTTTTAGGTGTGGAAGCAGCCCTAAAGCCATCAGGGACAGCAATCAGCTAAATTCCCCTTGTGCGCCGTGGCTGAGAAACCCATACAAAGTCCTGTGTGAGGGCTGCACGTCTGCTTCAGGTGCGTGAGCAGCCCTGAAGGTTCCGAGGGTGGCGATCGGCCATGTTTCTCGGGCATATGCAGCGGCGGAGGACGCTGTATCAGTCTGTGGAGCTGGTTTTGTCACGTGTGTGGTACGCGCTTGGTGCAGTGACCACATAACTGGCAGTTGCGCTGTCCTTGTAATCCTGCGGTGTGTGTGCGGGGCTTCTGTGCGCAGGAGGTCCGCTGTCGTGAGGTTAGTCAGGTTCGGGGAGCTTGGCGGAAATCAACTCAGTAGGCGTCGATGTTTTCCCCGTTCAGGCTGCTTTCTTCGTTTCGCTCGTATCGCCATTCATGGTGCGTGTCGGTCCAAGCGCTGCGCTCCGGAGCACGCACTCTGGTGAGGATGAAGAGGTTGCAGGCGTTCTCTGGTCCTCTGTGTCCACAGCGCGGTGAGAGGGAGCAGACGGTCATTCTCTCTCGTCATGTCACCAGTGTGGAGAGAAGAGATCAGGCAAGGGGTTCACCATGACGTGAGCTGGGGCTTTCCTGGGCGGGGTCATCTCCGGGGTGTTCGCCTCGTGTTCCATTCTTTGTCAAGGGTCACCAGTGTGGAGGAAAAATAAGCTCAGGCGAGATGCGGCGAGCTGGAAGGTTGCAGTTTTATTTTCCTCCATCAAACTGAGACGCACTTGTAGCACAGTGCGCTACAGTGGTCTGTGTGTGTCGTGTTGTGTTGCACTGTGCTGATGAGGCATGTCTAGCAAGCTCTTTTATACATGTTATACCAACAGAGAGCATGCATGG
The DNA here is from genome assembly GCA_020510985.1 of Pholidichthys leucotaenia. Taxonomy (NCBI): domain Eukaryota; kingdom Metazoa; phylum Chordata; class Actinopteri; order Cichliformes; family Pholidichthyidae; genus Pholidichthys; species Pholidichthys leucotaenia. Next base: position 268,039,202 of record CM035839.1, read on the forward strand.
CACATTTGCATATTGATATACATATCAGCCAATACATATCATTCGCGTGACCAGCTGGCGCCCAGACGTTATCTCCTTAATCTGGGGATGTATAACAATAGTCCATTGTGCTGACTGTCTCCTAGGGGCTCTCTGTCCATATGCAAATTGTCCTCTGCTTAGTGCAGGCTAGCTGAGTGTGAGGACTGAATGTCCCTGTAGATTGTGGTGGGTCACCACAATAGCACATTTAAAATTACCTTAGTTGAACAGATACTAAAAACACACAATACCTTAAAGGGGCCATTGACTGAAAATTGGTGTTTTTGTAGGTTTTAACCTTCTGAAATGTGTCTGTTGGTTATATCCATCCATTCAGCCATCCATCTTCTACCGCTTTTCCGGAGGTCTGGGTCATGGAGGCAGCAGTTCAAGCAGAGAAGCCCAGACTTCCCTCTCCCTAGCCACCTGCTCCAGCTCTTCAGAGAGGATACCAAGGCGTTCCCAAACCAGCTGGGAGACATAGTCTCTCCAGCAAGTCCTGGGTCTGCCCCGGAGTCTCCTCCCAGTGGGACATACCCGAAACACCTAAAGTGGGAGGCGTCCAGGAGGCATCCTGATCAGATGCCCATACCACCTCAACTGACTCCTTTCAATGTGTGTTGGTCATGTGATTGGTTGGTCATGTGATTATCAAAAAAAAAAAAAACACAAGTCACTTCTCTTTACCCCCCCCCCCCCCCCCCACACACACACACATAGAGCCTTTATATTGTTTTTCACTCCAAGAAGCCATTTTAACTCTTCTGGGGGCTTTTCTGCATGTCAAGAAAAGGGAAACCGGTGATGACACTAGACACTGCGGGTGGACATTATCTCACACCCAGAAGCAGACAGAGGGGCTGAACAATGGACTGGGGTGCGGGTAGCCCCCCACAGGGGTAATTAGACCAGACTACAAGGCACCTTCGTCACCTGCTGCTCTATGCTGCAGTGCAGGGAGGTGAATGTATTGTTATGAAGGTAACATGTTATGATAATCGTGCCACACATTGCCTTTGTCAAACCCCATGCAATATGCCCCAGCCCCAGTCTCTACGCGAGGTCAATAAAGTTATATAAAGAGAACACAGAGACACTGGGGAGGCTCCTTTACAGAGACTCGGACCCAGCGGCCACGCTGGGGGACACAGGCTGTACATTTATGTTAGAGGGTTTAATAAAGAATCTGTGTCGACCTATGCTCGTGCCTCGCCTCCACATCCTTCCCTTTTACCCTCTACATTGGTGACCTGACATGAGATGGACTGTCTCTCCCTTTCGCCACGTTGTGGACTCCTTTTTCTCCACATTGGTGACCTGACGTGAGATGGACTGTCTCTCCCTTTCACCGTGCTGTAGACTCTGGAGTACCAGGGATCGCCGCATCCTTCTCGGCCACACTGGTGCGCGTGAGCCACGATGGCGACCTCAAGGGCTGGAGGGAGCGAGCGGCACGGGGACTGAGACGCACCAGGATCAGTGAGACGAGCACCGCACAGAATCACCCTGAAAGGGGAAGATCGGTGCGAGTTTGAATCAAGTTCCTCATCCCTGACTCACCTCTCAACAGTGGAGTTTCAGCACACAAAAGCCCTGTGTGCACACCGCAGGATTACGAGGTCAGCACAGCTTACAGCTATGTGGTCACTGCACCAGAGCACGCGCCACGCACCAGGGACAAACTGGTTCCAAAGACTTATACAGCGTCCTCAGCCACTGCACACTCCTGGGGAACACGGCCGATCGTCATCCTTGGATACTTTAGGCTTCGCGCATCGCACCTAAAGCAGCCAGGCCACCTTGCCCACAGGACATGTATCTGTTTCTCAGCCACTGCGCATCAATGGGAAATAGCCGATTGCTTTCCCCGGAGACTTTAGGCCTGCCCCCGCACCTAAAGCAAGATTGCCAAGTTCCCTGACACAGCTCCAGTTTTTTTCACAGCCGCTACGCATCCTCGGGGAATTGGGCCGATCGCCTTCCCCACATCCTCACAGGACCGGGCCCGCACGAGGAGTCAGAGACTTAATTTTTTCACAGCTGCTGTGGATCAATGGAAGGTTTACCGGAAAAGTTCCTTACCTGAGGCTGATCTGCACGCAGTTTTTACGCGGCCCAGACACTTTTAACGTCCTGGGCCGGCACTCCATTGTTTCCCCCCACCTACCCCTCGTCCTCCACATCGTTCTTCCCGCACCTCCGTACCTGAAGCCTGCCGATTGCCAGCTTTGTTCCATTACGCACGATGCGCACCAGCCCACGTTCGCCCACGAACCACGGCCGTCACATGTTGGAACATGGAGCGGAACAGAAAGTGCTTTTCACCCCTCCCACCCTTCTCCCCACGGACTGACATTCTCCTCCGACACTACTCACCTGCAGGACAGTTTTGACCGGAGCGGCAAACCCCCGCTGCAGCCACCAGGGGAGCCGACTTGAGCCCAAACGACCGGGGGGTCACAGCCCCTTCTGGGTGTTCGGGGGGGGGGGGGGAGGGGGCTGTGTGGTGACACTAGACACTGCAGTTGGACATTATCTCACACCCAGAAGCAGACAGAGGGGCTGAACAATGGACTGAGGGGGGTAGCCCCCCACAGGGGTAATTAGACCAGTCTACAAGGCGCCTTCATCACCTGCTGCTCTATGCTGCTCTACTTATTTTACCCAGGAATTTACCAATTAATTCATTAAAAATCCCTCAGTGTGATTTTCTGGATTTTTTTTTCTCATTTTGTCTCTCATAGTTGAGGTATACCTATGATGAAAATTGGAGCCCTCTCTCATCTTTAAAGTGGGAGAACTTGCACAATTGGTGGCTGACTAGATACTTTTTTGCCCCACTGTATGTACAGCCTATGGCCCCAGCGTGGGCCACTGGGGTCGAGTCCTGTAGAAGCCGCTGTTCTCTAGTCTCAGCAACTCTGGGTTATTCTCTCTTCCCTCAGGGGATGCATAACTTAACAGTCCATTGTTCAGCTTTCTGGGTGTGAGTTAGAAATCCCCCAGCTATGTCCAGTGTCCACGTGCACTGGGTCTTGTGTCCGCCACACATAGCTCCCTCCTGAACACCCAGAAGGGGCTGTAACCCCCCGGTCATTTGGGCTCAAGTCGGCGCCCATGGCAGCTGCAGCAGGGGTTGCTGCTTAAAGTTTCCACACGTTGAACGGCCGTGGTTCGTGGGCGCATGGGGTCCGGTGCGCATCGTGCTGATGGAACAAAGTCGGCAATCGGCAGGTTTTTTGGGACAGAGGTGAGGAAAAAACAATGAGGAGGACGAGGGGGAGGTGGGGGAAAACAATGGAGTGCCTGCCTGGGACGTTACAAGCATCTGGACCACGCAAAAATTGAGTGCAGATCAGCCTCGGTTGAGGGGCTTTTAAGGTAAACCCTCCGGCAATCTGTGGCGGCTGTGAAAAAAATAAGTCTCTGTTGATTCCTCCTCATGCGGGCCCGGTCCTGCAAGGATCTGGGGAAGGCGATCGGCCCAATTCCCTGAGGGTGCGTTGTGGCTGTGAAAAAAACTCAAGCGGTGTCAGGGAGACTGGCAATTCTGCTTTAGGTGCGGGGGCAGTCCTAAAGGCTCAGAGGAAAGCAATGGGCTTAATTCCCCATTGATGTACAGCGGCTGAGAAACAAATACAAGTCCTGAGGGCGAGGCTGCCCGGCTGCTTTAGGTGCGATGTGCAAAGCCTAAAGGATCTGAGGATGGCGATCTGCCGTGTTCCCCGGGGAATGTGCAGCAGCTGAGGACAATGTATAAGTTCTTGGAACCGGTTTGTCCCTGGTGCATGACGCCCGCGTCCTTGGCCACGTAGCTTTTAAGTTGTGCTGTCCTCGTAATCCTGCGGTGTGGGCACGGAGCTTCTGTGCGCCGAAACCCAACTGTCGGGAGGTGAAGCCAAGGTCAGGGAGCTTGATTCAAACAACGCAGACGGCGCTGATCTTCCCCTTTCAGGCTGTTTCTGTGGTGTGGTCATCTCGCTGATCCTGGTGCGTCTCGGTCCCCGTGCCGCATGCTCTCTCTGGCCCTTGAGGTCGCCAATGTGGAGAGAGGAACAGGCGCGTGTACTCCAGTGTGGATGAAAAGGATGCAGGCGATCCCTGGTACTCCAGAGTCTTCAGCGCGGTGAAAGGGAGTAGACGGTCCATCTCACGTCAGGTCACCAATGTAGAGGGTAAAAAGAAAGGATGTGGAGGCGAGGCACGAGTGTAGGATGATATAGAATCTTTATTAACCCTCAAACATATAAGTACAGCCTATGGCCCCAGCGTGGGCTGCTGGGGCAGAGTCCTGTAGAGGCATCCTCCAGTCTCTCTGCACGCTCTTTTATACCTTTATTGCTCATGCATTGAGACTGGAGCTGCTGTTTATGCTATTATGATAATAATAATAATTATCATGACACTTGTTACATACCCTTTCATATCTTATTTACAGACAGGTGTTGTGATTATGCATTGGTGTGTAACAAAAGACCTGGGCAACACATTAACATAACCATCCACATGTTCACACTTCAGCCGCTGTTCTCTAGTCTCAGCGGCTCTGGGTTATTCTCTATTCCCTCAGGCGGTGCATAACTTAACAGTCTATTGTTCAGCTTTCTGGGTGTGAGTTAGAAATACCCCAGTTGTGTCCAGTGTCCACGTGCACTGGGTCTTGTGTCCACCACAATAGCGCCATTTCACAACAGTCATCTCATAGCACTTTCAACTGTCGGGGAAACCCCCACAATTGCAGAAAGACCCCAGCAATCAGGCAATCTGTGAGCAAGTGCTTGGTGATGGTGGAGAGGAAAAACTCCCTTTTAGCAGGAAGAAACCTCCAGTAGAACCAGGCTCAAGCAGGGGCAGTCATCTACTGTGACTGGCTGGGGGGTGAGGGGGTAGAGAAGAAGAAGAAGAAAATAACAGACATGTAGAGAGCAAACAGCATGACGGGGACTCAATCTATGGGAGAGAACAAAGAGATGTTAATGACCAGCAAAAATATTTCATTGAGAGTGAAGAAAGGAGTGAAGCCCAGTGCATTGCTGGAGGTCCCCCGGCTGTCTAAACCTATTAGCAGCATAACTAAGGGAGGGTTCAGAAACACATGATCCCTCCCTAATTGTAGGCTATATCAAAAAGGAAGGTTTTAACCCTATTCTTAAAAACAGAGATCGAGTCTGACTCCTGATTGCAGATTGGCAGCTGGTTCCAAAGGATAGGAGCCTGATAACTGAAAGCTCTGCCTCCCATTGTACTTTTGGAGATTCTAGGTATTACAAGTAATCCTGCATTTTGAGAGCGTAGTGCTCTGTTAGGACATATAGGGTAGTATCAGATCTTTTAAATAAAAAGGGGCCTGATTATTTAGAGCTTTGTAGGTGAGAAGGATTTTAAACTTAATTGTAAATTCTATAGGAAGCCAATGAAGGGAGGCCAGAACCGGAGAGATGTGATCTCTCTTTCTAGTACCTATTAAAACTCTTGCTGCAGCATTTTGGATCAGCTGAAGACTTTTTAAAGATGTTTTAGGACAACGTGATAATAAAGAGTTACAATAATCTAATCTAGAGCTAACAAAAGCGTGGATCAGTTTCTCAGCATCACTCTGACAAGATGCTCCTAATCTTGGCAATATTACACAAATGATAGAAGGTAGTCTTAGAAACCAGTTTAATATGTGAATTAAAAAACAGATCTTGATCAAAAATAACTCCAAGGTTCCTCACAGAACTATTAAGAGAAAGAGGAACCACATCTAAACTAAGAGTTTGATTTGGAAAGGTATTTCTATGGTTTTTTGGACCAACTAGAATGGCTTCAGTCTTATTTGAATTTAATAGCAAGTCATCCAGTATTTAACCTGGACATGTTTCCACTGACGTCTGCAGTCATCCTCAGAAGCGTCAGCTGATTGCTGTGATTTGTGACCAGCCAGGTGGATCAGCTCGTTCAATAAAGGAAAACAGTAATGAAAAAGAAGAAAATATGAACCTATTTAGTGAATAGCCACGGTCACCTGTCAGTTGAAAGCAGATCATATTTTACCCCACAAGTGCATACTTTATGTCCAAAATGCAAATCTCATCCTTTATAGTTATATACAACTTACATCAATTACACACACTACTAAATGAAGGAAGTGCCTCATGCCAAAGACCATATAGGCCCTTTTCCACTAGCCTCACTTAGCCCGACACCGCACCACTCAGCCCGCTTTAGGCGCTTTTCCATCAGCCCCAGCACCGGTTAGCAGGTACTTTTTTCGTACCTGATCCAGGGCAGGGTCTAACCGAGCTGAGTAGGGCTGAGTATGGCTGTGATATGACTTTAAGAGACTGGTCGCCGCTGATTGGTCAGGTCGTAACGTCACGAAAGCAACTTTTTCTGCTGAATTTACTCCACGACCGCCATTTGTAATTGTTCAGCAGTGAACACAATGCGCCCATTTAATACGGTATATTATATTAATATACTGTATAATATACTTATATAATAATATACTCCTAATATTATATATTAGGAGGTGCACAATTTTCTTTCTATATTAGGCGACGATCGCATCCAGCGGGAGTTGGACGGATCTACTTGAAATGCAGATGTCCGAGCAGATGGCTTCCCAAGGGCACATCCGTACTGCCAAACAGTGTCGGGAGAAGCTGAAAAAGCTGAAAAGCGATTACCGAGCAGTGAAGGACCACATTGCTCGAAGTTCAGCGGATGGAAGGAGTGGAAGTGGTTTGCTGAGAGACATTGGGCTCGACACGGTCACTGTCACGGTCACGGCCTTGGAAACCGTGGATGGTGAGTGTTGTTTTGATATTGCGCATCTTTTCGCCACTTGATCCTTTCTGTGTCAAGCTCACTGTTTTTAAGAAATAGGAAGGTTGTTAGATTGTGGGTAATGGTTGTTACTGAGGCTTGCCTATTGTTTTGCAGCCAACTGCAGATTCACACTTGCTTTGTGTTAAGTATTAGCGCGAACAAAACGCTGAATTACGCTTATTGTATTCTGGTTAAAAACTTGAGAGTGTTGTGTACATGTTGCACTTTGGTGTTAAGTTTTAAATTGCGTGTATTTTCTTTCTAGAATCGCATTTCATATCACAGGGGTCCACCTCAGTGGACATGATGGATACACCGGACTCTCCTGGCGCTGCGTCTGTGTGTGCGTCTGCCGGAGCGCCAGCTGGATCGACTCCACATCACCAGCTCCATCTGGATCACGTTCAAGTGCCGGTAAGGCACAATAACCACAATTTTTTTTTTTGGTTGAAACAGGTCCAGCGGAAACCAGGGTCGAAAATCCATCCATCCATCTTCTACCGCTTAATCCTTTACAGGTCGCGGGGGGGCTGGAGCCTAACAAGTTATGTACCAAATTGATTAATGCAATTTCCTGTAGCTGCATATTAATTAATTGAAAATGTCTTTTTAAATGTACAAAAAGGTTATTCTTTGGTCTTCACTTATCGGTGTTCCACAACCATTTTTAGGTGTGGTGCTTGAAGTGCTGTTGTAACTCCTGTTTTAGACAAACAAAGTGCATGAACTGCCGTTGAAATCAACATGCTTCATTGAAATGCTTTGCGTCAGCTGACTGTATTAACCCATTCAGATTTCTGCGGCCACACTACAAGCAACTAGTTTAAACATTACCCATCCATCCATCCATATTCTTAATCTTAATCCTTTTTAGTTTTGCAGGGGGGCTGCAGCCGAAGACAGTACCCTGCGTGTTGCAAAATCTGCTCTACTGAGGGGCAGCAACATGACAGTTCAGCTTATATACAGCAATGAAGCATAATATAATAGTGACATTCCACCACAGACTTTCACCTGTGTAATTCCATAATATATGTAGTGATCCAGCTTTAACAACCATGCCTTTCTGTCTTTCCATCTACATTAGCGATGGTCAACATGCATGACGAAGAGATGCGGCTCTTGGAACGGCAACATGACCAGTGGCAAAAATCAGGAGTACATGCAGCATTTGCGACAGGTGGCCACAGATGTGCGGGCAGATGCGCGGGAAGCCCTGGAGCAGGACGCTGCGTTACGAAGGGAAGAGCTCGCAGAGATGTCATCGCCCAGTCTGTTTTTTTGTTTGTAAATTTTGCTTCTGGAATAAAATTGTATTGTTTGCATCAAAAGTCTGGTTTATCTGTTATGACACCGTATGAGAAAAGCCAATAATTACATGCACATTCCATTCTCTGTTCACTCCACATGCTGCTGTTCATCAGGTCAGGTGTATAGCCTTCTAATGGTAATTTAATTTTTAACAACACAACGAAACGTCTTGGTAGTTTTTTTTTTTTTATTTTAAACAAATTTGCAATGCGGAATCCATTTCTCTTGAATGGGTACATTTTTTATGTTATAAGCAGTTGTACAGGTGTGCTTGAACTTGTAGACACTGATAAAGGTAAGTACGTGTAAGTTGAATGTTGCATCACCAGTCAAAATTTAATAAATTAAGAAGGAATCTAGCAAAAATTTGGCACTAATAACAGTAGACAAATCGGACAAGGATACACAACTGTGTTTTTGTTGCACACAACTGTTGTTACCAACAAGTGCAAAATTTATATTCCCTTTTCCCAAAAATTAAAAATCAATTTGTAAGTAAAAGTGGGAGACCTTTACATGGGAAAATATGACATGTATCAGCACATGATTTATAGTTCAATTTGCATTTCCACCTAAGCAAAAGTGGCTTGTCGAGCTGGATTTTTGTGAAGATGGCCTGTGCAGTGTTTCTGCATGTAATTACATACCTGTCAAGTGATACGGTTTCGCCGTATTTTAATACGGGGAAAATGCAATTTTAGCAAATACGGGCGTATTGCCATTTCTGTACGCCAAAGAGAAAAATTTACGGGAAAAAAAATTGAGAGTGTGGGGAGGAACACGTCGTGTGTGACCCCCACAGCGTATGGGGCTGTCAGAGCGCTCAGCGTGAGCAATTATCACAACAGAAGTGTGGACTCATCATTAGGCTGATGGCTTCACACCTTCTTAACAGATAAGCGTTATGAACAAGAGGACAGGTAGATGGACCATGCACAACATTTTATTTACAAAAAACATTTTTGAAATATGTATGCACATAAATGTGGACGAAATAGACAAGTATTGCATCACAGCATCTCGTATTATATTGTAACATGCAGCTCGACATGGCGACGTCCCACCGGGAGGTTCGAACTCACGCTTCCCGCTCTGGAGTCCCACACTCTACCTGTGTCGCCAATAGGGTCAACCCACTTGGCAAGCCAAGTAGGGTGCTTATATTGAGTTCGCTACAATATCACCACCCTGCTCCTCTGCTCTCTGTGCCGCTGCCACCACTGGTTCATCTACTGCATCATCCAATGTAGTGTCAAACGTTTCTCCATGACTCTCACACAGACTGTGCAGAGCACAACAAGTCAGCACCATAGATTTAACCAGTTTCATGTCACAGTCATTCCTCTCTCCTTCCTCCTTCCTTCTCTCCTCGTCATCAGCCATTTTGTTTGTTGTGGAGGATTCGGTCGCGTGTTTCACGTCACGAGGGTGTGGCGCCGCCTGCTGTTCAACAAATCCCACCCACAGCAGGTGTGCCAGCAGTAGTTGAAAAGCAATTGAGGCCGAACCGAACCGAAGTGAGTAGAGCCGGGTTTTCAATCGGGGCTGAGCGGGGCTAGTGGAAAAGCGCCTTATAAAAGTGGAACTTCCTGCCGTCCAGCTTGGTGCTCAGCAATAATGGAACGGAGAAGGGAAATTTGTGGCGGGGCCTTGCATGACAGCAACACCTCTGATTCTAGATGTGATTAACACTGTAGATAAGAGAAACGTAATTTCGTTCTACTGTGCATAATTGGTTGTATGGATTGAATGACAATAAAGTTGGCTTTACCTTTACCTTATCTGGAAACCAGATACTTACAGCAAAGGCAGAGCCCCTCACTCTGCCTCTTGCCGTCTTTTGCCTGCAGCACTCAAACTGCTCCACACAGAAGCGTCCTCCCCCAAATGCCAGCATCATGGTGGTCCTGGGCCATTACTGCTCCTCCCCCTCAGTCATGCCCTCCTTCAGCCATTTTTTCTGGGACCAGCAGCCACCTCTTGTCCAGCAGAGCTCTCATCTGATTGGCTGTCCTGGCAGGGCTCTCCTCTGGCCAGGGCCTCTCCTCAAGTAGGGCTCTCCTCCAAGCAGGCCCTCATCCGGTCGTGCTCTCTCCCCTGGCAAAGCTCTCTCGTCTGGACTTCCAGAGCACCTTTTATATCATGTGCAGCCGCAGGTGCTGCACATCCCCAATCAACACAGGTGTCAGTGATCAGTAACTAGGGGAAGCACAAGGTGAAAGTAGACAACACTTCCACCTAAAAGCACACAGGCTAAAATATAAAAACTACGAAGCATGCAACCTGTAAATAAATATGCAACACAAACTTAAAAACCTATATAAAACCCAACAAACCCAACAAAGTACTTCCACGCCATGACATCTGCAAACCAAGGCGCTACCTTCAGTGCTAACAGTGCTACTAGGCAGTTAGCTTACAAACCACAGTTGATGACGAGGTGCCCGTTTTGACACCTCGTCATCTGTGTCCAACTCCCCCCCTCCCTCCAGCTCCACAGCCTCCACATTCCCTACTTCATTTAAGGCACCCCCCCCCTCCTCCCCCCCCCCCCGTATCATCAGTGAGCAGGATGTGCTCAAACAGTTCTCCAGACTGAACCCGCGCAAGGCCCCCGGCCCAGACGGCGTGTCTCCCTCCACCCTGAGACTCTGTGCGAAACAGCTGGCTCCTGTATTCACAGACATTTTTAACACCTCCCTTAAGTTATGCCACGTGCCATCCTGCCTCAAATCCTCCACCATCATCCCTGTCCCCAAGAAGCCACGGATCACTGGACTTAATGACTACAGACCTGTAGCGCTCACCTCTGTAGTCATGAAGTCCTTTGAGCGCCTGGTCCTGTCCCACCTCAAGTCCATCACCACCCCTCTCCTGGACCCGCTGCAGTTTGCCTACCGAGCCAACAGGTCTGTAGACGATGCAGTCAACCTGGCCCTCCACTCCATCCTGCAGCACCTGGACTCCCCGGGAACCTACGCCAGGATCCTGTTTGTGGACTTCAGCTCCGCATTCAACACCATCCGCCCCGCTCTGCTCCGGGACAAGCTGTCCCTGCTCAACGTGCCTGACTCCCTCTGCAGGTGGATCATCGACTTCCTGACGGACCGGAGGCAGCATGTGCGGCTGGGAAAGACTGTCTCAGACTATACTAGCATCAGCACCGGATCACCCCAGGGCTGTGTACTTTCCCCCCTACTCTTCTCCCTTTACACCAACTCCTGCACCTCCAGCCACCAGTCTGTCAAGTTGATCAAGTTTGCGGACGACACCACCCTCATCGGGCTCATCTCCAACGGCGACGAGTCCGCCTACAGGAGAGAGGTGGCCCAGCTGGCGTCCTGGTGCAGCAATAACAACCTGCAGCTGAACGCTCTGAAGACAGTGGAGATGATTGTAGACTTCAGGAAAGTCACTACTCCTCTGCCCCCCCTCACCCTCTCAGGCTCTCCCATCACCACTGCTGATTCCTTCCGCTTCCTAGGCACTACCATCACCAGGGACCTCAAATGGGAGCTGACCATCAGCTCACTCATCAAAAAAGCCCAGCAGAGGATGTTCTTCCTGCGGCAGCTGAGGAAGCTCAAGCTACCCACCAAGATGTTAGTGCAGTTCTACACAGCCATCATCGAGTCCATCCTCACCACCTCCATAACCGTGTGGTACGCAGGAGCCACTGCCAGGGACAGACTAAGGCTGCAGCGCGTCGTGCGCACTGCTGAGAAGGTGATCGGCTGCAAGCTCCCATCTCTCCAGGATCTGTACATCTCCAGGACCCGGAGGCGTGCTGGCCGGATCATAGCCGATCCCTCACACCCTGGTCACGTACTGTTTGCCCCCCTCCCCTCTGGTAGAAGACTTCGGTCCATCCAGACTAAAACCTCCCGTCACATGAACAGCTTCTTCCCCTCTGCCATTAGACTGCTGAACACTAAGTGACTCTCGTGCACCATGTACAGCAGCTCAACCAGACTCATGTCAATCATCACTGTTTTCTTCCTGCATTACCGACTGCACTATATAGTTCTCCACAGTATCTGCTGCTGGCTAATATATATTTTAACTGTTGACCAGTATCACTTAATCTTATCCTACACTTTATTACATGTATAGTTTATTTCTCTTATCTTATCATGTTTAATGTTGCAGCATTGTACCGAGACAAATTCCTAGTTTGTGTACTACATGAACAATGGCAATAAACCTGATTCTGATTCTGATTCTGATTCTGATTCTGATATTGTTTTCTTTAAACTTCGGTCACAATAATAGACATCCCTGTTTCCCTGTTCACTAATCAATCAATAATATATCTTGTGTATACAGTTGAAACCAGATGATTACATACACTATAAAAAGACACATAACCCTTTTTTTCTCACTGTCTGACATTAAATCAGACTGAACTTTTCCTGTTTTAGGTCAGTTAGGATTACCAAAATTATTTCTATTTGCTAAATAATTTTTATATTTGTTAAATGGACTGCACTCCAGGTTTTCAGTCCAGCCAGTCTTGTCAGCAGGTGTTTTTACTGATCAGCAGTCACTGGGAAGAGATTCAGAGAAATCAACTTTGAAGAAGAAGCACCAAATCACCGTGTTGAAGCAGTGGCATCTGCTGGACAAGGCTGTGTATTGTATTTGAGTGGAAGGGCTGAAGGGAGATGACACAGAGACTAGGTTGACATTACAGGTCAAATTGTTCCCTTTACATTTTTTGGTTGATCGGATTACCCTCTCACTGCAGTTTACATTCGTTATCACTGGTGACTTTTACCTGACTAGAACATGAACATGCCTGTCCTTTGAAATGACAGCATGTGCACATCAACAACAACAAAAGATGTCATGCTTGTGTGACATTCTCTCTTTCAACACTGAAAAAATGATTGCCGTTTTAAGTAAAGATGACATCAGTACCCTACACATGTGCAGAGAGGTAAGAAGTTGCAGGAATTCTGATGTGACCGTTCAGACTGAAGTTGCATGACTAATATATCTGTATTCAGGGGTGAAAGCAGTCCATTATGGTCTGGTCCTTACCATTTAAAAATCCTGTGGTAGTACACAGTATCCCGATAGAGGAGAGAGCTGCAGAAACCCACAACGAGAAACATACATTTGAGAACTGTCAAGAGCTGAGCCAGCTTGGCTTTCCCCGGCTCGGCCTTGACTTCTCTATGGGTTTTGGTTTTAATGGTTGTGTGCATTTTTGTGTTTTCTGGTACTGATTTCCATATCCTTAGCCACTGCCTGACCGGCAGCTGTTAGTCAGCATCAGTGACCTACTTTCTCTCACGCTGCTGACAGTCTGTCGGTCCAGCCATGCCCACTTGCTCTCCCTCTGTATTCCATCAGCTGTTTCCAGCCCCAGTAATTATCCTTCCTGTGCCTCGACCAGGTGTTCCTAATTTGCCACCCAGTGGCGTTTGTTCATAAGCAGCTCTTTGCTAGACAAACGCCGCTGGACCATTATACACGTTTGATGGTTGTTTTCCGCTGTCTAACCGTCACATCTCCAAAGGACTGTTTTTGTGTGTGCTCGTTGGGAGACTGGGATTACTCGGACTGCCCACAATACACTGAGCTGCTCTCCACGGTCTGCACGCTCGAGCGCTTATTCCCTGGATTATCTGCGAGGACACTTCCCACTGAGCCGAAGCGGAGTTGCTCCCCTCGTCGGTCATCCGCTTCCTCTCCAGCTCAGCCCCAAGTGCCAGCCTCAGCCCGTGTGTCTCCAGCTCCACCACAGCAGCATAATCCCCCGTCGAAGCGCCGGGAGAGGCCCTCTCCTCCATCAGCTGCCATCATCCCTCCGGCCACTGTGAGGCCTGCTGAGGTCATCCCGGAAACGCCCACCTCCGTTGCCATAGAAATGGCTCATCCTCCACCCGTAGAAGAGGACCGCATTACCGTGGACACAGAGAGGGATGACAGCCTGCCAGCTGCAGCAGTTAACATCAAAGGCCGGGATGATAGATGAGTGTGTGCTCTTTCAACTCATCTTGACAATAATACACCTTGTCTGTCTCCCGGGAAAGGGGCCCAGTTACAGCAGTCCACTGGGCTCCCCCTACCGGCTGTCGCTAAAAACTCTTTTTCTACCTTCTCTGTGTCTCCGTGTCTCCTTCTTTAATTCCTGAGTGCCTGTCGGTCCAAGAACCGAGCTGCCAGATGGTGGAGGAGCCGGTGGTTTCGGACGATTCCTTCCCGGAGCCAGCACGGAGAGGTCCCTCTACGGCCACGCCGGTGGACGAAGAGTGGTCGGCTATGCTCGCCACGCTCAACCACCGGGTCGAAGAGGAATGCCGTGAGATGGAGGTCCGTGGACGCGCTTCCCAGGCGGTGAGGGTCTCACCTCCTACACCTACCCAACCCCCAAATTCACCATCAGACGAGGAGTGGGTGAACCTGCTCGCCGCAGTCAACAGCCGGGTCGAGGAGGACCAGGACGGCTAATACCATCTCACCTGCTAGGAGACACCAGGAGAATCCCTCATCGCCTTCGGCAGCCCTCTGCCCTCTAGCTGCCGTGAAGTCCGCTGAGCTCACCCCGGTAACGCCCACCTCCGTCCACATGGAGACGGCTCCTCCACAAGCTTTCAACGGGGCCCACGTCACCACTGACATGGAGAGGGATGACTGTCTGCCACCTGCAGCTGGAAACAAAAAGGACAGGGATGACAGGCAAGGATTTTTTCATTGTAAACCATCTAATGACACTGAATCTTGCCTGTCTCCCGAGGGAGAGGCCCAGTTTAAGCAGTCCGCTGGGTCCTCTCCTCCAGCTGCATATATTAATTCATTTTCCCCCCTCTCCATGTCTCCTCCAATTCTCCCCGAGGACCTGTCGGCCCAAGGTCAGGGCCATCAGATGGTGGAGGAGCTAGTGGCTTCGGAGGAGTCCTTCCCGGAGCCAGCGTGGAGAGGCCCCCCTGCCACCACGCCGGAGGAATCCACGGCATTGGAGCCGCTGCAGGAGGACAATGGGACTGCAATCACCATCTTGCCAGCTGCAGAGGCGTCTGCAGCGGATTGGGAGCTTGAGCTGGAACTCTTGGAGGCCGGGCCCGAGCATTCATCACAAGGATCGACAGAGTCCTGAACAGTGGTGGAGCTCGAGCTCAGGCAAGTACTCTCTCTGGTTTTTCTGATCACAGTGTTAGAGAGATCTTGTCTGGCTCTAGGTGGGGAGAGTCAGGCGCAGCGCACAGCCGCGTCTGAACTTCCCTCGCCGGACTCCGCCACTGCTGGAGACCCTAACGACCCTGTTTCTTCTCCTGCTCCTGAGCCATTTTCTAGGTTCACCAGAGAGGAATAACCATCCCCAGGGATCTACGTGGAGCCGGTCTCAGTGCCTGATGACGTTGCGGGTCCAGCTCCCTTGAGGTCTGAGGTCGTTGTGTGGTCTCCTCCACAGGCCGCGCTGCTGTGGGTCCAGCAGGTTGGCTTTGGACCCTCGTGGGGGCTGCGCCCCAGGATTAGCCCAACATGGGTGCTGCACTCCTGCCCAGACCCATCATGGACACCAGGCTCTGGGTTGGGGTCCACCGTGGGTGCAGCTGAGCCTCAGCCGGAGGTCACCGTGGGTGCAGCTGAGCCTCAGCCGGAGGCCACCGTGGGTGCAGCTGAGCCTCAGCCGGAGGTCAACATGGGTGCAGCAGAGCCTCAGCCGGAGGTCACCGCGGGTGCAGCAGAGCCTCAGCCGGAGGTCACCGCGGGTGCAGCAAGGCTCCCACTGGAGGGGCCCAACGTGGGTGCAGCAGAGCCGGCCCGGTCGGGGGCCACCGAGGGCACTGCGGATTGCCATGAAGACGCCATGGTCCCCTTCTCCTCCCGGTCCTATGCCATGGGGATTCCCTCCCTTCAGTCCGGTCACCCACCAGTGAGCTTACTGGTAGGCAGGCCGCCTTCTGCCTCACCCCGTCGGCCCTGGTGGATCAACAACGCTGGCCGACCGCCTGAGGGACTGAGTCTCTGTGAGAGATAGCCCGTATTCTCCGGCAGGCCACCAGACTGGGTTTGCTGAACTGCCTGCTGGGCCTGGGACTCAGGGCGGTCTCCCGAGCTGCTACGGCTTTGGACTTGGGGGGTTAATTGTGGACCCTGGGTGGGGTATTGTATTCCCTCCTTCCTGTTCCCCCTACCTCCCACCTGGGTTTGTGCTGTTTGTTGTTGTTGCTCCTATTGGGGGGGGGGGGTCATCTTGATGTTACCTTGGGTGTCTGGGATTCCACCCCTTAAAGGGGGGCCTCTGTCACGAGCCGAGCCAGCTTGGCTTTCCCCGGCTTGGCCTCGAACTCTCTATGGATTTTGGTTTAACTGGTTATGTGCATTTTTGTGTTTTCTGGTACTGATTTCCATATCCTTAACCACTGCCTGACCGGCAGCTGTTAGTCAGCACCAGTGACCTACTTTCTTTCACACTGCTGACAGTCTGTCGGTCCAGCCACGCCCCCTTGCTCTCCCTCTGTATTCCATCAGCTGTTTCCAGTCCAGGTAATTATCCTTCCTGTGCCTCGCCCAGGTGTTCCCAATTTGCCACACCAGCGGCGTTTGTTCATAAGCAGCTCTTTGCTAGACAAACACCGCTGAACCATTATACACGTTCGATGGTTGTTTTCCGCCATCTAACCGTCACGTCTCCAAAGGACTGTTTTTGTGTGTGCTCGCTGGGAGACTGGGATTACTCGGACTGCCCCTACACTGTGAGTAAACTGTCTGCGTTTCTGTGCGTAATTGTGCTGCTACCCTTTCTGTAGCGTTTCCCCCTGTGCGGCACAACTACACTGTGGCTGTCGTCCATTTGTATCCCTCCATGTTTGTTGGGCATCCTGGAGGACCCTCAGTTTAACCTGAGCTGTCTTGTCTCTTGTGTATTCACCCTTGTGTTAATAAATGTGTGTTTGGTGTTAACTCAGCGTGTAAATCCATTTGTCCTTTTCTCCTCCTCCATGCGGTTTATGACAAGAACAGTATTTCATCTAAAATAACACTTACCTTATGCTTTTTAAAGGTCCCATTCACAGAAAAATTATTTATTTTTTTTGTAGGTTTAAACCTTCTGAAATGCATCTATTGGTCATGTGATTATCGGGGATAAAAATAAGCCTTTACATTGATTCTGTCTGTGGGGGCCGGTGTAACTCTTACAAGGTTGCGATGGAATATCACGAAAACTTCATCTCAACCTTGATACCCTGCTGTTCTGTTATTGGCCAGCCTAATTGATCCAATCAGCCCCGTTTCCTGTCAGAGAGGTCTGTCTGCAGACATGTCAAGGAGATGCTGCTCACTCAAGCCAGACTACAGCCGGATCCTTTACACAAAACTGCCCAAGGACGCATCTCTAGCAGAAAAGTGTCAAAAAAAACCACAACATTTTAATGGTGGTTCCAGGTGATTTTAGCCCAAATTTATTACTCTGTTCTGGTCATTTCACAACAGATTCATTCCAAAACTTTGGAGAGTAGAACTTAGGTTAATCAAAAAGCTTATTCTTAAGGATACCACTGTATCGTGCACATCGATGCTGTAAAATGCGTAAACATTTTGAATCTAATACGGCCATGGCTGTAGAGGGTGTGAATGATAATTCGGCCTGTATGACCACACAACGTGTGAATTGGGCGAGCTGGATCACAGTGAAATGGGCAAGACACAGGACCTGCAGCTCCCACCATTGTCCAGCCGGGAGTTTTCCAGCTCTGTGCCATTCACTGTGCTTGTGTGTCCTCCTGAAGCTTGTGTTGCATGGCTATATATGCTGAATAATCCTTTAGACCCTCCGTAATCACGGTTGCATTAGATTTTATTCTTACAAGCATCAGTTTTTCATTCTGCTCTTTATCTGGTCACAGTTGGAGCTACTTATTTCTGTGTTTTGTGTATGCAGTGCTCTGTGATCAGTCTGACATGTAACCCTGGTTATGCCTCCTCATTTGTGATTGGCTTTGCCACATGTGTCACTCACAAAGCTTTCACCCAGTCACATTAGGGGCTCATGAGTAACACAGAGGAAGGCTGAATCAGCATTTTCTGGGAAGTGGTTTTCTAGATCACATGTAAAACCACACAGGAATAATTTATTGTACACCACAATACAGAAATACACTATATTGCCAAAAGTATTGGGACACCCCTCGAATTGACTGGACACCAATGGACAAAGCAAGGTCCATAAAGACATAGATGAGCGAGTTTGGTGTGAAGGAACTTGAGCGGCCTGCACAGAGCCCTGACCTCAACCTGACAGAACATCTTTGGGATGAATTAGAATGGTCAAAAATTTCCTTTAAACACAGTCCTAAACTTTGTAGAAACCCACCATTTGCAGCTATAACAGCTTCAGCGCTTCTGGGTAGGCTTTCCACAAGGTTTAGGAGTGTGTTTAGGGGAATTTTTGACCATCCTTCCAGCAGCACATTTGTGAGGCCAGGCACTGATGTTGGACGAGAAGGCCTGGCTCACAGTCTACACTCCAATTCATAACAAAGGTATTCTATCGGGTTGAAGTCAGGGCTCTGTGCAGGACACTCGAGTTCCTCCACTCCAAACTCGTTCATCTCGTTGTGGGGTGTATAAGAGGAGGAGAGGAGGGGGAGTACAGGGCATTGGTAGACAGATTTGTGGAGTGGATGGAGCAGAATCACCTGAGGTTGAATGTCAGCAAGACCAGGGAGATGGTGATTGACTTCAGGAAGAGGAAGGCTCCTTTTCAGCCACTGCAGATTAGGGGGGAGGATGTGGGAGTGGTTGAGGACTACAAATATCTGGGTGTCAGGGTCAGCAGTGGGTTGGACTGGAGATCCAACACCGATGCTGTGCACAAGAAGGGGATGAGCAGACTCTACTTCCTGAGAAAGCTGAGATCCTTCAATGTGTGCAGCAGGATGCTGGAGCTTTTCTATCAGACTGTTGTCGCCAGCTCCATCTTCTTTGCTGCTGTCTGTTGGGGTAGCAGTATCAGGGCCAGAGATACCAACAGACTCGGCAAGATTATCAAGAGGGCTGGCTCTGTAATTGGTCTCAGACCGGAGACCTTTGAGACAGTGATGGAGAGGAGAACACTAAATAAACTGCGATCCATCATGAACAATCCTCATCACCCCCTCCACCACACACTAGATAGACAGCGAAGCACTTTCTCCAGTAGACTACTACAGCTTCGTTGTTGAACGGCCAGGTACAGGAAATCTTTCCTGCCACATGCAATTTCACTGTACAATAACTCACTATGATGTTGTATTCTGGTCATAGCTATGCTGCCACACTGCACCTTACAGACTAACTGGTACATCACTTTTCACTCTGCTCCTGATAGTCCTTCTTTGTGCAATGGGATGATTCGTATGTTTATACGGGTCATCATATATTAAGCTATGATGTATATAGGTTTTATAGTCGTGTTAGTTTTTACTTTCCATGGGTAATCCCTTTGTCTGTCATGTGTGTGTTTCTGTTGTTTGGCTGTCAACTGTCATGCTGCTGTTACACTGTAATTTCCCAGTTTGGGATCAATAAAGTACATTATCTATCTATCTATCTATCTATCTATCTATCTATCTATCTATCTATCTATCTATCTATCTATCTATCTATCTATCTATCTATCTATCTATCTATCTATCTATCTTTCTTTATGGGCCTTGCTTTGTCCATTGGTGCCCAGTAATTTGGAGTGTGTCCTAATACTTGTGGCAATATAGTATATGTTCTTGATGATATTAGAATTTGAAATTAATCCACAAAAAGTCAGTAAATGAGACCTCTAAATGCTACAAAGTCATTCTGATTTTTATGGGTTGGGCTTTATTATTTATTGTTCTTAATTTTGATCTATGTGGTTGTTATTTAGTGTATCACTCTATGTATCACTTTGCTCTTGTCTTGTCCAGTTGTCTTGCTGCATCATAAATGGCACCTTTGGGGACAATATAGAGTTGAGTTGCTTCTGAACCATCTGCATACTGAACCTGGTTAGAACCCTGCTGCCTTTCATTCCTGCTAGTTAACATTAGTGATTGTTTCCTGTAGCTGCAGCTGACTGATACTGTATGGAAAGTCAAGAACAAGGGTGTCCAATCATGTGCCATGGAGGGCGAAGACCCTGCAGGCTTTACCTCAAACCAGTGTCTTCAACAGCAGATTTCACTGAATTTCTTCCCACTGATTACTGATAAGTGAAAACACCTGCTGAAGAGACTGGGTAGAAGAGAAAACCTGCAGGGTCTTGGCCCTCCATGGCACATGATTGGACACCCCTGGTCTGGAACTCCAAAACGTCAAGTCTGATGTCATCGTCAACCTGTGAAACATTTACATTCTAACATTTTTGCCATGTTAAGATGCAAATTTTAGATATTATAAGGAGTTATACCTTGTTTACATGCAGTTTACTCAGTTGAACAGATCAGTTTACTGATCTGTTCACACTCCGACAGGCAGCAAAAAGTAAGCTAGGAGCAGGAAGACAAAAGAAGAGGAAAACAGCAGCCTTGTGTGTAGCAGAATGGAATGTACGCACTCTGTTGGACAGAACAACATCAAAGCGCCCAGAAAGGCAGACCACGCTTGTGGCCCCGGAAATGAACAGGTACAATGTAGACATAGCTGCACTTAGTAAAACAAGATTGCCTGGATATGACAGCCTGGAAGACCATGGGTACATCTTCTTTTGGAGTGGGAGATCAACTCAAGAAAGGAGAGAAGCAGGAGTGGGCTTTGCAGTTAGAAAGAAGATAGCAGCAATGCTTGATGAGGAACCGGTGCCAATCAACGACAGGATAATGACTATGAGACTCCCACTACAGCGGAAGATGTATGCCACACTCATTAGTGTATATGCCCCAACAATGACCAACACAGAGGAGGTGAAGGAAGAGTTCTACAGTGATTTACGTAAGACTATCAGGTATGTACTGACTGATGACAGGCTGATACTCGTTGGAGATTTTAATGTCAGAGTTGGTTCGGACACTGAGAAATGGAAAGGAGTGCTAGGCACTCATGGAGTAGGCAAGTGCAATGCTAATGGAGAACTTCTACTTGCACTATGTTCAGAGTACAACCTTGTGATAACCAACACTCTATTTAAGCACAAGGACACACACAAGAAGACATGGATGCACCCAAGATCCAAGCACTGGCACTTATTAGACTACATCATAGTCAGGCAGAGAAACAGAAGGGATGTATTGGACACCAGAGCAATGAGAGGCGCAGACTGTGGTACTGATCATGTTATGCTGAGATCTAGATTAAGGATTTGCAGACAAAAAAAGCACTGCAGGACGGGAACGAAGCCACCACGGAAGCTAAACACTAGTGCACTGAAAGGCCAAAAGAAGCAGGAAGAACTTACACAGGAAATGGATGAAAATTTGAAAGACTGGGACAGCAACAACTCGGAGAATGACATAGAAGAGAAATGGGCAACACTGAAGGATGCAGTGTATCAGACTGCGAGTGATGTATTAGGCTACCCTGAGAGGAAACATCAAGATTGGTTTGATGAGCATGATGAACACCTGAAGAAACTACTAGAAGCGAGGAATACAGCTAGGCAAGAAAACCTACAATGTAGCACAAGGTTGAAGAAGAAGAAATACTCAAAGGCTCAGAGTGAGCTACAGAAGTACACCAGAGAGATGAAGTCCAACTGGTGGGATGAAAAAGCGGAAAAACTTCAAACTGCAGCAGACAGAAAGGACATGAAAACATTCTTCACAGGTTTGAGAGAAATCTACGGCCCTAAACCAAGAGGGTTGATCCAACTAAAGGCTATGGATGGTGAAACGGTTTTGCAGGAGAAAGACAAGATCCTGGACAGATTTGCAGACCACTTTGACCAACTACTAAACAACCCTGAAGATCTCACTGAAGAGGCTATAGAAGCTTTAGTGCAGCAACCAGCTGTATCAAGTCTGGATGAACCACCAAATTTTGATGAACTAATGGCAGCTATCAGGACAACACAGGATGGTAAAGCTCCAGGAAGGGATGGAATTCCAGCAGAAGTGTGGAAATTTGGTGGTGTTCAGCTGACCAACTGCCTGCACAAGCTCATCCAAAAGATATGGGATGCCTAGAAAGTACCTCAAGACTGGAAGGATGCAAGTATTGTGCCTTTGTTCAAGAAAGGTGACAGGAAAGATTGTGGAAATCAAGATAAGATAAGATAAGATAAGCCTTTATTAGTCCCACAACGGGGAAATTCCAGGATTGCAACAGCACAGGGATAGCAACACTCAGAGCAACAATCAGAAGGCAAGAAAAAAAACAAGCAAGCAAGAGCAGCTAATATACATATGTACATATTACTATAAAATATATATATACACACACACACACAGACACACAGTGCAGAGCATTGTAGCAGGATGGAATAAATATATGAATATACAAACACACAGTGCAGAGCATTGTAGCTAAATGGAATAAATATGTAAATATATAAACACCCACAGTACGGAGCATTGCAGCTAGGTGGAATAAATATGTAAGTATATAAACACACACAGTGCGGAGCAATGTAGCTAGATGGAATAATATGTAGATATATAAAAACACAGTGCGGAGCATTGTAGCTAGATGGAATAAATATATAGATATATAAATATAAACACACCCAGTGCTGAGCATTGTAGCTAGATGGAATAAATATGTAAATATATAAACACACACAGTGCAGAGCATTGTTGCTAGATGGGATGAAACAGCATAACCATCTACTTAGTTATCCTACATGGTATGATTATGTGCCCATACATATTCTCACCCTCCATAGCGACTGGTATTTTCCTAGTTGTATGCCGGAGGGGACCATTGTGTAAGTCTATTGCATCTTTTGCATTCAAAAAACTATTAGTTTGTTACGTCTTTTTGCTATCTCTGCGAGCAGCCCTGCTTAGGTTGTACAGTCTGACAGCCGTTGGTAGGAAGGACCTACGAAACCTCTCGGTTGTGCACCTGGGATGATGAATTACCGAGGTATATCACTGCTAGCCACTGTTGGTAAGATTCTCTCATGTGTACTACTTAACAGACTCAGTGAACACATCTCGCAGAATGTACTACCGGAAACCCAGCGCGGCTTTAGAAGTGGAAGAAGCACAATGGACATGATTTTCTGCTTGAAACAGGTTCAAGAAAAGTGTATTGAACAGAACATGCTGCTTTATGTAGTCTTCATAGACTTTAGTAAAGCCTTTGAAACTGTTTCGCGACAAGGACTTTGGCAGGTACTCAAGAAATATGGTTGTACAGAGAAGTTTGTCAGCCTGATCCAGGCACTCCATACAGGTATGCAAGCAAACGTGGCAATGAGTGGTTCAGTATCTAAAGACTTTTCAGTAAGCAATGGGGTGAAACAAGGGTGTGTGCTGGCACCTACACTCTTCTCGCTATATCTGGCAGCCATGCTTGAGGTGGCCTTCAAAGACACTTTAGAAGGAGTATACATTCAAACAAGGAAAGAAGCAGACTTGCTCAATGTGGCACAGTTTAAAGCCAAGAGTAAGACATCGATAAAGGTAGTAAGAGAAATGCTCTTTGCCGACAACAGTGCTCTAGTTGCACACAGTGTGGAAGATAGGCAATCTTTAGTGGAGAAATTTGCAAGAGCAGCTAGCCAATTCAGCCTCCGAATCAACATCAAGAAGACAGAGTGCCTTTATCAACCACCAAAGTTCTAGTTATCAACATCACTACCAGAAGAGATCAGCATTGGTACAGAGCCACTAGTCAAGTGCAAGACTTTCAAGTATCTAGGGAGTACTGTTTCAGAGAATGCTAGGCTGGAGGATGAACTATTTCTCAGAATGGGAAGAGCGAGTGCTGTGTTTGGAAACTTGAGGGAGAGACTGTGGAACAATCAACATGTGTCTATCCTTGTGAAATGCAAAGTGTACAGAGCGACAGTACTGGCTACTCTATTGTACGGTGCTGAAACTTGGACTGTCTACAGAGTGCAGGTGAAGAAACTCCATGCGTACAGGATGAAACACCTTCGAGCCATAATGAACATCTCATGGAAAGACAAGATAACCAACATAGAAGTGTTGAAACGAGCTGGTCTACCATCAATGGAGGACATGCTAATACAGATGAACCTGAGATGGCTCGGACATGTTGAGAGGATGGACCACCAGCATCTCCCTCGGCAGTTACTCTACTCACAGTTATGCGAGGGCAAACGCAATCAGGGTAGACCAAGGCTCAGATTTAAAGACACTGTAAAAAGAAACTTGAAGAAGTTGGACATAGACAGGAGATCCTGGCAGCGGAAGGCTAAGGACAGAGCTGTGTGGAGGAATCTGATCAGCTCTAAATGAAACAGTCATTGTCGCCCACGACAGACTGCTATGATGATGATGATGATGATGATGATGATGATGTTAAGACATTAAAACATCTTATGACATCATAAGACTATCGTACATGTCATAACTGCTATTTTTGCTGTTTATGAAATAAAACTAACTCTCCATTAATATTAGCTGTAATATTTTAACTTTTTTTTCCCATGTCCTTGCAAACACTGTTATCGAATGCATAGTGAAACCACTGACGTATATCTGTAACCTGTCTCTCCAATCAGGTATATTTCCCAATGCAATGAAAATAGCTAAAGTAATTCCGATTTACAAGACAGGCGACAGAGGGGAACTCTCCAACTACAGACCAATTTCACTATTACTGCAATTTTCCAAGATACTTGAAAAAATATTCTATGAGAGAATTGACAACTTCATACTGAAGAATGATTTATTGTGTGAGCAGCAATATGGGTTCAGACACAAAAGGACAACAGCATATGCCTTAATGGAATTTACAGAAAAAATATCAACAGCCATTGAAAATAAAGAGTATTCAGTTGGAGTATTCCTGGATCTTAAAAAAGCATTTGATACAGTAGATCACAATCTATTATTAAAGAAACTACAAAATTGTGGTATTAGAGGGGTAGCACTGTCCTGGTTAAGAAGTTACTTAAAGAATAGATATCAGTTTGTATGTGTTAACAACAAAAACTCAGAGCTACTGAAGGTCACCTGTGGAGTCCCACAGGGTTCAGTTTTGGGACCATTATTATTCAATATGTATATAAATGATATATGTAAAGTTTCAGAAAAAATGGACTTAATATTGTTTGCTGATGACACTAACCTGCTATGCAGTGGAAACAATTTGGAACAACTTCTGGATACACTCGGAAAGGAATTAGGAAAGCTGAAACTGTGGTTTGATTCAAACAAATTAACGCTCAATTTAAGCAAGACAAAATTTATAGTCTTTAACAACCATCACAACTACCCAGTACCCAAACTCAGTGTAAATGGTGTAGAGATTGAAAGGGTATCCGAAACTAAATTCCTTGGAGTAATAATTGATAACAAACTGTGTTGGAAGCCACATATTAATTATATAAAAGGTAAAGTATCCAAATCAATTGCAATATTACACAGAGTGAAAAATTTGCTGAATCAACCCACACTATACACCTTGTATCATTCATTAATACTCCCATACATGACATATTGTAATGAAGTATGGGGAAATACATATAAAACAAACATATATCCACTCTTTATGCTTCAAAAGAGAGCTATTAGAATAATCAACAAAGCAGCTTACAGGGAACCAACAAACCCACTTTTTCTTAAACAAAAAACTCTCAAGTTGAAAGATCTGATCGACTTTAAAACCGCAATAATAATGTTCAAAGTGAAGAATCTATCACTGCCCGCAAATATCCAAAAGTTGTTCCAAACAAGGGAAAAACGATATCACTTCAGAGGAACATGTATATTTCAAAAGCCTACAGTGAGAACAACTACCAAGCAACACTGTATTTCAGTGCAAGGTGTCAGATTATGGAACGATTTTGGACCTGAATTAAAATCATGTACAAAGCTTGGACAATTTAAACAAAAACTAAAGGAAGAAATACTCCAAACATATTTACAAGCCGACATGTAAACTCACATAAGGATTGACATTTCCAGCCTGTGTTGTGTTATAGCTTAGTTTTTCTTTTTTCTCTGTGACACTATGTCTTAGATTTGTTTTTGAATAGTAACCGCTTAACTTAGACTAGCTCAGTTTTCTTTTTCTCTCAGTCATATTTTGTCTTAGCCTTGTTTTAAATTGTAATCGCTCTTGTCTTGTTTTCTCTTTTTTCTCCTTTGAATTCTTGGATGGAATATGGGTGGGCAATATAAGCTGCGGCTTCAGCCATCACCCATTTCGGATAACTCACGTGGAATTGTATAGTAGAAGGAGTCTTTGTCTAATTTGACCTTGTTGTTATATTATACAGTTTCTTTTAACCTGTAATGTACTATCCGAAATAAATAAATTCATTCATTCATTCAACACTGTAAATTGAAATAAAACAATCTGTGATGTTAATGGTTGCACCTCAACCATTAAAGCAAATAATTTTCTTTACACAACATCAGGTGTTTCACTTTCTTTATATCTCACACAAGAACTAAAATGTTGAAGGATTTTGTTCAGAGATTCATGAAGTCGAGGAGAGACTAAATGAAACTATGAAGATTGTGATCTAGTACCTGTAAAACTTTGGTACTACTTTCATCCCTGTATGCATGTATGTATGTGTGTGTGTGTGTGTATGTACACACACACACACACACACACACACACACACATATATATATATATATACACTACCGTTCAAAAGTTTGGGGTCACCCAGACAATTATTTTGTGTTTTCCATGAAAAGTCACACTTATTTACCACCATGAGTTGTAAAATGAATAGAAAATATAGTCAAGACATTGACAAGGTTAGAAATAATGATTTGTATTTGAAATAATAATTTTTTCCTTCAAATTTTGCTTTCGTCAAAGAATCCTCCATTTGCAGCAATTACAGCATTGCAGACCTAACATGATTGCACAAGGGTTTTCTAATCATCCATTAGCCTTCTGACGCAATGAGCAAACACATTGTACCATTAGAACACTGGAGTGATAGTTGCTGGAAATGGGCCTCTATACACCTATGTAGATATTGCACCAAAAACCAGACAGTTGCAGCTATAATAGTCATTTACCACATTAGCAATGTACAGAGTGTATTTCTGATTAGTTTAAAGTTATCTTCATTGAAAAAAAGTGCTTTTCTTTCAAAAATAAGGAAATTTCTAAATGACCCCAAACTTTTGAACGGTAGTGTATATATATATATATATATATATATATATATATATATATATATATATACACATACACACACTGTATATCTGATTTAGTACCATGTTGTGAGTCTTGAAAGCTAGGATCCATGTAACCAGTAAAGCCAAACCCTGTTTTACAAGCCACGATCAATTCCTTTTGCATGAAAAAGAAAGTCAAGAAGAAGATAGTGAGGCTCTTAGAAGAGAAGATTATAGAACCAGTGAGGTTCTCAGAATGGGTAGCATCCATCATGCCAGTCAAAACGACAGTCTAGCATGAGGATTTGAGGGAAATAAGAATTAACAATGAAAAATGCCATATTCAAAAATAGAAGATATGATACATTTTTAACAGGTGTGGAGAGACAGACCAAGTCAGACATGCCTATCAGCTGATGGTATTAGATGAACAAAACAGGAAGTATGTCAGAGTGAGCATACACAACGGACTATTCACATGCACTAGGTCACGGCTTAGGGTGAGCTCCAGGCCAGAAATTTTCCTGTGCACAATGGAATGAGGGCAGTAGAGAAGAGAAAATGCAGCAGTGTTCATGAATGACATTATTCTGACAGGAAAATATCCTAAAAATCACCTCCAAACTCTGAATCAAGAGCTTAACAGACTTCAAGAAGCTGGTCTGCAAAGAGGAAATGTCAGCTTATTGAAAAAGAAGTGACCTTCCCAGGACAGGAGAAGGAGGAAGAAGGAGAAAGAAGAGAAACATTTTTAAAAATGGCAGGTGTGTGAGTACAAGGGTGACCACGATGAACAGGAGCTGGTTTTAGGCAACAACTATAACGGTGTAGCAGGCCAGAATTCACCCCTGTCCAATTTTCCCCCAGGTGAAAATTAGCCAGGGTTAATTTTCCCTGGGGGGAACTTTATGTAGGCCAAACTGCACCCCTAAAATAAATTAAGATTGAGCTAATCTAAAATAAGTAGATTATTTAGTTTGACTTCCTTCTGAAGTATATGTAGGTGTGATGAATCAGTTTGGTAGTGTTATCTCAAATAAAGCTTAATTGATAAATGAGGGAGCTCTTTTTATGAAGAGGGAGCTCAGCTCTAAGGCAAAGCTATGTCAATGTATGTTTGTACCCTCATCTTTGGTCATGAACTTTTGGATAATGACCGAAAGAATGTGATCATGGATACAAGCGGCTGAAATGAGCTTTCTCCGTAGGGTTGCTGGACTCACCCTTAGAGATAAGGTGAGAAGCTCAGCTACCTGGGAGAAGCTCAGAGTAGAGATGCTGCACCTCCACATCAAAAGGAGCCAGCTAAGGTGGTTTTGGCATCTAATTAAGGTGCCTCCTAGATGCCTCCTATACTTGAGGTGTTTTGGGCACGTCTCAATGGGAGGAAACCATGGGGAAGACTCAGAATGCGCTCGTCTCCCAGCTGGTCTGGGAATACCTTGGCATCCTCTCCGAAGGGCTGGAGCAGGTGGTTAGGGAGAGGTAAGACTGGGCTCCTTTGCTTGAACTGCTGCCTCCGTGACTCGGAGCTCCAGAAAAGTGGTAGAAAATGGATGGCTGGATAATTGATAACCGTTTGAGTTTAGTTTTTTGTTCTAATTAATATTGTTAAAAAGACCAAAAGATAAGAGGTTTTGAATTTGCCTGAGTTAGTTTGGGGAGTACTGGAGGGGTAAAAATTACCTACCAAGTCTGGCATTTCCCTTATAGTTTACCGACAGTTCACTTGAACATATGCAGTGGCTCACTTACCCAGCTTACAGAGACTGAACTCACCCAGGGCCAGTTGGGCAGGTGTGAGTTCTGGACTTCTGAGTTTACAACTGACATGAACGTTTCATCAGGCATGACAAGTTGTAAATTCTGTCTCAAAATTTATAAGGGTAGTACAGTAGCTCATGGAGCTCCAAATGCTGAGGAACTTTCATGAACATTGTGACTGTTGGGATTCGAACATGTTAAAAAAATATTTCTGCTACAAGAAAAACTGTTTGCCACAGTAGAAAACTGTTGCCAAACTGTTGTGCAGCTTTTTACAATCCCTGATGAAACCCATCAAATCACAACATTTGTGAACGTTTCTGGTGCCTACTAAAACACAGAACAAATGGTGCGGTATAGAACGTTTGTACACGTTCCGTACCAAACATGTTCCTACATGTTCTGTATGGGACGTCTACTGGGTCCTGCCTGCTGTCAGCTCTATGTCAATGTGCCTTTGTCATTAGCCGCAGTCCGCACTTAGCATGTTCCGTACATAAACCGCTCATGTTCCGTACAAGACGGTTGTAAATAAGCACAATTGCAATTAATAAATTAATAAATGTAATAACAAATTAAGGAACATACCATGAGAAGAGATGGACAAATGATACCGAGGCTTCAGAGCTTGTCTCACTTTTCAGTGTGTCAGCACTTGTATCAAAACACTAATGTCACGTGACTGATGACATCCAAAGCTTCAAACATCATCACTGCTTCCCTTTATGCTTCAATGATTCAATATGTTTTGAAGCCATCACTAGTCGGTCAATCTGAGGAATCGAGCCACCTCCTCGCTGTGTGTCTCTGTACATTAACTGCAACCATTTGCACAAATGCCATATCTGCTGCTGTCTGTCTGTCACTGCAATACTGATCACGTGCAGTCCTATCTGTTACTATCTGCACCTACACTACTGCACTGAACTGTGACTACGGGTATTCATTTCTAGTTGTCTGTATATAAGATTGCTGGGTTTTATCATCATTAATCATTTATCTCTATTTGCACTATGGGAGGTCTGGGTCTTTCTTGTCGCCATTTGCACCACGGGTTGCATTACTGTACATATTGTATATATTAGACTGCTATTGTTGTTTTCTTTTTTCCAGCCTTATTCCTTTTCTTTTTATACTGTGCACACCAAGAGCGAGAGAAATGCCATTTCAATTCTCCTGTATGTCCTGTAAGTATAGTAGTATTGACAATAAAATCTTTGAATCTTGAATTCAATTCAATTCAATTCAACTTTATTTATATAAATATTGTTTACACTTCTAACACATGACTGTGTATCCAGACACGAGGGGAACCAGATTATTAAGTTTGTGGACGACACCACAGTGGTGGGACTTATTCAGAGGGATGAGAAATCAATGTACAGGGAAGAAGTTAGAGACCTGGAGGGCTGGTGCAGGGAGAACAATCTGGTGCTCAACGTGGACAAAACGAAGGAGATTGGGGCAGCGCAGTGGCGGAGTGGTTAGCACTGCGGTATCACAGCAACTCACCCTTGGCCGGGGGATCTCGGGTTCGATCCCAGCCCCTGACCAACTGTGATCTGTGTGGAGTTTGCATGTTCTCCCCGTGTCTGCGTAGGTTTACTCCGGGATTTCTCCGGTTTCCTCCCACATGTCAAAAACATGCAAGATAGAAAAACTGGGGATTCTAAATTGTCCTTAGGTATGAATATGAGAGTGAATGATTGTCTTTCTCTCTGTGTTGGCCTTGCGATGGACTGGCGATCTGTCCAAGGTGTACCCTGCCTCTCGCCCAAAGATGCTGGGATAGGCTCCAGCCCCCCGCCCCCCCCCGCAACCCTAAAAGGATCAAGCAGAAGAAGATAGATGGATGGATGATTATCGACTTCCGGCGGTCACGGCCTGAACACGTCCCTCTCAGCATCAGCGGCCGTTTGGTGAAGAGAGTGGAGAACATCAAGTTCCTTGGAGTGCAGATCTCGCAGGACCTGACCTGGAGCATGAATTCCTTGGGGATCAGGAAGCGGGCCCAGCAGAGACTGCACTTCTTGAGGAAACTCAAACAGGCCTCTCTCCCCATCTGCATCCTCAGGACCTTCTACAGAGGTGTGGTGGAGAGTGTTCTGACGTACTGCATTGCTACATGGTACTCCAGCTGCAGTATGTCAGACAAAAAAGCCCTGCAGAGGATAGTTAAGGGAGCTGAGAGGGTAATTGGAGTCTCCCTCCCCTCTGTCCAAGAACTTTTTCAGAACCGTTGTAGGAGCAGGGCACTGAACATTGTCAAGGACTGTTGTCACCCTCTGCATAAACACTTTGAACTGCTGCCATCTGGCAAACGATTCCGGAACATCAGATGCAGAACCACCAGACTGATTAACAGCTTCCTTCCACAAGCTGTTAGGATGCTGAACAGTTGATCCGGAATCTTTCATACATACTACTGCACCTTATGGACATTATGTATATTATATGTACAGTATATAGTTCTAATTAGTTTCACGTGTGTCTCAGAGAAGTGTGAATGGCTGTGTTGGGGTGGGGGGTGAGGGTGTGTGTGAGTGTGTCTTAAATTATGTTCTTTTTACTTATATGGATGCCGAGAGAAACGTAATTTCATCTTGTCTGCACTACAGTTGTATGTACAGCAACATGACAATAAAGGTTGATTTGATTTGATTTGATCTCATAGCACTTTCAACTTTCTGCAATTGTGGGGGTTTCTCTGCAATTGTGGGGGAAACCCCCACAATTGCAGAAAGACCCCAGCAATCAGGCAATCCCCTGTGAGCAACCACTTGGCGACGGTGGAGAGGAAAAATTCCCTTTTAACAGGAAGAAACCTCCAGCAGAACCAGGCTCAGGGAGGGGCAGTCATCTGCTGCGACTGGCTGGGGGCGTGAGGGGACAGAGAAGATGAAAAGAACAGACATGTAGAGAGCAAACAGCACAATGGGGACTCAATCTATGGGAGAGAACAAACAGATGTTAACGACCAGCAAAAAAAAAAAAAAAAAAAAAAAATCATTAACAGTGAAGAAAGGAGTGAAGCCCAGTGCATTGGTGGAGGTCCCCTGGCTATTAGCAGCATAACTAAGGGAGGGTTCAGAGACACATGCTCCCTCCCTAATTGTAGGCTATATCAAAAAGGAAGGTTTTAACCCTATTCTTAAAAACAGAGATTGAGTCTGACTCCCAAATCCAGATTGGCAGCTGGTTCTACAGGAGAGGAACTTGATAACTGAAGGCTCTGCCTCCCATTGTACTTTTGGAGATTCTAGGTATTACAAGTAATCCAGCATTTTGGGAGCGTAGTGCTCTGTTAGGATAATAGGGTAGTATCAGATCTTTTAAATAAAAAGGGGCCTGATTGTTTAGAGCTTTGTAAGTAAGAAGAAGGATTTTAAACTTAATTCTAAACTCTATGGGAAGCCAATGAAGGGATGCCAGAACCAGAGAGATACAGCCGTGGACAAAATTGTTGGTACCCCCCTGTTAGTGAAAGAAAAACCCTCAATGGTCACAGAAATAACTTGAATCTGACAAAAGTGGTAATAAATAAAAATTCTATGAAAATTAACCAATGAAAATCAGACAATGCTTTTGAATTGTGGTTCTTTGTGCTCTGCTGTGGTTGTCCAGGCCTGTTTCATGAGTTTGTTTTTTAAAATAATTCTGTTGAATCACAATTCAAAAGCATTGTCTGATTTTCATTGGTTAATTTTCATAGAATTTTTATTTATTACCAACTTTTGTCAGATTCAAGTTATTTCTGTGACCATTGTGGGTTTTTCTTTCATTAACAGAGGGGTACCAACAATTTTGTCCACGGCTGTATGATCTCTCTTTCTAGTACCTGTTAAAAATGTACGGAATGTGTAAGTAAACACTTGAGAAAGCTAGCTAGCAGCACTGCTAGCATTCGTAAGGAATGTTCCATATCTAATTTAAGGCACTTGGGAATGTCAGGGGGCTGGACTGCAAGCTGGCACAACCTAAGAACATGGATGGAACATGGACTGAACACTACCATAAGGAACGTTAGATATGGAACTTTCTGTATCTAATGTTACATGTGCATGTTCGTAAAACACTTGAAACCGCTAGCTAGTAGGACTGCTAGTAGAACCGCTCCATACGGAACTTGTACAGAACATGGACAGAACTCGTACTGAATGTTCTGTATGGAATGAGGTTGGAACTTGTATGGAACATTCAATAACATACCGTTTGTTCTGTGTTTTGGTAATCGCCAACGTTCCTTAGCATTCACTGCTTGTGAGATATGAGCTTAACAAAGAAAGGAATCAGCAAGCCATGTAGACTACTGTTATACACGTACACACCGGAGAAGAACCATGGTCACATTCACTCATCTGCATCCATCTTACTGTATACATCATAACACTTTATGTAAGGACATGATGAAACAAAATAATTTCTATGCATAGACTACTTTAACAGTGTGCATATTTATCTGTATTCCCCCTAAAATATTTTAAATTAATTTCAAATTATCTATGCAAGTCATAGGCTACAGTAAAATTAAAAAATGCTCTATAATTATTAATTTTTGTCTTTTTTAACCTTTAAACTAGTATTTTAACAGTGTAGACTTTTTATATCCATGGTATGTCATATGCAAAGAATGACTTCATCATGTCTGGCCACTTGTACGTATAGGTGAATAATAATAACTTTGAACAGATTTAGCATGAAGAGTTTGTATTGATTTTCATTCCTATTCTCATTCTGTAAAGAAAAAAACCCTCAGCAAAGCAGCATGTTCATATCAAAAAGAGTTTAAGGCATCATTTTCTTCAAATCTGTGGATTTTTCTTGTGAAAACGTTATTCTGCACTGAGTGACCAGGGCAGGTTATCCAACATATTTCAAGATAGATTTTATTTATTTATTTGTTATTAATGATTTTATTTATTTTATCTATGATGAATATTGAAATAAATGTGAGGTATAGATGAACCCCATAAAAAATTGTATATGACTTTTGAAAATTGTCTTCTGGATTTGTTATGGAAGTCATAATGAGAAGAAGGCTAAAGATGTATATGAATGAGTTCATCTTTAGGATTACGAACGCTCCCCTCTGACAATGACACTGATTTTCCTTTTTTACCCTCTGCTGCCCTCTGCTGTTCAGCTGTCACTGACTAATACACTGACTGTCAGCACGTTCATCATTCTTCTTAACTGCTTTATCCTCTCTCTCTCTCTCTGTGTGAGTGAGTGTGTGTGTGTGTGTGTGTGTGTGTGTGTGTGTGTGTGTGTGTGTGTGTGTGTGTGTGTGTGCGTCCATCAGAGACAGTCACACGACCACACTCTCACATTCATACCTGAGGACAATTTATCCCCAGCTGATGAAAATTGAGCTAACGCGTCTTTGGACTGTGGGAGGAAACTGGAGTACCTGTTGAAAGCCCACACAGACGTGAGGAGAACATGCAAACTCCGCACAGAAAGATCACTGCTGGCCAGGGGTGGCTTCAAACCAACAGGGTTCTTGCTGTGAGGTGAGTGCGAACCACCGCTGTCACCCCATGTCAGAACAAATTCTGAGACTTCAGTTGATCCAAAAAGTTGCAGCTATGGCGCATATTTAGAGCACATATATTGTATCCATATTTCCCACATATGCCTAGTAAGCATGACGGTGCATATTTTGGAGGCTTCACGTCTTAATGGACAAAGAGGACCTGACCCTACAGAGACCTACGGGAGGCGTGAAGTTGGTCCTGCAGGAGGAGGGAAGTTGGAGAGAATGTCCCAGCAGGAGCCCCGGAGGCTAGAAGGATAAGAGACAATGGGGACGCCAAGGAGTCTCGGAGGCTGTATGTTTGCTGAAGGACTGTGGGGTTGGGGGTGTATGACTTGGGGAGAGTATAAGAACTGTGAAAGACGATTGTTCCCTCTCTTTTCGAGATTCTGAGATTGCTAGAGGATGTAGCCCTTCAATAAACCAATCCTGAGAAATAAACCCAGTCTCGTCTGTGAAAGGCATCCTCTACACTGGTGACCTACGACAAATTATGGCCGGTGGCGACGATTTTCCCGCACCGGACTCTTCAGGAGCCAACCGGGTTAACGCAGGTACCACACTACAGCTGCCCGATTTCTGGCAACATAACCCGCGCTCCTGGTTTACCACTGTGGAGGCGCAGTTCCACCTTCGGGGAATTTCAGCGGACGCAACGAGGTTCTACCATGTCGTCGCGAAGCTGGACAGCCTCACAGTGCAGCGGGTGGAGGGCCTGACCAACCACCCGCCCCAGGACGACAAGTATGGCACACTGAAAGCCGCCCTCATTCGTGCCTTCACCCCCTCGCAGGGAGAGCGAGCAGAGAAGCTTCTGGCGTTAACAGAAGGCAAAGCAGACAGGCCGGCGGATCTGATGGCGAGGATGATGAACCTGAGAGGCGAAGACGACAACAATTTTATCTTCGCCCACCTCTTCCTCAGAACACTACCGCCAGCAGTGAGAGTCACCCTGGCCAGCTCACAGCTGCTGAACAACTGTGACTACCACGGGCTGGGCCAGGAAGCACAGCGGCTCGTCGACGCCCATAGACGACACGCAGCCACGACGGTGGCAACGGAGCTGAACGCATCCCCGCGAGATGAGGGGAGACCAGAGGCCGCAGCACCGGACCCACTGACGTCAGCAGCGGCAGAGACCAGGAGAAGCGGAGCGGACGGCACCCTCTGCTTTCACCATCGGCGTTTCGCCGAGAGGGCGTGCAGATGCATCCCACCGTGCCGATACAAGCGCCAGGGAAACGCCAAGACCGAGAGTCGGTAGCAGCTGCTGCTCTCGGCACGAAGAACAAGCTGCTTTTCGTGACGGATGCAAATTCAGGGAAGGATTTCCTGGTGGACACAGGCTCCCAGCTGAGCTTCGTCAAGCCTTCCTATGCGGACCTGCTGGCGCCTTCCAGCGGACCCCTGGTGCTAGCGGCAAATGGCTCAACAATCAAAACCTATGGGGAGAAGACGCTCCTCCTATCCTTCCACGGTCACACCTTTGAGTGGACTTTCGTCGTAGCTGCAGTTAGCAATAACATGCTAGGTGCTGATTTTTTGTGCTCAAATGGTTTATTAGTTGATCTTACTAATAGACGTATGGTTAATGCACTGTCTTTCCACTCTATCTCCTGTACAGCTCGGGTGGCCCCGCCTTCTGCACATCCCAATGTCACAGCTGCGGGTGGTAAGTTTCATGCACTACTCAATCAGTTCCCAGCACTCACGGTCCCAACATTTTCAGCGTCAGTAGCCAAACACGGGGTCGAGCACTTCATAACTACCTCTGGCCCCCCTGTTTTTGCAAAAGCTCGGCGCTTGGACCCAGCTAAACTGGCCATCGCGCGTGAGGAATTCGCCAACTTGGAAAAACTGGGCATCATTAGGCGCTCTAACAGCCCTTGGTCTTCACCGTTGCACATGGTGCCTAAGGCCAACGGCTCGTGGCGGCCTTGCGGTGATTTCCGCAGGTTAAATAATGCTTCAGCACACGACCGCTACCCGATTCCGCACATCCAGGATTTTTCGGCACATTTGGCGGGGGCGCGCATCTTTTCCAAAATAGATTTGGTGCGCGGTTATCACCAAGTCCCAGTCCGCGCTCAAGACATACCCAAAACGGCAGTAATAACCCCCTTTGGGCTTTTCGAATTTTTGCGCATGCCTTTTGGCCTCAAGGGCGCCGCACAGACGTTCCAACGTATGATGGATGCGGTGTTGCGCGGCCTCCCTTTCGTGTTCGTCTACTTGGATGATATTTTAGTAGCCAGTACATCCGAAGACGAACACGAACGCCACCTCACTGCGGTTTTTCAGAGGCTGACAGAGCATGGGTTAATAATTAACCCAGCGAAATGGCAGTTCGGGGTGGCGCAAATCGATTTTTTGGGGCATCGCGTTTCTCCAGAAGGAGCGGTCCCGCTGCCCGATAAAGTACGCGCGATAACGGAGTTTCCTCAACCGCAGACAGTTAAAGCATTGCAAGAATTTTTGGGGATGGTCAATTTTTAAAACCGTTTCCTCCCCAGCACGGCACAGCTCATGCACCCACTGTACGCGGCACTAAAGAAACAAAAACCTGCAAATAAGGTCGAGTGGTCCCCAGAACGGGAGCGCACTTTCTCCCAGGTCAAGTTGGCCCTGGCGAACGCTGTGTTGTTGGCACACCCGGTGCCAACAGCTTGCATGGCGCTAACCACGGACGCTTCCGACGTAGCAGTTGGGGCGGTCGTCGAGCAACTGGTAGCAGGGAGCTGGCAACCGCTTGCATTTTTCAGCAAAACATTGCGCGATAACGAGCGGAAATACAACGCGTTCGATAGGGAGCTTTTAGCCCTGCATTTGGCCATCCGCCACTTCCAGTTCTGGCTGGAAGGGCGCCGTTTCACCGCGTTTGTAGATCACAAACCCTTAACATTTGCAATGGCCAAGATTTCAGAGCCTTGGTCGGGCCAACAGCAGAGACAGCTGGCCGCGATTTCGGAGTTTACCACCGACATTCAACACGTGGCGGGCAAGCACAATGTAGTGGCAGATTGTCTTTCGCGCGCAGTTGCGACGCCAGGCCCCCAGGGGGCAGACACGGTGGCCGTGGACGCGGGCCAGGTTTGCAGCGCAGAAGCGCTCGCAGCCCTGGTCTGCGTGGGCTTAGATTACGCAGCCATGGCCGCTGAGCAGGTTAGCGATGCGGATGTGCGCGCGCTCCAGTCTGGGCCAACAGGGCTAAGGCTGGAGCACAGGGTGCAGCAGAAAGGTATGCCCCCTCTAACCTGCAATGTCTCCACGGGGCGCCCCCGGGGTTGCGTAAACAGGTCAAAGAATGGGCCGCAGCCTGCGCAGCGTGTCAAAGAGCAAAAATACACAAGCACACGCGGGCCCCTTTAGAACCTTTTCACATCCCGGCCAAACGCTTCGACCACGTGCATATCGACTTGGTGGGATCCCTCCCGCTGTCGCAGGGGTTCATACACTTTCTAACCATGGTGGACCGCACCACGCGCTGGCCAGAAGCGGTCCCCCTGGTGTCAACTACAGCAGCAGACGTTGCGCGCGCGTTTTTAACGGCTTGGGTCGCGCGTTTTGGAGTCCCGTCAGACATAACGTCTGACAGAGGTCCCCAATTCGTTTCTGAGCTCTGGTCATCCATGGCACTCAGTCTGGGGGTGAAAATTCACCGCACTACCGCATATAACCCCCAGGCCAACGGTTTGTGCGAACGCTTTCACCGGTCATTGAAGGCAGCCCTCAGAGCGGCTCTCACGGACACAAATTGGGTTGATAAACTTCCATGGGTTTTATTAGGGTTGCGTTCGGCACCTAAGGAAGATTTGCAAGCCTCTCCGGCTGAGCTAGTTTTTGCCCAACCCCTCCGGTTACCGGGCGAATTCCTTCCAGAGAACCCTGCACCAAATCGCCCCCCCCGCTCAGCTGTTGCAGAGCGACACGGGACCAAACACCCTCCCCGGCCCAGTTCATCACAGTTTCCCACGCGTTTTTGTGCCTAAAACCTTAAAGAACGCAGAATTTGTCTTTGTCAGACACGACGCTCAGAGGCTGGGTTTAAGACCACCTTATGATGGACCTTTCCGAGTGTTGGAAACTGGGGAAAAACATTTTTTGCTCGATTTGGGTGACAGGAGGGAATTAGTCTGCATTAACAGACTCAAACCCGCTTTTGTTTTGGCTGATGAACAAGTGCAGTTGGCCAGGGCCCCCCGTTGCGGCAGGCCGCCGGGGAGACACTGTTCTAAGCCTTCACAAGGATGTACTAACGACTCTCATCCACAGATGCAAGAAACGGCTGCAGTCAGATCGAAACCTGCTTACAGCAGATATGGCAGGAGGTTGAAGCCCAAGCAGTCGGAAGTGTGATATGTTGTGCCATTTTCTGTTCTGTGTGATATGAGATGATTCTGTTTGCTATGCATCTTGGGGTGTACTTTGTCCTTATTTAGACGTTTGGGGGGGGGGGGTTATATGGCGCATATTTAGGGCGCATATATTGTATCCATATTTCCCACATATACCTAGTAAGCATGACGGTGCATATTTTGGAGGCTTCACGTCTTAATGGACAAAGAGGACCTGACCCTACAGAGACCTACGGGAGGTGTGAAGTTGGTCCTGCAGGAGGAGGGAAGTTGGAGAGAATGTCCCAGCAGGAGCCCCGGAGGCTAGAAGGATAAGAGACAATGGGGACGCCAAGGAGTCTCGGGGGCTGTATGTTTGCTGAAGGACTGTGGGGTTGGGGGTGTATGACTTGGGGAGAGTATAAGAACTGTGAAAGACGATTGTTCTCTCTCTTTTCGAGATTCTGAGATTGCTAGAGGATGTAGCCCTTCAATAAACCAGTCCTGAGAAATAAACCCAGTCTCGTCTGTGAAAGGCATCCTCTACACAGCTAGAGTTTAAGGTGCGAGAAAGAGAGATCATATCGCTCCTGTTCTGGCCTCCTTTCACTGGCTTCCATAAACTGTACTGTGCTGTACTGTACTGTGCTAAACTGATTCACTGTATTATGCATGTCTACAGTAAACAGGGAAAATTTAAAGTAACCCCAGAATGTTACTGTAAATTAGAAAAGTCAGAAATATACTACTGCATTTTAGGTTTACTGTAATAGACTGTGAATATATATACAGGTACCAGTATTAATACTGTAAAATTACAGTATTGTGGTGTCCTGGACAGCCTCTGGGACATGAGTGGCCAAAATAAAGAGAATATGTTAATGAGGCAGGGACTGAAGGATTATGGGGGATGTTTTGAGGGGATTTAATGTGGGTTCTGGGTCATGATAGATAGATAGATAGATAGATAGATAGATAGATAGATAGATAGATAGATAGATAGATAGATGTCCTTCATTGATCCTAAACTGGGAAATTACAGTGTGCTCTGTGTTCTTTACTTGTGTTTGGTAATAGTAGTGTTGTTAAATGTTAGTTAGTGTTGGTGCATTGTTCTCAGCAGAAACCGTGACTGAGGGAGCTGGTCAGTTTAATGGCTTCAGCTATTGTGGCGTTTTGGTGAAATTAAAAAATAAATGTTGATTGAGCAATAGCTGCCTTGTCATTGCCCCAAACCCACTGCTTATTACAGTGTATTGCTGACATCTCCTGGCAGAGTTGCCAACATTTTACTGTTATTTTACAGAAAAATTAATTCCAGTGGAGAACCTCTAAAAGATCTTCTTCTTCTGGCTGCTCCCTTCAGGGTTCTCCATAGATCTCCATGTCCTCTTTCACTACATCCATGAATCTTCTCTGTGGTCTTCCTCTTTTCCTCCTGCCTGGCGGCTCCATCTTCGACATCCTTTGTCCACTATCTCCACTGTCCCTCCTCTGCACATGTCCAAACCATCTCAGCATTGTCTCTCTTACTTTGTCTCGAAACCGCTCAACCTGAACTGTCCCTCTGATATACTCATTTATCATCCTGTCCCTCCCAGGCACTCCCAGTGAGAATCTTAGCATCTTCAATTCTGCCACCTCCAGCTCTGCCTATTGTTTGTTTGTCAGCACCACCATCTCCAAACTATATTTCATAGCAGGTCTCACTACTATCTTGCAAATCTTCCCTTTCACTCTTGCTGCTATCTTTCTGTCACAGATCATCCCTGATACTCGTCTCCACCCACTCCACCCTGCTTGCACTCTCTTCTTCACCTCTCTTGTGCATTTTTTTATTGCTTTTGGATGGTTGACCCCAGGTATTTAAACTCATCTACCTTCACTACCTCTACTCCTTGCATCTTCACTGTTACACCTGCCCCCCTCATTCACACTCATGCATTCCGTCTTGCTTCTGACTTTCATTCTTCTTCTCTCTAGGGCATGCCTCCACCTCTCCAGGTTTTCTTCCACCTGCTCCCTACTCTCACTACAGATCACAATGTCATCTGCAAACATCATGGTCCACGGAGACTCCTGCCTAACCTTGTCTGTAAGCCTTGAATCCATCTGTCACTCCTACAGCACACTTCACCACTGTCTCAATGTCCTCATACACGTCCTCCACCACCCTCACATACTTCTCTGCCACTCCTGACTTTCTCATACAGTACCACACTTCCTCTCTTGGCACCCTATCATATGCTTTCTCTAGAGCCACAAAGACACGGTGCAGCTCCTTCTGACCTTCTCTAAACTTCTCCATCAACACTCTTAGAGCAAACATTGCATCTGTAGTACTCTTTCTTGGTATGAAACCATTCTGCTGCTCACTGATTGTCACCTCTCCTCTTAACCTGGCTTCAACAATTCTTTCACGTATCTTCATAGTGTGGCTGATTAACTTTATGCTTCTGTAGTTACTACATCTTTGAGCATCACCTTTGTTCTTGAAAATTG
Organism: Pholidichthys leucotaenia; assembly: GCA_020510985.1. NCBI lineage: Eukaryota > Metazoa > Chordata > Actinopteri > Cichliformes > Pholidichthyidae > Pholidichthys > Pholidichthys leucotaenia. Next base: position 268,080,670 of record CM035839.1, read on the forward strand.
GCACCAAAACTCTTCTTCTTCACTCCTCAGGCATCCTCTCACTCTCCAAGATTGTGTTAAACAATCTGGTTAAAAAGTCCACTGCCATCTCTCCTAAACATCTCCATACCTCCACAGGTATGTCATCTGGACCAACCGCCTTTCCACTCTTCATCCTCTTCAAAGCTGTCCTCACTTCTGCCTTGCTAATCCTTGGGACTTCCTGGTTCACCATCTTTCCTTCATCCATCCTCCTCTATCTCATTTTTTTCATTCATCAGCTCCACAATCTCCTCCACCATATCTAAAAGTACAACCCCAATTCTGGTGAATTTGGGACATTGTATAAAATGTAAATAAAAGCAAAATACAATGGTTTAAAAATACTTCTCAACTTATGTTCAACTGAATACATTACAAAGATAAGATATTTAATGTTCAACTAATGAACTATTTTGTTGCAAATATTCACTCATTTTGATGCCTGCAACACGTTCCAAAAAAACTGAAACAGCTTCATGTTTACCACTGTATTACATCACCTTCACGTTTAACAACAGTCAATAAGCATTTAGGAACTGAGGACACAATTGTTGAAGCTTTGTAGGTGGAATTCTTTCCCATTCTTGCTTGATGTATGACTTCAGTTGCTAAACATTTCAAGGTCACCATTGCATCTTGCACTTCATAATGCTCTACACATTTTCAAAGGGAGACAAGTCTGGACTGCAGGCAGGCCAGTCTAGTACCCACACTCTTTTACTATGAAGCCACGCTGTTGTAACATGTGCAGAATGTGGCTTGGCGTTGTCTTGCTGAAATAAGCAGGGACGTCCCTGAAAAATGTGTTGCTGAGATGGAAGCACGTGTTTCTCTAAAACCTGTATGTACTGTTCATCATTAATGGTGCCTTCACAGATGTGCAATTTACCCATGCCAGTGGGCACTAACACCCCCCCCCCCTCCCATACCATCATAGATACTGGCTTTTGAACTAAACACTGAAAACAATCTAGATGGTCATTTTCCTCCGGGCTAAGTGTGTGAGTGTATGGGTGGATAGCAGGATCTGTAAAGTGCTTTGGTCATTCGGAGATAAGTAATCAGCACTATATGAATGAACACCATTATGTCTGTTTTTAATGAAGTGCCACCTGAGGGATTGAAGGCATGGGCATTCAGTGTTGGTTTTCAGCCTTACTTCTTACATGCAGAAATTTCTCCAGATTCTCTGACTCTTGATTATATTATGGACTGTCGAGGATGAAATCCCTAAATTTCACATTCAGCTGCCAATCTGGATTCAGGATACAGACTCAAGCTCTGAACCTCTGACCCTGAACCCTCCTTTAGTTATACTGCTATAGGTTTAGACAGCTAGGGGACCTCTAGGCCCAATAACTGCCACACCTGTTCTCAATCAAGAAATCACTTAGATAGGACCTGCCTGACAAAGTGAAGTAGACCAAAAGATCCTCAAAAGCTAGACATCATGCTACGATCTAAAGAAATTTAGGAACAAATGAGAAACAAAGTAATTGAGATCTATCAGTCTGGAAAAGGTTATAAAGCCATTTCTAAAGCTTTGGGACTCCAGCGAACCACAGTGAAAGCCATTATCCACAAATGTCGAAAACATGGGACAGTGGTGAACCTTCCCAGGAGTGGCTGGCCGACCAAAATTACGCCAAGAGTGCAGCGACAACTTATCCAAGAGGTCACAAAAGATCCTACAACAACATCCAAAGAACTGCAGGCCTCATTTGCCTCAGTTAAGGTCAGTGTTCATGACTCCACCATAAGAAAGAGACTGGGTAAAAATGGCCTGCATGGCAGAGTTCCAAGACAAAAACCACTGCTGAGCAAAAAGAACATAAAGGCTCGTCTCAGTTTTGCCAGAAAACATCTTGATGATCCCCGAGACTTTTGGGAAAATTCTCTGTGGACTGATGAGACAAAAGTTAAACTTTTTGGAAGGTGTGTGTCCCATTACATCCGGCGTAAAAGTAACTCACCATTTCAGAAAAGGAACATCATACCAGCAGTAAAATATGGTGGTGGTAGTGTGATGGTCTGGAGCTGTTTTGCTGCTTCAGGACCTGGAAAACTTGCTGTGGTAAATGGAACCATGAATTCTGCTGTCTACCAAAAAATCATGAAGGAGAATGTCCGGCCATCTGTTCGTGACCTCAAGCTGAAGCGCACTTGGGTTCTGCAGCAGGACAATGATCCAAAACACACCAGCAAGTCCACCTCTGAATGGCTTAAGAAAAACAAAATGAAGACTTTGGAGTGGCCTAGTCAAAGTCCTGACCTGAATCCAATTGAGATGCTGTGGCATGACCTTAAAAAGGCGGTTCATGCTGGAAAACCTCCCAATTTAGCTGAATTACAACAATCCTGCAAAGATGAGTGGGCCAAAATTTCTCCACATCACTGTAAAAAACTCATTGCCAGTTATCACAAACGCTTATATAATATAAAAAATATAAATATATATGTATATGTATATGTATATATATAAATATATATTTTATATATGAATATATATATAAAATATATATTCATATATTTATTCCATCCAGCTACAATGCTCTGCACTGTGTGTCTGTGTGTGTGTGTGTGTATATATATATATTTTATAGTAATATGTACATATGTATATTAGCTGCTCTTGCTTGCTTGTTTTTTTTCTTGCCTTCTGATTGTTGCTCTGAGTGTTGCTATCCCTGTGCTGTTGCAATCCTGGAATTTCCCCGTTGTGGGACTAATAAAGGCTTATCTTATCTTATCTTATCTTAATTGCAGTTGTTGCTGCTCAGGGTGGCCCAACCAGTTATTAGGTTTAGGGGGCAATCACTTTTTCACACAGGGCCATGTAGGTTTGTACCCTTGTACCCATGTACCCTTAATAATAAACATCTTCATTTAAAAACTGCATTTTGTGTTAACATGTTATCTTTGTCTAATATTTAAATTTGTTTGATGATCCGAAACATTTAAGTGTGACAAACATACAAATAAATGAGAAATCAGCAAGGGGGCAAACACTTTTTCACACCACTGTATGTCTATGTACACGCTCAGTACTCGGTCAGGGCTTCTTTTGCATGAATTACTACATCAAGGTGGTGTGTCGTGGAGGCTGAGCACTGCTGAAGTGTTATGGAGACCCAGGTTTCTTTGATAGGAGCCTTCAGCTCGTCTGCATTGTTGGGTCTGGTGTCTCTCATCTTCCCTTTGACAATACTCCATAGTTTCTCTATGGGGTTTAGGTCAGGAGAGTTTGCTGGGATCAAGGCCAGTGATACCATGATCATTTAACCAGGTTTTGGTACTTTTGGCATCTGCTGGTGTTGGTCCACTGTGTTTTAACAAATCCAAAGTCAGCGCCACCATCTATCATTAAATTTTAGAGCACTTCCTACTTCCCTCTGCTGACAAGCTTTATAGAGATGCTGATTTCATTTTCTAGAAGGACTTGGCACCTGCCCACACTTCCAAAAGTACCAGAACCTGGTTTAATGACCATGGTATCATGCTTGACTGGTCAGGAAACTCTCCTGACCATAGAGAATAGTAGTATTGTAGTATTGTCAAGAGAAAGATAAGAGACACCAGACCCAACAATGCAGACGAGCTGAAGGCCACTATCAAAGCAACATGGGACTCCGTAACGTCTCAGCAGTACCACAGGCTGATCACCTCCATGTCATGCCAAATTAATGCAGTGACTTTTTTAAAAATCATTTATTTAAAAGGGACAATACCCATTAATGAACTTCCATCAGATTATATAAGTAAATAGGTTGTATTGTCGCAAATTTGCTAATTTCGTGGTGGCTCAGTTGGTAGAGCATCCGCCCCACACCCGGGAGGCAGGGGTTCAAATTCCGGCCGGGTCATGCCGAAGACCATATAAAAGCGGAACTTCCTGCCATCCAGCTTGGTGCTCAGCAATAATGGAATGGAGGAGGGAAATCTGTGGCGGTGCCCTGCATGGCAGCGGCCCTCTGATTCTATATATGGGGTGTGTGTGATTTACACTGTAGATAGGATAAAGCACAATTTTGTTCTACTGTACATGATTGGTTGTATGGTTGAATGACAATAAAGGGTGATTTAAGATTTAATTAATTAGTCCCTTGCCAGAACAAAGTCAATACCATGACTTACACAAACATAAAACAAACAATTTAGAACAACACATAACTAACAAACAAGAGGCACATCCGAATAAACAAAAACTATTTAAAAATGATCACAGATCTGATGTTCCTTCAACCACTGCAAAATTAATTCATGCAAAAGGAACCCCGACCAAGTAATGAGTATGTACATGGACATACTTTTCATTTGGCCAATATTTCTATTAAAAATATCTATATTTTTTTAAAATTGATCTTATGTAATATTCTAATTTTTTGAGAAACAGAATTTTGTGTTTTCATGAGCTGTAAGCCATAATCATCAAAATTAAAAGAAATCTGAAAAGCACTCAGAGAGCGCATACCTCCACCAAGGCTCCTTCTATCCCTCATGGATCACCTCCAAAATGTTATGGGGTCTTGTGTAGGCCTAGAGCCACGTCTGGTGAAGACTGCATCAAAGTCTATCCAGTAGTTTTGGGGGATTCTTGCTAACACCCTGTGAGAAGGTAAGAGCCTTGGTGGAGGTATGCACTCTCAGATCATCACCAAAATGTAGTGGTTTCCTGTCTAGACCAAGGACCACCTCGGGTAAAAAATTTCATCCAAATTCATCCAGTAGTTTTTGTGTAATCCTGCTGCACAAATACAAACAAGGTCCTTAGTGGAGGTATGCACTCTCAGATCATCACTAAAATTGAATGGGTTCATCCCTGGCCCCAGGGCTACCTCTGGTGAGAATTTCACCAAAATCCGTCCAGAAGTTTTTGCGTAATCCTGCTAACAGACAAACAGACAGACAGACCACCCCGATTACATTACCTCCTTGACGGAGGTAATAAACACTTGAAATATATCACACTATGTGGCAATGTAGCTATACAATATGAGTTTCACTTTTTGAATTGAATTACTGAAATAAAAAAAATGAACATTTCAATGATATTCTAATTTATTGAGATGCACCTGTATTCACACAGTAACAGAACAGCCGCAACAGCTGCTTCGTTTAACTGGCATGTTTAAAGTAGATTTGAATCAATTCTTCTCTCACATCTCACCATATTTATCTAAATTCACATGAAGATCAAAAGTCAGCCCTATAAAACCAGTTTATCAAATTTTCAACATGTGTGCAGAGAAAGAAGGATGGTCGGTTGTGGCCATAATCACTGTCAGCACTAACACTGTTCAAGTTCACTGACAAGTTAAGATCAGTGTCACTCAGTTTGCTGAACTCCATGCACATACTGTACCTTGTCCATGGATCCATGCTACTGAAGGCAAACTCCAGTGAACTGCAGCCTACACAGAAAATAGAGTCTTCTCACCAGTGCTGTATCTTCTGGTTCAGATGAGCCTGAGCTCAGTGCACTGAATGGGCCCTGGAACTTCTACTGCCCATGACACGTCCCTTTTCCACATGTTGAAAGGGTTTGAGAGGTGTTAGTGAAATGTCTGTGACATACAGTAGATTAGTCCAAACACATCATGGCTTAATGACTGAAGAACCATTTTACACACAGTTGAAGAAGCCCTCCTCACAGTGGGCTGTTGTTGATTTGGTTTTAAATGCTAATGGGCCCCAGTTCAGCCCATCTAAGGCGTGGTGCACATGACAATGTTTTCGTTTAGGACCGGAGCGAAAGATCTGCGTGCACACCACACATCACAGAAGCAACCACATGTGCACATGGATTCACAGAAGGTGGGAAAACTGCTGCTGTAAGAAGTGGGTGAGTTTTACTCAGAGGGACCTTGGATTAGAAAACTACAACTAAAAAAGCCAGATTCCCTCTGCAAGAAATATTTTTTTTAAGTTGAAAGAGTGAAGGAGTCATAAATAAATAAATAAATAACCAACCTGTGTAATTCTGGGCAATAAAAAAAATCTAACTTACTGACAGCTGGTTTAATAAGGAGTCTTCAGTCATCCATCCATCTTCTTCCGCTTAATCCTTTTCGGGTCGCGGGGGGGCTGGAGCCTATCCCAGCATCTTCAGTCATAACTTTTAGAAAAGCTTTATAAGTAAGAAAAAAAATAGTGATTTGATACGATATCAGCAGCACTGTTAGACATGGCTGTAATTTCTACAGTTACCATATTTTACCCAGTATGACACTGTAAAACATTTTTCCCGGGAGTTAATTTCTGTTGCATTATAGGAATTTTTGTTGAATTCAGCTGTAACATCCATTTATTTACTGTACACTACTGCATTTTTTTTTTTGAAAAATACAGTTTCTTACTATATTTAGCCTACTAGAACACTTTGGTGCATATTTTTTAAATTAAATAGTAGTCTGTACAAAGAGATTTTAATTCAATGCCATTTATCATTTCTGTACTGCTGATAATGATATTCAGATTAATAAGCGTTCATTTAAAGAAGGAACCATCATTGTATTGTTTTCAATTACAGTCCTATACTGTAATTGAATTACAGTATAGTACTGTAATTCTAAATTACAGTAACTTACTGGCAACAGTTAAGTTATTGGCAACAGCCCTTGTAATGTCTAACAGTGAGGCTGAGGAGTTGTGCAAAACACTGGCTGCTCCGCAGCAATTTTTTTTCATCATTTAGCAAAGGTAAGCAACATTGCCTGTCCAAAAAGAGTCACCACCATCGGAAAAAAAAAGGCTTCAATTTGCTAGGGAGCATAAAGCGAATTATCCATCATAGTATCAGTACGTGTACATGGTTACTGTGGTAACGCACGGAGGAGGGGGGCAACGGTTACAGTGTGTTTCAGATGGAGAAAGTTTGTGAAGGGCAATTAACTGATATTCCCTGAGAACGGGACAGGGATTAGAGAATACAGTTGAAGTACACTGTGGATCAGAATGTAGCTATTCGCTATAGAACACTCAAAATATCCCATAATGCACTTTGAAAAGTAGTGTACAACTGGTCTATTCTATCTTTGTGGTCACTACATTAGCCAGTGTAACCCATAATGCAATGTGCAGCCAATGGAGCAGTGAGAGGAGAGCTTCACATCACAACATAAATTACCTTAAGGCATTTATATTTATTATGCCTCGGTGAAACAGAGGCATACAGTAATCAGAGCGTGCGTCTGTCATGTATTGGGCCCCTTCGAGGCAGAGAGGACAAACCCAAGCGCTGAATGATGTTGTGTATTTATTAAACAAAAGAACATAACAGCCCAGAATGTGCAAAAATACAAAAAATGCCAAACAAGGATAACATCCAAAATGTGCCTCAGAGCGGGAGAAGTGCTCTGAAAGGGAGACCAGCACATACAGCAGACTCAAAGCAGAACAGAGCTGGGGAATAACAGGAGGAACATACATTCAACGTAGTGGCGAAGATGGTGTGAAAAGACAGGGCTTAAATAGTAATTGTGAACACAACAAGAGTGATAACAGGTGTGGGGTGACCTGAGCAGGAGAAGAGAACAATAATTGGAATCAGCTGGATAAGTGAGGGAGGAGCGGCTGAATTGACAACTTCACAGGCGATACCCCCTGCAGAGCACAAACCCAGAAATTGCCTGACAGCTGTCAACCCAGAGAAAAACACCATAATATAAATAACAAACATAACACTGGTCAACACCAAATTTATTGTCTAAGTTTTTTTTAGCTGATTTAGGACTATTTTGATGTGCCGAAGATGGATGGCTGGATGGATGGAAATTCTCTGAATTTTGAACAATTTTTATTTATTTATTTAGCGAATGCAAAGTCCTTAAGCCAAGCAGTTGCCTCCTGGTTTGCTGTATGGAGGGTGTGTAATCCTCCTTCCAGTCTTTGGAGCGGGCAAACCTCTATGATGTGTTCCATAGTTTGCTCCTCTCCACATGCGCACAGTGGGCTAGGGCTACTGCCCCATCTGTGAAGGCTGGCCAAGCAGGGGCCATGTCCAGTCCTGAAGCGATTGAGTGTAGACCACTGTCTCCTTGGGAGATTGGTGCCCGGGACCTGTTGGTTGGGGTTTATCACCAGCTGTTTGTTTGGGACCTCCTTGGTCTCCCATTCCTCTTGCCAAGCTGTCTGGATGGTAAAGTCAGCTGGGGGAGGGTTTTTCCAAATCGGCCGTCTGGATGAAAGTCGGGCAGTGGGTGGGGTGTAGATATCTGCATGGATTGGCAAGTGAGGAAAATCTTTAACTTTTTGGAGCATCCTTTGAGTTAATGCTGCTCGCCGGATGTGTGGAGGGGCTATGTTTGACAGTACAGAGAGCCAGGGGAGTGGTGTTGAGCGGATTGTTCCAGTTATAGTTCACATTGTTGAGTTGAGCTGGGTGTCTACATGGTGTGAGTAAGATGACCTGGACCAGACAGGGGCACAATATTCTGCTACAGAGTATGAAAGGGCCAGTGCTGAGGTGCGCAGGGTGGAGACTGCCGCCCCCCATTTTGCACCAGCGAGCTTGCAGAGCAGGTTGTTTCGTACCTTCACCTTAGCAGCCGTCCCCTTTAGATGTTCCTTGAAGGATAAGGTCCTATCAAGGGTCACTCCAAGATAAGTTGGATTTGGGGCATGCTTAAGCTTGAGTCTGCTCAGGTGGATGTTTAGTTCTCTGGCAGCTTTTGCATTGTGGAGATGGAATACACTGGAGACGGTTTTTGCTGGGCTTGGTTTTAGGCGCCAGATTTTGCAGAACTGGTCCAGTTTGGCAAGATCTTCCGTGAGCACCCGTTCCAGTGGTTTTGAACAATGATGATGTAACATTCAATTTACATGTACTTACCTTTATCAATGTCTACTATTCAAATTACAGTACAACTGTACAACTGCTGTACAACTGCTTACAACTTAGCATAAAAACCTGACCTGATCGAGAGAAAGGGATGTCATTTTTGGATTCATCCATCCATCCATCTTCTTCCGCTTAATCCTTTTCGGGTCGTGGGGGGGCTGGAGCCTATCCCAGTATCTTTGGGTGAGAGGCAGGGTACACCCTGGACAGATCGCCAGTCCATCGCAGGGCCAACACAGAGAGACAGACAACCATTCACTCTCACAGTCATACCTAAGGACAATTTAGAATCACCAGTTTGATGCCAGTTAACCTAACTTGCATGTTTTTGGCATGTGGGAGGAAACCGGAGAAATCCCAAAGTAAACCCACGCAGACACGGGGAGAACATACAAACTCCACACAGATCACTGTTGGTCGGGGGCTGGGATCAAACCCAGGATCCCCCGGCCAAGGGTGAGTTGCTGTGCTGCCACAGTGCTAACCACTCCGCCACCGTGATTCAGCGGTGCAAAATTGTCTTAAAACAGTTGAAAAAACACAGACAACTTCCAAAAAAGTAATTTTGTTATGTTGTGTAATCACTGCAGACCGAAAACAAATTACAAATAGACATGAACCAAAAACAATTACAAAACAAGACCTGGCCAAAAATAACACAGCTGGAGAAAATAAAAGACAGAATAACACCACAAGGAGCACAGAAATACAATAGACAAATAAATACAGTGAAAAAGCCACGAGACTGGGTCTGGCAGAAATCCTAGCCCCAGTTCATGACAGTGTCTGTTTGTGGCTGTGTGGGTGTGTGCATCTGTCTGTCTGTTCACCTCTCTGTTTCAACTCACCCGGTCAAAATTAAGTGGAATTAAAGGCTTATACCATTGTATCACCATATTTTCTTGACTTTTAATTTGTCAGACTTGTGAGATTAAGCTTTGTTTTCAAAATAAACACAAATTTACCTCACCATTTCTATCAATGCAGCCGTGAAAACAGGAAATGTAATAACTATGCCGGGCCAGTAGAGGCCGGAGTGCCACTTTTTTACAGTCGCTCATGCTACCATGCCACAGGCACTAAGGCACAGCACCTTGGTGCCTATTAATTCAGCAAAAACAATTTGACTTTATACATATTTGCTACAAAATACATGCAGGTACTCATTTTTGTACCACCATTAATCTGTTTTACTGTCTCACCATGATGACATCATTAACTGTGCCGCAAAAACAAGCCAAGTAGTGTCTGAAAGCTGATAATTTTATTATTTTGAGTTTACTATATGTACAGTATCTCACAAAAGTAAGTACACCACTCATATTTTTGTAAATATTTTATTATATCTTTTCATGGGACAACATTGAAGATATGACACTTTGATGCAATGTAAAGTTGTCAGCATACAGCTTGTATAACAGTGTAAATTTACTGTCCCCTCAAAATAACTCAACCGTTAATGTCAACAGCCATTAATGTCTAAACCGCTGGCAACAAAAGTGAGTACACCCCTAAGTGAAAATGTACAAATTGTGCCCAAAGTGTCAATATTTTGTGTGGCCACCATGATTTTCCAGCACTGCCTTAACTCTCTTGGGCATGGAGTTCACTAGAGCTTCACAGGTTGCCACTGGAATCCTCTTCCACTCCTCCATGATGACATCACAGAGCTGGTGGACGATGGTCCATTTGAGGATGCCCCACAGATGCTCAATAGGGTTTAGGTCTGGAGACATGCTTGGCCAGTCCATCACCTTTACCCTCAATTTCTTTAGCAAGGCAGTGGTCGTCTTGGAGGTGTGTTTGGGGTGGTTATCATGTTGGAATACTGCCCTGTGGCCCAGTTCCTGAAGGGAGGAGATCATGCTCTCCTTCAGCATGTCACAGTACATGTTGGCATTCATGGTTCCCTCAATGAACTGTAGCCCCCCAGTGCCAGCAGCACTCATGCAGCCCCAAACCATGACACTCCCACCACCATGCTTGACTGTAGGCAAGACACACTTGACTTTGTATTCCTCACCTGGTTGCCACCACATATGCTTGACACCATCTGAACCAAAAAAGTTTATCTTGGTCTCATCATACCACAGGACATGGTTCCAGTAATCCATGTCCTTAGTCTGCTTGTCTTCAGCAAACTGTTTGTGGGCTTTCTTGTTCATCATCTTTAAAAAGGGGCTTCCTTCTGGGATGAAAGCCATGCAGACCAATTTGATGCAGTGTGTGGTGTATGGTCTGAGCACTGACAGGCTGATCCTCCACCCTTTCAACCTCTGCAGCAATGCTGGCAGCACTCGTACGTCTATTTTCAAAAGACAACCTCTGGATATGACGCTGAACATGTGCACTCAACTTCTTTGGTCAACCATGGCGAGGCCTGTTCTAAGTGGAACCTGTCCTGTTAAACCACTGTATAGTCTTGGCCACCATGCTCAGTTTCAGGGTGTTGTCAGTCTTCTTATAGCCTAGGCCATCTTTATGTAGACCAACGATTTCAGATCCTCAGAGAGTTCTTTGCCATGAGGTGCCATGTTGAACTTCCAGTGACCAGTATGAGAGAGTGTGAGAGTGATAACACCAAATTTAACACAGCTGCTCCCCATTCACACCTGAGACCTTGTAACGCTAAATGAGTCGCATGACACCGGGGAGGGAAAATGGCTAATTGGGCACAGTTTGGACATTTTCACTTAGGGGTGTACTCACTTTTGTTGCCAGCGGTTTAGACATTAATGGCTGTGTGTTGAGTTATTTTCAGGGGACAGCAAATTTACACTGTTAAACAAGCTGTACACTGACCACTTTACATTGCATCAAAGTGTCATATCTTCAGTGTTGTCCCATGAAAAGATATAATAAAATATTTATAAAAATGTGAGGGGTGTACTCACTTTTGTGAGATACTGTATGTGTATATATATATATATATATATATATATATATATATACTGTATATATATATATATATATATATATATGTGTGTGTGTGTGTGTGTGTGTGTGTGTGTGTGTGGACACCTGACTCAGTGGGCGGACATCCTCTCACACCCATCAGGGCAGGAGGAAGGACAGGACAATAGACATACGGACAAAGAGCCCCAGGCCATAACTTAACAGTCCAGTCAGACCTTGGTGTGGGAACCGGACGGCACTGCGGGGTCCCCGTGAAGAGGGCTGCTGAGGCTGGAGGACATGAGAGTGGAGCAGGAAAAATTGACACAGTTCTACAGAGTGCCAAACGCCATCGTCAGGGTAAGAGTTTGGACCGGGTCGGTGGGACAGCACAACACAGGAAGGAGGTCCTGAGACGACGTGGCGGGCACGGGAGACTGGGTCGGGTTCCCCTGCGGGTCACTGGCGGGGTTCAGCCCAGAGAAGAAAAACCAGTTTTGTTAGAAACATGTTGGCCAGTGAGGGGTATTTCGATCCTGGGGGGCGACAGTGGCCGGACTTAAGGATGCCAAGGGGATGCCCAGGCCCTCCATGGCCATATAGAAGATTTTGGCAGCATAAAGACATGTTCGCCAGGGAGGGGGTTTTCGACCCTGGAGGTGGATAGAGGCCAGGGGTGCATATGTTGTGGGGGCGCGCGGGGCCTCCGAGGCAGTTTTCTGGATGGTGGCTACCCAGAGACATTGGGGTTACCTGATATTTTATTTTTCTGGTGTGAATGCCTGTATATATATGTTAGTGAATGTGTGTAATATGGGATTATCTTATGTATTTTAAGGAGACGTGGTCCATTTTGATTATTTTAGTGTGAATGTGATAGGTTGTTCTATTACAGCATATTATTCTCCCTGTTCTTAGTGTGTGATTCGGGTTTCTAAAATTGGGTGGTTCAATTGTGTGTGTGGTTTCACAATTTGTGAAGGGGGGCCTGGCACCTCTCCTCCCAGATCCTCTACGGCGAGCTGGCCTCCGGACGGCGCTCTCAAGGAGGGCAGAAGAAGCGGTTCAAGGACCACCTCCATGCCGTCCTGAAAAAGTGCAATGTCCGACCTTCCGATCTGAAGACCGCTGCCGCCTCCAGGACACTTTGGCGCACAACCTGCCACCAGGCTGTCAACATTTTTGAAAGTGACCGTACCCGCGCCCGTGAGGAGCGCCGCCAGCGCAGGTGCGAGTGTCAGGAGTGACAACCTACCCCACCTGGTGACGGCATCCCTTGCCCCACTTATGGATGGAGGTGTGCCTCCGAATTCGGCCTTCGCTCCCATCTAAGAAGTCATAGGCGGCGCAACACCACTTCATAGTTTTTATCTTTACCCCAGGAGAGCTGGATGTCATCATCGACTATCGATGGACTTACTGTACATAACTAACTTACTAAAGGGGGAGGAGCTCATTTAGCAGCAGACTACATCATCCCAGGTGCACAACCGAGAGGTTTCGTAGGTCCTTCCTACCAACGGCTGTCAGACTGTACAACCTAAGCAGGGCTGCTCGCAGAGATAGCAAAAAGACGTAACAAACTAATAGTTTTTTGAATGCAAAAGATGCAATAGACTTACACAATGGTCCCCTCCGGCATACAACTAGGAACATACCGGTCGCTATGGAGGGTGAGAATATGTATGGGCACATAATCATACCATGTAGGATAACTAAGTAGACGGTTATGCTGTTTCATTCCATCTAGCAACAATGCTCTGCACTGTGTGTGTTTATATATTTGCATATTTATTCCATCTAGCTACAATGCTCAGCACTGGGTGTGTTTATATATTTATATATCTACATATTATTCCATCTAGCTACATTGCTCCGCACTGTGTGTGTTTATATACTTGCATATTTATTCCACCTAGCTGCAATGCTCCGTACTGTGGGTGTTTATATATTTACATATTTATTCCATCTAGCTACAATGCTCTGCACTGTGTGTTCATATATTCATATATTTATTCCATCCAGCTACAATGCTCTGCACTGTGTGTCTGTGTGTGTGTGTATATATATATATTTTATAGTAATACGTACATATGTTTATTAGCTGCTCTTGCTTGCTTGTTTTTTTTCTTGCCTTCTGATTGTTGCTCTGAGTGTTGCTATCCCTGTGCTGTTGCAATCCTGGAATTTCCCCGTTGTGGGACTAATAAAGGCTTATCTTATCTTATCTTATCTTATCTTATATGTATGAGATTTGGGTGTCTGGGATGCCATGCCCACCCACAGGGTGACGTCAGGCGGGCACGGCCCACTCTGTATATTGTTGAGTGCTCTGGCTATTAAGGTTCAGTTGGATGTCCCTCAAGAAGCTCTCCATCTCGTGTCATTTCTATGACATTACAGGGACTATTTTTTCTCAGCTGTGCAAAATAACTGGTTAAACAAACAAATCATAATATTTTGTCCAGTATTGCTGTCATTTAATAAATTATGCTTGATGGAACTGTTGTATAAAAGCAATATCACACTCGATGTCATTAAGGTATCATGAATATACTAACTACGGGTGTGATGCTCTAATGCCCTCATGATACCGTACTTCGTCTCATGTAATATTGCTTAATTATAGTGTGTCCAAGTCACTTCCTGATCTGATCTGTCACATTATTGTGTCCTACTCAACGGTTGGTTTCTGTATTTGCAGATGATTTAAGTACAGTATTTGGTGCATATTTCTCTATTTGCTGTGCCTTTCTCCATTTGCAGCACATTTCTCGATTTGCAGTTGCTGTGAGTATTTACAGCACCTATGTGTTGCTATTTTGATGCAGTTGCTTTGACTTTAGTTTTCTATTTGCAGCTGCTTTCTTAACTTGCAGTGCAACTGAGCTCTCAGGGCCACTGCACTTTGGGCATTTTAAGATGATAATTCTTTTTTTTTTATTTAAGTTTTTGTTAAGGGTATACATGTCATTACGATCCCCCGGCGCCACACGAGTCGGCTGCCTTTTGCAACAGCGGCTCGATTCCGAGTCTTTTTTCCCTTCCTCTACATCCTACAAGTACCTGGGTATTCATCTGAACAATAAACTAGACTGGTCACACAATACTGACGCACTCTACAAGAAGGGACAGCGCAGGCTGTTCCTGCTGAGGAGACTCAGGTCTTTTGGTGTACAAGAGGCACTGCTGAAGACATTCTATGACACGGTGGTGGCATCAGCCATCACTTTTGGAGTGGTCTGCTGGGGCAGTGGCGTTACAGCAGCCGATAGGAAGAGACTGAACAAACTGATCAAGAAAGCTAGCTCTGTCCTGGGGCAGCGCCTTGATCCGGTGGAGGAGATAGGAGAGAGAAGGACGGTGGCTAAACTGTCATCTCTGCTGGAGTCCGAGTTCCACCCTATGCAGGACATACTGAATGCACTGAGGAGCTCATTTAGCAGCAGACTACATCATCCCAGGTGCACAACCGAGAGGTTTCGTAGGTCCTTCCTACCAACGGCTGTCAGACTGTACAACCTAAGCAGGGCTGCTCACAGAGATAGCAAAAAGACGTAACAAACTAATAGTTTTTTGAATGCAAAAGATGCAATAGACTTACACAATGGTCCCCTCCGGCATACAACTAGGAAAATACCGGTCGCTATGGAGGGTGAGAATATGTATGGGCACATAATCATACCATGTAGGATAACTAAGTAGATGGTTATGCTGTTTCATCCTATCTAGCAACAATGCTCTGCACTGTGTGTGTTTATATATTTACATATTTATTCCATCTAGCTACAATGCTCAGCACTGGGTGTGTTTATATTTATATATCTATATATTTATTCCATCAAGCTACAATGCTCCGCGATGTGTTTTTATATATCTACATATTATTCCACCTAGCTGCAATGCTCCGTACTGTGGGTGTTTATATATTTACATATTTATTCCATCTAGCAACAATGCTCTGCACTGTGTGTTTATATATTCATATATTTATTCCATCCAGCTACAATGCTCTGCACTGTGTGTCTGTGTGTGTGCATATATATATTTTATAGTAATATGTACATATGTATATTAGCTGCTCTTGCTTGCTTGTTTTTTTCTTGCCTTCTGATTGTTGCTCCGAGTGTTGCTATCCCTGTGCTGTTGCAATCCTGGAATTTCCTCGTTGTGGGACTAATAAAGGCTTATCTTATCTTATCATTGTTTACATTTTCATCACATATTCCCCCTTCTTTTGTTTTTAGACAACATTGGAAAAAAATTATTACAACACCCTTTTTTTTAAGTGAAAGAAAAAGTGAAATTAAAAAAGAACAAAAAAAAAAACCCAAAAAACAAAAGAGCAGAAAAATAAAAGAGCATCTGAGTAGCGTTGGAACAAAGAGCGGTGCCATTATTGAAATGGTGTTTGTGCAAGATTAGACCTGATGGAAGACACATATGCGTTCCAGGGTTGCCAAAACTTCATGAACCCATCCATGTCCTGTCTCAGTGCAAATGTCAACTTTTCCATCAAATAAATGTCCTGAATCACGTTAATCCAATCTTCAGGTGTAGGACAGTCCTTCAACATCCATTTTTTTGTTAGAGGTTTTTTACTTGCCAATATTAAAACATTGAATAGGTATTTTTCTCCTCGTCTTTCCAGTGATTCCGGTAGTAAACCCAAATACAAAGTTACAAAAGAAAAGGGAACTGTTACTTTGAATATTTTCCCCAATATTGTCTGTACATTGGTCCAATATTGGTGGATAACTGGGCATGACCAAAACACATGAAAATGATTTGCAGTCTCTTCACCACACAAGCGCCAACAATTCAACCCCTTACGAGTAAATTTGTTTTGTGCGGGTGTTCTGAAAAATCTTATCAAATTTTTCCATCCAAATTCTCTCCACTGCAGGGATGAGGTACTTTTCCATTGTTGTTTATTTAGCTTTTCCCATATTTCCAGTTGTAAAGTGAAATTCCCCTCTTTTTCCCATCTCTCTTTTATGATGTGTTGTCTCCTTTTAAATCTTGAAGAAAATGGTATATTTTAGAAATGTATCTAATCCCTGGGATCCCTTTATATGCCATTAAGAAGACCTTCAGAACACCTGACTGGGCCCTTTCCAAATCCTCCTTTTTAAGTATTTTGTTTATGTAGTGTCTAAGCTGAAAGAACCTGTAAAGGTCTTGATTTACTAGACCTTGTTTTTTCAAATCTTCAAAACTTCTTAAAGTTTGCCCTTTAAAAAAATCGTAATATTTGATCAGTCCGTTCTCTTTCCACTTTTTAAATCTAGTGTCTGTTTTATTAGGAGTAAAGTCCTGATCATAGGAAATCCATTGCAATAATCAACAGTGTTCTTTAGTTTGATTCTTTCTGACTATCTTAAACCAAATTTTTAGCGGGGTCTCTATCCACGGGTTAGTGTTATTCAAAAGTTTAGGTAAGGCATTGTTCCCTATTATCGCCTGTAGGGGGATGTCACTTGTTATTTAGCATTCTATCTCCTTCCATTGTGCAGTGTAGACTGGGTTACATATCTCTACTAAAGTTTTAATTTGCGCGGCTTTAAAATAGTCCCTGATATTTGACAGCGTGAGCCCACCTTTGTCTTTGTTTAACTGTAGGGTTCTATATCTGATTCTAGGTCTCTTGCCCTGCCATATGAATCTTGAGATCCTTCTGTCCAGTTCTTGCCATGTTTTTTTGAGAGGTTCTACCGGTATTGTTTGGAAAAGGTATAGAAGACGTGGAAGTATATTCATTTTGACTGCTTCAATTCTTTGTGCAGTACCCAAGAATGGTATCATATTCCATCTTGCTAGGTCAGATTTTATTTTTGTCATCAGTGGATCATAGTTTAGTGTTATAATTTTGTTGAGTTGTTTTGGGATATTGACCCCCAGATATTTCATAGATTCCATCTCCCAGTTAGTTTTGAATTTGCTTAGTAAATATTGATTTGGGTTATAGTTGAAAGTTAAAATTTGGGTTTTATGCATGTTTAATTCGTACCCCGATAACTCTCCATACTCTGAAAAATGTCATGCGGTGATCCTCGCGGATCACCATAAGACACCAAGAGTCCACCAGTGAGTTTTGCAATGATGGTTTATTAACACACAAGACGAGACAGGACAAGACTGTGAGCCGCTCTCGGCAAAAACACACACAAATCAATACATGGGCTCGCAGGGCTGCCCCCAGCCTTGACAGGCGGAAGCCCCACCGAGCACCTTCACAATAAGAGCCCGGTGAGACCAGAATACAACCCACAGCTGTCAAGGCCGGCAGCGAGTTAAACTTAGCCCGAGCGCGATCAGAACCCAGCGCTCAGGTCGTAACAGTACCCTCCCTCCGAGGGCGGGCTCAGAACGCCCCAAGGACCACCCTGCCCTCCCCACCCCCCAGGGTGGGTGGCTAGGGGCAGGAGTGGAGGGAGAGAGACCAAACCCAGAAACAAAACAGTTAGAAGAAAAACGACATACAGGACAATGACCAGAAAAACTACTCAGATTAAATCAAGAAAATGCACATGGGGAAAAACAAAAAACCAGAACTACCGGATCAGAAATACTAAACAGGAGACTAAGACAACATACCAAATATTCAAAAAATCAGTCAAAATACAGAGAAAAACAAGGCAACAGTAGAACAAAACACATACTAGGGCAACTGCAAGACATAACCATAACACAAAATACACAGAACAGCAACGACAAGAAAAAAAGACACAATCACCGTGATGGATTAACCCAGAAAACCACTACCCTCCTGACAGTTTATGCTGACCGGCGGAGACCAAGCGCCACAAGAACAGTTCAGGTGGTCTCCCCGCGTCCATCAGCCGGCGGGTGGTCTTAGAAGCCGGAGCATGACCAGGCGGCTCACCAGAGTCCAACGCCCAGCAGGTCCGCTCTTCCGGTGGTCGAACCAGGTTGCCCAAAGACACACACAAAACAGTTCCTCCGGCGGCCGACCCGTGTCCCTCAGCCACCAGTCCTGGAGAAAAACAGCCCACGGCGACCTCCCTGACGAGGACAAAACTCGGGAGAGCCAGGGCAAGCGAACAGGAGCCCCCACGGCCCCCGGCGATGATGCACAGGGGCGGTGACTCAGGGGGGACAGATGACCAGGATGAGCCTGTAATCTGTTCGACGGCGAAGGGTCTGCAGCTCCTCCCCCATCCGCGGACCACACTGGCGCTGCACCTCCGCTGGACCCCGATTGGGTCCCAGCTGCACCCACGTCAGGCCCCGATTGGGCCGGAACCGCACCCACGGTGGACCCCGATCGAGCCTCTGGTGCACCCACGTCGGACCCCAATTGGGCCGGAACCGCACCTGCGGTGAACCCCGATTGGGCCTCCAGTGCACCCACGTCGGACCCCGATTGGGCCACAGCACCCTCCACGACGGACCCCGACTGGGTCGGTGCAGCTCCGCTGACGATCTCCACCCCCGAACCTGGGACCTCCAACCCAGTGACTCCGACTCGTTCCACGCCGGTAACACTGCAACAAGGCTCAGAAACAAGAAAACCGGGATCAGAATCACCGGTAGCAACAGAAACCAGCGAGACGAGCTCAGGCGCAGCAGGTGGCTGCTCCTCACTCGCCTCCCCGAGAGGCAGGCAAAAATGCTCCAACACAGGGGACAGAGACACCAGAGGGAGCACTTGCCTGCACTCGGGTTCTGTTGCCACCCAGGACTCCGACGATCCAGGTTCAGGGCAGCGACTCTCGTCAGCAGGCTCGAACTCAGCTGCGTCGGGCTCCGCAGCTGGCAGAATGGCATCTGCAGCCTGAGGTTCCTCCTGCGCTGCTGTCCACACCGATGACTTGTATGGCGTGGGGGCAGGGGACCCTCGACCCACTGGCTCGGACTGCTCCGGCGAGGAGACCCGGGGACGCTTCTTCGTCGGCTCAGGCTCCGGGCCGCAGTCCGCTTTTCTCCTCAGTCCACGACGTGGCTGCAGGGCCGGATCCAGGCTTTCCAGCACTGCAGGCCCCCTCTTCATCCGACGACATTGGCCTGGCATTGCGGACCGCTCAATAGGGGGGAACACAGAGGCAGCAGGTTTAGTTACATTCTCTACAGCAGGTGGAGGAAGCTCGGAGGGCTGCGAACCCCGAACTCCGCCCCCAGGAGTCAGACAAGGCAGATTAAAATCAAGATGTAATAAATTATCATGCACTTGCCTTTCTCCCAGGGCAGAGATAGTTCCTGCTGTAGGGGACGTTGTTCCTCCTTCTCCCTGCTGGATGGCGACAGAGGGCCCCCTGGATGGATGAGGTGGGGCCGCTCTCGGCGGTTCGCTGACGGACTTCGCCAGCAGCAGGTCCAGCCGGGGATTCTGCTGAGGGTGACCTGGGCCGTTGCGCCGACGTCGTCGTCGGCCCCCAGACGGCGCGCACTCCTGGACCAGCTCCGGGACGGGAACGGGACCCCAACGCGGGGGGAGAGGATGCCTCCTCCTCTGCTTCCTGCTCTCTTCCTCCTCCAGCTCATGAAGTATCTCGCGCTGCGTAGCGAGTTTTTCCCTCCTCATAATCACCTCCGGGTGATCGTCATAATCGAGGGGAAGATTGTCCAGGAGATCCTCAGCGCAGTCCAGGTGCCAGTGTATGTCGCTGGGAGTGTCGTACAGCGTAGCGGCGAATAGAGTACCGTCCACATACTCCAGAGCCTCCGCTAGCTTTCTGCCCAAGCGCCGACTGCAGCCCCTGAATGACGGCATTCTCCCAGCAATAGACACCCAGACAGGGAAGAACAACAGTCTAATTAAGGCACAAACTCACGGTGAAAAGGCGTCTCGGAGTGGCGTCTCCGTTCAGACGTCCTGGCAGGAGTATACTGTCATGCGGTGATCCTCGCGGATCACCATAAGACACCAAGAGTCCACCAGTGAGTTTTGCGATGATGGTTTATTAACACACAAGATGAGACAGGACAAGACTGTGAGCCGCTCTCGGCAAAAACACACACAAATCAATACATGGGGTCGCAGGGCTCCCCCCAGCCACTACGAGCTAAACTGTGACATGAAAAGCACGAACCTGACATGAAGGTCTAACGATGGTTTGATGAGATCTTGACAAGGTGTTGACCATCTGACAAGATGTTGACAATACTCCTGCAACATTACTGTCGCTAGTGCCCGCTTTATGAAGGCGAACACTAACAAGCAGTAACGACACACAGCTGACCAGCCTTGACAGGCGGAAGCCCCACCGAGCACCTTCACAATAAGAGCCCGGTGAGACCAGAATACAACCCACAGCTGTCAAGGCCGGCAGCGAGTTAAACTTAGCCCGAGTGTGATCAGAACCCAGCGCTCGGGTTGTAACAAAAAAACTGAGATTAGTTCTGGAAAAGAGGTGTCCGGCTGCCCCAGGTATATTAAAATGTCATCAGCAAAGAGTGCTATTTTATGTTCCTTCTGACTATTTGTAATACCTTGAATTTTTTGATTCTGTCTTATCCATTGGCTCAGAGGTTCTATGAAGATTGCAAAGAGCAGTGGAGACAAGGGGCAGCCCTGATGACATCCTCTTTCCAGTTCAAAAGATGATGATAATTTACCGTTAATCCTTATTTTAGCTGTTGGTTTTTTATATAATGCCTGGATAGTTCTAATGAAGTTGTTATGAAAACTGAAACTGCATAAGATTCTATATAGGAAAGACCAGTCAACCGAATCAAATGCTTTTTCAGCATCTAATCCCAATATGGCTGCATTTGAATTATATTTTTTTATATGATTAATTATGTGTAAAGTGCGTCTAATGTTATCTTGTGTCTGTCTTTGTCTTATTAAACCTGTTTGGTCTAAATGAATCAAGTCTGTCAGTATATTTTCTAACCTTTTGGCAAGGATAGCGGTAAAAAGTTTATAGTCTTGATTTAACACACTGATTGGTCTGTAGTTGGAGCAGTCTAGTTTATCCTTTTCAGGTTTAGGTATGACTGCAATGACCCCTTCTCTCCAGGAGGGGGGGATTTCCCCTGTGTGGAGGACATAGTTAAATGTTTTCAGGAGGAGAGGAGATAGTTGCTGTTTAAAGGTTTTGTACCACTCTGCTGTATAGCCATCTGCTCCTGGGGATTTGTTAGCTTTAAGTTTCATAATTGCTTTTTCTAATTCTTTAGGTTGTATTTCTGACAGTAGTTTTTTTATTTTGTGACTCAGTAAGTTGGGGATGATTTAATATATTTAGGAAGGCTTCGGATGCGTTTTTGTGTTTTTTGCGGGAGTACAAGTTCTTGTAGTAATTCTTGAAGCTTTTAAGAATTTCCTGAATTCTAAATTTTATTTCCTTTGATATTGGGTCTCTGATTTTGTAGATTGCTCTCTCCGTTTGTTGTTTCCTCAATTTATAGGCTAGTAATTTTGCCGATTTGCTACCTGTTTCCTGGTATTTTTGTTTCAGAAATGTAAGTTTCTTCTGGATTTCTATTGTGTAGATCTCGTTTATTTGTTTTTTAATTTCCTTAATTTTGAGCGAGTCATTAGAATGAGTGTTGTCTTTGTGCTCTTTTTTTAGTTTCTTAAGTTCTGACTCTAATGTGATTAGTTTTTCTTGTCTCAGTTTCTTTTGGATTGCCAGTTTTGTGATAATCTTTCCCCTTATTACAGCTTTGCATGCGTCCCACAGTATTAAAGGGGATACTTCTCCATTGTCATTTTCTTCCAAATATCTGAGAATATCTGATTCCAATTGATCTTTCAGTGGTCCTTTCAGCACACTTGAATTTAACCTCCAAGAAAATGTATTATTTGTGTATTTTTGGATATTTAAGTCCATATAGATCGGGCTGTGGTCAGAGAGATCCATCAGTCCTATTTTACATGTTTTTACTCTTCCAATGTCTCTATTAAACATAAAAAATAGTCAATCCTTGAGAATGATGAATGTGGTGCTGAGTAAAATGTATAATCTTTTACACTGGGGTTGAATTCCCTCCATACGTCACAGATTCCCATTTCTTTTAGTAGCATCTGAGTTTTTCTACTTTGACTGTTATTTTGATGTGGAGAATTGCCTGATGCATCCTAGTATGGATTTAGTCTTAGACTGAAGTCTCCACCACATATCACTAAACCTTGGGCTTTAGTTATCATTAGGTCAAATACATTTTTATAAAATTTCTAGTTAGCCCCTGGAGGTGCATATACATTCAGCAGGGTGATATCTTCTCCCTCTAGCCGACCAAGTACCATGCTAAATCTCCCTTCTTTATCTTTGTGTTCTGAATTTTTTTCAAATATAATTTTGGTTGAGATCAATGTTGCTACCCCCCTCCTCCTCCCTGACTTATATGAAGATGAAGAGATCAGTTTAAAACCTTGTCTATTAAGTTTAGTGTGCTCCAAGTCTGTTAGGTGGGTCTCCTGTAAAAATATTATTCCTGCTTTGTCTTTTTTCATTTTGCCTAGAATCTTGGATCTTTTAACTGGATTCAGGATCCCTTTTACATTATATGAGATTATTTTGGTTACACCCTGTTTCTCCATTGTATTGTCTTATTTAGTATAACAGTGTAGTGGCCCTCTTTTATGCTACTCAGAAACTGAAACAACATTAAGAACATAAAAAAAAACATTAAGAACAAAGTATATAAAACTTTAACACAAAAAACTGTCAAAAGATCTTCCTGAACTGAGGTCTTTTTAGCGACCTTAGAAGAGCCTTGATGGTGCGTTGGCTCTGAGGGAAATTCCTCAAACTTTGTTACGTGTTGAGGGCCCTCTCTTACCCCTGTAAGTTGTCCCATGTTTTTAACGTGAATTTCAGATCCCAATCCGAACTTGTAATGATTTTTTTTTTTTTTTATGCCTATACCCTATGAAATTGTGCGCAACCTCCCACCACCATCACAGCAAACAATCACGTTATTACAGTATTTGTTAGTGTGGAGAGTTCATGTGGTTCACTGTCACATTTCTATTTTAACAAGTTTTTTTTTTTAAAGACTTATTTGTTTCTAATATTATGACTGTTCCATGAAATGTTTTACCACTTCATATTTGCTGATTCTGCATCTCCTTTAATGTTTGTTACCTTGTAGAAGGAGGTTTGGATGCGCAGATTGACTAAAAATATCGTTATTTCCTCCTGAAAGCGTCCAGTTTTTCCTTATAGCTCTGGCGCTAGGTTTCCCGCTGCTGGCCCATGGATTTTGAGGGTCTCTGTGTGCACCACGTTTGAGCCTTGATTCTTTCAATTGGGTCTGCTGCGGGTTTAACCACCGTTACCGAGAGCCCTCTTCTCGCCATATCCCTGGTTGCTTCTTCCGCCGAGTTGTAGAGTCACGTCTCTTCCCCGTAAAAAACAATCAGCTTCGCCGGAAATGGAGTTTGAAAGCGCAGTTTCTTCTCTCTTAGTACCTTTTAAGCGTCGTTGTATTCCCAACGCTTTTTAAGGACCTCCGGGGCGTAGTCATGCTCCACAAAAACTTTTCTTTCTTGGTGCATAAATCCTTTTTTCTGCCAAGCCAGTCTCAAAACCTCTTCTTTTGTTCTGAAGTTGGAAAATTTCACCACCACCGATCGCGGGGGCGCTTCCACCGACGGCCTTGGGGCTAATGAACGGTGCGCCCTTTCTATTTTCAAATTGGTGGGTTGGGGAATTTCCAACTTCTCTCTCAGTATGGTTTCCACGCATGCAGCCATTGTGGTGAAACCGTCCTCGACTCCTTCTTTCAGACCATGAATTCTTATGTTGTCCCTTCTTAGTCTTCCTTCCAGGTCGGTTAGCTTAGCCTCCAGTCTTGTCTGTTGTTTGAGTAATTCCAGCGTGGTTTCTTCCAGCCCTTTTATTCTTTCCTCTGCTTCCATGATTTGGGCTTCAGCCTGGTCCACTCTGTTGTTTGTCCTTTTTATTTCGTCTTTAATTTCACGAAATTCGGCCCAACACTCTCGGCGAAATTCTCTTAATTCTTGAAGTACCGTTTTTAAGCTAACTGTGTTGCTAGCCTCATTCTGCTCCTCTATTTCCGAGTGGTTGTTGTCCTCCAGGTCTGATTCTCCGGCCGATGAGTATCTTGGCCTGGTAAATGTCGATCTCTTCTGTTTTCCTTTAGGCATAATGACTTTGTCTTTTAATTTTCACTCTTCCATAGATCCGTTAAATCTGATTTTCATGGTATTTTCACGGATGGGGTCTGGGAGCTTCAGCTTTAAGCTGCTACCACCATGTTGTCCAGACCGGAAGTCCCAAGATGATAATTCTTGACTGTAAAATTGTAAATGAGTCAAAAAAAATTGGAAAACTATGCCAAGGGCCTTTTTAATTAAGTGACTAACTTCTCTTAGCTCAGGGCATAGCACTAACTTTGGGGCCCATGTAAAACGGCATGTGTAGGCCCCCAGGACTATTATTGCACAATAGCTTGACAAATTTTCACTTCCAGTCAAAACCAGACTACCCTGCTTTTGCTCACTTTGTGAGCTAACATTATAGCTCCAGGGTGTAAGTACCAACAGTTACTCACACAGTTCCCAGCACTCACGGTCCCGACGTTTTTGACTATGATAACGAAGCACGGGGTCGAACATTTCATAACTACAAAAGGGCCACCGGTATTCGCATGACCTCGGCGCCTGGACGCAGCTAAATTGGCCAGCGCGTGCGAAGAGTTTGCCAACTTAGAACAGTTGGGCATCGTCAGGTGCTCCAACAGCCCATGGGCATCCCTGCTACAAATGGTGCCTAAAGCTGACGGGTCGTGGTGACCATGCGGCGATTTCCAGAGCTTGAAAAGCGCTACAGAACACGATCGCTATCCTATTCCATACATCCAGGATTTTTTCGTACACCTGGCCGGGGCGCATGCTTTTTCCAAAGTGGATCTGGTCCGTGGTTACCACCAGGTCCCAGTGCATGCAGAAGACATTCCAAAAACAGCGGTAATAACTCCTTTTGGTCTTTTTGAGTGTTTACGCATGCCGTTCGGATTAAAAGGCGTGGCGCAGACCTTCCAGAGGATGATGGACGCAGTACTTCAGGACTTATCCTTCGTTTTTGTCTACTTAGATGACATTCTGGTAGCCAACGCAGCCAAGGAGGAGCACATCGCCCATCTCAAGACAGTTTTCCAGAGGATGGAAGCGCACGGGCTGATAGCTAACCTGACGAAGTGCCAGTTCGGTGTGCCAGTGATTGACTTTTTGGGCCACCGCATTTCACCAGAGGGTGCGATTCCGTTGCCGGATAAGGTGCACACTGTGGCGGACTTTCTGTGTCCGCAGACCGTGAGAGCACTACAGGAGTTTTTGGGAATGGTTCATTTTTACAACCGTTTCCTTCCCCGGGCAGCCCAGCTGATGCAGCCATTGTATGCAGCACTAAAAAAAAAAAGGCTCACAACAGATGCATCTGATGTTGCCACAGGGGCAGTGATGGACCAGTACATCTCAGGTTCGTGGCAGCCGCTCGCATTTTTTAGCCGGACTTTGCGCAACAACAAACACAAGTACAGCACATTCGATAGAGAATTGCTGGCTCTCCACCTGGCAACATGCCATTTCCAGTTCTGGCTGGAGGGGCGCGAGTTCACTGAGTTCATGGACCATAAGCTGATGACACACATGATGTCCAAGACCTCGAAACCGTGGTCGGCCCGGCAGCAACGGCATTTGACCACAATTTCGGAGTTTACTTCCAACATTCAACACATTGCCGGTAAACTCAACGTTGTGGCCAACTGCCTGTCACGCGCATTAATCGCCCCGGTCTACATGGGGATAGATTCCCCTGCCATGACCACGGAGCAAGCCGGGGACGAGGACATTTGCGCACTTCCGTCTGCGCCCACTGGGTTAAGGCTGGAGAGCAGGGTGATGTAACAAGGGTGCCCTCCCTTGCTCTGCGACATCTCCACCAGCTGCCCGCGCCCAGTGGTTCCAAGCTTTTGGCGCTGTCGTGTTTTTGAGTTGGTCCACTCCCTTTCACATCTGGGAGTGCACGCTTCAGTGAAGCTAGTGGGGGTGAAGTTCATCTGGCCGCGCTTGTGCAAAGACATGAAAGAGTGGGCTGCACCTTGTGTCATATGCCAGCGGGCCAAAGTGCACAAGCACACCAGAGCCCCCCTCGAGCCGTTCCAAGTCCCGGCCAGGAGGTTCGACAACATCCATGTGGATTTGGTGGGACCCCTCCCGCTGTAGCAAGGTTTCATGCACCTTTTGACAGTCGTGGACGGCGCCATGCGCTGGCCTCAAGTGGTCCTGCTAGCTTCTACCATGTTCGCGGAAGTGGCGTATGCTTTTTTGTTGGCTTGGGTTGCACGTTTTAGATCTCCATCGGACATCACATCCAACAGGGGTCCACAATTTGTTTCAGAACTCTGGTCCGCGATGGCCCAGAGCCTGGGGGTCAAAATTCACCGCACTATCGTGTACAACCCCCAGGCTAATGGGTTAT
This sequence comes from Pholidichthys leucotaenia, assembly GCA_020510985.1. Classification (NCBI taxonomy): domain Eukaryota; kingdom Metazoa; phylum Chordata; class Actinopteri; order Cichliformes; family Pholidichthyidae; genus Pholidichthys; species Pholidichthys leucotaenia. The sequence continues at coordinate 268,107,844 of CM035839.1, forward strand.
GTGAACATTTTCATAGGTCACTTAATGCAGCCCTCAGAGCTTCACTCACGGACACAAATTGGGTGGACCGCCTTCCCTGGGTTCTTTTAGGGTTGCGCTTCACACCTAAGGAGGGTTTGGCAGCATCCCCAGCAGAACTTGTTTTTTCTCAGCCGCTGCGGATTCCCGGAGAGTTTTTATCAGAAATCCCCGTGCCCGAAGCTGATCCGCCTGTGCAATTTTTACACAGTACGGAGGCTGTGAGCATATCGAACCCGGCCACCATTGTTTTCCCCGCACATTCGTCCCAAAAAGCTTGCAGAATGCCAGTTTTGTTTTTCTCAGGCATGATGCGCACCAGACCATGCTGTGCCCGCTGTACGACGGACCATTCAGGGTGTTGGAACCTGGGGCAAAGCATTTTGTGTTAGACTTGGGGGGACGTAGGGAGGCCGTCTGTATCGACAGGCTGAAGCCCGCTTTTGTGTTGGCAGACGAGCAGGTGGTGTTGGCCCAAGCTCCCTGGTGCAGACACCCACCGTTGGTGGCTCCACAAGTTGGTGATCCCTCGGCAGGGACCGGCACTTGCAAAGCTGATGTGTTTTCCCCTCCTCCCTCTTTCCCTCCACAGACTGACGTGCCCTCCGGTACACCTCACCAGCAGGGCGGTTTGACTGGATCGGTGACCCCCTGCTACAGTCGCTATGGGCGCCGGCTCAAGCCCAAAGGACAGGGGGGTTAGTGCCCCTTCTGGGTCTTCGGGGGGGGGGGGCTATGTGGGGGCATGGTGTGGGGGGTTTTCACCACCCAGAGAAGGCAAGGGGAAGGGAAAACAATGGACTGAAGGAGAAGGTGTCATCGGGGGGTATGAGATGGGATGGTTAGGTCTAAGCACCCCCCAACTGCCGGTGCCGCTAAGAGAAGAAGGTGGTTGGAGCAGCGCCGGCGTTATGCCAGCATTATGTCATGTTAATGTGCCACACAGTTGGCACATTAACATGACATATTCCTTCTCCAGTTATGTTGGAGAAGGAATAAAGTTTCTGTGTCATCCAACTTGTTGCCTCGCCTGCCTCCTTTCTACACAACTTCAGTAAATCAATGAATCCACTTTCACCGATCACTGTGTCTATTGTAAATAGTATTGACAGTTTGTTTTTTGTATACTGTTACAGTATACAGTATACTGTTTTTTTGTATACTGTTTAACATATCCACTTTATACAGTTTCATTGCAGTTGTTCTGCTTGTGTATGATTGATTTTGTATTTTTGTGACCCACCGGGGGACTACAGATGCAAGTTAGCAGTACTGCTAAATCTGGCATACTTACATATCAAATAAACATTAAACTAATTAAAAAACTAAAACTATACACAGTTTGTGATTTGTTTCTACATAGTTTTTTTTTAAATAATTGTCATGATCGCGCCCATTAATGGGCGAAAAATAGGACATTAAACACACGCTGTAGGTTTCTGCACATTTATTAATTTAAAGAGTAACACAAACACACTCCCAAACTGACTGGTGAGCAAAACAGAAAAATACAAATGGTCCCAGACTAACTGGTTGAGCATGTAGCAAATAATGAATGAATATACAGTGCTCCAACATACAAAATCTGATGAGCACGTAGAGAGAATACCAAACGAATACTACATGCCCCAACAAGCAAACTGGTGAGCAATGGAGATAACATACTATACAAAGAAATGGAGCGAAATGCCACAAATGCTGGAGGCAAGTTGGGCTCAACGTCAGAGATGCCAAAACACTGGGAACGCCAGAGCAGGAGAAAAAGTTCAGCCAGAGACCCCAAGAGCAAGGGCATAAATTTGCCGATAAGCCATGGTTAACCAAAGGATTACAAAAGGCGTGTAAAAAGAAAAATTTATTATATAAAGCTTTCCTAAAGAAAAGGACAAAAGAAGCAGAGCAGCGGTATAAAACATACAAAAATAAGTTAACACTAGAAAAGCACTCGGAGAGCGCAGACCTCCACCAAGCGCCACAGTTCCCCCCATACAGTGTTTGTGTGTACGTTTTCAGATTCCTTGACCATGAAAACATATGACAAGCAACTGGATTGACAATGATAGGATTAGTGGTTTAGTAGTTATTCACGAAAATGGCATTTTGCGTAATGGCGGTTTTCTTGTGGACGGTGATCTGGATCACCACCAAAATCTAATCATATGCAGGATACGCCATTTCTGACAATCTGTGAAAATTTCATGAAAATCCGTCCATAACTTTTTGAGTTATCTTGCTAACAAACAAACAGACAGACAGACAGACAGACAAACAAACAGACAGACAGACAAACCAACGCCGATGAAAACATAACCTCCTTGGCGGAGGTAATAAGATGTAGTAAAAGAGACCATTACAGTAAAGAACTGGAGAAAAACAGAGACAATATTAAAAATACATGGACAATACTTAACAATATTCTTGGAAATAAAAACAGAAATACAAGCTACCCAACTGATTTTTCAAAAAATAATAAAATGACTCAGAGTGTGAATGCAGCTTCACCTGCAGATGAATTTAATAACTTTTTTGTTAACATTGGTCCTAATTTGGCTCGAGAAATACCCATTACGGCACCTACAGGTGATACAATAAGCAAAAACACTGCTATAAAAGACTCCATTTTCATAAAGAACACAGACGAGAGAGAGGTCATTGAAATTGTTAAATCGTTTAAAAGTAAAACATCTACGGACTGTGATGGTATTGACATGCTCTTAGTCAAAACTATTATTGAATGCTTAGTGAAACCACTGACGTATATCTGTAACCTGTCTCTCCAAACAGGTATATTTCCCAATGCAATGAAAATAGCTAAAGTAATTCCGATATACAAGACGGGTGACAGAGGGGAATTCTCAAACTATAGACCAATTTCACTATTGCAGCAATTTTCCAAGATACTTGAAAAAATATTCTATGAGAGAATTGACAACTTCATACTGAAGAATAATTTATTGTGTGAGCAGCAACATGGGTTCAGACACAAGAGGACAACTGCATTTGCTCTAATGGAATTTATAGAAAAAATATCAACTGCCGTTGAAAATAAAGAGTATTCAGTTGGGGTATTCCTGGATCTTAAAAAAGCATTTGATACAGTGGATCATAATTTATTATTAAAGAAACTACAAAATTGTGGTATTAGGGGGGTAGCACTGTCCTGGTTATGTAGTTACTTAAAGAATAGATATCAGTATGTATGTGTTGGTAACAAAAACTCACAGTTACTGAAGGTTACTTGTGGAGTCCCACAGGGTTCAGTTCTGGGGCCATTGTTATTCAATATGTAATATGTAAAGTTTCAGAAAAAATGGATTTAATATTGTTTGCCGATGACACTAATCTATTATGCAGTGGAAGCAATTTAGAACAACTTTTGGATACACTCAGAAAGGAATTAGGAAAGCTTAAACTGTGGTTTGATTCAAACAAATTAATGCTCAATTTAAGTAAGACAAAATTTATAGTTTTTAACAACCATCACAACAACTTAGTATCTAAACTCAGTGTAAATGGTGTAGAGATTGAAATGGTATCTGAAACTAAATTTCTTGGAGTAATAATTGATAATAAACTGTGTTGGAAGTCACATATTAATTATATTAAAGGTAAAATATCCAAATCAATTGCAATACTACACAGAGTGAAATATTTGCTGAATCAACCCACACTATATATTCTGTATCATTCATTAATACTCCCATACATGACATATTGTACTGAAGTATGGGGAAATACATATAAAACAAACATATATCCAGTCTTTATGCTTCAGAAGAGAGCTATTAGAATAATAAACAAAGCTGCTTACAGGGAACCTACAAACCCACTTTTTCTTAAATAAAAGCTCTCAAGTTGAAAGATCTGGTTGACTTTAAAACTGCAGTAATAATGTTTAAAGTGAAGAATCTATCACTGCCCGCAAATATCCAAAAGTTGTTCCAAATAAGAGAGAAACAATATCATTTCAGAGGAACATGTATATTTCAAAAACCTTCAGTGAGAACTACCACCAAGCAACACTGTGTTTCAGTGCAAGGAGTCAGATTATGGAACGATTTTGGACCTGAATTAAAATCATGTACAACGCTTGGACAATTTAAACAAAAACTAAAGGAAGAAATACTCCAAACATATATACAAGATGACATGTAAAATCACATAAGGATTGTCATATCCAGTCTGCATTGTGTTGTAGCTTAGTTTTTTGTCACATTTTGTCTTAGCTTTGTTCTGAATTGTAATCGCTCTTGTTTTGTTTTTCTTTTGAATTCTTGGATGGAATATGGGTGGGCAATATAAGCTGCGGCTTCAGCCATCACCCATTTCGGATAACTTATGTTGAACTGTATAATCAGAGGAGTTATTGTCTAATTTGACCTTGTTGGATTTTCTTTCCCCCTTTGTTATATTATTCAGTTTCTTTTAATCTGTACTTTTAATCTATCCGAAATAAAGCAAAGGGGCTCAATGGCTGAGACAAATAGGGGAGAAAAAAGGCACCACGACGGAGCACACAACTTATGTCAACAGCAGGACCTAACCCCACAGAAGCAGGCTGTGGGCAGGAAACCAGAAGAAAGAAGTTGTAGGACATGGCAACAGCTGATGTTGTTGTGCTCCTTAAATACTCACACATAATTACAGGCAGGTGTAGCTCATGAGTAGTCAAAGGGCAGCAGCTGTGCAGCCCCAGAGAAATAGTCAGCCGGAAGCTGCACAGTGCTGTCAAAATAAACAAACCGGAAACAGAAAATACAGAAACAACAAAACTCAAAATACTAAGAGAACAGAAAATAAACAGCCAAAATGTTCACTGGGCAGAAAGGACTGGGCACGGCTCAAACCCGTGCTCCAGCAACATAACAGAGTCGCTACCCCACCCCCAACCCCACTCAAAGGGTGAATACCAGACACCCCAGGGTAACATCACAAGAAAAAACAAACCTCCCACACACAAAGAAACAACCCACCGGGGGGGGGGGGGGGGCAGGAACGGAGGGACTGAAACTGGAACAAAAAACAAAAGAGCACCAAAACAAAAAAAAACACTCATGAATACACTCTGTCCAAAAGGTGGCAACACAGGACTCCAAACCCGATTGGTGAGTGGGCGAACAGTTCAGGTGGTCTTCCCGAATCCCACGGCCACTGGCATGTGTGCTGGAATGCTTCGGGCGGCCTCCCCATGCCCCAGCACCAACGAAGCACCAAGGGCAGTTCCTGCGGTCTTCCTAAGTCCCAAGACCACTGGCATCTGTGCTGGGACACGTCGGGTGGCCTACCCTTACCCCAAAACCAACAAGACTGAGGAGGCAGTCCGTCAGGCGGTCTTTTAAGAGAAACTTTTTGGGACACACCCGCGGTGGCCCCAGATGGGAGCGACATCGCACCCTCGGTGGCACCGGACGGGAGCAACGTCGCACCCTCTGTGGCTCTCTCCTGGAGCACGGCAGCACCCTTGGTGGTTCTGGGCTGGAGCAAAGCTGCACCCTTGGTGGCTCCAGGCAGAAGCAACGCTGCACCCTCGGTGACCTTAGCCGGAGAGGAAGCAGCACCCACGGAGACCCCGGGCTGAGACGGAGCATCCGTGACAACCCCGACGGGAGGAGCTGAACCCACAATGGTTTCTGGCGGTGAACCTGGACCCACAGAGACCTTTGGCTCCGGTGGATCTTCCCCAGTGACCCTGAAAGAAGGCACAGGAAAAACAAACAGATGAGCAGGGTCAGGGTCACTGGCAGCGGCAGAGCCCGGCGAGGTGAGCTCAGGTGCAGCTGATGGCTGAACATGGCTCTCTTCTCCATAAGCTGGACAAGACCTCTTCAAAATAGAAACAATAGGAACAGAAGAGGATAATTGCCTGAACTCGAGCTCCACCGCCATCCAGGACTCCATCAATTCAGGTGACAATGCTCCGGGTTCAGTCCTCTGGAGGTCTAGTTGCAACTCAGCTGCAGCAGCCTCCACAGCAGATGTGATGGTGTGAGCAGTCTCGGTCTCCCCAGATTGAGTGGACCACACTAGTGGCTCATCCAGTGTGGCAGCTGGAGGTCGCCTCTGTGTTGGTACTGGGTTTGAATCCTCCAGGACCACTAGCTCCTCCATCGTCCGGCAGTTCAGGTCAGGATCCGGCATACACTCAGGAGCAGATAGTGGAGACACGGAGGTAGCAGGTGAGAGACACTCGGTAACAGCTGGTGGAGAGAACCCAGTGGACTGCAAACATTGGGTTCTCTCTCCAGGAATCAGGCAAGAAAATTCATCCTTTAGTAATGGAGTACAAGAGTTCACTTGCCTGAATTCCTGGGGGATGATGGAGTCAGCTGCTGCTCCGAGGTCTGGCTCTCTCTCTCTGAGAGCCTCAAGTGCTGTTTGGGTAGAGGGTGGTGGCGAGGGCTGGTGGCGGGAGTGGTGAGCCCTCCGTCCCCGTGAACGCTTCATCTGCCTGGGCTGAAGTGAGGGAGAATCCTCCAGCAGCTCCACAACTCGCTGTCTGGTTTTATATACCATAGTGAGAAGAGGAGTCAGCGCTGGATAGTTCCAGAGGCTAGGGCAAGACTCAATCAACCCAGCAGCAAAGCCCACGTAGCCGAAAACAGTCTCGTGAGTATGGATGACCTGAGCTTTGGAGGCAAAGTCCACAACGTCCTCTGCCACCACACACTCCTGCACACTCAGTCCTAAGACTCGAAAGTCCATGGTGGGAACCCTACAACCTCAGACAGACAACTCAAAAAAGAAAATACACCAAAACCTACAAAGGCTGGTGTCCAGACTGGCTGTGTCCTTCTGTCATGAACGCGCCCATTAATGGGTGAAAAATAAGACACCAAACGCATGCTGTAGGTTTCTGCACATTTATTAACTTAAAGAGTAACACAAACATGCTCCCAAACTGACTGGTTGAGCATGTAGCAAATAATGAATGAATATACAGTGCTCCAACATACAAAATCTGGTGAGCACGTAGTACAGGGAGTCAGGTTATGCAGCATCTCAGGAAGAGACAGTGAATAAACATGGGAGAACAATGCCCAGGGAGTTCCTGGTGAGATAGCAGGAAGGAGTTAGGGACATAGGGAGTTGAATGCAGTGTAATGTAAATGTCATGCTGTGTGATGAGTAATGCCATGAAACGTGTGAAGAGAGAGTTGAGTGAGGAGAGGAGAGCTTGTTGAAATCATTCATTCTGTTCTGTGCTTGTGAGATGTGAAGTGTGTAATAAACCGTCTGTCCATGAATCTGCCTCTTATTTGACACACTCCACACTGGTGGCCCCAGACGAATTATGGAACACGAGGCAAGAACCCCGGAGCCGGTCCGGTTGGGAAGCCCCAACGACGCAGCAGCCATCCCACAGACAGCCCGGACTGGAGGCCTCAGCAACGCGTGTGCGGTTTCAGTCAAGCTACCGGATTTTTGGCAGCACAACCCGCGCTCTTGGTTCCACCACACCGAGGCCCAGTTCGCCCTCCGGGGAGTAACGGCAGACGACACCAAGTTCTACCATGTGGTAGCAGCGCTGGACGCCCGCACAGCCCAGCAGGTAGCGAGCCTGCTCGATCAGCCTCCAGCCCACAGCAAATACGAGGCGCTCAAGGCTGCGCTGACCCGGCGCTACACGCTCTTGGACTGTGAGAGAGCAGAGAGGCTCCTGGGACGGACCGAGTTAGGAGATGGTTCAGCCATCGACCCGATGGAGAAGATGGTGGACGTCACATGCTCATACATGGCTTTCTGTAAAAATAAGATCATTCCACGTAAATGTGTCAAAATGTATCCCAACAACAAGCCATGGGTTACAAAATCAGTTAAATCCTGCTTACAGAGGAAAGCACTCGCCTTTAAACAGGGGTCTGTTTCTTAGCTACAGGTTGCCACAAAAGAGCTGAAGTCTGAAATTTTAAGAGCAAAACAGAATTATAAATCAGAATTGGAAAGCAAGATGGCAACAAAGAAACTTGGTTAAGCCTGGGCCAGTATGATAACTATTGCAGGCCTTCAGAGCACAGAGCGCAATAATCGTGTGTTTTTAGATGGTTTTAATTCAGACACAGAGCTGGCTAATGCTCTTAATTGTTTTTATGGTCGTTTTGACTCCTTTGATTTTAGCACAGAAACCCAAGATTTGAAACAGAAACTCAAAGACAATCAGCACTTTAATATTGAGGTGCAGGATGTTAAAAGGGAGTTCTGCGCTGTAAAAGTGAACAAAAGTCAGGGCCCTGATAATATATGTGGGCGCTTGGTAAAGTCCTGTGCACATGAACTGAGTCCTATATTTCATTACATTTTCAATAAGTCCTTACAGACACAGCATGTGCCTAAGATCTGGAAAGATGCCGTGGTTGTTCCCGTTCCAAAATCCAGCTGTCCTAAAACGGTAAACGACTTTAGACCAGTTGCTTTGACTTCAATTTTAATGAAAATTTTTGAAAAACTGGTCAGATGTGAGGTCCTAAAGCAGACTGAGCATGCATTGGATCCTCTGCAGTTTGCCTATAGGCCTCACAGAGGAGTGGAGGATGCCACTGTCACTCTGTTTAACATGCTTTTTAAACATCTGGATTTTAATGGGACACACGCCAGACTTTTATCTGTGGACTTTTCTTCCGCCTTTAATACAATCCAACCTCAAATCTTAGTTGAAAGGCTCCTGCAACAATTTGATTTGAGCAATAATCTGGTGGGTTGGATTCTGGATTTCTTAACCAACAGGACGCAGAGAGTAAGGGTCAATGGTACATTGTCTGACCTAAAGTGCTCTTCTACTGGCTCTCCTCAGGGGTGTGTGTTGTCACCACTACTCTTCAACCTGTACACAAACATGTGTCGGAGCAGACATGACAACAGACACATTATAAAAGTATGCTGATGACTCAGTTATTGTCAGTCTCCTCCAGGATGGTGAGAGTGGCCACGGCCCAGTAGTTAATGATTTTGTTCACTGGTGTAAGGATTCCTACCTGCAGCTGAATACGACAAAAACTAAAGACATGATTATTGACTTTAGGAGGAAAACTCCCAGGCACAAAGTCACCGTACTAAAAGGTCAGACCACCGAATGTGTACAATCCTACAAATATCTTAGGACGATTATTGATAGTAATTTAAACTTTGAAGAGAACTGTGAAAGGGTGTGCAAAAAGGGTCAGCAACATTTGCATTGCTTGAGAAAACTTGCACGCTTCCAAATTGACCGAACCATAATGACAATGTTTTATCGGGCTTTTATTGAATCTGTTTTATCCTTTTCTTTAGTGTCATGTTTTGGTCAGATAAAACTGAAACAGAGGAAATCCTTGGATCAGGTAGTTAGATGGTCCAGTCGTTTGCTTGGTGAGCCACAGCTGAGCCTGACATCCCTGTACACCAGACAGGTACAGAGGATGGCTACCTCCATTTTAAATGATGACTCCCACCCTTTGCACTGCAACTTTCAGCTTCTTCCCTCAAGACGGAGGTTTGCTGTCCTAAAAAGTAGAACCCAGCGCTACAAAAACAGCTTTGTTCCTGCTGCTGTCAAAGAGTTGAACAAGCTGTAACAATATATTGCACATAACTTAGGTACCTATTTATTAACTCCATTTTATATTTACTTATTTTTGTAGGATGTTACTTGGGTTCTAAATATTTTATTGGGTTTTAGACCTTTGAGTTTTTAACCTCTTTGACTAGTTTTTAACTTTTAATATGACCCTTCTCTCTTACCTCTGTTTTTTCTCCCATCTCTTTGTCTTTTTATACCCTGATTGATGGAGCCTTGAGTATTTTTATCATGTTTATAGTCAGCTTCATATGTGCCTGTGTTTGTGTCTATGTTGAATGTAATTGTGGCTTGTAAATATGGATGTCACCAGACTGCAAAACAAATCTACCTACGGGTACAAATAAAGTAACCTGAACCTGAACCTGAACCTGAAGATGCTGGCGTTAATGGGCACGGACGACGGGCACTTTCTGTTTGCCCACCTTTTCCTCCGGAACCTTCCAACGGAGGCGAGAGCGGTTCTGGCCAATTCGCCGTTGCTGGCCACGCGTGACTACCGTGCGCTAGCCCAGGAGGCAGACCGGATCATCCTTACCACCAGGGCAATCACTGTAAACGCGGCGGCGGCGGAGCCCAGCGAGACGACCAGAGGAGGCGAGGAGCCACCGACGGTAGCGGCAGCAGGGGGCAAGGAGCGCCAGAGAGACACGCTCTGCTTCTACCACCGCTGCTTCGGAGAGAATGCGCGCAGATGCGCGCCACCGTGCCAGTTCAAGCGCTTGGGAAACGCCAAAGCCGGCAGTCGGTAGCAGCTACGACCGCCGGTGAAGAGAACAAGCTGCTCTACGTGACGGACTCGCGCTCGGGAAGACGCTTCCTTGTCGACACCGGAGCCCAGAAGAGCGTCATCCTGCCGTACTACGCTGACCGGCTGGCAGGACCTAGTGGCCCCGGACTTGTGGCAGTAAATGGCTTGGAGATTAAGACGTTCGGTGAGAGAATACTGGCCTTATCTCTACATGGCCGCTCATATGAGTGGACTTTTATCATAGCAGTACTGTGTTGCTCGATCCTGGGCGCTGATTTTCTGTGTGCGCATGGTTTACTTGTGGATGTTGCTAACAGACGCCTGGTTAATGCACTGTCCTTTGAAACTCTCCCCTGTATAGCTCGAGGGACCCGGCCAACAGCACAAGCCAATGTCACAGCTCCAGGCAGTAAGTTCCACGCACTGCTCACTCAGTTCCCAGCACTCACGGTCCCGACGTTTTCGGCGGCCATTGCTAAACACGGGGTGGAGCACTTTATCACCACCACCAGGCCGCCCGTTTTCGCACGACCTCGGCACTTGGACGCAGCTAAAATGGCCATAGTGCGCGAGGGGTTTGCCAACCTGGAAAGGGTGGGCATCATCAGGCGTTCGAACAGCCCATGGGCATCCCCGCTACACATGGTCCCTAAGGCTGAGGGATCGTGGCGACCGTGCGGTGATTTCTGCAGGTTGAACAACGCCACAGCACACGACCGCTACCCGATTCCCCACATGCAGGATTTTTCCGTTCACCTCGCCGGAGCACGCATTTTTTCCAAAATAGACCTGGTCCGCGGTTACCACCAGGTCCCAGTGCGCGTAGAGGACGTACCCAAAACAGCAGTAATATCTCCGTTCGGTTTATTCGAGTTCCTGCGCATGCCATTCGGGTTAAAAGGCGCGGCACAGACGTTCCAGCACATGATGGATGCAGTGCTGCACGATCTCCCGTTCGTGTTCGTCTACCTGGACAATATCCTGGTAGCCAGTGCGTCCGAAGACGAACACGAAACCCACCTCAGGACGGTTTTCCGGAGGTTGGAGGAGCACGGGTTAATAATCAACCCGGCGAAATGCCAGTTCGGTGTGACGGAGATTGATTTTTTGGGGCACCACGTCTCTCCGGAAGGAGCGATCCCGTTGCCCGACAAAGTACGTGCTGTGGCGGATTTTCCCCGGCCTCAGATGGTCAGGGCGCTGCAAGAATTTTTGGGGATGGTGAACTTTTATAACCATTTCCTTCCCCACGCGGCGCGGCTCATGCAACCATTGTACGCCTCGCTCAAGAGACAGAAACCCGCGGATGGGGTCGAATGGACCCCGGAGGTGAGAGCGGGCGTTCTCGGAGGTTAAAGCAGCCCTGGCAAACGCTGCACTGCTGGCACATCTGGACCCGGCAGCCCGCATAGCGCTCACCACCGACGTTTCAGAAGTGGCCATAGGGGCTGTCGTGGAGCAGCGCGTCGCTGGGGCTTGGCAGCCGCTCGCATTTTTCAGCAGAAATTTGCACGACAGCGAACGTAAATACAGCGCGTTCGACAGGGAGTTGCTGGCCCTCCACCTGGCCATACGCCACTTCCAGTTCTGGCTGGAAGGGTGCAGCTTCACCGCGTTCGTGGACCACAAGCCACTAATGTTCGCGATGGCCAAGGTTTCAGAACCGTGGTCGGGCCGGCAGCATAGACAGCTGGCCGCGATCTCAGAGTTTACTACCGATTTTCAGCATGTGTCGGGTAAACTGAATGTGGTGGCGGACTGCCTCTTGCGTGCCATGGTGGCCCCGGTCTACATGGGGATAGATTACGCAGCCATGGCCGCGGAGCAAATTAGCGATGCAGACGTGCACGCGCTCCAGTCTGGACCAACAGGGTTAAGGCTGGAGAGCAGGGTGCTGCAAGACGGCATGCCCCCCCTAATCTGCGATGTGTCCACGGGACGCCCACGTCCGGTGGTCCCGGTCACGTGGCGCCGCTGCGTGTTTGAGTCGGTTCACACTCTGGCGCACCCAGGAGTGCGCGCGTCAGTCAAAATGGTGGGAGAGAAGTTCGTGTGGCCGAGCCTACACAAACAAGTAAAAGAGTGGGCTGCGGCCTGCGTGGCGTGCCAACGAGCCAAGGTACACAGACACACGAAGGCTCCCTTAGAGCCGTTTCGGGTACCGGCTAAGAGGTTTGACCATGTTCACGTGGACCTCGTGGGCCCCCTCCCGCCATCACAGGGGTGCACGCACCTCCTGACAGTGATGGACCGCACCACGCGCTGGCCAGAAGCGGTCCCGCTGGCGGCAACCACCTCCGCGGACGTGGCACGCGCTTTTTTAACAGCATGGGTGGCGCGTTTTGGAGTCCCGTCGGACATTACGTCCGACAGGGGCCCTCAGTTTGTTTCAGACCTCTGGTCCGCGATGGCCCGCAGCCTGGGTGCTGCAATTCATCGCACGAACGCGTACAACCCACAGGCTAATGGGTTATGCGAGTGTTTTCATAGATAACTGAAAGCAGCACTCAGGGCTTCACTGACGAATGCAAATTGGGTGGACAGGTTGCCATGGGTTTTATTGGGGTTGCGCTCCGTGCCAAAAGAGGATTTGGAAGCTTCCCTGGCAGAGCTTGTTTTTGCGCAGCCCCTATGGCTGCCCGGGGAATTTCTGCCAGATAATCCCGCGCCGGACAGCTGCCCGTCTCAGCTTTTGCAGCGGAGCGCAAACACAGGCACGCTGCCGGGCCCGGCCCACCACTGTTTTCCGCGTGTTTTCGTGCCTAAAACTTTGAAGAACACGGAGTTCTTGTTCGTCAGACACGACGCCCACCGCCCTCCATTGCGCCCACCCTATGATGGACCGTTCAGAGTGTTGGAAACAGGGGACAAACATTTTTTGCTAGTCTTGGGAGGTCGGCAGGAGAAGATTGGCATAGACAGACTCAAACCCGCCTTCGTAGCAGCGGACGAGCAAGTGCTGTTGGCTAGGGCCCCTCTGCGTGGAAGACCCCCACGGAGAGCTCCCCAGGGAAGCGATCCACCAGAGCAGCCACACGGACAGAGCGAAGTCCCCCCCCCTCGCCACGGCCCACCCGCAGTCAGGCACACTCCCAACAGCCCCCCACCGGCACAGCAGAACCACGGAGGCGGTAAACCCCAGTTACAGCAGATATGGGAGGAGACTGAAGCCAAGAGAGCGTGTGAACTGATGTTCTATCTAAGATGCTGGGAGGGGGGGGGGTATAGGGAGTCAGGTTATGCAGCATCTCAGGAAGAGACAGTGAATAAACATGGGAGAACAATGCCCAGGGAGTTCCTGGCGAGATAGCAGGAAGGAGTTAGGGACATAGGGGGTTGAATGCAGTGTAATGTAAATGTCATGCTGTGTGATGAGTAATGCCATGAAACGTGTGAAGAGAGAGTTGAGTGAGGAGAGGAGAGCTTGTTGAAATCATTCATTCTGTTCTGTGCTTGTGAGATGTGAAGTGTGTAATAAACCGTCTGTCCATGAATCTGTCTCTTATTTGACACACTCCACAGTAGAGAGAATACCGGGGTACATGTTTGCTTGTTTGCTTGTTGGGGTCCATGCCCCAACAAGCAAACTGGCGGGCAACGGAGATAGCATATAATACAAAGAAATGGAGAGAAACGCCACAAATGCTGGAGGCAAGTTGGACTCAACGTCAGAGGTGCCAAAACACTGGGAACGCCACAGCAGGAGAAAAAGCTCAGCCAGAGACCCCGAGAGCAAAGGGGCTCAATGGCTGAGACAAATAGGGGAGAAAAAAGGCACCACGACGGAGCACACAACTTACGTCAACAGCAGGACCTAACCCCACAGAAGCAGGCTGCGGGCAGGAAACCAGAAGAAAGAAGTTGCAGGACATGGCAACAGCTGATGTTGTTGTGTTCCTTAAATACTCACACATAATTACAGACAGGTGTAGCTCATGAGTAGTCAAAGGGCAGCAGCTGTGCAGCCCCAGAGAAATAGACAGCCGGAAGCTGCACAGCGCTGTCAAAATAAGCAAACCGGAAACAGAAAATACAGAAACAGCAAAACTCAAAATACTAAGAGAACAGAAAATAACCAGACAAAATGTTCACTGGCCAGAAAGGACTGGGCACGGCTCAAACCCGTGCCCCAACAACATGACAATAATCATAGTGTCCTAAATCATATATCTATAGTTTCAAGCTAGTCGTCCGAAGTGCCAAACAGTCTAAACGTGTTTTGTGGACTTGGAGTACTGGGCTCATTGCTATGAACTGTCCAGTCCCGATACCGCCATGACAAGAGTTTGGTTCATATTGGCAATAACCAGTGAAACTTACTCCCAGTGAGAGGTGGACTCCACCAGGGCTGCCCTTTGTCACAATCCTGTTCATATTATTTATAGATAGAATTTCTATATTTAGCCAAGGAACAGAGGGTGTCTTGTCTGGTGATCACAGGATCTCATCTCTGCTATTTGCAGATGATATGGTTCTGCTGGCTTCATCGAGCAATGACCTACAGGTCTTACTGGGACGGTTTGCTACTGAGTGTACAGTGGCCAGGATGAGAATCAGTACATCCAAGTCAAAGTCCATGGTCCTCAGCTACAAAGAGAGAACCTCAGACTTCCCTCTCCCCAGCCATCTGCTCCAGCTCTTCAGAGAGGATACCAAGACATTTCCAGGACAGCTGGGAGAAATAGTCTCTCCAGTGAGTCCTGGGTCTGCCCCGGGGTCTTCTCCTCCCAGTGGAACATGCCTGAAACACCTCAAGTGGGAGGCATCCAGGAGGCATCCTGATCAGATGCCCAAACCACCTCAACTGGCTTCTTTTAATGTGGAGGAGCAGCGGAGCAGCGGTTCTACTCTGAGCTGGGATGACTGACCTCCTCACCCTATCTCTGAGGGTGAGTTCAGCAATCCTACGAAGAAAGCTCATTTCAGCTGCTTGTATCCGTGATCTCATTCTCTCGGTCATTACCCAAAGCTCATGACCACAGGTGAGGGTAGGAATGTAGATTGTCCAGTAAATCGACAGCTTTGCTTTAGAGCTCAGCTTCCTCTTCACCACAACAGACTGGTACAATGTCTGCATCACTGTAGATGCTGCTCCATCTGTCAGTCACTCGCTTCATTCTCCCCTCACTTGTGAGTGAGACCCCGAGATACTTAAAATCCTCCACTTGGGGCAGGAGCTTGTCCCCAACCCAGAGGGGACAATCCACCCTTTTCCGGTTGAGGACCATGGACTTGGACTTGGAGGTGCTGATTCTCATCCCACGGGCTTCACACTAGCAAACCGTCCCAATAAGACCTGTAGGTCATTGCTCGATGAAGCCAACAGGACAACATCAGTTCCTTGGCTGTGCCTAGATCCTGTCCATAAATATTTTGAACAGGATTGGTGACAAAGGAAAGCCTTGCGGAGTCCAACTCTCACTGGAAACAAGTTCAACTGGGTGTTGGCAATACAAACCAAACTCTTGCAATGGTCATATAGGGATGGTATAGCTCATAGCAACAAGCCGGATACACCATACTCCCACAGCACCCCCCACAAGAGACCACGATGGATGAGGTTGAATGCTGTCTCCAAGTCCACAAAACACATGTGGACTGGTTGGGCAAACTCCCACAAACCCTTGAGGATTCTCGAGAAGGTAAAGAGTTGGTCCAATGTGCCACGGCCAGGATGAAAAGCACATTGCTCCTCCTGAATCCAAGATTTGACCAACTGTTGACTCTCTTCTTCAGTACCCTTGCATCAGCCTTCCCAGGGAGGCTTAGAAGTGTGATCCCCCTAAAGTTGGAACACAGCCTCCGGTCCCCCTCCTTAAAAAGAGGAACCACCACCCCAGTTTGCCATGCCAAAGGCACTGTCCCCGACCTCTGCGCAATGTTGCAGAGGCATGTCAACCATGACAGCCCTACAACATCCAGGGCCTTGAGGTACTCAGGGCGAATCTCATCCACCCCCGGGGCCCAGCCACCAAAGACTTTCTTAACCACTTCAGTGACCTTAGCCCCTGTGATGGGAGAACTATCTCCCTCTTTCTCAAGCCCTGCTTCGTCTGTGTAAGGCACGTCAATGGGATTGAAGAGATCCTCTAAGTATTCCTTTCACCACCCGACAATATCCTCGTTCGAAGTCAGCAGTGCCCCGTTTGCACCGTACACAGTGTGGACAAGGAGCTGCTTCCCCCTCCTGAGCCACCAGATAGTTTGCCAGAATCTTTTCGAGGTTGACCGAAAGTCTTGTTCCATGGTCTCACCAAACTCCTCCCACACCCAAGTTTTTGCTTCAGCAACCACCCGAGCTGCGCTCTGGTTGGCCTGTTGGTACACCTCAGCTGCTTTGGAAGTCCCACAAGCCAGCCAAGCTCGATAGGACTCCTTCATCAGTTTAATGGCTGCCCTCACCACTGGTGTCCTCCACTTGGTTTGGGGGTTGCCACCACGAGATGCACCAACGTCCTTGCGGCCACAACTTTGGGCAGCCGCTTCAACAATGGAGGTGGAGAACATGGCCCATTCAGACTCCATGTCTCCAGACTCCCTCGGAATGTGGTCAAAGTTGTTCCGGAGGTGGGAGTTGAAAACCACTCAGACAGGGGCATCAGCCAGACATTCCCAGCACACCCTCACTATATGTTTAGGTTTACTGGGTCTTAGTGGCATCCACCCATGCCATTTGATCCAACTCACCACCAGATGGTGATCAGTTGACAGCTCTGCACCCCTCTTTACCCGAGTGTCCAAGACATGTGGTTGCAGGTCTGATGACATGATAACAAAATCAATCATCGACCTGCGACCTAGGGTGTCCTGGTGCCAGGTGCACATATGGACACTGTTATCCTTGAGCATGGTGTTCATTATGGACAAACTCTGGTTGGCACAGAAGTCCGAATACCTGAACACCACTCTGGTTCAAATCGGGCAAGCCGTTCCTCCCAATCACCCCACTCCAGGTTTCACTGTCATTGCCCAGGTATGCACTGAAGTCCCCCAGTAGCACAATGAAGTCTCCAAGAGGAGCACTCTCCAGCACCCCAGTCAGAGACTCCAAAAAGGGTGGGTACTCAAATCAAATCAAATCAAATCAAACTTTATTGTCATGTTGCTGTACATACAACTGTAGTGCAGGCAAGATGAAATTGCGTTTCTCTCGGGATCCATATAAATAGAAGCAGCATGATTTAAGACACACTCACACATAGCTTCACCCCCCACCCCCCACCCCCCCATCCATTCACACATCCCTGAGACATACTTGGGAAAAAAACTAACTAACTATAATATACAAATAATATACAAAATGTCCGGAGGTGCAGTAATGTGTATGAGAGATTCCGGGTCAACTGTTCAGCATCCTGACAGCTTGTGGAAGGAAGCTGTTGATCAGTCTGGTGGTTCTGCCTCTGATGCTCCGGAATCGTTTACCAGATGGAAGAAGTTCAAAGTGTTTATGCAGAGGGTGAGAACAGTCCTTGACAATGTTCAGTGCCCTGCTCCTACAACGGTTCTGAAAAAGTTCTTGGACAGAGGGGAGGGAGACTCCAATTACCCTCTCAGCCCCATTGACTATCCTCTGCAGGGCTTTTTTGTCTGACATACTGCAACTGGAGTACCATGTAGCAATGCAGTACGTCAGAACACTCTCCACCACACCTCTGTAGAAGGTCCTGAGGATGCAGATGGGGAGAGAGGCCTGTTTGAGTTTCCTCAAGAAGTGCAGTCTCTGCTGAGCCCGCTTCCTGATCCCCAAGGAATTCTTGCTCCAGGTCAGGTCCTGCGAGATCTGCACTCCGAGGAACTTGATGTTCTCCACTCTCTACACTAAATGGCTGCCGATGCTGAGGGGGACGTGCTCAGGCTGTGACCACCGGAAGTCGATAATCATCTCCTTCGTTTTGTCCACGTTGAGCACCAGATTGTTCTCCCTGCACCAGCTCTCCAGGTCTCTCACTTCTTCCCTGTACATTGATTCCTCATCCCTCTGAATAAGTCCCACCACCGTGGTGTCATCTGCAAACTTAATAATCTGGTTCCCCTTGTGTCTGGATACACAGTCATGTGTTAGAAGTGTAAACAACAGTGGACTGAGTACACAGCCTTGAGGGGATCCGGTGCTCAGCGTGACAGAGTTGGAGATGTTGTTTCCAACCCGGAGAGACTGAGGTCTCTCAGTCAGGAAATCCAGGATCCAGAGACATGTGGTGGTGTTCAGACCGAGAAGGAGTAATTTCTCCATCAGTCTCTGTGGAATAATGGTGTTGTATGCTGAACTGAAATCAATGTACAGGAGTCTGGCGTAGGTGTCTTTCTGGTCCAGGTGGGTGATGACAGAGTGTAGGGTGGTGACTATAGCATCCTCCGTGGAGCGGTTTGAACGATATGCAAACTGGAGCGGGTCATGTAATGCAGGGAGGCAGGCTGTAATGTGTGGTTTGACAAGCCGTTCAAAACACTTCATCACAATTGGTGTCAGTGCAACAGGACGATAGTCATTCAAACAGGACACAACTGGTTTCTTTGCCACCCGTACAATGATAGAGGACTTGAAGCATCTGGGAACGATGGCCTGACTCAGGGAGATGTTATAAATGTCAGTCAGGACATCCGCCAACTCGCTCGCGCAGTCTCGGAGCACACGTCCCGGGATGTTGTCCGGACCTGCAGCTTTACGTGGGTTGACTCTGGTTAGAGTCCTCTGTGTGTCCGCTGTGTTGATGGTAAAAGCTGGTCCGACCGATGGTGGGGGTGGGCCAGCCCTCCTTCTGATTGTCGAGTTTGATGCTTCAAAACGTGCAAAGAAGTCGTCAAGCCTGTCTGGAAGCGAAGTGTCATCATCATCGACCCCCTGCCTAGACTTATAGCTCGTCAGTGTCCGAACTCCCTGCCATATCTGCTTGGTGTTCCTAGTGTCACAGAGGTGTCCCTGGATTTTCTCCGCATAGGCGCGCTTTGCCGCCTTAATTCCCTTTGAGCCCCAAGTGCCTTCTTAGCATTAGCGTTAGCGTTAGCGCTCGGCGCTATGTAAACAGCCGCTACAAACACGTTGCTGAATTCCCTCGGCAAATAATATGGCCGACAATTTACAATAAGGAACTCCGCCAACGGACAGCAGTGTTTAGACACTAACATGGCATTAACGCACCAGTTCTTGTTAACATAGATGCATAGCCCACCCCCCCGGTTCTTACCAGAGCTCGCCGTTTCCCTGTCGGCACGGAACATCGCCATATCTTCCAGTTGAATGGCCTCGTCAGGAATGTTGTCGTGGAGCCATGTCTCAGTGAACGCAAGCAAACAGCAGTCTCTCCACTCTCTCCGGGTTTCTCTCAGCAGACGCAGCTCGTCCAGCTTGTTTTCGAGGGAGTGGACATTAGAGAGAATGAGCGACAGTACCGCTGGTCTGGAGGGGTTAGCCTTTAGCCTAGCATGGATCCCGGCCCTTTTTCCACGCTTTTGCTTGCGTTCGCTCCGCTTACGCCGCCTCCTCTCTCGGGTAGCTTCCAGCGGGGACTCCGCCAGAATTCCATGCTGGCGTAGAATGTCCAAATTACAACCAATTGCCGCGATTCTTGCAGCGTGCAGTACCTTGATGTTTAATAAGGTCTCACGGTTGTAAGTTTTACAGAATGTACGTCTGGGAAGATCAAAACACTCAAAACTCTCACACTCGCTGATGCCAAGAGGGGCCGCTGCGTCCATGCGCGCTGCCGCCATCTTATCTACCTACCTCTATCTACCTTATCTATCTACCTCTACTCTGAACCATCATTTGGTGCATAGGCACAAATGATGGTCAGGACCCATTTCCCAACCTGAAGGTGCAGGGAAACTACCCTTTCATCCACCGGGGAGAACTCCAATGTCGAGGCAGCAAAGTGGGGGGATAAAAGAATACCTGACCCTGCTTGCCGCCTTTCGTCTGGGCCAACTCCAGAGTAGGCCAAGCTCCAAACCCTCTCCAGGAAGCTGGTTCCAGAACCAGAGCTGTGCATTGAGGTGAGACCAACTATATCTAGCCAGCATCTCTCAACCTCGTGCACCAACTCAGGCTCCTTCCCCACCACAGAGGTGATGTTCCACATTCCAAAAGCCAGATTAGAAAGCTGAGGATTAGACCGCCAAGGTCTTTGCCTTCGACTGCCACCTGATCCACATTGCACCAGACCCCCATGGTTCCTCCTGCAGGTGGTGAGCCCACTGGAGGGTGGACCCATGTAGCTCCTTCCGGCTGAGCCCGGGCGGGTCCCATGGGCAGAAACCCGGCCACCTGGCGCTTGTCATCAAGCCCTCCTCAAGACCCCGGAGCCCCGGTAAACCAATACAAATGATACATTAAATTTAAGATATTTCTCAAGAATAAAACTATAACTTGATATTGCTGAAAATTTTCAGTTATATCATTTTTTCACCCATCAAAATGTTGTGCTTTGAAAATGAAATTCACCAATCAAATGGCTATAATTCGGGAGGCTGATAGGGTCCCCATGCACCCCCACAGTAAAGCAACACCAATTTATTGTATTCTGAAGTGTTGGGATGTCCACTATGTAAAATGAGCAGGTAAAGTATAAATTAATTTGCACTATAGTTTTCAGTCCATATACACCACCTTCTGATATGAGTTTTGGCACTGATTTTAGGTACAAATAGTTTACTATGTTGGTTCCATCAGTTTTTTAAGTTATTTTCATCCAACCCAAAGAAATTATACCTAAATTTAAAAATAAATTTCTCATAACCCTAACCTAAACAATAATTATCCAAATGACGAAGAAATATACAGTGGTGTGAAAAAGTGTTTGCCCCTTCCTGATTTCTCATTTATTTGTATGTTTGTCACACTTAAATATTTCGGATCATCAAACAAATTTAAATAATAGACAAAGATAACACAAGTTAACACAAAATGCAGTTTTTAAATAAAGGTGTTTATTATTAAGGGAAAAAAAATTCAAACTCACATGGCCTTGTGTGACAAAATGATTGCCCCTAAACCTAAAAAATGGTTGGGCCAACCTTAGCAGCAACAACTGCAATCAAGCGTTTGCAATAACTGGCAATGAGTTGTTTACAGCACTGTGGAGGAATTTTGGCCCACTCATCTTTGCAGGATTGTTGTAATTTAGCCACATTGGAGGGTTTTTGAGCATGAACCGCTTTTTTAAGGTCATGTCACAGCATCTCAATCAGATTCCGGTCAGGACTTTGACTAGGCCACTCCAAAGTCTTCATTTTGTTTTTCTTAAGCCATTCAGAGGTGGACTTGCTGGTGTGTTTTGGATCATTGTCCTGCTGGAAAGCCCAAGTGCACTTCAGCTTGAGTTAACGAACAGATGGCCGGACATTATCCTTCAAGATTTTTTGGTAGACAGCAGAATTCATGGTTCCATTTACCACAGCAAGTCTTCAAGGTCCTGAAGCAGCAAAACAGCCCCAGACCATCACACTACCACCACCATATTTTACTGATGGTATGATGTTCCTTTTCTGAAATGCTGTGTTACTTTTACGCCAGATGTAACGGGACACACACCTTCCAAAAAGTTCAACTTTTGTCTCATCAGTCCACAGAGTATTTTCCCAAAAGTTTTGGGGATCATCAAGATGTTTTCTGGCAAAACTGAGACTAGCCTTTATGTTCTTTTTGCTCAGCAGTGGTTTTTGTCTTGGAACTCTGCCATGCAGACCATTTTTACCCAGTCTCTTTCTTATAGTGGAGTCATAAACACTGACCTTAACTGAGGCAAGTGAGACCTGCAGTTCTTTGAATGTTGTTGTGGGGTCTTTTGTGACCTCTTGGATGAGTCGTCACTGCACTCTTGGGGTAATTTTGGTCGGCCGGCCACTCCTGGGCAGGTTCACCACTGTTTCATGTTTTTGCCATTTGTGGATAATGGCTCTCACTGTGGTTCACTGGAGTCCCAAAGCTTTAGAAATGGCTTTATAACCTTTTCCAGACTGATAGATCTCATTTACTTTGTTTCTCATTTGTTCCTGAATTTCTTTGGATCGCAGCATGATGTCTAGCTTTTGAGGATGTTTTGATCTACTTCACTTTGTCAGGCAGGTCCCATTTAAGTGATTTCTTGATTGAGAACAGGTGTGGCGGGGGGGGGGGGGGGTGTCACTTTTTCACACAGGACCATGTAGGTTTGTATTTTTTCCCCTTTATAATAAACACCTTCATTTAAAAACTGCATTTTGTGTTTACTTGTGTTATCTTTGTCTAATATTTAAATTTGTTCGGTGATCTGAAACATTTCAGTATGACAAACACAAAAAAAAATGAGAAATCAGGACGGGGGCAAACACTTTTTCACGCCACTGTATGTAGATGTTTTTTTTTTTTTTCTTGCCTTCTGATTATTGCTCTGAGTGTTGCTATCCCTGTGCTGTTGCAATCCTGGAATTTCCCCATTGTGGCACTAATAAAGGCTTATCTTATCTTATAGATAGATAGATCGAGGATATAAAAAGTATATACACTCCTGTTCAAATGCCAGGTTTTAGATTAAGATCAAGATAAAGAGGGCTGTGCACAGGAGATACCCTCTCAATCTGACAGATTTGGAGCATTTTTGCAAAGAAGAGTGGGCAAATATTGCCACATCAAGATGTGCCACACTGATAGACTCCTACTCAAAAAGACTGAGTACTACAATAAAAGCCAAAGGTGCTGCAACAAAGTATTAGTTTAAGGGTGTGCATATTTATGCAACCAGGCTATTTTCAGTTTTTTATTTTTGATTTTTCCCCTTAAAATATTTCAGTTTGTTTTTCAATTGGGTTGTACAGGTTATAGGTCACATTAATGGTGGAAAAAAGTTTTGAAATGATTTATCTTGGTCTCATTTTTTTACATCATAAAAACCTGTCATTTGAGCAGGGGTGCGTAGACCTTTCACATCCACTGTATGTGCTGTACTGCTTCGTTTGTAATGCTCGGTGTCATCCACTTATGCTGAATAGTCATTAGATCCTCCACAGTCACAGCAGCATTATAATTTTTTCAGCATGAGATCGTCACTACTCTGTTTTTTCTGGTCAAAATTGCCGCTATTCATTTAGTTTTTTTTGTTCATGAAGCTAGCCCAAGTAGTGAAGCACGCTGGCTGACTTTTATGCAGTCAACAGGAATCAATCCTAAACCCCATCCAGCAGTTTTCAGGCTGTTCTGAAGTACCTACCCCTGACCAGGGCCGTATTTAAACAGCTAAACATTCTTGAAAACTCCCCCTTAACAGCAAGGTTCCCGTTAATGGAAACTTGAATGTTTGAGAAGTTTCAGTAAATTAGTTCCTAGTTCCTGGTAAATGGAAATAGTGCTAATAATATACTTTATAGTGACAATTTCTGGGACCATTTGTCATCTTACAAAATTTGTTATTGTTACAGTCCTCACTTCATGGTGAACTTCACATGATGATAAATTCTGACTGAATAGTATTTGTGTGTTTTATGCCATACTTTTTAGTTCTAGTCAGATATATATGTTTATATTATGTGGTATCAATTCAAATTTTGTTGAAAGGATATTTGTTGTGACCAGTGTTGGGTAACGCGTCACTGTAACGCCACTACTTATATAGAAACGTGCTGTGTAAAGAAATTACTGTTTAAAAATTCAGTAATGCGTTACAGTTACTGAAATTTGATCAGATGCGTTACTCGCATTACTCATTTTATTAAAATAAATACAAACTGACCCTACGTGCCATCAGTCAACGTTGCAAAGAGCCCCTTCACAGCTGCAGCCAGCAGCCACAAATGGAGCTTGCTCCTGCTGGGAAACGATGAAGCTACCTTGTTTTTGTAAAAATAGATCACTTTCTTGAGATTTTTGCAAATTTATCCACCTTTTTCCTAGCCTCCATGATGCCTTGCGTGAATTATGGGCGCAACTTCTGGTACTAGTTTAGAAAGTGGGGTTGTCACAGAAACAGGACAGTTTTCCTTATTAAAAAACAATGGCTTTGGCATCAAAAATATGGGAACACGGCCTGTTGCACCTCAAAAAGAGTAATGTAATTATACCACTTCCCATGACTATAGAGGGATAGGAGGATGACCTTTGCATTTTGTTAAATATGTTGGACATAATTGTATTTACCTCAGAGCAGACGTAGAATCTAGTCAGAGCCACAAAGAACCACAACACCGTGCTTGGGCGTTATAATGTCGGGGTAAAACTGACAGCTGCAGCTGTTCGTTTTACCCCAAAATTAAAATGCTCATGCTGCTGTCATGCCATGAATGCTTGTTATTTAACTTAACACGTACAGACATTTTCTGACAATTGTTCAAAATTTTATTGATCTATATTTTGTGATAATTTGAAAATTAATGCATGTTGAAGCTGCTAATATCAAGTCCATTTCGTTCCAATGCAGTGCAACAAATGCACAAAAAACACCTATTTCATATCTTTCTTAAATCGTTAAGCCTTAGGAAGCAAACTGCTACTATTTTTTATTTACTATTTTACTTCATGCAGCCTTGCATCTGGTGACATATATAATGTCAGATCTGTGACATTCATACAAGTGTAAACATACCTGGTGCTGCCGTGTCTGTACCACCGATCACAGGAACAATCCTTTAGTTTTCGGTACATGATCTACTCATTGCTGCTGAAGCCACAGATTTAGCTGTGCTTGTGTGGAGTCTCACACCACGAACAGCAGCAAGTACCAGAACTATGCAAAAACATCTAAAAATACAAAGAGTACAAGTGCTGAAATTAGCTGCCACTTGACTGCAAAACATGTATGTGGACTATACATTAAAACGAATTAGAAACACTTTTAAAAACACTAAATGCCCCGCTACTCCAGTCTTGCTGACTGATTTAACACTACTTCAGCTGAAACCGGAAGTTGCGCCCATAATCGTTTCTACAGCAGCACTGTCAGGAATAAGGTGGATAAAAAATAAAAAAACTAAGAAATCACATGTACATAAGTATTCACAGCCTTTGCCATGAAGCTCAAAACTGAGCTCATGTTCATCCTGTTTCCACTGATCATCCTTGAGATGTTTCTACAGTTAACTGGAGTCCACCTGTGGTGAATTCAGTTGATTGGACATGATTTGGAAAGGCACACACCTGTCTATACAGTGGGGCAAAAAAGTATTTAGTCAGCCACCAATTGTGCAAGTTCTCCCACTTAAAAGATGAGAGAGGTCTCCAATTTTCATCATAGGTATACCTCAACTATGAGAGACAAAATAAGAAAAAAAAATCCAGAAAATCACACTGAAGGATTTTTAATGAATTAATTAGTAAATTCCTCAGTAAAATAAGTATTTGGTCAATAACAAAAGTTCATCTCAGTACTTTGTTATATACCCTTTGTTGGCAATGACAGAGGTCAAACGTTTTCTGTAAGTTTTCACAAGGTTTTCACACACTGTTGCTGGTATTTTGGCCCATTCCTCCATGCAGATCTCCTCTAGAGCAGTGATGTTTTGGGGCTGTCGCTGGGCAACACATTCTTTCAACTCCCTCCAAAGATTTTCTATGGGGTTGAGATCTGGAGACTGGCTAGGCCACTCCAGGACCTTGAAAGCCACTCCTTCGTTGCCTGGGTGGTGTGTTTGGGATCATTGTCATGCTGAAAGACCCAGCCACATTTCATCTTCAATGCCCTTGCTGATGGAAGGAGGTTTTCACTCAAAATCTCACGATACATGGCCCCATTCATTCAATCCTTTACACGGATCAGTTGTCCTGATCCCTTTGCAGAGAAACAGCCCCAAAGCATGATGTTTCCACCCCCATGCTTCACAGTAGGTATGGTGTTCTTTGGATGCAACTCAGCATTCTTTCTCCTCCAAACACAACAAGTTGAGTTTTTACCAAAAAGTTCTATTTGGTTTCATCTGACCATATGACATTCTCCCAATCCTCTTCTGGATCATCCAAATGCTCTCTAGCAAACTTCAGACGGGCCTGGACATGTACTGGCTTAAGCAGGGGGACACGTCTGGCACTGCAGGATTTGAGTTCCTGGCGGCGTAGTGTGTTACTGATGGTAGCCTTTGTTACTTTGGTCCCAGCTCTCTGCAGGTCATTCACTAGGTCCCCCCCATGTGGTTCTGGGATTTTTGCTCACTGTTCTCGTGATCATTTTGACCCCACGGGGTGAGATCTTGCGTGGAGCCCCAGATCGAGGGAAATTATCAGTGGTCTTGTATGTCTTCCATTTTCTAATAATTGCTCCCACAGTTGATTTCTTCACACCAAGCTGCTTACCTATTGCAGATTCAGTCTTCCCAGCCTGGTGCAGGTCTACAATTTTGTTTCTGGTGTCCTTTGACAGCTCTTTGGTCTTGGCCATAGTAGAGTTTGGAGTCTGACTGTTTGAGGTTGTGGACAGGTGTCTTTTATACTGATAACGAGTTCAAACAGGTGCCATTAATACAGGTAACAAGTGGAGGACAGAGGAGCCTCTTAAAGAAGAAGTTACAGGTCTGTGAGAGCCAGAAATCTTGCTTGTTTGTAGGTGACCAAATACTTATTTTACTGAGGAATTTACCAATTAATTCATTAAAAATCCTTCAATGTGATTTTCTGGAATTTCTTTTTCTCATTTTGTCTCTCATAGTTGAGGTATACCTATGATGAAAATTGGAGACCTCTCTCATCTTTTAAGTGGGAGAACTTGCACAATTGGTGGCTGACTAAATACTTTTTTGCCCCACTGTATAAGGTCAAGAAGTCTGGGCTTCTCTACTTGGACTGCTGCCTCCATGACCTGGACCCCCAGAAAAGTGGAAGGTGATGAATGGATCACGCCAATTTAAATTTCACTACTTGCTGTTGCACTGTTTTTTACACCCATGCTCGAAAAAGCTGCCAAAAATACAGGTGACTGACATACATCTTTGTGGCTAATGTTATCAAGCTCAACTGGTGGCTAAAAAGGGATTAAAGTGCAAAACACAAACTCCATATTCAAAATATGAACTCAGTACTATTTGCAATCGAAACAACTAGTGCATTGCCCTTAGAACCAAGTATTCCTGTCTGAAACAGGTTTCCCAGTCAGGCTTTCCAGGGCCAAATGTAGGCTGTGTTTGAAAGTGGAATGCAGAGGTGTAGCCTATATGTAGACAATCACATGTTAGACTTTGACAAATATAAAAGGGAGTAAATGGCACTAAGATTTATTTGACTGTGTGGATATTAATTACAGAATACCTAAATATTGAAAATGAATGGGACATCCAATATCAGCGACTGTTTCAGATCCCTTGTTTATTTATTTGTCAGATCACTTATTTGATCTTTTATCACTTACATTCATAATAGTGAATGTTGCACTTTGGGGAATGACAGTTGTTCAGTCATCATTCTAATTATTTTAGTCTATATCACTGTTCAGTGATGGAGTTCAGTGGAATATTGAATTTCTTCTGTGCATCGTCAATAAGCTCGTGCAGTACTATAACAGGAAACGTTTACAAACATTTGAGACCCATTATAACGCATCAGTTTATATTTTAGCAATACTTTGTTATTAAAAGGTTTTTTCTTAAACTTTAATGGTAAGATTGAGGCGGTGCTTATATCGTCGTGCTGGGGCGGAACTGAGGCCAAATAATGATCTGAACCTTGAGGGCTTGACTGGCAAAGACTAACAATGTGAGCGCCACGGCTCTATTTGTAAGCGTTTGTTTTTATTGATGGGAGAAGATTATTTATTATTATTATTATTATTATTATTATTATTATACCTAAACAATCACATGTTTGACTCTCTAAACATTAACCAAAATGCAATTTTTTGTTTGCACACACCTCAGACCCATGAAAAATTTTATTAACTGGAAAAAATATGTGCCCCATGCTGAAAATTTTCAGACGTATCCAGCGTATGGTTGATACGTCCCACATTCGTGGAGCAAAGGTTGTAGGGCCTTCGACCCATGTTTATTTTTTAACCTTTGCAGTCTGAACCATCAGCTGTCCAGTGCTGTTCTGATAGATATGCCAAAATGTCAGAACACCAGAGGAGGTGGCTCCAATCAGCTGATTTCTCGAACCACAGAGCTCAGCTGTTTTCCATGATAAATCAGCCTCAGGGCAAAAGCACACTCCATGCATTATTTTTTTTTTCACTTTATTGAAAATAACTTTTTTTATCGCCATCTGTTAGCGTACCTTTGAACCAGGTCTGGCTGCTGCTTCTCCCAGTATGTTCTGTGTTGATTTGTCAGATCCGGTCCCCGCTGATGCTCCGCTCAGTCTGCTCACGCACCCCATGTTCTCCACATATGCCGAATTATCCTTTAGAACTACGCAATCACGGCAACTTTATGGTATAATTTTTTTAAGCATTAAATCTTCAGTATCATGTTTTCCTAGTCAAAGTTGTCATTTTTCACTTCCTTGTTTTGTCCAGGGAACACTGTGGTGACTGACAGGTTGTGGTGCCGTATATTATCCAGTCAGCACGGAGTCAATCTGAAACCCCGCCCACACTTCTTGAAGCCAGGGCATGAAGAGACACAGAGTGTTGGCTAAACTTTTATTGATAAAAATTGCATATTTTGACTGAGCAACTCCATACTCGGGGATGCACACCCTCATAACCTCAGCAAAACATGTATAAAACCTTAGGTCAGTCTGACGAACGGTTAAAGAGATATGCGTGGAATAGACACACACACAGACAGAGATATCATGCATTTATCAGAGATATGACACTGAGATATCATGCAGTCTACTGGGTATTATCAGGACACATGACTTTACACAGAGGAATTCTCACACTGGATGCTAATTTGTACATTGCTCATTTGCACATTGTACACAGTCATGCCATCTCACGTTCATATCATCTCTGATATTAAATTGCCATTGTACAGTCTATTGGGTATTATCAGAGACAAGTCATACTCACTCAGTGAATTTTTATTTTTCTCAGGGACATGTTATTGTCACCCAGTGAATTTTCATTCTTCTTGTTTCCTCTAGTTTTAACTGCTTTAACTGTCCTAGTTGTTTTAATGTGTATTTATTAGTACTAGTATTTAGTATTAAGGTGTGTTTATTACCTTTATTAGTATTGATGTGTATTTATTACCTTGGCAGTCATTGCGGACAGCAAAGTAAGAATTTCATTGCTCTGGAAATGTTGCATTTCTTAACTGTGCACATGATAATAAAGCCTTTGAATCTTGAATCTTTATAGATAGATGTTAAGTGAAAATGGATAAATAAATTACATTATGAGGAAGGACTGCGTAGTGAGATAAAGCGATGATGAAGTGAACTGACCACCACTGCAGAAAGAAAAAGTGTTTTATCATGCTGTTCCTAATAAAGTACAGCTGTCACATAATGATTGCTATAAAAATGAAATATAAAAACAAATTTTCATTTTATATTCCAAGTCATGCCCCCCCCCCCACCAACATTTATTCCTTCTCCAACACTCCTGTTGTAGCTGCTGAAAACAGAAGAACAAGAAGCCTGAGACTAATCAGTATGTAGCTGACCATGTGTGTACTTATGTGTATGCTGGTAAAATATTTGTGTACTACTAGTAATAATAGTGGTATTAGTGATACACCAGTTGTGAAAGTTTGGACCAATATCAGTCCCAATGTTGAAAATAATAAGTTGGCTGATCTTTGTTTTTGTTTTCATCTATGTTCATTACCAGGGAGACAAAAAAATATACATTATTTAAGAAATGACTGAGGCTGGAGTGGTGACCGAGTGGTAGAGCATCCACCCTAGTGGTAGAGAATCCACCCTAGTGATAGAGCATCCATTCTAGTGGTAGAGAATCCACCCTAGTGATAGAGCATCCACCCTAGTGGTAAAGCATCCCCCCTAGTGGTAGAGAATCCACCCTAGTGATAGAGCATCCACCCTAGTGGTAGAGAATCCACCCTAGTGGTAGAGCATCCACCCTAGTGGTAGAGAATCCACCCTAGTGGTAGAGCATCCACCCTAGTGGTAGAGAATCCACCCTAGTGATAGAGCATCCACCCTAGTGGTAGAGAATCCACCCTAGTGATAGAGCATCCATCCTACTGGTAGAGAATCCACCCTAGTGATAGAGCATCCACCCTAGTGGTAGAGAATCCACCCTAGTGATAGAGCATCCATCCTACTGGTAGAGAATCCACCCTAGTGATAGAGCATCCATCCTACTGGTAGAGAATCCACCCTAGTGATAGAGAATCCACCCTAGTGGTAGAGAATCCACCCTAGTGGTAGAGAATCCATCCTAGTGGTAGAGAATCCACCCTAGTGATAGAGCATCCACCCTAGTGGTAGAGAATCCACCCTAGTGATAGAGCATCCACCCTAGTGGTAGAGCATCCACCCTAGTGATAGAGCATCCACCCTAGTGGTAGAGAATCCACCCTAGTGGTAGAGAATCCATCCTAGTGGTAGAGAATCCACCCTAGTGATAGAGCATCCACCCTAGTGGTAGAGCATCCACCCTAGTGATAGAGCATCCACCCTAGTGGTAGAGAATCCACCCTAGTGGTAGAGAATCCATCCTAGTGGTAGAGAATCCACCCTAGTGATAGAGCATCCACCCTAGTGGTAGAGAATCCATCCTAGTGGTAGAGCATCCACCCTAGTGGTAGAGAATCCATCCTAGTGGTAGAGCATCCACCCTAGTGGTAGAGCATCCATTCTAGTGGTAGAGAATCCACCCTAGTGATAGAGCATCCACCCTAGTGGTAGAGAATCCACCCTAGTGATAGAGCATCCATCCTACTGGTAGAGAATCCACCCTAGTGATAGAGCATCCACCCTAGTGGTAAAGCATCCACCCTAGTGGTAGAGAATCCACCCTAGTGATAGAGCATCCACCCTAGTGGTAGAGCATCCACCCTAGTGGTAGAGAATCCACCCTAGTGATAGAGCATCCACCCTAGTGGTAGAGCATCCACCCTAGTGGTAGAGAATCCACCCTAGTGGTAGAGAATCCATCCTAGTGGTAGAGAATCCACCCTAGTGGTAGAGCATCCACCCTAGTGGTAGAGAATCCACCCTAGTGATAGAGCATCCACCCTAGTGGTAGAGCATCCACCCTAGTGATAGAGCATCCACCCTAGTGGTAGAGAATCCACCCTAGTGGTAGAGAATCCATCCTAGTGGTAGAGAATCCACCCTAGTGATAGAGCATCCACCCTAGTGGTAGAGAATCCATCCTAGTGGTAGAGCATCCACCCTAGTGGTAGAGAATCCACCCTAGTGATAGCGCATCCACCCTAGTGGTAGAGAATCCATCCTAGTGGTAGAGCATCCACCCTAGTGGTAGAGCATCCATTCTAGTGGTAGAGAATCCACCCTAGTGATAGAGCATCCACCCTAGTGGTAGAGAATCCACCCTAGTGATAGAGCATCCATCCTACTGGTAGAGAATCCACCCTAGTGATAGAGCATCCACCCTAGTGGTAAAGCATCCACCCTAGTGGTAGAGAATCCACCCTAGTGATAGAGCATCCACCCTAGTGGTAGAGCATCCACCCTAGTGGTAGAGAATCTACCCTAGTGATAGAGCATCCACCCTAGTGGTAGAGCATCCACCCTAGTGATAGAGCATCCACCCTAGTGGTAGAGAATCCACCCTAGTGGTAGAGAATCCATCCTAGTGGTAGAGAATCCACCCTAGTGATAGAGCATCCACCCTAGTGGTAGAGAATCCACCCTAGTGGTAGAGCATCCACCCTAGTGGTAGAGAATCCACCCTAGTGATAGCGCATCCACCCTAGTGGTAGAGAATCCATCCTAGTGGTAGAGCATCCACCCTAGTGGTAGAGCATCCACCCTAGTGATAGAGCATCCACCCTAGTGGTAGAGCATCCACCCTAGTGATAGAGCATCCATCCTAGTGGTAGAACATCCACCCTAGTGATAAAGCATCCATCTTAGTGGTAGAGCATCCATCCTAGTGGTAGAGCATCCATCTTAGTGGTAGAGAATCCATCCTAGTAGTAGAGCATCCACCCTAGTGGTAGAGAATCCATCCTAGTGATAGAGCATCCATCCTAGTGGTAGAACATCCACCCTAGTGATAAAGCATCCATCTTAGTGGTAGAGCATCCATCCTAGTGGTAGAGCATCCATCTTAGTGGTAGAGAATCCATCCTAGTAGTAGAGCATCCACCCTAGTGGTAGAGCATCCACCCTAGTGATAGAGCATCCATCCTAGTGGTAGAACATCCACCCTAGTGATAAAGCATCCATCTTAGTGGTAGAGCATCCATCCTAGTGGTAGATCATCCATCTTAGTGGTAGAGAATCCATCCTAGTAGTAGAGCATCCACCCTAGTGATAGAGCATCCACCCTAGTGGTAGAACATCCACCCTAGTGATAGAGCATCCATCTTAGTGGTAGAGCATCCATCCTAGTGGTAGATCATCCATCTTAGTGGTAGAGAATCCATCCTAGTAGTAGAGCATCCACCCTAGTGATAGAGCATCCACCCTAGTGGTAGAGAATCCATCCTAGTGGTAGAGCATCCACCCTAGTGGTAAAGCATCAACCCTAGTGATAGAGCATCCAACCTAGTGGTAGAACATCCACCCTAGTGATACAGCATCCATCCTAGTGGTAGAGCATCCACCCTAGTGGTAAAGCATCAACCCTAGTAATAGAGCATCCAACCTAGTGGTAGAACATCCACCCTAGTGATACAGCATCCATCTTAGTGGTAGAGAATCCATCCTAGTGGTAGAGCATCCACCCTAGTGATAGAGCATCCACCCTAGTGGTAGAGAATCCATCCTAGTGGTAGAGCATCCACCCTAGTGATAGAGAATCCATCCTAGTGGTAGAGCATCCATCCTAGTGGTAGAGCATCCACCCTAGTGGTAAAGCATCCACCCTAGTGATAGAGCATCCAACCTAGTGGTAGAACATCCACCCTAGTGATAGAGCATCCATCCTAGTGGTAGAGCATCCATCCTAGTGGTAGAGCATCCATCTTAGTGGTAGAGCATCCATCCTAGTGGTAGAGCATCCATCTTAGTGGTAGAGAATCCATCCTAGTGGTAGAGCATCCACCCTAGTGATACAGCATCCATCTTAGTGGTAGAGAATCCATCCTAGTGGTAGAGCATCCACCCTAGTGATAGAGCATCCACCCTAGTGGTAGAGAATCCATCCTAGTGGTAGAGCATCCACCCTAGTGATAGAGAATCCATCCTAGTGGTAGAGCATCCATCCTAGTGGTAGAGCATCCACCCTAGTGGTAAAGCATCCACCCTAGTGATAGAGCATCCAACCTAGTGGTAGAACATCCACCCTAGTGATAGAGCATCCATCCTAGTGGTAGAGCATCCATCCTAGTGGTAGAGCATCCATCTTAGTGGTAGAGAATCCATCCTAGTGGTAGAGCATCCACCCTAGTGATAGAGCATCCACCCTAGTGGTAGAGAATCCATCCTAGTGGTAGAGCATCCACCCCTGGTGGTTCAAGCTCCAGTCGGGTCATACCCAGCAACAGGGGGAAGCACAAGACCAGTGTACTCCTTGTGCTGGTCCCAAGCCTGGGAAAATGGGTAGGGTTGCATCAGCATAAAATTCTTGCCAAATGAAATATGTGGACCCATGATCCGCTGTTTCCATCCCAAATAGGGAGCAGCTGAAAGTGTGTGTGTGTGTGTGTGTGTGTGTGTGTGTGTGTGTGTGTGTGTGTGTGTGTGTGTGTTTAACTGAAACACTTTAAAATGGTTCAGTTCTGGATGTTTCTGAGTTTACATCTGTAGTCTACTGTGGTCTGTCTCAGGGTAATATCAACACCACACAACTGAGACACATCAGAAAAACATCAACCACTGCTGATATCTTACTTGCTGACAGCCGATATCAGTCAAAAAGGTGAATATCGTCACATACTGTATATACGTATATTCTCTCATTGTTATAGTATCATCTCACAAGTCACAGGAGAATACTTTCTGCATTATCTTTGAATGTTGGCTCATTTACAGAATACATTTATGTACTTGTATTAATACTGTATAATCCTTATATAGCTTTTATATGTTTTTATATGCTGTCCTTGACCCTGCTGTAAACACTGACAATTTCCGCAGTGTGAATGAATAAAGGTATTTTTATTCTTAATTTCTTAAAGGGAGGTTTTATTATTATATCTATGTATAGCGTCCTTTCTATTAATGTTTTAAAAAATAACCTAAGATAATATCTGATATTTATTGTAAAGGATTGCTTAAAACAATACATAAGATGAAGTTTTAAACTTCCTTTAATTCTGTGTTGGAGCCCAGAACAGCATAGTCCAGTCCAGTCTGTCTAGGATCCACTCCTGTTTTTACTCGTTACCACCCACCGCACCCACTTTCATAAACCTGCTTTGACTGATTGGCACCTTCTTCAGCCAATGACAGGGCGCAAAGCGTCAGCTTTACGTTCACTCCGGTTCAGCAGCTAATCAAATTCAGTGTTCAACAGTCTCTACGCAACACGGACTCGGCAGTCGGCCATGTTGGTGAGGGAAGCTGTACACCGATGTTTGACCTGCTTTCTTCACTAAAATTACAGCGATATGCTCGTTGAGGTCTAAAGAAGGACGTCCAGACAAAACAGGGGACGCGCTGCCGGTGTTAAATCTGTCATGGCTCTCTTGTAGGGCACTGGTTGGCTCATAAACCGGTGAACCCGTCAGAAAGCGTTTACTTGCAGTGGTTTATCGTTAATTATTACCAGGAACACGAAGTTAAAAACTCACAGTTTCTAAAGCTTCAATGTAAGCAGAATCGGAACAGTTTCACATTAATATGATTCTGCGCACACGCACACACACACACTGGTTCCTCCATGACACCTCCCCCTCACTCACGCTGCCTCCCCCCACGCTCCCCCTCCCTCCCCCACGGCTGATCCTCAACCCCACCCCTCTCTCCCCCATCTCCCCCCACGGCTGATCCTAACCCCC
The DNA here is from genome assembly GCA_020510985.1 of Pholidichthys leucotaenia. Lineage (NCBI taxonomy): Eukaryota > Metazoa > Chordata > Actinopteri > Cichliformes > Pholidichthyidae > Pholidichthys > Pholidichthys leucotaenia. The sequence continues at coordinate 268,143,105 of CM035839.1, forward strand.
CCCACCCCACCCCGCTCCCTCCCTCCCAGTGTCTCCGCCACAGTCCTCCTCCTCCATCCACCGTCTATAAGTGTTGAAACTAAACTGAGCAAAGTAGACAAAGACACCATCAGAAGTAAAGAGCAGAAGCGGGAAACTGAAACAGAGACGTGGACACATGAATGCAGGATTATTTCTCTGTGACAGTTCCACAGATGAAAGCTGCGTCCTGTGAGCAGCCAGCAGCTGTTCTCCACCTCAACCCTTCTCATCAACTCAAATATCAAAAGCAGAAAAAAGTATAACGAATTGCTACTTTTCCTATAAAATATCTTCTTACTTATAGTTTTTATGTGTCCTATAATATTGCCAATGTCGGTTATTGTGTGGATAGATGTAACTGGAAAGCACAGACCTTCTAATACTGTTCACATAGAAAAAAACCCAGACGTTTCTGTGTTTAACCATTGCTGAAAAATCAAATATTTTTCTGTTCTGGAAAGTTAATTCATGCAGACTCTACCCTGCAGGGTCAGCCCAAACCTCACCTATGCAACAACTAATCACACTTTATCCACCCAGCAGTCTGTTGGGTGGATTATTCTGGGTAAAGGAGGAGTGCTCTTTTATCTTTACTGACAAATCAAACATTTACGGTTTAAGTATGTCTCATGTTAGTCCCCCTGTGTAAAGTAAAAAAAAAAAAAGAACACACACAAACACCATCCCAGATCACAACTGATAGTTTAGAATATTGTTTTTTCATAAGATTTTACCCAAAATAAAATTAAATGTTACACAAATTAAGAAATATGACAAAATTGAAAAGATAAAGTTGATAAATCCAGGTAGGCCTACAGAATACTGCAGTTCTTCAGGAAAATTTCACACTGTATTTGTTAGTTTGAAGTTGTTCATTATTTTAAAGAGGCACTTTGGTGGATATAAATCCTCTTAAAAACAAATCCACATTCTCTAAAATGGTATCTTATGCCTTGTTTCCCCACAAAAAAAAAGACTTATGTGGTCTTACAGTTGCTTGGGAAAATCTTTTCCCCTTTTCTCCGCCTTCAAACATCAGCATCTATGAATATTCCAGTTAGGCCCACCCATGTCCCGCCCACGAGGACACTGATGTGCTGCCTCTCCTTGAGGACCACACACAGAAGTTTGCAAGCTGCCAAGTTAGACCAGAAAATGATAGTATTGAAAGTCTAATATTTAAAAAAAAAAAAAATGCAATACTGCTGTGACTGCAGAGGGTCCAAACAACCTCTTGGCATTTGCAGGGCACACGAGCGCCACAGCAAAGTAGCGGTGCACACAGCAGCTGCCATTGCTGTCCTCTGCCAGGACATGAGCTGCATACAGCCCCCCAGAAGCAGCCTACAATATCCAAAATTTTAAAAGTTAACACCACCATGACTGTGAAAAGCAATGACTAGATCAACTGTATATCACATGCAACCACACATGCACCAGGGTAGCACGGAACACAGCGGGAGAGACAGCTCCAGCATGCAGAGGGAGCGTGAACACATGTAGCAGCGAACAGAGCAGCTCCGCTCCTCTCAGCCATGACCAACCAAGACTACACATTCATTCTGTGCACAATCATCTCTGCACAATCTACACTGTTAGACATGGCTGTAATTTCTACAGTTAAACCATATTTCACCCAGTAAGATACTGTAAAACATTTTTCCAGGGAGTTACTGTAATTTCTGTTGCATTATGGGAATTTTTGTTGAATTCAGCTGTAACATCCAGTCATTTACTGTACATTACTGTGCTTTTTGAAAATACAGTTTCTTACTATATTTAGTGCACTGTAATGGCTTTGGCACACTTTTTAAATTAAACAGTAGTCTGTACAAAGAGATTTTAATGCAAAATCATTTTGTATTTCTGATAATGATACTGAGATTAATAAGCCTTCATTTAAAGATGGAACCATCATTGTATCGTTTTCAATTACAGTACTATACTATAATTAAATTACAGTATAGTACTGTAATTTTAAATTACAGTAGCATTGCCAGTAAGTTACTGGCAACACCCCTTGTAATGTCTAGCAGTGTATGTTGTCGGGGACAACTTTTCCCTGGTAGGATCTCCCAAGGCAAATTGGTTCTGGGTGAAGGGCCAAGAGCGGTCCAGTAGAGTCCCATGAAAAACTTACAACAAAGATCCAGTGTACCCAAAGGAGTTACGTTGGTCCACCCTCCAATGGGCTCCCCACGTGCAGGAGGGCTCATGGGGATCATGGTGCTATGTGAACTGGGCGGCAGTCTGTCTTCTCTGCTTAGCCTGCTGCCCCCAGGATGCGGACCCCCGGATAAGTAGGAGATGGATGAATGGATGGATGGATGGATGGATGGATTTTAAGTCATCACTCCAATACAATTGTCAAATTTGTTAAAAAAAATTTCCATGACCATTGGTGAACATTTCCTGGATGCCACCAAGAGCATCAAGAAATGGTAAAACATGAGAGCAATTACTCAAAGTGCCTTTATTGTCATTCCATTGCTAATACTTTTACTCAGTAAAAGAGTGGATCCAGACAGTAAAAAGCACCAACATTTTATTAATTTTTACCTATAGCCACTTTTCCACTAGCACCTACTCAGCTCGACTCGCCCTAACTCTACTCGGCCTGACACGGTTTAGGTCGTTTTCCATTACAACCGAGTACCACCTAAAGGTGGGTGGGTTCATTACAGGAAGGTGACCCGTTATCCCGTTATGTTGTTGACATGCTGACAGTTTGCTGTCAGAAGCGAATACTTATTACAGCAAGCGCAAAATACAAGCAAAGCACGGAGTTAGCATTGATGGCTAGCTAGCTCATTGTCTGCATACAGGAGACAACGGCGAGATCCTTGTTTGTTCAAAGTGAGCTTGCCACCAAAGGGATAAATAACGTAAAAGATGCGTAAAATCACAAAACACTCACCATCGTAACCGTGAGCAGCCATCAGCTCAGAGTTAAGTTAATCCCTCCCACAGCATGTGGGACGCCATGTGGTGTATGGGGCGGTGCCTATCTCCATTTCTCTGACCCCAGGCCACACAGCTACTGTGATTAGTGAAAGCTACAGTGGGGGGGGTCAGTCCTGTGGCAGCTCTGTGTGTTAACTTTCTTTTCCCCATTCTTTTGCTGAGCACCAAGCTAGAAGGCGGAAAGTACCATTTTTTTTATATGGTCTTTGGCATGACCTGGCCGGGATTTAAACCCATGACCTTCTGGTTGTGGGGCGGATGCTCTACCTACTAGGCCACCCCTCCGGTATCAGCTCGGAGACTTTCAGGTATTTCATTTCGGCTCACTCCGCCGGCGACAGAGCTGAAAAGTTCATTGTGGTCAAATTTGACCAAATGTAGTTTATTTTTCAAGTGCAGGGATCCAAGTGCTGCAAAACCAAATGAAGAAGTGTGTGGACCGAAGGGGAGACTGTTGAAAAATAACCATCCCAGCCCCCGACCAACAGTGATCTGTGTGGAGTTTGCATGTTCTCCCCGTGTCTGCGTGGGTTTACTCCAGGATTTCTCCGGTTTCCTCCCACATGCCAAAAACATGCAAGTTAGGTTAATTGGCATCAAACTGGGGATTCTAAATTGTCCTTAGGTATGACTGTGAGAGTGAATGGTTGTCTGTCTCTCTGTGTTGGCCCTGCGATGGACTGGCGATCTGTCTAGGGTGTACCCTGCCTCTCGCCCAAAGATGCTGGGATAGGCTCCAGCCCCCCCCCCCCCGTGACCCGGAAAGGATTAAGCGGAAGAAGATGGATGGATGGATGACCACTATATGAACTTCTCAGCCAATTAACTTTTCAGCCCCGTAGCTCCCTCTGGATTCTCTCATCAGCCACCTGCACAGAAGAGTCCACACCTCATTCATTGTTGGACCACGTTGTTGATTTGTGTGTAGCCATTTATCTCAATTATCACAGAAATAATAATGGCGGTTTTCTTGTGGACGGTGATCCGGATCACAACCAAAATCTAATCATCTGTAGGATACCCCATTTCTGACAATCTGTGAAAATTTCATGAAAATCCGTCCATAACTTTTTGAGTTATCTTGCTAACAAACAGACAAACAGACAAACAAACAAACAAACAGACAAACCAACGGCGATGATCACATAACCTCCCCCTTTGGCGGAGGTAACTAGAAAAGCACTCGGAGAGCGCAGACCTCCTCCAAGTGCCACAGTTTCCCCCATACAGTCTTCAGATTCCTTGACCATGAAAACATATGACAAGCAGTGGTTCAGTAGTTATTGACGAAAATGGCATTTTCCATAACGGCGGCCACAGTTCCCCCCATACAGTGTTTGTGTGTACGTTTTTAGATTCCTTGACCATGAAAACATATGACTAGCAATTGGATTGACAATGATAGGATTAGTGGTTCAGTAGTTATTCACGAAAATGGCATTTTCCGTAATGGCGGCCACAGTTCCCCCCATACAGTGTTTGTGTGTACGTTTTCAGATTCCTTGACCATGAAAACATATGACAAGCAATTGGATTCACAATGATAGGATTAGTGGTTCAGTAGTTATTGACGAAAATGGCATTTTCCGTAATGGCGGCCACAGTTCCCCCATACAATGTTTGTGTGTACGTTTTCAGATTCCTTGACCATGAAAACATATGACAAGCAATTGGATTGACAATGATAGGATTAGTGGTTCAGTAGTTATTCACGAAAATTGCATTTTGCGTAATGGCGGTTTTCTTGTAGCCGGTGATCCGGATCACCACCAAAATCTAATCATCTGTAGGATACCCCATTTCTGACAATCTGTGAAAATTTCATGAAAATCCGTCCATAACTTTTTGAGTTATTTTGCTAACAAACAGACAAACAGACAAACCAACGCCGATGATCACATAACCTCCCCCTTTGGCGGAGGTAATAAAAACTGAGGGCCAAATTTACAAATGGTGGTTTTGAATCTTGTGAAGACGTCACTCTCATCCACGGACGTTAGGCCCTGGCCAATCAGTGGCCTGCAATCTGTTGATGTCACATTTTCAGCTTGACTCAGCACGGTGGGAGACTCACTCAAGAAAGTACCAAAATAGTACCTAGTACCAGGTACTAGGTACTAATGGAAACCCCAACAAACCGAGTAGAGTGGAAGTGAGTAGGGCTGAGTAGGTGTTAGTGGACACATGACCTCAGTTTTGAAAACTAGGAGCATATTGTTACATGTGACAGAAAATAAGGAAAAGCAACATTACATCTACTTTAGAGAAAATAAGTCATATTGAGGAATCCTCAAAGTATCACATGGTTAAAAAAGCTGAAATCACTGTGCAAGATTATTTTAAAGTGACACCTGGTGAAAATCAAGTTGTTTTTTTACTTGTTAACATTGCTACAACATGTTTTTATGACTTACAAGACATACAGTACTTACTTAGCCCCAGGTGGCTGTAGAGGCACCACTGATGACTTGTTGACAAGTTCCCTCCATTTTGTGCAGCCTTCTGCTAACCTCAGTGTTCTGCTGAGAGGTAGGTCTGTCCATTCCTCGATGTTATCATCCCACCTCTTCTTCTGTCTGCCGCGTCTCCTTCCTCCAGGTTCGGTGCCTTGCGTGATGGTCTTCGCAGTTCCACTGGATCGTCTCACATGGCCATACCAGTTCATTTTCCTGCTTTTTACAATGGAGAGGAGGTCCCCATATGGTGCAATTGCTGCTCTGACGCGATTCCACACTACTTTGTTACCTCCGCCAAAGGGGGAGGTTATGTGATCATCGGCGTTTGTTTGTTTGTTTGTTTGTCTGTTTGCTTGTTTGTTTGTCAGCAAGATAACTCAAAAAGTTATGGACGGATTTTCATGAAATTTTCATAGATTGTCAGAAATGAGGTATCCTACAGATGATTACATTTTGGTGGTGATCCGGATCACCGTAGAGAAGAAAACTGCCATTACGGAAAATGCCATTTTCGTCAATAACTAATGAACCACTAATCCTATCATTGTGAATCCAATTGCTTGTCATACGTTTTCATGGTCAAGGAATCTGAAAACGTACACACAAACACTGTATGGGGGGAACTGTGGTGCTAAACCGCCATTACGGACAATGTGATTTTCGTGAATAACTACTCAACCACTAATCCTATCATTGTGAATCCAATTGCTAGTCATATGTTTTCATGGTCAAGGAATCTGAAAACGTACACACAAACACTGTATGGGGGGAACTGTGGCACTTGGCGGAGGTCTGCGCTCTCCGAGTGCTTTTCTAGTTTGTAATGTGGTATTTGGGAGATGCACATGATTTTCCTGTAGCATTTCAGCTCAAAGGTTTGGATCCTCTTTTGTAGGGCCACTGTAAGGGTCCGTGATTAACATGCATAGAGGAAGGTTGAGATGAGCACTGAACGCAGCAGACGTATTTTGTGCTTGTCTGTGATGTTCCTCCTTCCAAATTTTCTTCAGCCTGGTCAGTGCGGCCATGGCCTGGGCTGTTCTTACAAGAACTACAAGACATACCCTCAAAGGATTTAATAACGCACCAGTCTATTTTTGGCCCAATTTGGGGAGAGATTTTCTCTATTCAGAAAATAAGTTGTACAAATGCAAGTAACTCCCAACATTTGGGATTTGGTCATGCCTGACTGATTATTGTGAGTAGTTCTGTACCTCAAAACACAGTTTGGGCAAAGTCACAATACCTCAATCTATGGTGCTTATGTTTCTTGGCAATTTTTTTTTTGTGTTGTCATTAACTTAGGATATCCATTAAAAGGTCGAGGAAGCAATATATGAGTGGTCATTTGCATACAACACAAACTACATCAGTGAATGTGCAAGTAAATGTAGCGGTGCGTTATTAAATGCCTATAGCTTCGGGGATCACTGGGGCACCCAGGCCCTCCACTACAATATAAGGTTATGATCCATGGAGGGGCATACAAATGCTCACATTTGCAGATTTCGCAGCTTCATGTCTCTTCAGTCCATTTATTGAACTTGCTTTGGAAATGGTGCCATGAAGATGTTGGTCGGCACTGCTGTGAAGCCTAGTTACCTGACTGGAGAGGTGCACAGCCTGGTCAGGGCATCAGTTTAAGTTTAAATTAGCTTTACAGACTTCTCTAACCACACCTGCTCTTCAAACCGTCTCTCTGTGAGGGCCAGCCAAAGTTGCATTACAGACCCAGATAGATGGGCATTATTTTAAACTGGGAATTTTGCCGTTAATTATTCCAAGGATGAAAAATACTGAGCATAAAAGCAACGAGCCTACTGGCAAAAAGATTTACTAGTAGACACGGCAAGCTGGGACACGACTGGGGGTGACGGCGCGCAAAACTATGTGGTGCTCAGAGGCGTGCGGCGCGTGCAGCGGCGCTAACGTGTGTGAGCTTCACCGCGCGCAGCGCCGCCCTGCGCGTTTCTCGCAGAAAGGGAGAAAGAGACAAATTAAACATTAATAAAGCTCCATATCAATGTCATACACACAAACACGCGCGCGCACCCACACGCACACGCTCACGGAGGGTTGGCTATTGTTTCTCCTGTCTGTCCAATAGCTGAGTGCAGATTTCTGACGGGCCAAGGACCAATCACAATCGTCCCTGGGATAGCTAGCCCCGCCCACCGCTCTATAAATGCGGGGACTGACGCTTGCGGACACGCAGCTGACAGTACCACGGGTTTGTTTCTGAGCTCTTGGAATAAACACTCTCCGTCCATCTATCACTTTAGACTTTGCAATATTCTCATCGGTACCCGTTAGTTTTTGATCACCCATCATGGCGGACAGCAAGGTGAAAGGCAGCGGGGACCTGACCGCCAAGGTAAGGACAATGGAAGGAGATGAGGACACAATGCTTTCTCCAACTCAGCTTCCATTTACAACTGCAGCCTGTCGCCGTTCGTCCTATTTAAAGCGCGGGGTGGCCAATAAAGATGACTCTGGCGTTCAGAAATGCCGCTCGGTGTTGTGATAAAGTCAGTACGCTGCGGTCCGCTGAAACGTGTCGAGCATCAGCTTGAACGGATGAGGACGCGGTGAAGCGTCGCTCTGCAACAGCCCCGATCATAAAGCCTCACCGGAGGCTCGGACTTCTTACCGCCTCCCCTGCTTTATTAACCCGGAGTCAGACAGGAGGAGATTATTCCACGTCTATCTGCCATCTCACAAGCGGGATTTACAGACGCCGCGTCCGCGCCGCTCCGTCCGAAACTCCCCGATGATGGATTAGTTGAAGCGGCTGTTGAACGCTCAGAATAACGCGGCTTTAATAAAGACTTTCATTGATTTAAACGGCTGCACACGCCGCCCATGCTCCCGTGTGGGAATAACAATGCGTGGATTGTCATCAAGATGAAATATTGTGCAGCTTTTTTCTTTTCATTAAAGCATTTGCTTGTGAGACGTTCATTTTCGCTCTGTTATAAACTGTTAACACGTTCGCAGTGATCGATTTAAAGCGGTTATCTGTGGCAGCAGTTAGTTTTTTGTGCGAGTGCGGAAATACTGAAGCGACTCCAGTCACAGCATCCAGCAACTTCACGCGACCGAACAGTAATCCGACTTTATTCATCTCAGTCTCGCGCTCACCAAAGAGCTCCGGTTAATCGCTGGGAGCGCGCGCGGAGCCGTATTTATTCCCGGTGTTGTCACGGTGGAAGTAGGCTACCGTAATCCCCCCCCCCCCATTCAGCCCCAGCCCCGTCGCTCCGCCCAGTCTTGTCCGCGGTTATGTTTAGAGTCATTTTATTTATGACGTTTAACCTCAGTGGATCTACCGGTTCTTTAACGTAAACGCTGCCACTTCCGTTTCGCCCCGGTTTTTGTCGTTGAGCGGACGTCGTTTTAAACCGAGCGGGTGTGCGGTGAATACGGCGAGTTTAAGCGACGGTATTAAAGGCAAATTGAGCGGAAGTGGAGCTTTTTACAGTTATACAAATGAGAGAAGCCGTTCTCGCTTCTGATTGGTTAGCCTACTTCAAACAGCTGGTGCGCGAGCGGCAGAGTCGTGCCCGTGGAGCTGCGCGTGCAAGAGGGCGCGAGGGAAAGAAGCTGCAGAATAAACGACTTTATTATTATGACATGCTTATAAACATTAATATTACATTATTGTGACATCATTGTGATAGAAGTGATTTCCCTGCTGAATTCCAGCTTCAGCTTAAAGGCACCGAACAAACATGGAGGGCAAATCTGCAGCGATTACTGATTTAAACCGAGCCCGGCTGATAATGACGGTTCCTCTACGGATTCAACAGCGAAGACGTGTGAGCTAATGATGACATAATTACAGTTCCAGCAGTGTGGAACTGTACGCAGCTCTTTGTTCACGTGACATCGAACTAAAAGTGTTTCGGGGAAAAACACTTTTGATTAGCTGACACCATAATCTGCCGCTGAGACCGGATGAGGGGCTGCTGGGAGTTGTAGTCTTTGCTCAGGCTTGTCAGCGGCTGTCCTCTGTGACAGACGGTGTCAGGTTACAGATGGGCGGAGCTTAGAAAGAACTGGCCAATGGGCTGCCAAGATTTGCCTGCTTGTAAATTGCAGCTGACAGCAGGTGAGGAAGGACGCTGAAGGGAAAACGGCGGTTCTGTTCACGGCAGAGAGAAGAGAAGCTGATGTTAGAAGTGCAAGGAACCTTTGAGGATGTCTGGATTGTGTTGAAATGTCCAGCATTGTCAGAGTTGCGGTTCTAAGGCTCCCCTACCTTATAAATGGAACAGCAGGCGGCCTTGCTAATATTAAATTAGTGCTTGTCTGTGTTCAGTGGTGGATTCTAAGCAGACTCAACATGCTCCTCACCTGCCATAATGTTCCAACAGCTGATGTACATAAAGGAACGGAATAGTCCATCTCCGAAACACTCATTAACATCCTGAGTCCATGTGAGGATTTTTAGAAAGAAACAGCAAGTGAGCAAAAAGTAAAAAAAAACCCTCTTTCATAACTAGAGCTTTATGGGCCCTCCCTGACATTCTTGGGGCCCAAGGCAGTTGAGATGGTTGTGTCTGGCACTGATTATGTCGAGTAAATGCTGCTGTGTAAGAGGACAACATACACACATTATTGAGTGTAAAAACTGTAGAAGATGAAAGACAAAACAGCAATGCTCTTCTGACAAAAGTTTTACTGCTAACTTTTCACACTGACTGCTAATCTGACAACACGACTGACTGATGGAGAAAACGCTAACAGCAGATCATTATAACAAGAAATCCTGCAGAATGCCTGTATAACATAGTAGTAACCTGTATTTTATGTATATACACTGTATTGCAACATGTTCTACGGATGGTACCGACTGTATTGCAAGTGAATAGTGAAGTATTAACCATATATTCTAAATTACTTTATAATAAAATGTGCTATTACTAGAATTCCACACTCATCACCCGTCTGTTGTTCAGCTAAAATACACAGGCAGCCACCGTCCGTCTTCAGTGCTTCATTTCTAGGCTGTTGGAATGACAAAAGTGTCCGACGAGTATGTCTGAGGTGGTTTTTCCTTTCAGGAGCTGAAGGATAAGAAACAAGCCGAAGAGACGGAGAATGGAGAGGACTCTGCCGCCAACGGCAAAAACGTATGAGGCACCTCGTCACAACACGAGCGGCCCCGTGTGTATCTGCTGCTGACTGACATAACTCTGTCTCACCCGCCAGGACGAGGAGAACGGCGAGCAGGAGAACGAGGTAGAGGAGGAGGAGGAGGACGTGGGCGAGGAGGAGGAGGAAGATGGAGAAGGTGGGTCTTCTAGGCCAGCTAAAAAGCAGATGAAGGAACGAGACAAAGACAGTAATTATCAGTGGAAACAACAAATGGACAAGCACAGTTGTTTTAAATCATAGATACAGTGTTCAGCGGGGTTTACTGAATTAAGAAAAATCACCCTGACTGTGTGCACACACAGGTAGAACAGTGTTAGCAGCCATGTAATAGACTTTTTAAATGTTTAAACATCAAACTGAAGCCATTAGAATACACACTGATTTCTAACAGATACTGAAGGCAGACTTCTGTCAGAAACGGGTGAAAGATCACATTTTACCATGAATTTACTCAAGAAAAAAGTCTGCAAAGTGAGTTTTCTTTGTTTCTAGGTTAAACCAGTAAAGTCAGCTGTTCTGCGTTCCCTATTGATTTAACAGAATGAATTGTCTGCCCCCTAGTGGTCAAATTGTGGTGCTGCGCGGTGCACCGACCATGACGTCTGAACAGTGAGGTCAGGGGAGGCAGGAAGGGATTGTATGGGGAGCTATTTCATAAAATGTGCAGATCTGAAATGATAAACATGACCATGCAAAATCAAATTTAAGATAAAAACGTTGATTCTTCTGGTCACATTTCATTTCAAGATGTCCTCACTACATCTAAAAAGAGAAAAATGGTTCACACTCATTCTTTAGAGCTGCCTTAAATTCTGCCAGCGACTTATCGACATTTCCACTACAACCTTTTTCCTGTTGTGCAGAAAAAGCTGAAAAGTACCTTGGTGAGGTGGTATGTCATGATTACAGCATGACCTTTCTGACAGAGGCTGGGGTCCTGTAGCTGGATGGGATGGTTTCTATAACCACACCAGCACCCAAAGACAGACGTCACCTTTATGCAGGCAGACACCTCCCCAACACAGCACAGAATGCTTACAAGTGCACTCATGTAAAGTGCACTGCTGTTCCTTCTGAGGATTTGGCAATGTTTGAGCATCCACGGCCCAGAATGGTAACGCTGACCCACACTGAGTCATAGTCCACTCACTGGTATCAAACCCACACACAGAGATTAAACGGCAGCCCGCAGCCAGAACACACAAACACACCACTGCCATTCTCACTGACCCCATGATACGCTGGAACACGTGACAGCAGCTCCTGCTGCCGTGACTGAAGAAAGGTCCATGTTAATGAGTTCCCAGTGTTTACTCTGGTGACCGCAGCCTTTTTGTAAAAAGGAGAAAAGGTGACATTGTTAGAAGAAAACACATATGTCGCAAGAAAGTCCACACATGCAATTTAAAATGTGCATTCCTCTGGTATCTCTGCTGCCATGGTGGCAGGACTTTGTTGCCGTGGATTCCAGCAGCAGCATGAAGATCTGCAGAACCAGAACCTGGACCCAGCACACACAAACGCTGAGTCACGCTTCAGCCATCAGGACCCAGGCCGTCACAACGTGCATGTTCAGTGTCTGTATACTGGTGTCATTTACCACAGCAGCAGTCAGGCTGAAGCCTCTTAAACTGGGCCTGGTTGTCATACCTTATAGCAGTGGTCCTTTTTTTCCTCCCAGACCAGTAACACGTAAGTATTCATGGCTTGGCGAAGGTCACGAATATTTATGTGTTCCCACTGTTAGAATGAGCAGAAACAAAGTGTGTGCGGGGTTTCCACCGCGTACATTGTGGCCTTGGGATTGGTCCAGGGTGTCGACAGTGGGGACACTGCCACAGGTGCACTTGCAGTCCTGGGCAGCCGGTCTTCCTACATGTTGTCGGGGTCCCGGGTCCGCTGTGGTCGACGAGCAACGCTCCAACTCTCTTGAAAGCAAAGATTGGTGAGCACACACCAGCTGGTAGAAGGAAGGCCCAAACCAGCCAGCCAGTCTGGCTAGCTAGCTTGCTGGGCTCACTTCTTGATAGGACTGCATCACTACTCCCCCTAGGCAGTTGCCTCAGTGCTCATCAACATGCTCACAATGGTCCTTAGGTAGGTCTGCATCCAGGTTGAGGTCAAGGCAAAGGTCAGGAGATGCTGGCACTTAAAATTTCATGAAAATTGTCACTCCCTCTAGGCCGTTGACCTCGACTTGAAGCACATTGTAGATGGGTCTGCATCTCCCGCTGTGCTTCAGGTCAAGCTCCACAGTCAGGAGATCTGAGCACTCTCTCAGTGATTTCATGAGCTGCTCCATCAGTGATGGTCTGGTTCAAAACACCCGTCAGACTTTGTCATTACAAAGGAACAGAAGAAATGATTAGTTTTTTTCTCTGTGACCTGGTACCAAATGGTCCGTGACCCGGTGGTTGGGGACCACTGCATTATAGTAAATTACCCAAATTATTTTTTTCAAAGAATGTTGCTTTATGCAGCTAAAATGGATGATTCTAATAACAATATATCAAAGAGTACATGTCCTGACTCAGGGGCTCTACAACCTGTGGCCCCAAAGCTCCATGTGGCTAACCAGTGAAGGTCTAGATTTATGACAAGTCTTTAGTCATCAACAAAAACCTGGAAATTATTTCAGAAAACAGTTTATGAGGGAAAAATACAATCAGTTTAAAAGAGAGGGGGAAAAGTACATTTATTTAAAAAAAAAAAAACCCTCTTCTAGTGATGGTGTCTTCCCAACCCACAGGACTCCTAGTTCTACTGGGCCTGTTTTCAGCCGTGGATGAACATGTGTGTGGTTGACTAAAGTAGCATAAACCAGGATGAGCAGCTGACATCACAGCTGTGGAGGTCTGTGGTGTCGCTGGAGGAGAAAGGACGCCGTCAGTCCAACAGCCCGTTACCGTCTCTGTCTTCACAGGTGATGAGGAAGAAGATGAAGAGGATGACCTCGATGGGCCAAGGGGGAAGAGAGCAGCGGAGGACGAAGAGGATGACGAAGAGGTAAGGATGGCGGGTGTTTTCAGTTAAAAAGCTCGGTAGCTCTGAACAACGTGGAGATTTGACGGCAAACCGGCGTATTTTCCTTCTAAAGTATTCAGGTATCAGTTGAAATGTGAAACACGTTGACACTTTAATAAGTTTGTTACTGTGTTTATTAACCACACACAGCTGCATTTTATAAAGGTGCTGGTGGAGCCCCTTCCCATTCAATTCCTGAAGAACTGCGAATCCAGTCAGACTGGGACTGCAGCTCACTGAGTGACCACATGGTGTCACCAAAAACTAGTTTCTAACTTCTGATCTCACAGTCTAGTGTGTGTGTGTGTGTGTGTGTGTGTGTGTGTGTGTGTGTGTGTGTGTGTGTGTGTGTGTGTGTGTGTTGGGGGGGTAAATGGTGCTGAGGTGGACCTTCCTTCACACATGAAAGGACCCAGTTTGGTTCAGGAACATGGACCCCACAGACTGACTTGGTAGCAGGTCCAGTGATTCATCACATCACCCACCTCGATGATTTTACTGCTTTTATAAAAGAATCGTAGTCAGTCATTTGGCTTTTTAACAGAAATTTACCATAAAATAAGTCAGTTAATTCAACATTTCTTCATGTCAAAATGAAAACATTTCTGTTATAAAGTTAAAATTATATAAAGAAAACAAGTTAAGGGTGAAAACTGAAATGTTTTACAATAACAGGCGGAATTTAGAGAAAAGTTGCTCATTAATGGAAAAAAAAATTAAAGGTCACATATGGAGCAAAACAGGTTTTAATGGTTTAAAATACAGACATATGCCACATCTATACCAACATCAGGGACGCACCGATATATCAGTGTGAGCCGATATTCACCCTACTGATCATCAGCCAATAAGGTTAACTGATGTTAGAGGCAGGTATTTATCTAGTGTGTCTCAGTAGTGTGGCAGTAATTCACTGTGACCCAGCTAACAGCTCAACACATCCATTTGACCGTTTTCCAGCTCAGATATGATGGAAGTGATGAAAAGCAGACTTATTTTAAACTGCTCACGATCAGCGCGTCCCTCATGAACACGCTCACACTGACTGTGTTTGGTTAAAGGATGGAAGTAACAAGAGCTGCCTGGGTTTTATGATGCCACAAACCAACAAGCCCCGCCTTCGGTTCTCTATATCATGAAAACAAATCATCCTTAGTTGTGATTGGCCCACTCAAAACCCCTTTACCCAATCAGATTAGAGGCCTGTTACTGTTGAGCAGCTGAAGACAGATTACAGACAAAACAAGAGAAACAGGTTTAAACACCAGACTTGTTTTGGAGGAAGAAAACAGTAAAATACCTTAAAAGTTCACAATATGGGGCCTTTTAAATAAAAGTGAAAGTGGTTGAGAGAAAAGTTTCATTTTCGATTAAAAAAGGGTCTGTTATGGGTGTTGACTGACTGGCTAATCTGCCTTTACGCAATACGTTTTATATTCCAGTTTTGTTGGTCATAATCACTGATAACCAACACCTGCACCACACCCGTCTGCGGGACGAAACGAAGCGTTTCAGCGTGTCCGGTTCTAAACTGCAGCAGGCCTTCGTTCCTCCAGAGCTCTGGTGTGAAGGTGATGATTTTGTCTGCATCTGGTCTCACCCTGACCTTCTTCATTTGCAGGATGAGGTGGAGCCCAAGAAGCAGAAGACAGACCAGTAGTGTCTGCAGGGCCACTGTCCGGAGGACCACACCATCCAACGACAGCCAGTTTTCCAGCAAACCTTCAACACCTCAGTCCTCCCTTCTTAACAAAAAAAAAAAATACGTTTAAAAAGAGAATTTGTTTGTATTTTTATTTACATTTTATATTTTTGTAAATATTCTAAGGAGGTCGGCCATTTTGCAGCAGTGATCTGGGTATTAAGTGGTGCTCCGTCTGAAGACTTTTAGATCCAGACCCATCGTCATCAGCCGTCGACTTTATGTACGACGACCAACCGCAGGCATCGACCCCGTCATTCCATTCACACATGAACACACACACATGCGCACACGCACGCACACGCACACACCTTCATGACTGTAGGATTCTAGGGACAGTAGGAATAAGTTGTGTGTTGACCTGTAGTTGCATGGGAGTGTTACAATGCTGGGTCTGTATTAGTGGTAGTCTGTATGAGGCTCCTGAGTCGTAGCTTTTGTTGTCCATGTGTCTCTGTGTGTGTGTCTGTCATGGCCAGATTAAAATGTTTTTAATGTCTGTGCGGTTTAGTTGAACAATAAACAGTCATTTGGTTTTGTTTGTTTAAAAGTGTGGCTGCAGTCTGTTCCTGTCCACCTGTAGAGAAACACGCAAAAAAAAAAATCACAGCTGTACACAAAGATTAAAACTAGTCTGGGGATCATTGGTTAATCTTCCATGTGGCTGATGATTAAAACATGAGTTTACATACCAGTGCATCCCCAAAAATTTTAACTTTTTTTTTTTTTGTATACTTTATTGATCCCCAGAGGGGAAATTGAGGGCATCCACCTGGATGGATGAAGCAGCCACGGTACAGCGCTATCCCTTAACCATTCACACACACATTCACACCTAGGGCCACTTTAGAGTCTCCAATTAACCTAACCTGCATGTTTTCAATGTAGTGTCTCAATTTATTACAATATTCCGAGTTGGGCTGGGCGATATACCAAATGTATCGGTACATTTGGCCACCAGTGATACATAAAATGTTGCATCGCGTATATTGGAGTGTTTTTCACATCAATATGAGCAGTCTCTTACAACCCTTCAAAATAACAAGTGGATCGCCAAATAAAAAAAAAAAACAACTGATGGAATGTAGACACACAATAAAACCCAAATAAGCTACAAATATATTTCTGTCACTCAGTAGACTACCAAGTACTAACTACAGTATGTATGATAAACTGAAAACATTTCTACCCATGTGGATAAACCTGATTACTTGATAATGTGAGTTCTGTTAAAGGGAAAAAAAGACTTTGCTCAGTTACATATTGTGAAGAATTTCTTTGACATAAGTTTTCATTTTATTATTCAGCTTTTTCATAAGTATAGTTATGTGAAAAAGTGTTTGCTGCCTTCTTGATTTCTCATTTTTTTTGTATGTCACACTTAAATATTTCAGATCGTCAGACAAATTTAAATATTAGACAAAGATAACACATATAAACACAAAATGCAATTTTTAAATGAAGGCGTTTATTAAGGGTAAAGAAAAATCCAAAACTACGTGGCCCTGTGTGAAAAAGTGATTGCCCCCACTGTTAAAACATAAATTAACTGTGGTTTATCACATCTTTGGAAAGCTGAGTTCAATTTCTCTAGCCACACCCACACCTGATTACTACCACACCTGTTCTCAATCAAGAAATCACTTAAATAGGAGTGACAAAGTGAAGTAGACCAAAAGATCCTCAAAAGCTAGACATCATGCTGTGATCTAAAGAAATTCAAGAAGAAATGAGAAACAAAGTAATTGAGATCTATCAGTCTGGAAAAGGTTATAAAGCCATTTCTAAAGCTTTGGACTCCAACGAAGCACAGTGAGAGCCATTATCCACAAATGGCGAAAACATGAAACTGGTGAACCTTCCCAGGAGTGGCCGGCTGACCAAAATTACCCCAAGAGCACAGCAACGACTCATCCAAGATGTCACAAAAGACCCCACAACAACATCCAAAGAACTGCAGGCCTCACTTGCCTCAGTTAAGGTCAGTGTTCATGACTCCACCATAAGAAAGAGACTGGGCAAAAATGGCCTGCAATGGCACAGTTCCAAGACAGAAACCACTGTTGAGCAAAAAACATAAAGGCTAGTCTCAGTTTTGCCAGAAAACATCTTGATGATCCCCAAGACTTTTGGGAAAATACTCTGTGGACTGATGAGACAAAAATGGAACTTTTTGGAAGGTGTGTGTCCCATTACATCTGGTGTAAAAGAATGTCCGGCCATCTGTTAGTGCGCTCAAGCTGAATCGCACTTGGGTTCTGCAGTAGGACAATGATCCAAAACACACCAGCAAGTCCACCTCTGAATGGCTTAAGAAAAACAAAATGAAGACTTTGCAGTGGCCTAGTTAAAGTCCTGACCTGAATCCGATTGAGCTGCTGTGGCATGACCTTGAAAAGGTGGTTCATGCTTGAAAACCCTCCAGTGTGGCTGTATTACAACAATTCTGCAAAGATGAGTGGGTCAAAATTCCTCCACAGCGCTGTAAAAAGACTCATTGCCAGTTATCGCAAATACTTGATTGCAGTTGTTGCTGCTAAGGGTGGCCCAACCAGTTATTAGGTTTAGGGGGCAATCACTTTTTCACACAGGGCCATGTAGGTTTGGATTTTTTTTTTACCCTTAATAATAAACACCTTCATTTAAAAACTGCATTTTGTGTTTACTTGTGTTATCTTTGTCTAATATTTAAATTTGTTTGATGATCTGAAACATTTAAGTGTGACAAACATACAAATAAATGAGAAATCAGGAAGGGGGCAAACACTTTTTCACACCACTGTATATAATATATAATTTTTAATAAATGTAAGTAAAACCAAATTTTAAAGGACATTCAGTAAACAAAATACATATTGTTATATGTATCGTGATACAGAGAAATTATATCAATTTTTTTAGCTATATCACCCAGCCCTAATTCCGAGTTTGATTAAATTGTTGTTCTAACAGTATAAATACTGTACATCTCCCCGACCAGTTCAGTCCACACAACCACAATCATGGTAAAGACTAATGATTTTAGTTATACAGAAGACTGTTATGGACACACTCCACCAGCAGGGTAAGACACAGGTCATTGCTGAGAAGGCTGGTTGTTCACATAGGGCAGTATCAAAGCAGATTAATAGAAATGTGACAGGAAGAAAATAGTGTGGCACAGATAGAGCCGCACACCGACGAGGGAAAACGCATTGTAAAAAAATTAGACAATTTTATGTTTTTAATGTCTGTGCGATTTAGTTGAACAATAAACATTCATTTGGTTTTGTTTGTTTAAAAGTGTCGCTGCAGTTTGTTCCTGTCCACCTGTAGAGAAACACGCAAAAAAAAAAAAAATCACAGCTGTACATGAGGATTAAAACTAGTCTGGGGATCATTGGTTAATCTTCCATGTGGCTGGTGATTAAAACGTAAGTTTACATACCAGTGCATCTCCAAAAATTTAAACATTTTCAGTGTAGTGTCTCAGTTTATTAGAATATTCTGAGTTGGGCTGGGCAATATACCAAATTTGGCCGCCCGTGATACATAAAATGTATGGCTAGCCATCTTATCGTGGTGGGAGGTTTGGGTGCCCTAGTGATCCCAGGAGCTATGCTGTCTGGGGCAATTTGCCTCTGGTAGGGTCACCCAAGATAAACTGGTCTTGGGTGAAGGGCCAGACTAAGAATGATCCAACAGACTCTCATGATGATTGTTAGAATAAAAGGATTCAAGTGTACCCCACCTGGTATGGGGTTACCGGGGCCCCAGCCTGGAGCCAGGCCTGGGGGAGGCGCTCGGTGGCTAGTGCCTGGTGGCTGGGTTTCTGCCCATGGGACCCGGCCAGACTCAGCCCGAAGGAGTTACATGGGTCTGCCCTCCAGTGGGCTCACCACCTGCAGGAGGGACCACAGAGGGGCAGTGCTATGTGGATCAGGTGGCAGTGGAAGGCAGAGACCTTGGCGGTCTGATCCCAGGCTTCCTATACTGGCTTTTGGGATATGGAATGCCACCTCTCTGGCGGGGAAGGAGCCTGAGCTGGTGCATGATTTTGAGAGATACTGGCTAGATATAATGGTGTGAAAAAGTGTTTGCCCCTTTCCTGATTTCTCATTTTTTTTATGTTTGTCACACTTAAAAGTTTCAGATCATCAAACAAATTTAAATACTGGACAAAGATAACACAAGTAAACACAAAATGCAGTGTTTAAATGAAGGTGTTCATTATTAAGGGTAAAAAAAAAATCAAATCTACATGGCCCTGTGTGAAAAAGTGATTGCTCCCGTTAAAACATACAGTAAATTTAACTGTGGTTTATCACATCTTTGGAAAGCTGATAAATTTTTCTAGCCACACCCAGTCCTGATTATTGCCACACCTGTTCTCAATCAAGAAATCACTTAAATAGGACCTGCCTGACAAAGTGAAGTAGACCAAAAGATCCTCAAAAGCTAGACATCATGCTGCAATCCAAAGAAATTCAGGAACAAATGAGAAACAAAGTAATTGAGATCTATTAGTCTGGAAAAGGTTATAAAGCCATTTCTAAAGCTTTGGGACTCCAGTGAACTACAGTGAGAGCCATAATCCACAAATAGCAAAAACATGGAACAGTGGTGAACCTGCCCAGGAGTGGCCGGCCGACCAAAATTATTCCAAGAGCGCAGTGACGACTCATCCAAGATGTCACAAAAGACCCCACAACAACATCCAAAGAACTATGGGCCTCATTTGCCTCAGTTAACGTCAGTGTTCATGACTCCACCATAAGAAAGAGACTGGGCAAAAATGGCCTGCATGGCAGAGTTCCAAGATGAAAACCACTGCTGAGCAAAAAGAACATAAAGGCTAGTCTCAGTTTTGCCAGAAAACATATTGATGATCCCCAAGAGTTTTGGGAAAATACTCTGTGGACTGATGAGACAAAAATGGAACTTTTTGGAAGGTGTGTGTCCCATTACATCTGGTGTAAAAGAATGTCCGGCCATCTGTTAGTGAGCTCAAGCTGAATCGCACTTGGGTTCTGCAGTAGGACAATGATCCAAAACACACCAGCAAGTCCACCTCTGAATGGCTTAAGAAAAACAAAATGGAAGACTTTGCAGTGGCCTAGTTAAAGTCCTGACCTGAATCCGATTGAGATGCTGTGGCATGACCTTGAAAAGGTGGTTCGTGCTTGAAAACCCTCCAATGTGGCTGAATTACAACAATTCTGCAAAGATGAGTGGGTCAAAATACTCCACAGCGCTGTAAAAAGACTCATTGCCAGTTATCGCAAATACTTGATTGCAGTTGTTGCTGCTAAGGGTGGCCCAACCAGTTATTAGGTTTAGGGGGCAATCACTTTTTCATACAGGGTCATGTAGGTTTGGATTTCTTTCCCCTTAATAATGTAACGTGCGCGCCCAACTGACGACGTCCCACCGGGAGGTTCGAACTCACGCCTCCCGCTCCGGAGTCCCGCACTCTACCTGTGTCGCCAATAGGGTCAACCCACTTGGCAAGCCAAGTAGGGTGCTCATATTGAGTTCGCTACACTACTCCCCTCTGGTTCTCGACATCGTCCCGATGTCAGCGCCGCACCACAGCTTGGGAACCAGTAAATCCCACTTCTGACACCAATGTAACGTGCTGCTCGACATGGCGACGTCCCACCGGGAGATTCGAACTCACGCCTCCTGCTCCGGAGTCCCGCACTCTACCTGTGTTGCCAATAGGGTCAACCCACTTGGCAAGCCAAGTAGGGTGCTCATATTGAGTTCGCTACAATAATAAACACCTTCATTTAAAAACTGCATTTTGTGTTTACTTGTGTATTTTTGTCTAATATTTAAATGTGTTTGATGATCTGAAACATTTAAATGTGACAAACATACAAAAAAATGAGAAGTCAGGAAGGGGCAAACACTTTCTCACACCACTGTATAGTTGGCCTCACATCAACACAGCTCTGGTTATGGAACCAGTCTCCTGGAGAGGGGCTGGAGGTTGGCCTACTCTGGAGTTGCCCTGGTCGAGAGGCGGCAAGCAGTGGTGGGTATTCTTGTGGGTGAAAGGGTTGTTTCCCTGCGCCTTCTGGTTGGGAAATGGATCCTGACCATCACTTTTTTTTTTCTCATTTATGTTTTTATTAGAAAAGGATGCCATTTTTACAAATATAGCATTCAGACATTTACATCATAGTCCTTCTCATTTGTTTTATAGGAACAAAAAAATAAATAAAAAATAAAAAACAACCTGAACTGGGGGCTTACACTCATTCCTTCTTCTCATCTGGAAGAATAAATAAACAAAATTTCAGTCTTATTATGGTGATTCAACAAGGATGTTTACATCTGGAGTCATACAAAATCATTCCGAATGGGGGATATAAAATGAATCCACTTATTCCAAATTGAATAAAAATTTTCCCTTAGAATTCTTAACAAATACGTCAATTTTTCCATTTTGAAGATTTCCAAAATTATTCCAAACCATTCATTGAGTGTGGGTGGGGCTGGGTTTAACCATTTACTAGTAATTGATTTCTTACTGGCTGCTAAGAGCGCCTGCAGCAATTTTATGTCCCCTCTTCTGTCCAGAGTTAGAACAAGACCCATATATAAATTTAACAAGTCATTTGCAATGTTTACCTTGAAGATATCATTTAAAGTTTTATGAATTCCAGACCAATATTGATGCAAAACTGGACATTCTCAGAATATATGAAAATGATTTGCTTCAACCGAGCCACACCTTCTCAGCACTCATTATTTATGTTTCTATATTTACTTTGGTGAGGAGTCTTAAAAAAATATGATCACATTTTTTCAACAGTGTTCTCTCCATACCAATGAGTTTGTGGATGACCATTGAAAGATACAAATTTTTCCCAATTCTCATCAGAAATGCCCATTCCCACTTCATGTTCCCACTTATTCTTAATGTGTAGCATATCATCGTTCCTGTAGAAGAGCTTGGAATAATGAGGCGATGTGACTTATAAACCAAAGTTTATTATCAGCTTCGCTCCTCTAACAAGTCTCATCTCAGTGCAGAAGCAGAAGTAGAATAAGAGAGCGAACACATTCAGCTCTACATACTTATACCTACACATAACAAAAGACATGCATATCAAAGCTGACATCCCGCATTATCTTAATTCCCCTCCTTTGTCTTCGTACTCCTCCACCTGACCCTGGGTGGTCAGGGCGATCGATCTGGTCTCCACCGCAGCGCCTCGGATGCTCTTTGATCTTTGCTGGCGGTTGAGACCTCTTATCCTGTTCTGAGGTGTGAAGTCGCTGTACATATGTAATCACCACATTCTCACATGCTTATACATATGTAGGTTATGGGATATATGATTAATATAAACCACAGCCCCCCCCCAAACGACTAAGAAAAGGACAATAATAAAAAATTCACAGTTTAAGATAATTACTATGACATACTAACTGCTAAACCTCCTGACAAGGAAGAAACTTTCCAGCAGCTATGCTCCTGTAGAGAATTCAGTGGTAATCATAACAGCATAGTAATATCACAAGTCAGTCTTAAACTGTTACAGCACAATTAGTGAACAACTTTTGAGTAGTTTGCATCAGTCCCTGTGCCGTCTGGGTTTTAATCTTCTCCCGAATCTGCTGTGGGTCCGCTTGGGCGTCCTGGTGGGACCTTCCTGTAAGGAATCTGCAGCTTGGGGAGGAGAGTGATTATTTGTTCCCTGCAGGGGGGCTGAGTCTTTTCTCTTGGGGGGTCTACCCCGCCGAGGTGCTCTCGCCAACCGTGCAGGTTCGTCTCTCAACAAGAAGGCAGGTTTAAGTCTGTCATTGCTGACTGTTTCTTTTCTGTCCCCTAAATCAAGCACAAAATGCTTATCACCAGGTTCCAGTACTCTGAATGGTCCATCGTATGGTGGACGGAGGGTTGGCTTTAAAGCTTCATGCCTAACAAAAACGAATTCGGCGTTTTTTTAAAGCTTGGGGGACAAAAACCCGTGGAAAAGAGTGATGTGCCGGTCCGGGGAGAGTGTCAGGTCCGTTGCTGCCTAAAAGCCTCAGGGCTGGAAGATGCCCCGGCTCTGGGTTCTCTGGTAAAAATTCACCTGGGAGTCTGAGAGGTTGTGCAAAAACTAATTCTGCTGGGGAGGTGTCTAGATCCTCTTTAGGCGCAGCACGCAACCCCAATAAAACCCAGGGAAGTTTATTCACCCAATTTGTATCCGTTAGTGAGGCTCTGAGGGCAGCCTTTAAAGATCTGTGAAAGCGCTCGCATAACCCATTAGCCTGAGGGTGATAAGCGGTGGTGCGGTGAATTGTCGCTCCTAAGCTGCTGGCCATGGCTGACCAAAGCTCCGAGACAAATTGAGGCCCCCTATCGGACGTGATGTCCGATGGGACGCCGAAACGTGCCACCCAGTTTGTCAAAAAAACGCGAGCGACTTCCTCCGCTGTGGTTGACGCCAGAGGGACCGCTTCAGGCCAGCGCGTAGTACGGTCTATCATTGTTAACAGATGTGTGAAGCCTTGGGAGGAAGGTAGTGGTCCCACGAGGTCGACATGAACGTGGTCGAACCTTCTAGCTGGGATTCGAAAAGGCTCTAGAGGGGCTTTTGTGTGTTTGTGTATTTTGGCGTGCTGACAAGACATGCAAGTTTTTGCCCATTCTTTTACGTTTTTGCGCAGGCCGGGCCACACAAACTTTTCGGCGACCATTTTAACCGAGGCGCGCACACCCGGGTGCGCGAGGGAGTGAATTGAGTCGAAAATACAGCGGCGCCATGCAGCTGGGACTACCGGGCGAGGTCGGCCGGTTGAGATGTCGCATATTAGGGGGGGTACACCGTCGCATAAACCCCTTTCCTCCAGCCCTAACCCTGTTGGTCCAGACAGGAGTGCGCGCACGTCTGCGTCACTACTTTGCTCCTCCGCCATGGCTGCGTAATCTATCCCTACGTGGATTGGGGCCGCGTATGTGTCCGCGTTGGCGAAGAGTTCTGCGGCTGAGGTGGTATAATCTGTCTCCTCGCGCTCTGGCGATGTCACAGCGCGAGACAGGCAGTCTGCTACCACGTTAAGTTTGCCTGCCACATGTCGAATGTCTGTGGTGAACTCTGAAATTGCAGCTAGCTGTCTTTGTTGCCTGCCTGATCATGGTTCTGAAATTTTAGCCATCGCAAAGGTGAGCGGTTTGTGGTCTACAAAAGCCGTGAAACGCCGCCCCTCCAACCAGAACTGGAAGTGGCGGATGGATAAATGAAGCGCTAGCAGCTCCCTGTCAAAAGTGCTGTATTTACGCTCGGTTTGGTTTAACGATTTGCTGAAAAATGCCAAAGGTTGCCAGGTTCCGCCAACGTGTTATTCTACAACCGCCCCTATGGCCAGGTCTGAAGTGTCTGTGGTTAGCGCAATGCGGGCCGAGGGATCAGGGTGAACCAACAATGTGGCATTAGCTAGGGCACTTTTTACTTCCGCAAAGGCGCGTTCGCGCTCCGGGGTCCATTCGACCACGTTGGAAGGCTTTTGTTTTCTGAGCGCGTCATATAGGGGCTGCATGAGTTGAGCTGCACGGGGGAGGAAACGGTTGTAAAAATTAACCATTCCCAAAAATTCTTGCAGCGATTTGACCGTTTGTGGCCGTGGAAAATTTTTTACTGCGCGAACTTTGTCTGGCAGTGGGACTGCCCCCTTCGGTGAAACTCTGTGTCCCAAAAAATCAATTTGTGGCACGCCGAATTTGCATTTGGCTGGATTGATTATTAACCCGTGCTCTTCTAGTCTCTGAAAAACCATAGTGAGATGCTGTTCGTGTTCCTCCTCCGACGAGCTGGCTACCAGCATATCGTCGAGGTAGACGAACACGAAAGGGAGGTCGCGTAATACCGCGTCCATCATCCGCTGAAAGGTTTGAGCAGCGCCTTTGAGGCCAAAAGGCATCCACAAAAATTCAAAAAGACCGAAGGGGGTTATTACAGCTGTTTTAGGAATGTCTTCCGCTCGAACGGGGACTTGGTGATAGCCACGGACCAGGTCTATTTTAGAAAAAATGCACGCACCCGCCAGATGTAGTGAAAAAGCTTGGATGTGAGGAATTGGGTAGCAGTCATGCGCTGTCGCATTGTTTAATCTGCGGTAATCGCCGCACGGTCTCCAAGAACCGTCGGATTTCGAGGCCATGTGTAGTGGTGATGCCCAGGGGCTTTTTGAGCGTCTGATAATGCCTAGTTTTTCAAGGGTGGTAAACTCGTCCCGAGCTATGGCGAGCTTGGTCGCGTCTAAGCGCCGAGCTTTGGCGAATACGGGTGGGCCCGTTGTGGGAATAAAGTGTTCAACCCCGTGCTTAGCCACTGTAGCTGAGAATTTGGGAATTGTGAGTGCTGGAAATTGGGTGAGGAGTTGATCAAACTTACCTCCTGCTGTAGTGACGCTGGCCTGCACGGGTGGTGGAGAAACTCGAGCTGAGCAGGGAATAGAAGCAAATGACAATGCATTAACCAAGCGTCTATTTGCTAGATCGACTAATAGCCCATGTGCACACAAAAAATCCGCGCCCAACAAGTTAAAACTCACCGCCGCTACAACAAATGTCCATCTGTAGTTGCGGCCATGAATGCAGAGGGGCAGGTTCCTTTCACCATAAGTGTCGATGATGGAGCCGTTGGCTGCCATCGCTCCATTGCCCCGGGGGCCCATGGCCCGGTCTGCGTGGGAGGGAATGATAAAACTCAGTTGAGCTCCAGTGTCAATTAGGAACTGTTTGCCGGTGTGTCCGTCAGTCACATAAAGAAGTTTATTTTTTTCGCCGAGAACCGCAGCCGTTAACGGTTCTCGGTTTTGGCGTTTTCCCGAACTTCTGAACTTGCAGGGGGGAATGCATTTGTACACCCCCTCGGCGAACCGGTGGTGGTAATAGCAGATGTCGTTCCGCCTGCTGCGTCTTGGTCGTGTTGCCGCCATAGTGGGAGGGCTCTGCTCGGTTGTCTGTGGTTTTCCGCTGCTCTGGGCATCTGCAGATGCTGCTGTGACCACCTGTTTCCCGCAGGCGTTGGTGAGTCGCTGCGCTTCCCGGGCCAGCGCGCGGAAGTCCTGCTGGGTGCTGCACCGCATGTTGATCAGCGTCCCTCTCATGTGTGGCGGCAGAGTGCTGAGGAAGATGTGTTGGAAGAGGAAGTTGTCGTTGTCCTCCTCCTTGAGCTGCAGCATGTCCTCCATGAGGGCCTTGGGTCTGCATCCTCTGCGGCCGTAGATCGCCAGGATCTTCTCTGCTCTCTCCTCGGCTGAGGGGACGAAGTTCTCGACGATGGTCGCCTTCAGCTCTCTGTATTTGTCATAGGCGGGCGGCTGTCGGATTATGCTCCGCGCGCATCTTGACGTGGCAGCGTCGAGTTTGGCGACGATGTGATAAAACTTCGTCTCGTCCGCCGTTATGCCCGCCAGTGCAAACTGAGCCTCAGCTTGCTGGAACCACGAGCTCGGGTCCTCTTGCCAGAATTCTGGCAGCTTGACGGTGACGGCGCTTGTGTGGGCCGTCCTTGATGTGTCCGCCGGGTGAGAGCGCCTTTCTTCTGCTCTCACGGCGGGGCTGGTGCTCGGTTGAGCCCTCTCTTCTTCCGTGGGGGAACGTCTTCCATCCGTTCCCCTGTCTGCATGGGCGCTGGCGCTTGCCTGGGTCGCCTCCGATGAGTCAATCACGGGAGAACGTCTCTGTTCCATTCTCACGTCTGGTCACCAGTGTAGAAGAGCTTGGAATAACGAGGCGATGTGACTTATAAACCAAAGTTTATTATCAGCTTCGCTCTTCTAACAAGTCTCATCTCAGTGCAGAAGCAGAAGTAGAATAAGAGAGCAAACACATTCAGCTCTACATACTTATACCTACACATAACAAAAGACATGCATATCAAAGCTGACATCCCGCATTATCTTAATCCCCCTCCTTTGTCTTCGTACTCCTCCACCTGACCCTGGGTGGTCAGGGCGATCGATCTGGTCTCCACCGCAGCGCCTCGGATGCTCTTTGATCTTCGCTGGCGGTTGAGACCTCTTGTCCTGTTCTGAGGTGTGAAGTCGCTTGACATAATGCAGGGCTCAGGAGACACACACGCAGGCTCAGAATAGGTTTAACAGTTTATTGAACAACAAGTGTGTGTGTGGTTGCGTGTCTGTGATGTGTGGATGTATTGGTGGTGGCGTCTGCGTCAGGCATGGGGGCAGGAGGCCGTTCAGCCGGACAACCCTATGGGAGGAGCAGAGGGAGAAGGGTAACAGGCACCACACCAATACAGGAGATTGTAGTAATAACAGCTGGCTTACTTGGTTTGGGCAGGTGGCTGGCGTAGCAAGGGCGTAGCCCGGTAGACAGCGACCTGGTGCGCCTGATGCAACAGTGAGGAGATGACGGCTGGAGAATGTTGTCCGCCGCTGGGGAATCCACCTGTGCACAGGGGAGGAGAACTGGAAGAAGAAGGTAAGATGCTTACTTGAGATCTTGCTTAGTAGAAGGGAGTTCCTTACAGCAAGAGTAGCCAATGTGATCAGACGGCTTCAGGCCGAAGCCCAGGGCGAGGCGGCTTAAATCCCTCGCCGCTGACGAGGCGCAGGTGTACGTGCAGCTGGAGCCACTGATGAGCAGCGAGGCGTGACAGTACTCCCCCCTCTAGCAGCGCCTCCTGGCGATGGTTTCTCCGGGTGCGCTCGGTGGAACTCAGTAATGAGGGATGGATCCAACACAAACGACGAGGGTACCCATTGCCGATGTTCAGGTCCATAGCCCTCCCAGTCCACCAAGTACAGCAACCCGCGACCCCGGCGCCGGGAGTCCAGGATGGAAGAGACAGGCCAGGCCGGATGACCATCAATCATCTGGGGCGCGGGCTGCGCAGCAGGAGGAGAGCAAAGGGGGTCGGAGACTGCCAGCTTCACCTTGGAAACGTGGAAGGTGGGATGGATGCGGAGGGAGGGGGGAATAGCCACACGCACAGCCACCGGGTTGATAATCCGGGTAATGGGGTATGGGCCCATGAAACGCTGTGCCAGCTTCCTCCTCTCAGCCTTTAAAACGACGTCCTGGGTAGAGACGTAGACACGTTGGCCTACCTGGTAGGCTGGAGCAGGTCTTCTGTGCCGGTCCGCCGTTGACTTATTGCGCTCCGCTGTGCGTAAAAGCGCATTGTGCGCCGACGCCCAGATGGAGCGGCACCGCCTGAGGTGCGCCCGAACTGAGGGAACAGTTACCCCACTCTCCTGCGTAGGGAACAGAGGGGGGTCGGAGCCTAGGGATGCCTTAAAAGGAGACATCCCAGTGGCAGAAGAGCGGGCGGTGTTATGGGCGTACTCAACCCAGGCGAGGTGGGTGCTCCAGGACGCAGGCTTGGATGTTGTGACGCAGCGGAGCGCAGCCTCCAGCTCCTGATTGGTCCGCTCACACTGCCCGTTGGTTTGGGGGTGATGGCCGGAGGAGAGGCTTACCTTGGCTCCCAGGGCGTTGCAGAAGGATCTCCTAACCTCTGAGGAAAACTGGGGGCCCCGGTCCGAGACCACGTCCACCGGAATCCCGTGCAGCCTGACCACGTGCTGGATAAGGAGGTCCGCCGTCTCCAAGGCAGATGGAAGCTCTCGTAGTGGGATGAAGTGAGCGGCCTTGGAGAAACGATCTACAATGGTCAGGACTGTGTAGAAGGTGTTAGAGACCGGGAGACCGGTGACGAAATCCAGGGCGATATGCGACCAGGGCCTGCCAGGGATAGGCAGAGGCTGGAGCAAACCTGCTGGAGGGGCATTACCTGATTTACTGGTGGCGCAGACGGGGCAGGCCCGGACGTAGCGGGCAGTGTCCTTCCGCGGGCCCGGCCACCAGAAGGATCGTTGAAGAAGATCAATCATCTGGGAGGACCCAGGGTGGCAGGTGAGCTTTGAAGTGTGCAGCCAGTGGATAACCTCCCCCCGGACCGTGGACGGCACAAAAAGCCTCCCCTCCAGTCCGCCGCCAGGGTCTGGTTCCGATTCCTGCGCCTTCCGGATCTTACTCTCGATGTCCCAAGTGACGGCTCCCACGATGCACGACCTGGGCAAGATGGTGTGGGCTGTGTCCTCAGACGCCTCAGGGGCAAATTGCCTAGAGAGGGCGTCAGGCAGGCCGTTCTTGGAGCCAGGCCTGAAGGTGATGTTGAAGCAGAACCTGGCGAAGAACAAGGACCAACGCACCTGGCGGGCGTTCAGACGCTTGGCAGATCTTAAATACTCCAAGTTCTTGTGGTTGGTGAGAACCACGAACGGCAGGGCCGCCCCCTCTAGCCAGTGACGCCACTCCTGCAGCGCGAGCTTGATGGCGAGGAGCTCTCTGTCCCCCACGTCGTAATTCCGTTCTGCCGGGGACAAGCGCCGAGAGAAGAAGGCGCAGGGCCGTTTGATCCTGTCGTCAGGACGACCGCTGAGATAACACCGCCCCCACCCCCGTGTCCGAAGCGTCCACCTCCACGATGCATTGCAGCGAGGGATCGACTTGGCTGAGGACCCGGGAGGAGGAGAACTCCGCCTTCAGCGCCTGGAAAGCAGCTGCGGCCTCTTCAGTCCACCGGAACGGGACCTTAGGAGACGTGAGGCGGGTCAGAGGGCCGACGATGGTACCAAAGTTCGGGACAAAGCGGCGGTAGAAGTTGGCAAACCCAATAAACTGCTGTACCTGTTTCCTAGACGTAGGAGTGGGCCATTCCACCACCGCTTTCACCTTAGCTGGGTCCGGGAGCACCTGGTCGTGGGAGATGATGAACCCGAGGAAGGACGTAGTCTTAGCGTAAAACTCACACTTCTCAGCCTTGACATACAACCGGTTCTCCAGCAGCCTCTGGAGGACCCGCCTCACATGGACCCGGTGCTCGTCCCTGGATCTGGAGAAGATGAGGATGTCATCCAGGTAGACGAACACGAACAGGCCGATGAAGTCCCGGAGGACGTCATTTATAAGGCGCTGAAAGACGGCTGAAGCGTTGGTCAACCCGAACGGCATAACCAGGTACTCGAAATGGCCGTTCGGGGTACGGAAGGCTGTCTTCCACTCGTCTCCCTCCCGGATCCGGACGAGGTGGTATGCGCTGCGAAGATCCAGCTTGGTGAACCAAGTCACCCCCTGGAGGGAGTGGAAGGCGGTGTCCATTAGGGGCAAGGTGTAGCGGTCCTTCTCCGTGATGTCATTCAGGGCACGATAGTCAATGCAAGGATGGAGGGAGCCATCCTTCTTGCCCACGAAGAAGAACCCAACGCCTAATGGTGATGACGAGGGACGGATGATACCAGCACTCAGCGATTCCTTAAGATACGAATTCATAGCCTCCTTCTCCGGCGCAGACAGGCTGTAGAGTCGCCCCGAGGGTAAGGGTGCCCCCTGGCGGATGTTTATAGGACAGTCGTAGGGCCTGTGCGGAGGAAGAGACATCGCCTTGGATTTGCTGAATACCATACCCAGGTCGTAAAACTCCGATGGCACCAGGGTGAGATCCGGAGGCGCGGCGTCCTTGGGAGTTGAAGGCGAGGACGGGGCACAGGCAGCGGATTGGAGGCAGGTGCTCATACAGAAGGAGCTCCAGGCGGTCACTCTGCCAGACCTCCAGTTCAGGACAGGGCTGTGGAGGCAGAGCCATGGGTATCCGAGAATGACGGGAGATACTGAGTTTGGTAGGACGAAAAAGGTGATCTCCTCCCGATGGTTTCCAGAAATAATAACAGGGACGGGGATGGTCTGGTGTGTTACCTTTCCCAGGGAAACACGGGAGAGATTGACTAGGGCGAGAGGAGTCTTGAGGGTATGGCAACGGATGCCCAATCGGGTTGCCAGGCTCTGTGAAATAAAGCTTCCCTCCGCGCCTGAATCCACCAGTGCATGAGTGAGGTGCCCAGTGGAGTTATGACAGAAACGGATGGGCAGTGTCAACTGAGTGAGGGGACTCGACCGGTTAGAATCTGCAAGGCCTCCTACAGTGATTCGCGGACCCCTAACCGGCCTCTCTGGACAATGCTCCACAGAGTGTTGGCTGCCTCCGCAATACATGCAGAGGCCCAACTCCCAGCGGCGTTGTTTCTCCGCTAGATGGAGCTTTGACCGGACCATCGCCTTCGCCTCCGACTTCTCAGAGGAGTCTGGCGGTGGCAACGCCAGGGGGCGAGCTTGGGACAGGCGAGACGAGCCTCCCCACGAGCAAGAAGCAAACTTCCGCTCTGAAGACCGCTCGCGAAGCCTGTTATCCAAACTAATCGCTAGCGATATCAGCCCTGAAAGCCTCCCCGGAATATCGCGACCAGCCAGCTCATCCCTCAGACCAGAGTTCAGACTGCGGAGGAAGATGCCGCAGAGCGAAGGCTCATCGATCGAGTCGTCTGCAGCTGACCGACCTCCCTGCTGAAGACAGAGAAGACGATCTACTAACACACTATCTCGTCGGCTATGATCAAATACGTCAAGGAACTGTTGCACGAATTGGCCGTAGGAGAGGTTGGCATAGCTGGGCTTCGCCATGACGGCGTAAGCCCAGGTGAGTGCCCGCCCCTCCAGGAGGTTACCTACATAGCCAATTCGGCTGTGGTCTGAGGGAAAATCCCCAGGGACGCGGGAGAACACCGACTCACACTGCATGATGAACCCCCGCGCTCCGCCGAGCTGTCCGCAAAAGCGGGCGGGGGTCGGAATAGGTGTGAGCCGGGTTGGCGACCCGGGATCAGTCTGACCGGCCACCGGAGAGGTAGGAGCTGCACCTCCCTGACGAGCCGGGGGGAACGGCTGCAGGAGATCCAGGCGATCTAACTGGTGAGTAATCTTAACTAATTGATTCAGCATCACCTGTTGCTGATAAACTATCAAATCTATTTGAGCCTCGAGAGTGGTGAGACGGCGTGTGAGCCCGCTGTCTGCCGAGCCGCTCTGCTGAAGCCGTACTGACATAATGCAGGGCTCAGGAGACACACACGCAGGCTCAGAATAGGTTTAACAGTTTATTGAACAACAAGTGTGTGTGTGGTTGCGTGTCTGTGATGTGTGGATGTATTGGTGGTGGCGTCTGCGTCAGGCATGGGGGCAGGAGGCCGTTCAGCCGGACAACCCTATGGGAGAAGCAGAGGGAGAAGGGTAACGGGCACCACACCAATACAGGAGATTGTAGCAATAACAGCTGGCTTACTTGGTTTGGGCAGGTGGCTGGCGTAGCAAGGGCGTAGCCCGGTAGACAGCGACCTGGTGCGCCTGATGCAACAGCGAGGAGATGACGGCTGGAGAATGTTGTCCGCCGCCGGGGAATCCACCTGTGCACAGGGGAGGAGAACTGGAAGAAGGTGGTAAGATGCTTACTTGAGATCTTGCTTAGTAGAAGGGAGTTCCTTACAGCAAGAGTAGCCGATGTGATCAGACGGCTTCAGGCCGAAGCCCAGGGCGAGGTGGCTTAAATCCCTCGCCGCTGACGAGGCGCAGGTGTGCGTGCAGCTGGCGCCGCTGATGAGCGGCGAGGCGTGACATCGCTGTACATATGTAATCACCAAACATTCTCACATGCTTATACATATGTAGGTTATGGGATATATGATTAATATAAACCACAGTTCCTTGCATTTAGCATCCCATTATATAACTTAGAAATTGCCTTTTTCATCGAAGTGTCATAAGCTGACTTTACAATTTTAAAAAAGTGTGACTCTGTTGAAGATAGGTTTAGAGATTTGCTATGCTTGGTAAAATAATCACGTATTTGGAGGTACCTGAAGAAGTCTACTTGCTCAAGACCAAATTTGGTTTGTAGAGACTGGAAATTCTGTAGTGTTCCTTTGCTTGTAAGGGTGAGGTACGTTGTTAGCCCTTTTTTTGTCCAAGTTTGAAATCTTGTATCACTTTTGTTGGGTTGAAAATCTGTGTCACAGGCACACCATCTGAAATTTCTTAGCATGTTTCCTATTTCACAGGTTTTCACGACTTTCTGCCATACCTTAAGTGTGTGTTCAATCCAAGGGTTTAGACCCTGTAATTGGTCAGCTAGTCTTTTATCTGAAATTGAAGCTTGTAAGGGGAATAGAAGTGATATATTTGATTCTATTATCTTCCAATTGGCTTGGAAGTCTGGGTTACACCAATATAATAGAGGAATAACTTGAGAAGCATAATAATAGTATTTTAAACAAGGAAGCATTGCTCCACCCTTTTCTTTCCTTAATTGTAAAACAGTATAGTGTATTCTTGGTTTCTTCCCCTGCCATATAAAGCGTGAAATCCAATTGTCCCATTCCTTGAATTGATTGTCACTCACTTCAATAGGTAATGTTCTAAACAAATACAGCAGCTGGGGAACTATATTCATTTTCACTGCAATAATCCTTGAGTTTAAATTGAGAAAGGGTACAAGATTCCATCTATTTATGTCTGATTTTATTCCTAATGATAGTGGGTCATAATTTGCTTGAAACAGTCTAGAAATGTCTTTAGTGAGAATTATACCTAAATATTTTAGGGAGACAGCATCCCAGTCAAGATTATATTTTTCCTTAAGAGATTTTGAAACTTTATAATTCAGGGTCATCATCTGAGTTTTAGATATATTTAATTTGTATCCAGATAACTTCCCGAAACTGTCTAATACCGACATCAACTTCATAAAAGATTCTTCAGGCTCCTCCAAAAAAAACAAGTACATCATCTGCAAACATTGCAACTTTTTGTTCATTCCCAGCTACTGTAATCCCCTTAATCTCCCCAGTCTGTCTTATCAATTGGCCAAGGGGATCAATATAAAGGGCAAAAAGAAGGGTGAAATCAGGCATCCCTGCCTTGTTCCTCGTTCCAGGAGGAAGGAGTCAGAAAGATCTCCGTTGATCTTTACACGAGCCCTTGGCTTATCATGAAGGGATTGTATTAATGTGATAAAATTTTCATTAAAACCGAATTTCGCCAGTACTTTATAGAGGAATAACCATCTGACTGAGTCGAATGCCTTTTCGGCATCTAATCCTACAATAATGGC
Organism: Pholidichthys leucotaenia; assembly: GCA_020510985.1. NCBI lineage: Eukaryota > Metazoa > Chordata > Actinopteri > Cichliformes > Pholidichthyidae > Pholidichthys > Pholidichthys leucotaenia. Next base: position 268,177,388 of record CM035839.1, read on the forward strand.
CTTAGTCTTTTCCTAATTTATTTGTCCTATCACATGTAAGGAGCGTCTTATATTATCTAAGGTCTGTCTTTGCTGGATAAATCCACACTGGTCTAAATGTATCAAATCAGGTAGGAATTTTTCAAGTCTTCGAGCCACTATTGCTGTGAATAATTTCTAATCCAAGTTAAGGACACTAACAGGACGGTAGCTACTGCAATCCTGTCTGTCCTTACCCTCCTTGGGTATGACAGAAATTTCACCATTTTGTATAATCCAATTAAAGGTTTTTAATAGCATAGGGGACAATTCTTCTTTAAAACATTTATACCACTCTGTAGTGTAACCTTCGGAGCCTGGGGACTTCCCCACTTTTAATTTGGAAATGGCCAGATTTAGTTCTTTGGTTGTTATTGGTTGGACTAATTTTTCATTTTGTGTATTTGTCATTGTTGGTTAAGTTCGATGCTTTTAAAAAAATCTTCTATTTGTATCTCGTTAGAAGTTTGAGGTTGGGAATACAAATCTTTATAAAATAATTCAAAACTTTCCTGTATTTTTTCCAGTTTGTTTTCAACCATCTTTGTTTGGGGGTGTTTTATTCTATAAATTGTGTTTTCTGCTCTCTGTTTGCGTAATTTATATGCTAGTAGCTTAGTCGATTTACTCCCAATTTTGTAGTATTTTTGCTTCAAAAAAACAATTTTTTTTGTGGGTGTCCTGCGTATAGATGTTATCAATTTCACTTTTAATCTTTTTTATTTCCTCTTTTACTTTTGAATTACTCATATTACTGTCTAACTGTTGTAATCGTTTTAATTTTCCTTGGAGATCAGCTAATTTTTGCCCCTTTAATTTTTTCAAGTGTGACGTCATTGAAATGATCTTTCCTTTCATTACAGATTTCAGAGCGTCCCACAAAATTATCTGTGACACTTCGCCTGTGTCGTTCAACTCAAGATAGTTCTTAATGTCATCCTTTAATTTTTGTCTTAATTCGGAATCATTTAATATATTTGAGATGAACTTCCACAACACTTTTCTGACCTTCCTTTCTAAAATAACAGACAATGAAATAGGACTGGTTCCAAGGTTGTCATAGCCAGGAGCGGCACTGGGGTTAAGCTCCCAGTGCTCATAAAATGCTCCTTACGGCGTGCATCTCGAAAAGCCTCTGACAACTAAGTCCAACTCCTAGCCTGCCCATGTGGTTTAGTCTCTAAGCCCGGCGGAACTGCTTTTACTAATAGGAGAAGGGGCGAGGGCGGATCTCTGGTGCCTTAAAACCAAATGCTTCGGGTAGATGGTGGCTCGTCAACCTGGGAAGGTAGCCTATCTAGGGGAAGGTAAACCCTGATTTCAAACCTCAGCTGCCTTGCGGCACACCCGGTCACGGGAAAGGCTTCGGGAGTCAACCCTGAGGAAAAATCCGGAGTCGGAGCCCCTAAGGCAGTTCTCTGTTGTGCTCAACATCGTTCTGGCAGCTCCTGCGACGGCGCTGGTGCCAAACTATAGCAGCCCTGCTGTTCCCGTGGATTCATCAGTGACCTGGAGAGGGGGGACATGCTGCATGGGTAACATCTTGTCCTCCATATCTTCCTGCCCAGGCTTGAATCCTACCAACGCCCAACGCTGGAAGGTAGAACACCGGTGCGCATCGGCCTGTTCAGCCACAGGCGGTGCTGTTCCAGCAGAGTAGACGTTTAGGATTCTCTTCCATGGTCATCATAGACCGACGGAGGCCGACGACGGAAATAGGACTATGATCCGAGAGATCAATTGTCTTAATTTTGCAATCTCTTACTCTGAAAGAATCATTATTGAACACAAAAAATAGTCTGTGCGGGCAAGAATAGTGTGTATAGTCTCTACTTTTAGGATGTAATTCTCTCCAAACGTCAATAATTCCCACTTCTTTCATCAATGAATTTACCTTTTTAATTAGTGCATTTTCTGCATTGGTTGTACTTGATACATCTAATTTTGGATTTAATCTAATATTGAAGTCTCCTCCACAGATTACCACTCCCTGAGAATTCATCATTAACTCAAATACAGTGGGGTAAAAAAGTATTTAGTCAGCCACCAATTGTGCAAGTTCTCCCACTTAAAAGATGAGAGAGGTCTCCAATTTTCATCATAGGTATACCTCAACTATGAGAGACAAAATGAGAAAAAAAAAAAATCCAGAAAATCACATTGAAGGATTTTTAATGAATTAATTGGTTAATTCCTCCGTAAAATAAGTATTTGGTCAATAACAAAAGTTCATCTCAATACTTTGTTATATACCCTTTGTTGGCAATGACAGAGGTCAAACGTTTTCTGTAAGTTTTCACAAGGTTTTCACACACTGTTGCTGGTATTTTGGCCCATTCCTCCATGCAGATCTCCTCTAGAGCAGTGATGTTTTGGGGCTGTCGCTGGGCAACACGGACTTTCAACTCCCTCCAAAGATTTTCTATGGGGTTGAGATCTGGAGACTGGCTAGGCCACTCCAGGACCTTGAAATGCTTCTTACGAAGCCACTCCTTTGTTGCCCGGGCGGTGTGTTTGGGATCATTGTCATGCTGAAAGACCCAGCCACGTTTCATCTTCAATGCCCTTGCTGATGGAAGGAGGTTTTCACTCAAAATCTCACGATACATGGCCCCATTCATTCTTTCCTTTACACGGATCAGTCGTCCTGGTCCCTTTGCAGAAAAACAGCCCCAAAGTATGATGTTTCCACCCCCATGCTTCACAGTAGGTATGGTGTTCTTTCTCCTCCAAACACGACAAGTTGAGTTTTTACCAAAAAGTTCTATTTTGGTTTCATCTGACCATATGACATTCTCCCAATCCTCTCCTGGATCATCCAAATGCTCTCTAGCAAACTTCAGACGGGCCTGGACATGTACTGGCTTAAGCAGGGGGACACGTCTGGCACTGCAGGATTTGAGTCCCTGGCGGCGTAGTGTGTTTCTAATGTAGCCTTTGTTACTTTGGTCCCAGCTCTCTGCAGGTCATTCACTAGGTCCCCCCATGTTGTTCTGGGATTTTTGCTCACCATTCTCGTGATCATTTTGACCCCACGGGGTGAGATCTTGCGTGGAGCCCCAGATCGAGGGAGATTATCAGTGGTCTTGTATGTCTTCCATTTTCTAATAATTGCTCCCACAGTTGATTTCTTCACACCAAGCTGCTTACCTATTGCAGATTCAGTCTTCCCAGCCTGGTGCAGGTCTACAATTTTGTTTCTGGTGTCCTTTGACAGCTCTTTGGTCTTGACCATAGTGGAGTTTGGAGTCTGACTGTTTGAGGTTGTGGACAGGTGTCTTCTATACTGATAACGAGTTCAAACAGGCGCCATTAATACAGGTAACGAGTGGAGGACAGAGGAGCCTCTTAAAGAAGAGGTTACAGGTCTGTGAGAGCCAGAAATCTTGCTTGTTTGTAGGTGACCAAATACTTATTTTACCAAGGAATTTACCAATTAATTCATTAAAAATCCTTCAATGTGATTTTCTGGATTTTTTTTCTTCTCATTTTGTCTCTCATAGTTGAGGTATACCTATGATGAAAATTGGAGACCTCTCTCATCTTTTAAGTGGGAGAACTTGCACAATTGGTGGCTGACTAAATACTTTTTTGCCCCACTGTAGGTATACCTCAACTATGAGAGACAAAATGAGAAAAAAAAATCCAGAAAATCACATTGAAGGATTTTTAATGAATTAATTGGTAAATTCCTCCGTAAAATAAGTATTTGGTCAATAACAAAAGTTCATCTCAATACTTTGTTATATACCCTTTGTTGGCAATGACAGAAGTCAAACGTTTTCTGTAAGTCTTCACAAGGTTTTCACACACTGTTGCTGGTATTTTGGCCCATTCCTCCATGCAGATCTCCTCTAGAGCAGTGATGTTTTGGGGCTGTTGCTGGGCAACACAGACTTTCAACTCCCTCCAAAGATTTTCTATGGGGTTGAGATCTGGAGACAGGCTAGGCCACTCCAGGACCTTGAAATGCTTCTTACGAAGCCACTCCTTCGTTGCCCGGGCGGTGTGTTTGGGATCATTGTCATGCTGAAAGACCCAGCCACGTTTCATCTTCAGTGCCCTTGCTGATGGAAGGAGGTTTTCACTCAAAATCTCACGATACATGGCCCCATTCATTCTTTCCTTTACACGGATCAGTCGTCCTGATCCCTTTGCAGAAAAACATCCCCAAAGCATGATGTTTCTACCCCCATGCTTCACAGTAGATATGGTGTTCTTTCTCCTCCAAACACGACAAGTTGAGTTTTTACAATAAAGTTCTATTTTGGTTTCATCTGACCATATGACATTCTCCCAATCCTCTTCTGGATCATCCAAATGCTCTCTAGCAAACTTCAGACGGGCCTGGACATGTACTGGCTTAAGCAGGGGGACACGTCTGGCACTGCAGGATTTGAGTCCCTGGCGGCGTAGTGTGTTACTAATGGTAGCCTTTGTTACTTTGGTCCCAGCTCTCTGCAGGTCATTCACTAGGTCCCCCCGTGTGGTTCTGGGATTTTTGCTCACCGTTCTCATGATCATTTTGACCCCACGGGGTGAGATCTTGCGTGAAGCCCCAGATGGAGGGAGATTATCAGTGGTCTTGTATGCCTTCCATTTTCTAATAATTGCTCGCACAGTTGATTTCTTCACACCAAGCTGCTTACCTATTGCAGATTCAGTCTTCCCAGCCTGGTGCAGGTCTACAATTTTGTTTCTGGTGTCCTTTCACAGCTCTTTGGTGTAGGCCATAGTGGAGTTTGGAGTCTGACTGTTTGAGGTCGTGGACAGGTGTCTTTTATACTGATAACGAGTTCAAACAGGTGCCATTAATACAGGTAATGAGCGGAGGACAGAGGAGCCTCTTAAAGAAGTAGTTACAGGTCTGTGAGAACCAGAAATCTTGCTTGTTTGTAGGTGACCAAATACTTATTTTACCAAGGAATTTACCAATTAATTCATTAAAAATCCTTCAATGTGATTTTCTGGATTTTTTTTTTCTCATTTTGTCTCTCATAGTTGGGGTATACCTATGATGAAAATTGGAGACCTCTCTCATCTTTTAAGTGGGAGAACTTGCACAATTGGTGGCTGACTAAATACTTTTTTGCCCCACTGTATGTGTCTATAGAGAGTCCAATCACTTCCAGGTGGAATATAAATGTTTATAAGCGTTATTTCATGTCCCTCTATTTTACCAGTAATTTTGATAAATCTTCCCTCCTCATCTTGTACTTCTGATGTATGATCATAATTTAGTAAATTTGAAATAAGTATAGCAACCCCTCGCTGGTGCCCAGCTTTATAAGAAGAGAAAACAAATTTAAAGCTCTGCCTTTTTAATTTTGCATGTTCAGATTGACTCAAATGGGTTTCTTGAAGGAAGGCAGCCTGTGTCTTTTCTCATTTTAGTTTTGTCAAAATCTTACTCCTCTTTATAGGATTCAGAACTCCATTTACATTGAAAGAAACAATTTCAACCGGTTCTCCTTGCATTCAAATATCTACATTTAACCTCAGTTCCCTGTAAGCACTCCCATGGAAAAAGAATAACATAATGAATAACAAAAACAAACTTTGTGAACATAGAACAGATTCCAAAACTAACTTCCAACCCTAAGGTCGATTTACTGACTCGTTGCTGGTTTGAGGGATAGCCTCTACACCTCCAGTGTGTCAGAGGGCCCTCCCCTATGATGTCAGCTACATAAACAGATCAATGTCCCCTCGTTGTCCCTTCCTCCGACCAAAATTTTCATAATTCTTTTCTTATACATCTTTCTCATTTACTTCTTATCTTTAATCAAAAAAGACCAAATCAACCTGTATCCTCCGTTGCTGTGTGTCTAAATACTTGCAGTTTTTGCTTGAAGCTCTGTGTGTTCCCGGCCGCGGTGGTCTGTTTGGTCCGCGCTGGCTGCCAGGCTCCTCGCTGAATCCTCTCCCACAACGTTGCTGGCTGCTCAATCACTTTCACCGGCAGGCCACGGCTGACCATGTCCGCTGTCGCCTCTTCCGCTGTATCATACGTTCTCTGCCCTTTTTCATAGTGAACTCTTAGGTGGGCTGGATAGAGAGTCTGAAATTGTATTTTGTTTTCTTTCAGGACTCGTCGTGCCTCGGCATATGCTTTCCGTCTGTGTAAAATTACCGGAGCATAATCATGATCCAAGTTTATCTTATGGCCATCCAGAGTAAAGCCTTTCTTCTGCCATGCCAAACGGATTACTTCTTCTTTCGTTCTAAAGCTCTGGAATTTGACAAGGATAGATCTCGGCTTGGCTCCAGGTGGGGGCTGAGGGGCGAGTGCTCGGTGTGCCCTCTCTATATTCAGGTTTACAGTATCAGGGATGCCGAGGTTATCTCTAAGCACTTTCTCTATAAATGTAATCATTGTCTTTGGGTCCATTTCTTTTTGTTCGGGAATTCCATAAATCCTGATGTTTTCTCTTCTCAACCTGCATTCCTGATCCGTTAATTTCTCCTGAAGTTGTTCTTGCAGTTTTAACATTCCTGCAACCACTCCTTCTATGTCTTGTAGCCTTTCCTCGTTCCCCACAATTCTTTTCTCCGCTTCATCCAGTCTTAAGTTTGTCTTGGCAAATTCTCTCATGATCTCGTCTGTATTCACGCAGTTCTTTGAGTATTGTGCTGTTAGTCACCTCTCCTTCGTCCTCATTTGCGTCGTTTTCTCCCTGGTTAGCAGCGGTAGGGTTAGCATTAGCTTCTTGATCTTGCGACACATCCGTTTCTGTGGATGTCGCTACAGTGGTTGATTTATTTCTCCCTTTCGGAGGCATCTCCTCTCCTTTGTAGGCGTTAGGACTAGTTTTGTCGGTCTTAATTTGACTTTTTCGAAGTAATTTCTTGTTTTTGGTCGGGAGACCACGCTCTATGCTGCCTTCCCTTGGTGACCCGGAAGCGGAATCCCCTGACCATCACTTGTACCTATGCACCAAATGATGGTTCAGAGTACCCATTGGAGTCTCTGACTGGGGTGCTGGAGAGTGCTTCTTTTGGAGACTCCATTGTCCTACTGGGGGACTTCAGTGCACACGTGGGCAATGATGGTGAAACCTGGAGAGGCGCGATTGGGAGGAACAGCCTGCCCGATCTGAACCTGAGTGGTGTTCAGTTATTGGACTTCTGTACTAACCACAGTTTGTCCATAACGAACGCCATGTTCAAGCATAAGGGTGTCCATATGTGCACCTGGCACCAGGACATCCTAGGTCGCAGGTCGATGATTGATTTTGTTATCATGTCTTCAGACCTGTGACCATATGTCTTGGACACTCAGGTCAAGATAGGTGCAGAGCTGTCAACTGATCACCACCTACCTGGTGGTGAGTTGGAGCCGATGGCAGGGCTGGATGCCATTCAGACCTGATTGACCCAAACGTATAGTGTGGGTGTGGTGGGAATGTCTGGCTTAGGCCCCTGTCCGGGAGGTCTCCAACTCCCACCTCTGGAAGAATTTCGACCATATTCTGAGGGAGTCTGGAGACATGGAGTCTGAATGGGCCATGTTCTCCACCTCCATTGTTGAAGCGGCTGCCCAGAGCTGCGACTGCAAGGTCACTGGGGTGGTGGTTCCTTTCTTCAAGAAAGGGGACAGCAGGGTGTGTTCAAACTTTAGAGGGGTCACACTCCTCAGCCTCCCTGGGAAGGTCTATGCCAAGGTACTGGAGAGGAGAGTCTGGCCATTGGTTGAACCTCATATTCAGGAGGAGCAATGTGGTTTTTGGACTGTCCATGGTACATCGGACCAGCTATTCACCCTTTTGAGAATCCTCAAGGGTTCATGGGAGTTTGCACAGCCAGTTTACATGTGTTTTGTGGACTTGGAGAAGGCATTCGATTGCGTCCCTCGTGGTTTTTTTTTTTTTTTTGTGTGTGTGTGTGTGTGTGTGTGGGTGCTTCAGGAGTATGGGGTATTAGGTTTGTTGTTATGAGCTATCCGGTCTCTATTTGACTGTTGTGAGTTTGGTTTGTATTGTCAACACTCCGTCGGACTCATTCCCAGTGAGAGTTGGATTCCGCCAGGGCTGCCCTTTGTCACAATCCTGTTCATAATTTTTATGGACAGGAATTCTAGATGCAGCCAGGGAACAGAGGGTGTCATGCTTGGTGACCACAGGATCTCATCTCTGCTGTTTGCAGATGATATCGCAAAGGAAGTAGAGAAGCAGTCCTCCTTAGTGGCCCCAGAGGAGTCCATGCAAGTGACAGAGGCAGGGCAGAGCTCAGAGAGTGATACCTCAAGAGGTTGCAAAGCACATACAGACCCAGGGCCAAATGGATCTGTATGTGTACAGGTCTTACTGGGATGGTTTGCTGCTGAGTGTGAAGCGGCTGGGATGAGAATCAGCACCTCCAAGTCCGAGTCCATGGTCCTCAACTGGAAAAAGGTGGATTGTCCTCTTCGGGTTGGGGACAAGCTCCTGCCCCAAGTGGATGAGTTTAAGTATCTCGGGGTCTCATTCACAAGTGAGGGGAGAATGAAGTGAGAGACTGACAGACGGATCGGAGCAGCCTCTGCAGTGATATGCACGTTGTACCGGTCTGTTGTGGTGAAGAGGGAGCTGAGCTTTAAGGCAAAGCTGTCAATTTACTGGTCAATCTATGTTCCTACCCTTATCTATGGTCATGAGCTTTGAGTAATGATCAAAAGAAGGAGATCGCGGATACTAGCAGCCGAAAAGCTTTCTCCGTAGGATTGCTGGACTCACCCTCAGAGATAGGGTGAGGAGCTCAGTCATCCGGGAGAGGCTCAGAGTAGAACCGCTGCTCCTCCACATTGAAAGGAGCCAGTTGAGGTGGTTTGGGCATCTGATCAGGATGCCTCCTGGATGCCTCCCACTTGAGGTGTTTTGGGCACATCCCACTGGGAGGAGACTCTGGGGCAGACCCAGAACAGGCTGGAGAGACTACATCTCCCAGCTGGTCTGGGAATGCCTTGGTATTCTCTCTGAAGAGCTGGAGCAGGTGGCCGGGGAGAGGAAAGTAGATATAGATCGACAGATGTACTTTATTGATCCTAAACTGGGAAATTACAGTGCAACAGCAGCATGACGCAGACCACCCAACCAACAGAAATACACACAGCATAAGTCTGGGCTTCTCTGCTTGAACTGCTGCCTCCGTGACCTGGATCTCCAGAAAAGTGGTAGAAGATGGATGGATGGATACTTAAAAATGGTTGTATTGTACATATTCAAGTATTTGTCACATTAATATGAGCAGTCTCTTACAACCCTTCAAAATAAGAATGAGTGGATCACCAAATAAAAAAAAAACTGATGGAATGTAGACATACAAAAAACCAAAAATAAGCGACAAATGATACTTCTGTCACTTTAATAGACCAAGTATTAAGTATGTGTGGAAAACAAACATTTCTACCCATGTGGATAAACCTGATTACTTGATAATGTGAGTTCTGTTAAAGGAAAAAAAGATACTTTGCTCAGTTACATATTGTTGTGAAGAATTTTCTCTGACACAAGTTTTCATTTTATTATCCAGCTTTTTCATAAGTATATACTGTATATATATATATAAAATATAATTTCTAATAAATGTAAGTAAAACCAAATTTTAAAGGACATTCAGTAAACAAAATACATATTGTGATATGTATCGTGATATAGAGAAATTATAACTCAATTTTTTTAGCTATATCACCCAGCCCTAATTCCAAGTTTGATTCAATTATTGTTCCAACAGTATAAATACTGTACATCTCCCTGACCAGTTCAGTCCACACAACCACAATCATGGTAAAGACTAATGATTTTAGTTATACAGAAGACGGTTATGGACACACTCCACCAGCAGGGTAAGACACAGGTCATTGCTGAAAAGGCTGGTTGTTCATATAGGGCAGTATCAAAGCAGATTAATAGAAATCTGACAGGAAGAAAAAAGTGTGGCAGAAAAAGGTGCACAAGGGATATCCGTAGCCTTGAAAGGATTGTGAGGAAATGTCAACTCAAGAACTTAAGGGAACTTCACAAGGAGTGGACTGAGTTGTGTCAGAGCATCAAGAACCACCACACACAGACTTCTTCAAAAAGGGACTACACTCGTTGCGTTCCTGATAGACATTGCTGAACCAGAGAGAAGGTCAGCAGTGTCTTAATTGGGCTAAAGTAAAAGCGCTGGACTGTTACTCAGCAGTCCAAAGTTCTCTTTTCTCTTGAAATTCTGCATTTCATTTTTAAATCAAGGTCCTAGAGTTTGGAGGAAGAGTGGTTAAGTCTAGAATCCAAGGTGTTTAAAAGTGCAGAGTGAAGTATTCAGTCTGTGAAGATTTGGCTACCATGTCATCTGCTGCTGGTGTTGGTCCACTGTGTTTTACAAGTCCAACGTCAACACTACAAAGTTCCAGGAGTACATGACAAAGACAGGCTGGAAGGAAGTCCTGAAGAAAAAAGCATATTTCAATCAGGATGAAACAGCAAGAAGGGATATACAGAGACAAATAAAAAGACAAATTCAGGTGGACAAGTATAATTACAAAAACAAAATAGAGGCTACTCTGATAACCCCAGAAGTGCATGGCAGGGAATCAATATGACAAATGTTCCCTACAAGGGGAGAGGAAAATCTCCTTTAGGGTGCTGAGGGTGTGGACACTGCAAATCAGCTTAACACCTTTTGCTTGTTGTTTTGAGAGCAGCAAGAATGCAGAAACTGCCCCAGTTATGCCCCTCCCCACACTCTAAATTTTATTATTAATGAGTCAGATGTTTTTAATCTGTAACCCACGGAAAAGCCCAGGCCCCAACATTTGTGGGAAAGCTTTAAAACACTGTGTGGAACAACTGGTACCTGTTTTTACAGACATTTTTAAATCCTCCCTTCAGAATCACAAAGTGCCCACCCTTTGGAAAACATCTGCAATCATACCCATACCCCAAATCCCCAGACCCACAGAGCCCAAAGACTTTCGTCCAATCGCCCTAACCTCTCTGGTTATGAAGTGTTTTGAGCGTCTGGTGAAGAGGCACATTGTACCTCAAACGCAGCACCTTATGGACTCCATGCAGTTTGCCACCATAACATTACTACACCTATTGCACACTCACCTTGAGAGACCTAAGGCACATGCTAAGATTCTATTTATCAATTTTACTTCAGCTTTTAATACAATTCAACCCAATATTTTAGCAGACAGATTAGCCAATCGATTCTTCCTGGATGCTCACTTGATTCTTTGGATTTCTGACTTTTTATACTGTAGAACCCAGCAGGTCAAAGTTGGTGTCTCACTGTCAGACAAGAAGACCAACAGTAGAGGCTCCCCACAAGGATGTGTTTTAGCTCCTCTATTATTTATCTTATATACAAATTCCTGCATAAGCACTTTTCCTAACAGGCACTTTATTCAATATGTGGATGATACAGCACTGGTGAGTCTTGCTACATGATGGGGAGGAAGAGCATGGACCAGTTTTAGACTATTTTTTAAAATGGTGTGAAAACTCAAATCTACATCTTAATACCTCCAAAACCAAAGAAATGATCATTGATTTTAGAAAACAAAATTCCCTCCAAACCTTCATCAACAGTGAGGAAACACAAATATCTCGGAGTATAAGTATCTGGGCATCACACTGACTGATCTCATGAGTACTAACGTCCAGCAGAGACTGTACTTTTTAAAGAAACTTGTCTTTTAATGTCAGCAACAATTTGCTCAGGATTTTTTTTATTGTACCATGTAGGATAACTAAGTAGACAGTTGTGCTGTTTCATCCCATCTAGCAACAATGCTCTGCACTGTGTGTTTATATATTTACATATTTATTCCATCTAGCTACAATGCTCCGCACTGGGTGTGTTTATATTTATATATCTATATATTTATTCCATCCAGCTACAATGCTCCGCACTGTGTGTTTATATATCTACATATTATTCCATCTAGCTACATTGCTCCGCACTGTGTTTATATATTTACATATTTATTCCACCTAGCTGCAATGCTCCGTACTGTGGGTGTTTATATATCTACATATTTGGGCTGCACGGTGGCGCAGTGGTTTAGCACTGTGGCAGCACAGTTTTACCCTTGGCCGGGGGATCGCGGGGATCATGAGATCGTGGGTTCGATTCCAGCCCCCGACCAACAGTGAGCTGTGTGGAGTTTGCATGTTCTCCCCGTGTTGCGTGGGTTTACTCCGGGATTTCTCCGGTTTCCTCCCGCATACCAAAAACATGTAGGTTTAGGGCGCTCGCGCACGCAGCGACCAGCAGCCGGTGGCTTGTCACCAGACTGCAAACCAAATCTACCTACGGGTACAAATAAGTAACAAAAAAAAAAAAAAAATAAAAAAAAAATTATTCCATCTAGCTACAATGCTCCGCACTGTGTCTGTGTGTGTGTGTATATATATATATTTATAGTAATATGTACATATGTATATTAGCTGCTCTTGCTTTCTTGCCTTCTGATTGTTGCTTTGAGTGTTGCTATCCCTGTGCTGTTGCAATCCTGGAATTTCCCCATTGTGGGACTAATAAAGGCTTATCTTTATTGAGAGTGTTTTAACCTTTGGACTGACTTGCTGGTTTGGCAACACTACGGAGGCACAGAAGAAGACTCTTCAAAAGACGATGGATAATTGGTAGTCCTCTTCCCAGCCTGGAGATCCTGTTTTGGGAAAGAACTATGAAAAAGGCTAGTGGCATTGTGGGGGATTGGATGCACCCACTGGCTTCATCTTTTGAATTGCTGCCTTCTGGATGTCGGTATCAGCCACCTCCTTTCACAAAAAAAACATTCTCTTTTTTCCTTTGTTCCCCAGGATAATAAGTTTTTAAACGCCTAATGTCTGCTGTGAGGTGTGTGTGCTGTACTGTGTGTTTTTGTGTATGCTGTTTGTGTGTATGTTGTTTTCGTGATGTTGCCGCACAAACATTTCCCCAAGGGGACAATAAATGATTGAAAATGAAAAGGATGACCTGTTGTGTGTCTCAGGCAGCAGAAACCCGAGGAGGAAGTGGAGGAACCCTTATTGAGGAGAGAGGCCTCTGTGTGACATGCACCACTGACAGCCAGAGGAAGCGGCTGACATCAAGAAATTCTACCAGTGGTTGGAAATGGCTGGCTTGAAGGACAGCACTGAGGCCCTGATCACACCAGCACAGGAACAGGAACTGAACACTAGATTGACAGAGGCCAAGGTCTACCACACCAGACAGGATCCCAGGTTCAGGGTGTCCAAAGACATCCCAGAAACAGTCCAGCACATAACAGTAGGATGTACAGTGCAGACAGGTACGGCGTACTTGGAACATCACAACCAAGTGGCCAACATAGTATACACCAGTGATCCCCAGTCATGTGCCATGGTGTCCCAAGACCCTGCACATTTTACCTCCAACCAGTGTCTTCAACTGGTGATTTCACTGAATTTCTAATCAGTGAAAAGACCTGAAGAAGCTGGGTGGAAGAGAAAACCACTCGGGTCTTGGATTACCATGGAAAAGGGTTGGGGACCACTGGTATAAAGGAACACCTGAGCAGAGTATGGACTGGAAATCCCAAAGTCTGAATGGAAGACACCACCAAGGTGACTGAGAATGATCGAGCAAAGATCCCGTGGTACTTCCAGATCCATACGGATAAACTGATGATGGAGGTTGCCAAACAGCAAGAAAAGCAGCTGTGACAGATGTGATCCCAAGTGATGCAACATTAGGATGGAGGAATACGAGAAGATGGAAACATACCAAGGGCTTAAGGAGGAGCTGGAAAAGTTATGGAAAGTGATGGGAACAGTAGGGTAGAGGACTCAAATTTGGAGTTGACATGGGCAAGCAAGGTTTTTTGTCCTAATATAAAATATATACTTTAAGTTGCAAAACTTTTAAATTAAAAAGGATCAAATTACCCCCCCCCCCACACACCCTGAATGTCTGGGCCCTAACTTCATTCATTACCTTCTTGTTGGCCCTCATAAAAAGTGAACTTGACATCCCAGGTTGGACACTGGCCAAGTTTACATGCACATAAATACACTGATTATAGTTGGCTTCCTGGAGTTTTCTGATTATTCAAGTAGTCATGTAAACAGAATGTTCAGATAAAGGCCATTATCAGTTTATGAAAAAAAAAATTGCATTAACTCTAGTTTATTGCCCAATAACCCATTTATTCAGTGTTTGTAAACACATCATATTGGATTATTCCCATTATCTGTTTGTTCCCAGTTATCGGATTGTGACCATGTAACCAAGGTCATTGTTTTTTCATTAGCTTCCTTCTATATAGACACACTGGGTCATGAGCTACCGAAAGTGTATCATCATGAAATTCACACAACTGACAATTATTAAAAAAATTTTATTAAGAGAAGAACTTATTCTGCTGAACATTCCTGAGTGTGATTGTCTGCAGATACTCAAACATTCAGACACTCCTGATGACTGCTTTATTATCAGAAGACTCAACCGAACAAATGTCTCAGAACAGACTTGGGTCAAACACAGCAGAACCCTGCTGTAGTGTCAACTCTGAGGTCTGTCAGGCCAGATATGAAGATCACATAGGTATGCGGCTGCGTAAGTATTCCAGCACCGTGTCAGTCCCCTTCGCCACAATGGCTGCTCTGGGTGTTCGGAAAGGATTCCCCTCCAGACTGAGAGACCTGAGGAACAGCACAGTTTCATCATGTCGGAGGCAGAAACCAAGAGTTGTGTCTCAGATCCTAAACCCCAATCAGAAAACATGGGGACGGCATGGAAAATAAGAAAAAAAAAAAAAACCCTGCAAGAATCCTTAAAGGGTCCATACAATAAAATGTGTTTTTGGTGGTGGGGTATAATTACTCAAATAAATGTTAACCTTTTGATCATAAATATACATTTCTTTTTTCTCCTAAGTTTGTGCCTTTTTCTGTCATTTGCAACAGTTACCAATAAATCTGCAACATTTTGGGGTTTTACTCTTGCTAATTTTAAAAGGTTTTTCCTTAATGTTTTGGTCTGAAGAGAAAAAAAATCCACATCCACGTTCTAATACAATTCATATCATGAAAAGATCTAAAAACTAAACAGTAATAAATTAAATATTTTGTAATCCAGGAGTACAATGATTTCAAGTAGCCCTTTACAGGGACTTACTAATATACTGGAAAATTAAAAATTTCAATGCTAGACCATTATTGGCAGATATAAGAAGATTGTTTCAATGATTGTTATTACAGTTATTACAGTGTTACACTATATTATGCCTGCTGAAGTTACCAAATATGGTTCTTCACCCAATAAACAGTTAAATAAAACATGTCATTGTCTGAAAATGAGTGAAAAACTAGACATACTTGGGAAAATCAAAGTAACCCAACTAAATACAGTGGTGTGAAAAAGTGTTTGCCCCCGATTTCTCATTTTTTTGTATGTTTGTTACACTTAAATGTTTCAGATCAAACAAATTTAAATATTAGACAAAGATAACAAGTACACACAAAATGCAGTTTTTAAATGAAGGAGTTTATTATTAAGGGTAAAAACTATCCAAACCTACATACAGTAGCTCTGTGTGAAAGAGTGACCGCCCCCCCTGTTAAAACATAAATTAACTGTGGTTTATCACATCTTTGGAAAGCTGAGTTTAATTTCTCTAGCCACATCCAGGCCTGATTACTGCCACACCATCTCTATCAAGAAATCACTTAAATAGGACCTGCCTGACACAGTGAAGTAGACCAAAAGATCCTCAAAAGCTAGACATCATGCTGCAAAGAAATTCAGGAAGAAATGAGAAACAAAGTGACTGAGATCTATCAGTCTGGAAAAGGTTATAAAGCCATTTCTGAAGCTTTGGGACTCCAGCGAACCACAGTGAGAACCATTATCCATAAATGGCGAAAACATGGAACAGTGGTGAACCTGCACAAGAGTGGCTGGCCGACCAAAATTACTCCAGGATCGCAGCGACGACTCATCAAAGAGGTCACAAAAGACCCCACAACAACATCCAAAGAACTGCAGGCCTCACTTGCCTCAGTTAAGGTCAGTGTTCATGACTCCACCATAAGAAAGAGACTGGGCAAGAATGGCCTGCATGGCAGAGTTCTAAGACGAAAACCACTGCTGAGCAAAAACGACATAAAGGCTCGTCTCAATGTTGTCAGTAAACACTTTGATGATCCCCAAGACTTTTGGGAAAATACTCTGTGGACTGACGAGAAAAAATTGAACTTTTGGGAAGGTGTGTGTCCCATTACATCCGGCGTAAAAGTAACACAGCATTTCAGAAAAGGAACATCACACCAACAGTAAAATATCGATCAGTACCGGTGGGGGTGGCATCTTGGGAGGGGGTCACAGAGGGCTGGAGACGAACGGCTTGACCTGAGAGACGTGAAAGGTGGGACAAATGCGGAGGGAGGGGGGGTGAGCCAGATGTACACAGACAGGATTCACAATATGTGTATTGGAAAAAGGCCCAATAAAATGCTGAGACAGCTTCCTGAACTTGGCCTTGAGATTAATGTTTCTAGTGGAAAGCCATACCTGCTGCCTGACCCGGTAGGGTGGAGCCAGAGTCCTGCGGCGGTTGGCAATGGTGGTGTTTCAGTCCGCCGTGCGGTGAAGCGTGGCCCCAGTGGCCCTTCACAGCTGGCGACAGCGCCTCATATGGGCCTGCATGGAGGGCACCGCGATGTCTTCCTACTCCTCCAGGAACAGAGGGGAGTTGTAGCCCAGAGAGATCTCGAATGGGGACAGCCCTGTGGCAGAGGAGACCATGGTGTTGTGTGCATACTCGACCCACGGCAGGTAGGAGCTCCAGGACGCTGGGTTGGAGGTGGTGGCGCACCGTAGTGCTGCCTCCAGTTCTTGATTGGCATGCTCACACTGGCCGTTGCTCTGGGGGTGGTACCCCGAGGACAAGCTTACCGTGGCCCCAATAGCCTTACAGAAGGCACGCCACACCTGCGAGACAAACTGGGGACCACAATGGGACACGATGTCCAGTGGGATGCTGTGGAGCCGCACCACGTGGAGGACGAGCAGGTCCGCAGTCTCCTTGGCCGTGGGGAGACCCTGTAGGGGAACGAAGTGGGCCGCTTTGGAAAATCTGTCCACGATTGTCAGGATGACTGTGTTGTCCACCGAAGGAGGAAGGCCGGTGACGAAGTCCAACGCCACATGGGACCAAGGTCTGCCAGGGATGGGGAAGGGGTGGAGCAACCCTGCCAGGGGAGAGGAGGACGTCTTACAGGTGGCGCACTGGGGACAGGCTTGAACGTACTCCCCCACATCCTTCTGAAGGGATGGCCACCAGAAGGCCCTTTGTAGCAGAGCCACTGTACGCGCCACCCCCAGGTGGCACAGGAGCAGTGAACCCAATCGATGACTTCGCCCCGGATGGCAGAGGGCACAAACATCTTTCCCGCTGGCCCCCTGCCCAGGTCAGGCTCGGTCTGCTGTGCCCTTCTGACCCTCTCCTTGATGCTCCACGAGAGGGCGCCCATGATACACGAAAGGGGCACCACAGGATGTGACGGTGCCTCGGTGGCATTCAAGGAGAACCGTCTAGACAGAGCGTCAGGTTTGGTGTTCTTGGACCCCGGGCGGTAGGTGATAGTGAAGTCGAACCTGCCGAAGAACAAGGACCAGCAGGTCGTTGAGACGGACGTTGAGATGCTTGGCCGTCCTGAGGTACTCCAGGTTCTTGTGGTCAGTCCACATGACGAATGGCAGGGAGGCCCCCTCCAGCCAGTGGCACCACCAAGGCCATCTTGACCGCCAGCAGTTCCCTGTCCCTGATGTCGTAGTTCCTTTCAGCTGAGGAGAGACGGCGGGAGAAGAACGCACAGGGCCGGATCTTGTCGTCCACGGGGGAACGTTTGGACAGAACTGCTCCCACCCCGGAGTCTGAGGCGTCCACCTCCACCAAACACTGCAGCGTGGGGTCCACCTGAGCCAACATGGGAGGAGAAGAGAACAATGACTTTAACTCCAAAAAGGTTGCCTCCACCTCCCCTGTCCACTGGAAGGGTACCCTGGACGAGGTGAGGCGAGTAAAGGGTAGAGCAATAATGCTGTAATTCTTGATGAAGCCGCAGTAGAAGTTGGCAAACCCGAGAAACTGCTGTAACTGTTTCTGGGTAGATAGAACTGGCCACTCCACCACCGCTCTTACCTCGGCTGGATCGGCAATGATCTCATTGTGAGACATGACAAAGCCCAAGAAAGAAGTGGAGGGGGCGTGAAACTCGCACTTCTCCGCTTTGACAAACAGCTTATTCTCCAACAACCGCTGCAACACCCACCTCGCATGGACTCGATGCTCCTCGAGGGACTGCGAAAAAATGAGAATATCGTCCAGATATACAAACACAAAGGAGCCTAAGAAATCCCTCAACACATCGTTAATGAGACGCTGGAATACAGCGGGGGCATTAGTCAGACCAAATGGTATCACCAGGTATTCAAAGTGTCCACTGGGGGTCTGGAAACCCGTCTTCCACTCGTCCCCCTCTCTAATCCTCACCAGGTGGTATGTGTTGCGGAGGTCTAATTTTGTAAACACAGAGGCCCCCTGGAGAGAATCAAAAGCCGTGTTAATTAGGGGGAGAGTGTATTTGTCCTTAACAGTGATGTTGTTCAACTCCCGAAAGTCAATGCAGGGCCGTAACAAGCCATCTTTTTTTCCCACGAAGAAGAAACCCACCCCCACTGCCGAGGAGGATGGCCGGATAATATCTGAGCTCAGGGACTCCTTAATGTACTTCTTCATTGCCTCCCGCTCTGGGGCCGACAGGCTATAAAGCTGACTAGATGGCAGCGGGGCCCCCGGCAGGAGGTTAATGGCACAACTGTATGGGCAGTGGGGGGGGGAGTGACAGCGCCTGCGTCTTACTAAAGACAGTGCCCAGGTCATGGTATTCGGGAGGAACTCGAGACAGATCAGGCAGGGTTGTGTCCGGGACACCGAGGGGAATGGAGGGAGAGCAAGCAGCTGACTGCAGACAGGCACTTAGGCAGAAGGAGCTCCACGAGATGATGTTTCCTGTGCGCCAATCAATGGACGGGTTGTGCAGGCGCAGCCAGGGGTACTCTAAAATAACCGGGGACGCCGAAACAGGAAGCACAAAGAACCTGGTTTGCTTCCGGTGATTACCCAAGATCAGAACAGAAACCGGGGCTGTCTGTTTGGTGACAATGGCGAGCGGCGCTTTAGACAGAGTAATAAGTCTCAGGGGAGTCTTCAGCTGATGGCAAGGGAGCCCCAACCGGGTTGCCAGATCTTCCGAAATAAAGCTCTGCTCGGCCCCTGAGTCGATGAGTGCATGAGTGGAAATTTCCTGATGATAGTGTGTGAAAAAGATAGGCAGTAAGAATTTGGCAAGGGGATTTTGCTGGAGTGAGTCCGTGAGTCCCCCTGTTGTGACCCACGGACCCCCTCTTTTGGGCGAATGGGGCAGGAAGCCAACTCATGTTCCTCACTACCGCAATGCAAACACAGCCCGAGCTCCCGGCGGCGCTGTTTCTCGGCTGGGGACAGTTTAGACTGGCCCATCACCATAGGCTCAGTAGGGTCAAGGGAATCAGGATGTGGAAGGGCCAGCAGGGGGGGCTGTGAGGAGCAGCAGAACTGTGAGCCTGAGCGCCCGGAAGGTCGATGCTTGTTGGCCTGCTCCCTCAGCTGGTTGTCGATGCTAATTGCTAAGGAAATTAGCTTGTTTAGTTTGTTGGGTTTTTCAATGTGGGCTAACTCATCCCTCAGGCTAGGGCTAAGACTATGGGTGAAAATACTGCACAGGGAGGCATCCTCCCACCCAACCTCTGTCGCCACCACCCGAAAGTCAACAGAATAGTCGGCCACCGATCTAATCCCCTGTTTAAGATTGAGGAGCCGGGTGGTGAGCACACTATCTCGGTCTGAGTGATCGAATACCTCGTTAAACTCCCTCACAAACTGGTCATAGGTTAGATTGGCGTAGTCTGGTCGAGCCATGACTGCATAAGCCCACGCTAGAGCCCGCCCCTCTAAGAGATTGATGACATAGCCGATACGGCTGTGACTAGTGAGGAAATCCCCTGGAACCCGCTGAAACACTATACCACATTGCATCAAAAAACCCTGTGCTTCCCCTAGCATACCGCGAAAGCATGTGGGCGTGAAGACTGGAATCAGGTGGGACTGCGGGGAAGGAGACGCGACGGAGCTGGATGGTCTGGTCCCCCCCGGGGATGGTTTCCTAGAAGGAGAAACAGACAGATGGATGAATGTTTGAGGTATGGAGGATCGTACCAGAGAATGTGCTGTCTTACGAGTAGGCAGGAAAGCTGAGGCGCTGAAGTACTCCTGAGGCTCCAGTCCAGTCGCTCCGTGTCAAAGCCACCGCTACCAACGAGGTGAAGAGGTGCAAATTTGTACAGTGAAGGTGAGGTGCAGGTTGTGCTCAAGTCCACCGCCAGGAGGAGGAAGTCCGCCACCAGGAGGCTTCCACCTGTGCACAGGGGAGATGGAGAAGAATGGAGAGTGCAGGAGTGGATGAAGGCTTACTAGCCGGTGGGGAGTTCAGACTCCCAGGAGAAACGCTGAGGAGGACGAAGCAGAGGAGGTGGAACTCCAAAGCAGGATGGGTTGAGTAGGCTAAGAGGTCTAGCCAGATCATGGGAGTGTTGACGTCTCCGTGCAGACCAGAAGGCAGCGGTGCTTAAATAGGCCGCTGGATAGGAAGAACAGGTGTGCGCGCAGCTGTGGAGATAATTAGGGCAGCAGGCACACAGAGTGGATCATGACAGAGTGGGCCAAAATTCCTTCACAGCGCTGTAAAAGACTCATTGTCAGTTATCACAAACGCTTGATTGCAGTTGTTGCTGCTAAGGGTGGCCCAACCAGTTATTAGGTTTCAGGGGCAATCACTTTTTCACACACGGCCATGTAGGTTTGGATGTTTTTTCCCTTAATAATAAACACCTTCATTTAAATACTGCATTTTGTATTTACTTTTGTTATCTTTGTCTAATATTTAAATTTGTTTGATGATCTGAAACATTTAAGTGTGACAAACATACAAAAACATGAGAAATCAGGAAGGGGGCAAACATTTTTGCACACCACTGTATACCTGAGTAACCGTACAGGTTTTTCTTCACAGAAGTACTCCAGTAAACATTATCCTGCAATAAAACTAATCAGAAAAGTATAATTTTGTGAGGGAAAAAAAGCACCTCAGTGATCAATTGTGTGAACAGCAGCCTCCCCACAGCGGTGTGTGATTGGTCCAAAGTTATGACCCGTCAGCACTGCCGAAGCTCAGCGAAAGCCGCCCAAGTGCTGCTAGAAGCTAATGCAGCCACCTCTGCTAAGTCACAACACCAGGATGGTATAACCTGCACAGAACCAGTACCAGAACCATCCTATAACTGAATTGCATATTAGTTCTGTTAATGAGATTGCTTTGTGTTTTATATTTATTTTAGGAACATGGCAGTTTTCTGTTTACTGGACTGTTCATTTAGTATAGATGGCAGAATAATCTGTCTTGTTGTGTGGGGGTGGGACGGTAGTCCACCTGTTTCCCCCTAGTTTTAGTTGTTTTGAGTGAGTGTAATAGACCTTTAAGCATTTCGGTTTAGTTTTAATGCATGAGTCGGGTTCCAAATTGGGGAGGGTCTTGACTGTGCACATGTGTTGTGGACCATTTTTTTTGAGGGGGGGTGGAGTGTTGTGTTGTTATGGGGACATATTACTGTGTGACACGGGTGGTGGCTCCACCTTTCCGGTTCCCCTACCACCCCGGGTATAAGAAGGTTGTGAGGAAGAGGGGCGGTTTCTTTGGCCTCCTCTCAGCCTGATGGCAGCGCCTGTATTGTGAGAGTGAGTCACAAACAAAGTCGTGTCCAGTTCAACCCTCAGTCTCGTCCTTGGCTCCCTTTTACCAACATAACACATAGATTGAGCGGTAAATTGACAGCTTTGCTTTAGAGCTCAGCTCTGTCTTCACTACAACAGAAATCTAATGGGTTCATACTGCCTGCAGTAAGTTTTTTTTAAATTTTCTATACTGTTCCAAGTTCTTTTAGTTTATGGTTGTAAAATCATGCAAAAACCTTGAATTCAAAACATATTCACAAAACAGAGCAGGTGATGCCTGTTGAGAGTGGATGAATGCCAAAGTGTGCCGATGATGTGTGAGGATCATTACCTTAGACTGGTACACAGGCCCAGGTCAGGAGGGACGTTCAGCAGGTCATTGTTGGACAGATCCAGAGTGGACAGATTAGCCAGTTTAATGAGACGAGCAGGATCCAGCCCGCCCACCTGGTTATTACCAAGTAACACAGTCTCCAGGGAGAAGATCTCATAGAGGACTTCAGGGAAGGACTTGAACCTGTGAGCAGGAGGAAAACTTAAGAGCGGCAGACTGAAGATTTGACTTCTTTCTACTATCCCCACTTTTCATCTCATAACCCCAACATGGAGAGAAACAGCCAACATGAAAATATGTGACATGAACAAAGACAGGAAGTATGACAAAATTCTTTGGTTAGTTGAGATAAAACAGAACATCATCAGTCTAACCACAGTAACACCAGATCACTGTCCTTCAGTGTTTCTAGCTGTCAAATCTAAAGAGCTCCTATTCTGCTTCATGGAGTTTCCCTTTATTCTGTTCTATTCTGTGTTCTGAAGGATTTCTGTGACATTATCTGGCCTGTAAAGTCAAGCAGGCTAAAGTCCTCCTGCACAGGAGTTCTCCTGTTCCACAGAATCTGGACTACAACTGAGAGGCCTTGTTTGGATCGGCTGTTCTCCTTGATGGTTTACAGGACTGTACCCACCCCAGAAGTCTGGAACACCTTCAAGAATGTTTCTCACTCAGGCTCACAACTCACACACCTACATTTTTGCTCTTTGAAACTACATGAGTCTATGTCCCTGAGGATGTCAAACCTTAAATTAAATGTCTGAAATATAGACAGCATGGCACCCTTAATGTAAATTAAGTTTTACAGAATTTTTAAAATTAGGTTTAAGACCAAGCTTTTCAAAAGGATAAGTCTCATCTTCATTATTTAGTGTCCTCAGGAGCTGCTCTTCTTTTTTAAAGGCTCCTACCTGGATGAGGTTTTACTGGACCCACTTTCTTTCTTTTCAAGACATTTCAAGAATTTCACAGAAATTTTCAGAATACTTGAATGTTGTAGAAATAGTAGTACAGTAATATGTAATCCAAACGCACCACATGTTTCACCACTGTGGGTTAACTGTTGCTGGTGAACAGCACACAGGTTCATATTTAAGCTTGTTCTGTCATTCCCTACACATGGATAAAGCTTTAGATCTGCTTTAATCAGCCCTGTGATGGACTGGCAATCTGTCCAGGGTGAAGCCTGCCTCTCACCCAAAGCTGCTGAGATAGACTCCAGCCCCCCGCTACCTGAAAAGGATTAAGCGGTAGAGGACGGATGGATTGATCTGCTTTAATCACGCATCAATTCAACAACGGTTCTGATTCCCATGTCACGCTGGAAAAAAGAAGAAGCAGCCATCTCTGTTGTCATTCAGTTCATACAGCCAATCATGTACATCCATCCATCCATCCATCTTCTTCAGCTTAATCCTTTTCGGATTGCGGGGGGGCTGGAGCCTATCCCAGCATCTGTGGGCGAGAGGCAGGGTACACCCTGGACAGATCACCAGTCCATCGCAGGGCCAACACAGAGAGACAGACAACCATTCACTCTCACAGTCATACCTAAGGACAATTTAGAATCCCCAGTTTTTGATGCCAATTAACCTAACTTGCATGTTTTTGACATGTGGGAGGAAACCGGAGAAATCCCGGAGTAAACCCACAGAAGAACAAAATTACGTTTCTCCTGTCTACAATGTTAATCACATGTAGAATCAGAGGGGTCGCTGCCATGCAAGGTTCCACCACAAACAACTTCTCCTTACCCCACGCTGAGCACCAAGCTAGAAGGCGGGAAGTATAATTTCTATACGGTCTTTGGTATGACCTGGCTGGGACTTGAACCCCCAACCTCCCGGTTGTGGAGCGGATGCTCTATCAACTAGGCCACCACTCTGCCAAGAAACAGAATGTCCAGAATGATGTGAGGTATGACTGTGGACTGTGAATGAGTGGGATCCACAGATGTGTAGTGGTATAAGAATTTACAGAGAAGAGCCATAAAAACCACGGTCAGACCTCTAGCTACTTGACTAGCTAAGATAGTTGTACTGCAGCTGTGTGAGCTCTAAGGCTCAGTGGGAAACTTCTCCACGCCAGACTATCAGTGGGGCAGGTCTGTAATGGGTCTATTAAGTAATGACCCCGCCCTCTGAGGTACCATCCAGAGAACTGAAATAAAATTATTATAGAATTCAGTCCCCCCCCCCCCACAGAGACACCAATTGCCAATCAGATGTGTTTTAATGTCCAATAACTGTATTTTGACGTCCAATAATTCTGCGTGCCCAGCACGAGTCCCAAATCCACCCCCCTTTTCCCCTCTGCCCCCTCCACCCACACACACCCACTACAGCCCGTGTCTCCTGTCTGTCAGCCAGAGAGGTGTACCACTGCCCTGAGCTTCAGCATTTTTCTTATGTATACATACAGTCATGTGAAAAAATTAGGACACCCTGTATAAGCCTGTGTGTTTTTTCAACATATTTGGAGATATGGATATTTAATATCAATGTTAAAAATACTGGGAGATTCACGTAATACAATTAAACAATTAAAAATGAATTAAAGACTTTCTTCAAATTTTGTGTAAAATGTAATTCTAAACAAATAGCGAGGAATAAATTAGGACAACCCCCATCTTTTTTAGGACACTCACATTCATTCCCACTTAAAATGGTTAAAATAAATGTTAAAAAATGCAAATAAAAACAAAAACAAGGTTAGACATAGATATGTGAACATTTGTTAATAAAGAACTGAACATTTAAAGGGGTGTCCAAATTTTTTCACATGACCGTATATGTAGAGGGAGATGGGAAAAATCAATGTTGTGGAACATCAGGGAACATGCTGGTGCTTCTGCAACTGGACAGTGTCCTATATGTCTAGGGTGTTTGTGTGAATGAGTGCGTGTTGTTATATATCAACTTATGTGTATGTATCTGTGTGTAATATTTAGTGAATGTAATGTTTTATGTTACTGAACCTAAACCTAATTCTAACTTGTGCAATACTCTCCCTGACTTGTATTTAAGATAAGATAAGATAAGCCTTTATTAGTCCCACAACGGGGAAATTCCAGGATTGCAACAGCACAGGGATAGCAACACTCAGAGCAACAATCAGAAGGCAAGAAAAAAAACAAAACAAAAAAAAAAAAACAAGCAAGCAAGAGCAGCTAATATACATATGTACATATTACTATAAAATATATATACACACACACACACACACACACACACAGACACACAGTGCAGAGCATTGTAGCTGGATGGAATAAATATATGAATATATGAACACACAGTGCAGAGCATTGTAGCTAGATGGAATAAATATGTAAATATATAAACACCCACAGTACGGAGCATTGCAGCTAGGTGGAATAAATATGCAAGTATATAAACACACACAGTGCGGAGCAATGTAGCTAGATGGAATAATATGTAGATATATAAAAACACAGTGCGGAGCATTGTAGCTAGATGGAATAAATATATAGATATATAAATATAAACACACCCAGTGCTGAGCATTGTAGCTAGATGGAATAAATATATAGATATATAAATATAAATATAAACACACCCAGTGCAGAGCATTGTAGCTAGATGGAATAAATATGTAAATATATAAACACACCCAGTGCAGAGCATTGTAGCTAGATGGAATAAATATGTAAATATATAAACACACACAGTGCAGAGCATTGTAGCTAGATGGAATAAATATGTAAATATATAAACACACACAGTGCAGAGCATTGTTGCTAGGTGGGATGAAACAGCATAACCGTCTATTTAGTTATCCTACATGGTATGATTATGTGCCCATACATATTCTCACCCTCCATAGCGACCGGTATGTTCCTAGTTGTATGCCGGAGAGGACCATTGTGTAAGTCTATTGCATCTTTTGCATTCAAAAAAAAAACTATTAGTTTGTTACGTCTTTTTGCTATCTCTGCGAGCAGCCCTGCTTAGGTTGTACAGTCTGACAGCCGTTGGTAGGAAGGACCTACGAAACCTCTCGGTTGTGCACCTGGGATGATGTAGTCTGCTGCTAAAAACAGCTGCTTTAAACAGCAAATGCAATGACAACAAATCTCCTCCTCTCAAAACCCCAAACTGAGCAGTGAATCAGACCCCTCTGAAATCCTTGACATATTGAAATGCCCAACCCTCTCAAACTTCTCACGAGGCCTCGAGTCTGGGGGTGTGACGTAACGAAGCCTCACTTGCTTTGGTCATGTGACTGTGTGCGTGCTGAAACAGTGATCGATACACTGCTTCACGACACTTCCACTTCATATTGCTCGAATCAGTGTCGAACAGGTGGTGTTGAGTGTAGCATCACTAGTAATAAGTTCACTGGTTATTGATAGAGATGCGAGGAACTTGAGTGAAAAATCCACTAGTAGTTAGCTGCGATGCTAGCGCTAGCTGCAATAACAATTACAATGGGAAATGCCATAGGCTAATGCTATTAGCATTAGTATATATAAAATGGCAGTTTCAAGGCCTGGTTTTGCCACATGTGAATGCAAGTTATGGTATTGTGAAGGTTACACATCTATCTATGGTCACAATATGTACGTGAGTTGGTGTAAATGAGTTAATGTGAGTTAGAAGTGTTACTTTTATTTTGTTTTACTGTTTTGCTGGAGAGTTAAGGCCTTTACATACTCTGCAAGAACAGAGAAATTTGTTCTCTCTCCCAGAGCTGCATGACCAAAATGACATCATTTGAAGGTGGAACTGCCCAGCCTCAATGTATGGTCAATACAGTTATGAGAGTCTTCTTATTATAA
The DNA here is from genome assembly GCA_020510985.1 of Pholidichthys leucotaenia. Taxonomy (NCBI): domain Eukaryota; kingdom Metazoa; phylum Chordata; class Actinopteri; order Cichliformes; family Pholidichthyidae; genus Pholidichthys; species Pholidichthys leucotaenia. Next base: position 268,204,370 of record CM035839.1, read on the forward strand.
TGACCCACCAGTTGCTCCTGGTGGGTCAGGCCAGCGCCTGTGTGCGTGGCAGCTCTGCTGCCATCAGTGTGTCAATGGGTGGATAGCAGGATTTGTAAAGTGCTTTGGTCTTCTAGAGATGAGAAAAAGAGCTATACAAGTGAAAGCCATTTACCATGAGTCATATAATGAAGTTATATTGTTTTGGCTGCCGTTTCTCAGTCTGTTAGAAGGACCACCTAAACACTCCAAGATGGATTTGGATGACATTTTCTCCAGAGGTGGCCCTTGGCCCAAAGATGAACTCATTAGATGTTGGAGGTGATCCATTAGTGCATATCTCTGCCAAGACCCTATCTTGTAATGTACAGATGGATGGCGATATGGACGAACAAAGGGACGGAGCCTTGGCGGAGGTATGCGCTCTCTGAGTGCCCTCTAGTTTTATTTATTTATTTTTTTTAATTCTATGCACACACTATTATACTGGCTGTCAATTTAAAAGGATCTTGTATGTATGATAAGAACTGTGTTTAATACAAGTCTGTTTTGAAAATTTATTCTTGTATCTTGTCTTAATATTGACATTCACACCCTCGGGCTTCAAGGCATTCCTAATCTTCTGATCCTGGTTCACCTTAATATTCCATTAATGTAACAGCATTTAGTTACACTGTGCTTAAGGTCAAGGTTAACGGTGAAGAGATCTGAGCACTCCCGGGTGAGGTCTTCAGGCTGATATGAGCTACTCCATCACTGACAGTCTGGTCTGTTTATCTATTGTGTTAAATGACTGAAAACTGCTGCTGGTAATACAGGCTATGCACTGGAACAAAACTGGTCCCTACAGTTACACAGCATTGAGTGGCAAAAACATGTGGCAGCTTTAGTTCATATGCAGCAAAACATAAAAATCGTGCAATATTTAGTCACAGTACATGGAGTAGCTTTTTAACTTTAGAATACTACACTGACTGTAGTGATGTGGGTAAAGATCAAGGAGCAGACATCAGTGAAGGACTGGTTTTGAGACTAATTTTTTGTCAGTTAATAAAAGATGGAATGATGGAGGACGTCTCTGCAACAGACAGCAACGCCATGTACTGCTGTGACTGATGCTGTGTGTTTTACTGCATATAAACTAAAGCTCCCCTCCATGGATCTCCACCTTATCGTGGTGGAGGGGTTTGAGTGCCCTAATGATCCCAGGACCTACAGTGCATCCGGAAAGTCTTCACAGCGCTTCACTTTTTCCACATTTTATGTTACAGCTTATTCCCAAATGGATTAAATTCATTTTTTTCCTCAAAATTCTACACACAATACCTCATAATGACAACGTAAAAAAAGTTTGAGATTTCTGCAAATATATCAAAAACTAGAAAAGCACTCGGAGAGCGTAGACCTCCGTCAAGCGCCACAGTTCCCCCCATATAGTGTTTTACATCATAAATATTAATCCTACATTTATTGTGTGTACGTTTTCAGATTCCTTGACCATGAAAACATATGAGTAGCAATTGGATTCACATGGATAGGATTAGTGGTTCAGTAGTTATTCAGGAAAATCGCATTTTGCATAATGGCGGTTTTCTGGATCACCACCAAAATGTAATCATCTGTAGGATACCCCATTTCTGACAATCTGTGAAAATTTCATGAAAATCCGTCCATAACTTTTTGAGTTATCTTGCTAACAAACAAACAAACAAACCAAAGCCGATGAAAACATAACCTCCTTGCCGGAGGTAATAAAAAACTAAGAAATCACATGTACATAAGTATTCACAGCCTTTGCTCAATACTTTGTTGATGCTCCTTTGGCAGCAATTACAGCCTCAAGTCTTTCTGAATATGATGCCACAAGCTTGGCACACCTATCTTTGGCCAGTTTGGCCCATTCCTCTTTGCAGCACCTCTCAAGCTCCATCAGGTTGGATGGGAAGTGTCGGTGTACAGTCATTTTCAGATCTCTCCAGAGACGTTCTATTGGATTCAAGTCTGGGCTCTGCCTGGGCCACTCAAGGATGTTCACAGAGTTGTCCTGAAGCCACTCCTTTGATATCTTGGCTGTGTGCTTAGGGTCGTCGTCCTGCTGAAAGATGAACCGTCACCCCAGTCTGAGGTCAAGAGCGCTCTGGAGCAGGTTTTCATCCAGGATGTCTCTGTACATTGCTGCATTCATCTTTCTTTCTATCCTGACTAGTCTCCCAGTTCCTAACGCTAAAAAACATTCCCACAGCATGATGCTTCCACCACCATGCTTCACTGTAGGGATGGTATTGGCCTGGTGATGAGTGGTGCCTAGTTTTCTCCAAACATGACACCTGGCATTCACGCCAAAGAGTCTAATCTTTATCTCATCAGATCAGAGAATTTTGTTTCTCATTGTCTGAGAGTCCTTCAAGTGCCTTTTAGCAAACTCCAGGTGGGCTGCCATGTGCCTTCTACTAAGGAGCAGCTTCCTTCTGGCCACTCTACCATACAGGGTCTGATTGGTGGATTGCTGCAGAGATGGTTGTCGTTCTGGAAAGTTCTCCTCTCTCCACAGTGGAACGCTGGAGCTCTGACAGAGTGACCACCAGGTTCTTGGTCACCTCCCTGACTAGGGTCCTTCTCCCCCGATCACTCAGTTTAGACAGCCGGCCTGCTCTACAAAGAGTCCTGGTGGTTCTGAACTTCTTCTGTTTACGGATGATGGAGGCCACAGTGCTCATTGGGACCTTGAAAGCAGCAGAAATTCTTCTGTACCCTTCCCCAGATTTGTGCCTCCAGACAATTCTGTTGCGGAGGTCTACAGACAATTCCTTTGACTTCATGCTTGGTTTGTGCTCTGACATTCACTGTTAACTATGGGACCTTATATAGACAGGTGTGTGCCTTTCCAAATCATGTCCAATCAACTGAATTTACCACAGTTGGACTCCAATTAATCTGTAGAAACATCTCAAGGATGATCAGTGGAAACAGGATGCACCTGAGATCAATTCTGAGCTTCATGGCAAAGGCTGTGAATACTTATGTACATGTGAGTTTTTAGTTTTTTATTTTTAATAAATTTGCTAAAATCTAAAAAAAACCCCAAAAAACTTTTTCATGTCATTATGGGGTATTGTGTGTAGAATTTTGAGGAAAAAATGAATTTAATCCATTTTAGAATAAGGCTGTAATATAACAAAATGTGAAAAAAGTGAAGTGCTGTGAAGACTTTCTGGATACACTGTATGTTGTTGTCGGGGCCAACTTGCCCTTGGTAGGGTCTCTTAAGGTAGACTGGTCCTGGGTGAAGGGACAGACTAAGAGCAGTCCAGTGGATCTCTATGAAGAAAGTTATAGCATGGATCCTGTGTACCCAAATGAGCCAGATGGGTCCACCCTCCAGTGGGCTCCCCACCTGCAGGAGGGATCATGGTGCTATGTGAACTGGGCCGCAGTCTGGGCTGCTCTGCTTGGACTGCTGTCCCAGCAACTAGGACCCCCAGATAAGTAGTAGAGGATGGATGGAAACTACAGCTGCAACTTGTGTTTACCACTCAGAGCTGTGGAACAATGTTAACTACAATGAGTTCTGTTCTGTGAACCATGTTCATACCCTCTATAATTTGTGGCCCTTGACTCATTATATTTTTCTGTACTTTTAGTTTGGACACCACAGAATTACACATTCAAGCCTACAAGAACATGTTCACGTATATGTTCATACCTGCCAACTTTTCAAACCTGAAAAGCCTAGTAGCTAGCCGGGGTCCAGGGGCCGATGCTAATAGGGCTGCACGGTGGCGCAGTGGTTAGCACTGTGGCAGCACAGTTTACCCTTGGCCGGGGGATTGTGGGGATCGTGGGATCGTGGGTTCACTCCCAGCCCCCGACCAACAGTGATCTGTGTGGAGTTTGCATGTTCTCCCCGTGTTGCGTGGGTTTACTCCGGGATTTCTCCGGTTTCCTCCCACATGCCAAAAACATGCATGTTAGGTTAATTGGCTGTTCTAAATTGTCCCTAGATATTTGTTTCCTATAGGCCCTTAGAATAGAGGGTTAGTATTAATGAAAGCGCTTTGAGTGGTCTTTGTGACTAGAAAAGCGCTATATAAGTGCAGGTTAGTTAGTTAGTTAGTTAATACTAATAATGCTAATGCTAATAATAATAATGCTAATATTTGCCAAACAAATATTAGCATTAAATCTAGTTAAATGTAGCGAACAACCTCATATTTCTTCAACTTTCAAACCTGAAAAGCCTAGTAGCTAGCCAGGGTCCAGGGGCCGCAGGCCCCGGTAGGTCCAGGACAAAGTCCTGGTGGGGGGTTCAGGGGGGCGAAGCCCCCCGATGCCAAACAAATATTAGCATTAAATCAAGTTAGAATGTAGCTAACAACCTCATATTTCTTCAACTTTCAAACCTGAAAAGCCTAGTAGCTAGCCGGGGTCCAGGGGCCGCAGTGTCAAACAAATATTAGCATTTGACATAGAAGTCACATATTAATTATATTAAAGGTAAAATATCTAAATCAATTGCAATACTACACAGAGCGAAACATTTGCTGAATCAACAACCCACATTATATACTTTGTATCATGCATTAATACTCCCATACATGACACATTGTACTGAAGTATGGGGAAATACATATAAAACAAACATATATCCAGTCTTTATGCTTCAGAAGAGAGCTATTAGAATAATAAACAAAGCTGCTTACAGGGAACCAACAAACCCACTTTTTCTTAAATTAAAAGCTCTCAAGTTGAAAGATCTGGTTGACTTTAAAACTGCAGTAATAATGTTTAAAGCTAAGAATCTATCACTGCCCGCAAATATCCAAAAGCTGTTCCAAATAAGGTAGAAACAATATCATTTCAGAGGAACATTTCAATTCAATTCAACTTTATTTATATAGCGCCATTTCACAACAACAGTCATCTCATGTATATTTCAAAAACCTTCAGTTTTTGAAATATACATGAGACCAAGCAACACTGTGTTTCAGTGCAAGGAGTCAGATTATGGAACGATTTTGGACCTGAATTAAAATCATGTACAACGCTTGGACAATTTAAACAAAAACTAAAGGAAGAAATACTCCAAACATATATACAAGATGACATGTAAAATCACATAAGGACTATAATATCCAGTCTGTGTTGTGTTGTTACTTAGTTGTTTTTTTTTTGTCACATTTTGTCTTAGCTTTGTTCTGAATTGTAATCGCTGTTGTTTTGTTTTTCTTTTGAATTCTTGGATGGAATATGAGTGCGCAATATAAGCTGCGGCTTCAGCCATCACCCATTTCAGATAACTTATGTTGAACTGTAATCAGAGGAGTTATTGTTTAATTTGACCTTGTTGGATTTTTTCGCCTTTGTTATATTATTCTGTTTCTTTTTAATCTTTACTTTTAATCTATCCGAAATAAAGATTCATTCATTCATTAAATTTGCATTCAAAAGACTATCTTAACACTGCATAGAACTTTGAAGAGGCCAGATGTGATGTATTATGAATACTAGAAAAGCACTCGGACAGCGCAGACCTCCGCCAAGCGCCACAGTTCCCCCCATACAGTGTTTAACATCATAAATAAAATATTGAAAATGGCCCTATCTCGCAATGTTAAATAAAAAAAAAAAGAAGAATCATTTAAAAAATTCCTGGATCCAGACGGTGATCCGGATCACCACCAAAATCTAATCACCTGTAGGATACCCCATTTCTGACAATCTGTGAAAATTTCATGAAAATCCGTCCATAACTTTTTGAGTTATCTTGCTAACAACAGACAAACCAACGCTGATGATCACATAACCTCCTTGGCGGAGGTAACTAGAAGACTAGAAATATCAGCAGGCACAGGCACGTGCGTAAAAGACGGTAAAATCGCTCTGATATTTTATGTTTACATGATAAACCAAGCATGACAAGGCTTGCAATTACACAGCACGTTCTTCAGAATCTTAGGCATTATATAAAATGTATTCTCCCTTCAGATGTCTAATCCATGGTCCATTTGCCAGGGCTGAAGTGCAGTCGTGCGAACGTCTGCAGCAGTTTACGTCATGTTTACATCTCGCCATGTACGCACACCTCTCCGGGATTTCGCGCGAGAATAGAAACCTCAATACCCTCAATAGCGATAGCGTTAGCTTAGCAAACGCTTCAGGTAAAGCGTAGCAGCGAACCACGAAAAGAAACGCTACTGACGCTACTATGTTCTAAATTTAGATACGATTCCTAGCGATCTCGTGTTTGGAATTGCTTTCGTGTTTTTTTTTTTTACAATTTAAAATTTTTGACTGAATTTTTAGTGAAAAACCGTAATTTTGATTAATAAAGCCGTAACCCAGAATGGGGTCTTGAAAACCGGAACCATTACGGCAAAACCGGAGTAGTTGGCAGGTATGTATGTTTAACTGAAGAAATATACACTCACCTGTTATAGTTCAAGATAATGGACCGCAGTTTGGTTAAGTTCTTCATTTCAGAAGGCAAATCACTCAGCTGGTTATTCCTGAAATGAAAAAACAGCAAACTATTAGTTTAAGGGTGTGCACACTTATGCAACCAACTTATTGCAGTGATAGTTTATAAACATGTACCAAATGTCTGGTCTGTAAATGGTATAAAACCCCAACATCCTAGTCTTGCTATGTTCCTGAATGTAATCGGCCAGGTCAAACATGTTTTTCAGCTATAAAAAGATGCACTGCACTAAAGATTCACTTTAGTGGTTAGTTGTGCTAACCACTGCACCACCGTGGGCAGCAGGGTGGTGCAGTGGTTAGCACTGTTGCCTTACAGCTAGAAGGTTCCAGGTTTGAATCCCCAGGCTGGCAGGGGTTGGAACCTTTCTGTGTGGAGTTTGCATGTTCTCCCTGTGCTGCGTGGGTTTACTCCGGGGGCTCCGGTTTCCTCCCACAATCCAAAGACATGCATGTTAGGTTAATTGTTGTTCTAAATTGTCCCTAGATATCTGTCTCCTATAGGCCCTTAGAATAGAGGGTTAGTACTAGTGAAAGCGCTTTGAGTGGTCTTTGTGACTAGAAAAGTGCTATATAAGTGCAGGTTAGTTAGTATAAACTCATACGGCCGTCTGCTGGAAATCTGATGAAAAAGGACATCAACAGTGTCTAATTTCAACCCACCCACACACAGCCTGTAAAATATTCACAGTACCAAATAAAATTTGCATGCTCTCTTAAATATACAGATGCATCTGAGAATATTGTGAAAATTTTTTCCCACAATATCCAAAAGTAAACTTATGTATTTTATATTCCCTTATGCATTTTAATTTTCACGATTTTTTTTCTCAGGAATTTACAGTTTTCCCTTGTAAATTTGCTACTTTTTTCTTGTAGTAATGATGTCAATTTTTTTCTTGAAAAAAAAAATTACTTATTCCTGGTAAATATTCACCTTACAGACAGTTGACATAGACATAACCTTTTTGTCCTCACTGTCTGACACTGAATCAGACTAAACGTTTCCTGTTTCAGGTCAGTTAGGATTGCAAAAATTATTTCTATTGGCTAAATAATTTTTTATTACTTTCTTCAGAGTCAGAAGTTTCCATCCATTTCCTCAGTATTTGGCAGCATTGCCTTTAAACTGTACTACTTGGGTCAGACGTTTTGGGTATCCTTCCATAAGCTCCACAATAGTTTGCTGGAATTTTGGTCCATTCCTCCTGACAGAACTGGTGGACCTGAGTCAGGCTTGTAGGCCACCTTGCTCTCACACATCTTTTCAGCTCTGACCACAAATTTTCTATGGGATTGAGATCAGGGCTGTGTGATGGACACTCAAAAACATTTTTTCTTGTTAGCATGTCTAATATGTTTTTTATGACTTACAAGACACATCAAGAGCAAAATCACTCTTATGTGTCATGTCTGTGTTTTTTTTTGCTGTGAAAATTAGTTAAGCCCCACCTCTTGGTAAAAGGCAGATTTAGATGGACCCGTTAACTTGCGTCACTATAACAGTTCCATAGTGTTGAGTCATTCAGGACTAAGAACTGTCTCTGGCCTCGGAGGAAGAGGGCGGAACTAGAGACTCAAGTTGGCCTCCAGGGCCAGTTAGCATTTCTGAACAGCTGCTTTGAAAACTTGACCCAAATTAAGATGGGTTTTACCATTAAACTGCTTTTAAGGGCCGATGCAGTCATTATCCTGGACCACTGTGCATACAAGTGGGCATGTCCTTCAACCGTTAAGTCTTTTTATCACAGGATTTATTCTGTTTAATGTAGCCTACCAACAGTAAAATTTTACATGCAGTAAATGTCAAAGCCTTGTGTCAAATAGGTAATGTGCTAGAAAAAATTATCCACAAATATCCCGGTAAGCCTGGATATATTTAGATGCTGCATGTGTTGTTTGTCCAGACTTTTTTGGAGAGATGCTGCCGCACATTAAAGAAAGGCAAAGAAAAGGGATGTAATATATATAATGTCTGACAGTTTTGCCTCCAGGCAGCACAGCAAAGTGAAATAGTTTTGGAGTGTGTAGATCATGCAAAGATGGTTGTGCACGGAATGAATTAGTGTTGTTTGGCAGCCGGAGCTGAAGCTGTGGATATTACAGGTGCGTGAGTACCAGTAGGGACTGCAGTTTGCTCGCCATACCGCTTTACTGTGGTGTCCGTGTGCTCCACAAGTGCCGAGCTGTTGTTTGGAAACTCTACAGTCATGACAGCTTCTATCTATAAATGCATGAAATCTCTGTCTGTGTGTGACTGTTCCATGCATATCTCTTGAACTGTTCATCAGACTGGCGTCAGATTTTACAAGTGTTTTGCTGAGGTTACAAGGGTGCGCATTCCCAAGTACGGAGTCGCTCAGTCAAAATATGCCATTTTTATCAATAAAAGTTTAGCCACCGCTCTCTCACCACTGTCTTTTCATGCCCATCAGTGTGTGCGGGGTGTCGCATTGACTCCATGCTGATTGGATAATACAGTACGCGGCATCACAACCATGATGCTAATAAGACCAGTCCATCACCACAGCGTTTTGCAAACAAAAAAAAAGGAAGTGAAAGGCGACAAATTTGACAAGAAACAGAGAATAGTGAAGATGTAATGCTTAAAAAAAATGATACTGTAATGTTGCCGTGAATGCATACGTCTAAAGGATAATTCGAGGAATGCCAGCGAGGACCCAGGGTCTGCCTTCTCCAACACCGGTGTTGGAGAAGCAGCGGGCAGAATGTGATCCTTCGCATTGAAGCAAGCCCAGCCTGCCCAGCCAACAGTAGACAGGAGTTCCTTTGCAGGACCACAACTCGCCATCGCCGATGGCACTCCTCTCAGGGTGCTCGCACGGCTATCTAAAAATTAAAAGTTAATAATTGTGGAGCAGAATGTCCAGATCAACTGCATATCATGTGCGGCAACATGAACAGTTTGACTGAACGACGACTGTCACCAAACTGGACACAAAAACGCTCAAATAACGAAATAAATAATTTTTAGTTAAATATTTACTGACAAATGGGCAACAATGACCCCGGTTACATGGTCACAATAAACCGATGACTGAGAATAAACTGATGCTGGCAATAATCAGTTTTCTCATGTTTACATGCACTGAATAAACTGATTATTGGAGGGTAAACCATGTGAGTTAATGACAGCAGTTACATGCCCTTTATTGGATTATTCAGTTTACATGGCCACTTGAATAATTAGATAATTCCAGAAATCCAATCATAACCAGTTTATTTCTGTACATGGAAACATGCTCACTGATGCAACAGTTGCAGCCAAACAGGTCATTCTGCTGTGTATAATATCAGCATTTTGTACTTATAATATTCCTAAAATATAAAAGGACGCACTAGAATGGGTCTCAAATATTTGTAAACGTGTCCTGTTATAGTACTGCATGAGTTTAGTGACGATAAACTATAAACTACACATACACTAGAACAATTATAATGATGACTGAACAACTCCCATTCCCCAAAGTGCAAGATACAATACTTATGAATTCCTAAAAGATCACCAGGGATGGCAACAGGAAATTCTGATTTCAGATGAAATCTGAGTTGGTTGATTGACTTATGGGGGGGCCGGGGGGGCACAGCCCCCCTGAAGCTGAGAGGTTTTCAGTAAAACAAGTAATTTAGACTGAAAAAAATGATAAAAAAAAAAATGAAATACTAGACTTAGATAAATCATTAAATTTAATGAAAAGTTAACTTACTTTTTCTTCAATGTTGTCGCATTGTCTTTAGTCGAACATATTTAACAGTTCTATAAGAGTTTATTACACTATTTACACTGGTCACCAAGTCACTTCTAATGTGAAACTTTCTTCCTTTTGGCAGCAAGCTGTGTCAGTCTCTGAACTTTGAACTTCATCTCCTTTTCTGGTTTCTTCAGAAACTGTCCGAGTGTTTCTATTACCTCGTCGAACTTTGAGCCAATTTTCACCTTTACCGTCACTCTTCTCTCAAGCCAATTCAATCGGAACTTATTTTTGACACTTTTGTCGATTTCTAGCACTGATGACTCCTGATCCTTCGATAAAAATCTCATAATTCCGCTGAAAACAATACCGAAAGCTCAGAATTCCAACATGAACCAGGGATGTGATTTGGGGTTGGAGAAATTATCTGAAAATTTAGCAGGGGGTCTGGGGGACACAGTCCCCCAGCGGGGGGGGGGGGGGGGGGTGGTGGTGCAAGGGGGGCAAAGCTCCCCGAAGCTCCTGGGTTTTTATGATTTTTAAGTACCAGAACTGTGCTTAAATGACATAAAACAAACAGCTGAATGCCATTTATTACTGTATAATATTGACTTGTGTTCCAAGAAGATAGCATTCCTAAAATATTCCAACAAGTATTATCCATCACATGCTTTAACACTTGATCAAATCAAAATCAGTTAATTTTATCTATTCCATAATAGAAATAAAATTCCAACATACCATTATTTTTTATAATTTCAGCATTCATTTCAGATCACCAGTTTCAATCTCCATTGAGTCTTGAGCAGTTCATTTTGCACAATCACTGATGTAGCCAAGTCTTAGAAATATTCAAAAGTTATGAGTCATTGTCCACTGTGCACTGTCAATTTCAAACTGTTTGGGATCATAAAAGTAATGTCGCACCCAGACCCGGCGGCTCAGATAGCACTCACTACCGACGCCTCGGACATGGGCATAGCGGCCGTCGTGGAGCAATGCGCTGCCGGTTCTTGGCAGCCGCTCACCTTTTTTAGCAGGTCTTTGCACGACAGTGAGCGTAAATACAGCGTGTTCGACAGAGAGTTAATGGCTCTCCACCTGGCCATACGCCACTTCCAGTTCTGGCTGAAAGGGCGCACCTTCACTGCGTTCGTGGACCACAAGCCGCTAATGTACTTAACGTACTTTATCTTCCTGGAAAATAAAATAAAGCAGAATTCGGCGAATTAGAGGAAAATCACATCCCTGAGAACACGCTGCCATGATTTTTTGACAAAGCATACAATGAGCCATTTGATTGGTCCAATCGTTTGCAACTATCCAATTGCAGGGCTGTTTACAATACAGCAGTAGCTTGAACACAACACATCCGGGTTATCGCGGGAGACTTGACCCGCGGAAGCGCCGAGCGCTTATGTAATCGTGTTGATTTTCGCTAAAATCGGTAACAATAAGGTACCTTACCCCCCCTAAAATTTTCTCAACGGATTTAGACGATTCACAGAAATGATCAATTTGAAAATAAATCAGCGGAAATCTGCGGATCGGCGGAAAATTGCCATCCCTGGATCACACAAATAAGTGATCGGACAAAAAATAAACAAGGGTTCTTAAACATTCGCTAATATTGGATGTCCCATCCATTTTCAATAATTCTGTAATTAATATTCACACAATCAAATAAATCTTAGTGCCATTCAGTTCCTTTTATATTTGTCAAAGTCTAACATGTGACTGCCTACATACAGGTACATCTGAAAAAATTAGAATATCATGAAAAAGTTCAATATTTTTTGTCACTCATTTCAGAAAGTGAAACCCATATCGTATATAGATTCATTACACAGAGAGTGATATATTTCAAGTGTTAATTTTAATCTTGATGATTATGGCTTACAGCCCATGAAAACCCCAAATTCACTTTCTCAAAAAATTAGAATATTACATAAAATTAATTAAAAAAAATAGTTTTTTAATACAAATGTGGACCAACTGAAAAGTATGTCCATGCACCACTCAATACTTGGTCGGGGCAAATTTTGGATTAATTACTGCATCAATGTGGCGTGGCATGGAGGTGATCAGCCTGTGGCACTGCTGAGGTTTTATGAAGGTCCAGGTTGCTTTGATAGTGACCTTCAGCTCGTCTGCATTGTTGGGTCTGGTGTCTCTCATCTTCCTCTTGACAATCCTCCATAGATTCTCTGTGGGGTTTAGGCCAGGAGAGTTTGCTGGCCAGTTGAACACAGTGATGCCATGGTCATTAAACCAGGTTTTGATACTTTTGGCAGTGTGTGTGTGTGTGTGTGTGTGTGGGGGGGGGGGGGCGGTGCCAAGTCCTGCTGGAAAATTAAATCAGCTTCTCCATAAAGCTTGTCAGCAGAGGGAAGCATGAAGTGCTCTAAAATTTCCTGGTAGACGACTGCACTGACTTTGGTCTTGATAAAACACAGTGGACCAACACCAGCAGATGACCTCTGTTCAGATAAAAGTAAATTTTGCATTTCATTTGGAAAACAAAGTCCCAGAGTCTGGAGAAAGGGTGGAGAGGTACAGAATCTAAGTTGCTTGAGGTTTTGTGTGAAGTTTCCACAGTCAGTGATGATTTGAGGAACCATGTCATCAGCTGGTGTTGGTCCACTGTGTTTTATCAAGACCAAAGTCAGCGCAGTCGTCTACTAGGAAATTTTAGAGCACTTCATGCTTCCCTCTGCTGACAAGCTTTATGGAGAAGCTGATTTCATTTTCCAGCAGGACTTGGTACCCCCCCCGCACTGCCAAAAGTATCAAAACCTGGTTTCCTGACCATGACATCACTGTGTTTGATTGGCCAGCAAACTCTCCTGACCTAAACCCCACAGAGAATCTATGGAGGATTGTCAAGAGAAAGATGAGAGACACCAGACCCAACAATGCAGACGAGCTGAAGGTCACTATCAAAGCAACCTGGACCTTCATAACACCTCAGCAGTGCCACAGGCTGATCACCTCCATGCCACGCCACATTCATACAGTAATTAATCCAAAAGGAGCCCTGACCAATTATTAAATGTGTACATGGACATACTTTTTAGTTGGCCAACATTTCTATTAAAAAACTATTTTTTTTTTTTAATTAATTTTATGTAATATTCAAATTTTTTGAGAAACTGAATTTGGGGTTTTCATGGGCTGTAACCCATAATCATCAAAATTAAAATAAATAAACACTTGAAATATTTCACTCTGTGTAATGAATCTATATAATATATGGGTTTCACTTTCTGAAATGAGTGACAAAAATATTGAACTTTTTCATGATATTCTAATTTTTTGAGATGTACCTGTAAAGCCTACACCTCTTTGTATTCCACTTTCAAACACAGCCTACAATTGGGCCTATAAATCCTAATTGGGATACCTATTTTCAGACAATACTTGCTTTCTACGGGCATGCACTAGTCATATTATAATGCAAGGATTCTCTGTGTTATTTTGTCTGTTCCTCACATATCTCTCGAACCATTTGTCAGATTGAGCTCAGACCTGATACATCCTTTGCTGAGGTTATGAAGGTGTGCATCCTCAAATTTCAGTCTCTCTGGAAATGTGGAAGTTTAGGAGGGGAAATCTTTAATGAACATCCAAGGGGAGCTATTAAATGAACACAGAAGTGGAAAAGGTATAACCGCTGGGAATTAGGGCCTGAAAATTTGGATTTACAGCTCTAACATTAAGCCCAATAACCCCTGTAAATTACAGCCTTCCTGGATATTTGATTTTGATTTTGTATACTTTATTGATCCCCAGAGGGGAAATTGAGGGCATCCACCTGGATGGATGAAGCAGCCACGGTACGGCGCTATCCCTTAACCATCCACACACACATTCACACCTAGGGACACTTTAGAGTCTCCAATTAACCTAACCTGCATGTTTTTGGCCTGTGGGAGGAAATCGGAGAAATCCCGGAGTAAACCCACGCAGATACGAGGAGAACATGCAAACTCCACACAGATCACTGTTGGTCAGGGGCTGGGATCGAACCAGGGATCCCATGGCCAAGGGTGAGTTGCTGTGCTGGTGCAGTGCTAACCACTGCACCACCGCACTGCCCCCGGATATGTTGAAGTTTAGGGGGGGAAACCTTATTGAACGTCCAAAAGGGAGCTATTAAATGAACACAGAGGTGGCAAAGGTATAACTGTGGGGAGTTGGGGGCTGAAATTCACAGGGCAGGCTCTGGAGGCTGGTGGGATGAAATGATAAAAATTTGGGCCCGATCCGAGCTCTGGAACCAGATCTTCCTTAGAAGACCTTATAAAGAGCTGTTCAGAGCTCCTGACCTCAGAACCCTTATAAGGAGTTCTTAAAAGAACTTCTGAACAACTCCTTATAAGGTGTTATCAGTTCAATAGGAACTGAACAACTACTTATATGGTCATGTGACTGGGCACCGCACTGGTTGTACTGTAATTTTAGACATTATGGAGCAGATTTACT